>JARQOC010000002.1:504591131-505191131 GCA_033576535.1 Allobates femoralis
CCATTTTTTTTTTACTTCTACCAATAAAATGACAAGGAGCTTTGCCTTATTTTTGGATGCCAGCCAGGTACAACTTGGCAGTTGGGGGGCTGCAATCCTCATCGTGGAGAGACCCAAATGTTGTGGCCCCCCCACGCTGCAAATTGCAACCCACAGCCACCCCAGAAAATAGCACATTAGAGGTGCCATTTTCTGGTGTTGTACCCCAACTCTTCCAGTTGCCCTTGTGCTGGTGGCAATGCTAGTGGCACACAGGGGTTCTCCATACGCGACATGGAGTCCGCTAACAGATCCAATTGTTAGCGGACACCATGTCGCGTATGGAGAGCCCCTGTGTGCCTAAACATTGGAGCTCCCCCACAAGTGACCCTATTTTGGAAACTACACCCCCCAAGGAACGTATCTAAATGCATAGTGAGCACTTGAACCCCCAAGTGGTTCACAAATTGATCCAAAAAATAAAAAAGTTCTTTTTTTTTTCCACAAAAAATTTATTTTTTCATTTTTACGGATCAATTTGTGAAGCACCTGGGGGTTCAAAGTGCTCACTATGCATCTAGATACGTTCCTTGGGGGGTGTAGTTTCCAAAATGGGGTCACTTGTGGGGGAGCTCTAATGTTTAGTCACACAGCGGCTCTCCATACGCAACATGATGTCCGCTAACCGTTCCAATTGTTAGCGGACACCATGTCGCGTATGGAGAGCCCCTGTGTGCCTAAACATTGGAGCTCCCCCACAAGTGACCCCATTTTGGAAACTAGACCCCCCAAGGAACGTATCTAGATGCATAGTGAGCACTTTGAACCCCCAGGAGCTTCACAAATTGATCCGTAAAAATGAAAAAATAAATTTTTTGTGGAAATAAAAATACTTTTTCATTTTTACGGATGAATTTGTGAAGCACCTGGGGGTTCAAAATGCTCACCACCCATCTAGATAAGTTCCCTGGGGGCTCTAGTTTCCAAAATGGGGTCACTTGTGGGGGAGCTTCAATGTTTAGGCACACAGGGGCTCTCCAAACGCGACATGGTGTCCGCTAACAATTTGAATGGAAAATCAGCTCAAATTGTTAGCGGACATCATGTCACGTTTGGAGAGCCCCTGTGTGCCTAAACATTGGAGCTCCCCTATAAGTGACCCCATTTTGGAAACTAGACCCCCCCAGGGAACTTATCTAGATGGGTGGTGAGCATTTTGAACACCCCAGTGCTTCACGAATGAATCTGTAAAAATGATAAAAGAAAATTTTTGTGGAAATAAAAGTACTTTTTCATTTTTACGGATGAATTTGTGAAGCACCTGGGGGTTCAAAGTGCTCACTATGCATCTAGATACGTTCCCTGGGGGGTCTAGTTTCCAAAATGGGGTCACTTGTGGGGGAGCCCCAATGTTTAGGCACACAGGGGCTCACCAAACGCAACATGGTGACAGCTAACAATTTGAGCTGACTTTTATTCAAATTGTTAGCGGACACCATGTTGCGTTTGGAGAGCCCCTGTGCGTCTCCACATTGGAGCTTCCCCACAAGTGACCCCATTTTGGAAACTAGACCCCCCAGGAAACATATCTAGATGGGTAGTGAGCATATTGAACCCCCAGGTGCTTTACAAATTGATCTGTGAAAATGAAATAGTACTTTTTTTTTTCAAAAAAATTTTCTTTTAGCCTAAATTTTTTCGTTTTCACATGGCAACAGCATAAAATTCATCCTAAAATTTGTTGGGCAATTTCTCCTGAGTACACCGATACCTCATATGTGGTCATAAACCACTGTTTGGGCGCACGGCAGGGGTCAGAAGGGAAGGAGCGCAATTTTACTTTTTGAATGTAAAATTAGCTCCAAAATTCAAATTGCGCTCCTTCACTTCTGAGCCCTGCCGTGCGCCCAAACAGTGGTTTATGATCACATATGAGGTATCGATGTACTCAGGAGAATTTGCACAACACATTTTAAGATCCATTTTATCCCGTTGCCCATGTGAAAATGAAAGAATTGAGGCTAAAAGAACATTTTTGATAAAAAAATTAAAATATCCATTTTTTGTTTCCACTTTGCTTTAGTTCCTGTGAAGCACCTGAAGGGTTAATAATCTTCTTGAATGTAGTTTTGAGTAGCTTGAGGGGTGAAGTTTTTGGAATGGTGTCACTTTTGGGTGCTTTCTGTCATGTACACCCCTCAAAAGGACTTCAAATGTGATGTGGTCACTAAAAAAAATGGTTTTGTAAATTTTGGTTGAAAAATGAAAAATTGCTCATGAACTTTGAACCCTTATAACGTCCTAACAAAAAATTTTTTTTTTTCCAAAATTGTGCTGATGTGAAGTAGACATGTGGGAAACATTATTTAATAACTTTTTTCTGTCACATATCTCTCTTGTTTATCAGAAAAAAAAATAAAAAATGTGAAAATTGTGAAATTTTCAAAATTTTTGCCATATTTTTAATTTTTTCACAAATAAACGCAAAAATTAGCGACTTAAATTTAATACTAGCATGAAGCCCAATATGTCACGAAAAAACAATCTCAGAATCGCTACGATCGGTTGAAGCGTTCCCGAGTTATAACCTCATAAAGGGACACTGGTCAGAATTGCAAAAAAGGCCAAGGTCTTTAGGGTCAAAATAGGCTGGGTCCTGAAGGGGTTAAAGTGACACACACACAATAAATAATAAAAAAAAAGTGTAATCCTGTCAGAATTCCAGTCATATACATTGTATACACTGAGATCTGACATTCTGATCATCCTCACTGCCCTGCTTGCCCTTTTCATTTCTGCCATTTCCATGCAAAAAATGGTACCGCTTTTAGTACGAAATTCCTGACATAATCGTACCGCCAGGGAGGTTAATCAAAAAAATCCTCTTCCGTCCGATGTAGTCCCAAACGCGGTGTCAGCTCTGCTACTTCCCTCTACATAGTAATTTTTTTTTTTTTTTATATTCTTTAAAAGCCGGCGTCTTTTTGCGCTGGCTTTTAAAGAATAAAATGGGGAATTGCAGTTTTTTCCTCTGCTGCCAGACCCCTTATAGGGTCCAGCAGCACAGGAATCGCTGAAATACTCGCTTCCCCATTCCTTAACATTGGACTTGCTAGACTCGCAACGAGTAGCGAGTTTCCGACTCAGACTCGTTAGAGTCTAGCGATTCCGAGTATTTTAGGATTCACCCATCCCTATCACAAATACATCAGTCCTCAGAGGTGTCACCCCAATCCCACTTGCTTCCACACAGCTCCCAAGTCTCCAGCTACCCATCTGAGTATGGTGTAAGACAGATGGTTGCGTATGCATCGCTCTTCACTCATTCTATAGCCTGGGAATCAGAGGTCTGCTCCAAAGCTTTTGTGAGTCAAGACGAGGAAATTATCTGCACTGATGCCCAGAAGCTTTTGGAGTCAGATCCAGGCCCAGATAAAGAAGGTTCTGAGCAAGCATAATGTAGACCCTCATTCATAAAGTGTCAACTGCATCTTGGAGACCTTGTGAGCACTTCCGCATACGACTCCTCCTGTACTTCGTCCCCCTCCTCTAGTGCCACCACCTGACTCTGAATACTGTTTAAATTGTGCTCCAGCATGTAAATGACGGGAATAATCATGTTGATAATGGCATCATCATCACTAAACATCTTCGTCGACATTTCAATACTGTACAGAAGGTGCATAGGTCATTCATGTCAGACCACTCCAGCTGTGTGATTTGCCTCAACTTCTGATCTCGTAGGCCCAGGTAATACATCATGACGCACCAGGGCTCATTGGTGCTGCCACAGTTGCTGCAACATATGCAGAGTTGAATTCCAACGTGTAGGCACATCGCATTTCAGCCAGTGAACTGGCAGGCCGAACGACTTTTGTAGAGATACAAGGCGTTGAGCTGCGGGATGCGAACGGTGGAAGTGAGCACACAGTGACCGTGCCCTCTGCTGAAGACCATCTAGGCCGGATAGTGTGCAAAAATTGGCTGGAGAACCAGGTTTAAGACGTGAGCCATGCAAGGCATGTGTGTCACATTGCACCGGAGATGGGCTGCACCCAGCATTGCAGCATTGTCGCACATGGCCTTCCTTGGCTGCAGTTTCAGTGGCGACAAGCATTGATGAAACTCGGTCTCCACAGCTGACTACAAATCCTCAACTGTGTGACTCACATTTCCCAGACATTTCAAAGTAAAGACCACCTGATGCCGTTGAGCCCTGCTGCCCTCATAGTAAGGAGGTGTGCAGGATTCCTTGTGCACAGTTAGAACGCAAGTGGCATTACCAGACAGGTTTTGGGTGCAGGTGGAGGACCAAGACGAGGTTGAGGAGGCAGAAGCAGTGGAGGAACTTGTACATACAGAGGATTGACGCACAACTCGTGGGAATGGTAAGACTTGGACAACAGCCCCTTCTGCTGCTGTCTTCATAGTTACCCAGTGAACAGTCACCACCATGTAACTCCCCTGTCCATGCTTACTGGTCCAAATGTCTGTGGTAAAATGCACCCTGTCACACACAGAGTTTCTCAAGGAAGCAGTGATGTTGTGTGCGACATGCTGGTGTAGCACAGACACAGTTTTCTTGAGAAGTAGTGGCGACTGGGACTGGGATCTGGTACTGCGGCACTGTGACGGACACAAGGTCTCAAAAATCCTCTGTGTACAACAGGCGGAGACAGAGCATTTCTGTAGCCAACAGCTTGCAGATGGTGAAATTCCACCTCTTAGCTTTGTCATGGCTAGGAGGAAATGGTCTTTTACTTGCCCACATCTGAGGGACTGAGGGCTGGCTGCTGTGCTGAGACACGGTTGAGTAGGGTGTCCCCAGCAAACTGTTGGTTTGTGAGGAAGGTGCAGGCAGACATATTATGTTGCCTTCATCCAAAAGTGGTGCTCTTGATGTCTGACAGCGCTCAACACCAGCAGGTGTTTCTAGTTCCAAAAGACCTGACGACCTTCCAATCACACTAGCTGTTGTGGGTAAAGAGGGGGAAGGTCTGCGTCCAAAAGCATGTGTGACTGCTGTCCCCACAATCACAGAGGATGAAGAGGCAGCGGATGCACTTGATGGGCCAGCCGGTGGTTGGCCCGGCCTGCTAGGCCGCATTGTAGCACAGTGAGCTTCCCATTGCGACTTTTGCTTCATATCCATGTGACGGTTCATGCATGAACTACTCAAACTATTGATTTTTGGCCTCTACTTAGATTTTGGTGACAAATATTACTGATAACATGGGGAGACTAAAGGCTTGTGGATTTTGGAATGTGCTGCATGAAAGTCACCTCACCAATCATTTTAAGCTTGCAACTGCGGGGCAATTGATGCCACTGAAGTGGTGTCTGGGCCCAAATTTTTGGAAAAAATGGAGATTCTTGTTGTAGTCCCCTAAATGTGACACAATGCTCAGCGGTGTGCACGAAGCCTTACAGATGCTGAGGTAAAAAACACCAAATACTCATCGCCTGCACGAGGCCTTCCAGATACTGTGGTAAAAACCGCACCAAATACTCATCGCCTGCACAAGGCCTTACAGATACTGAAGTAAAACTCACCAAATACTCATCTTCTGGACGTGACCTTACAGATACTGAAGTGAAACACACCAAATAATCATCATCTCAACATGGCCTCACAGATACTGAAGTGAAACACACCAAATAATCATCATCTGAAAATGGCGTAACAGATACTAAAGTGAAACGCATCAAATAATCATCATCTGAACATGACCTTACAGATACTGAAGTTAAACTCACCAAATACTCATTGTCTGAACAATGTCCTTACAGATACTGAAGTGAAACACACCAAATACTCATCTTCTGAACATGTCCTTACAGATTCTGAAGGAACACAATATCATCTTCTGAACATGTCCTTACAAACTGAGTGAACAACCAAATACTCATCTCTGAACATGTCCTTACAAATACTGAAGTGAAACACACCAAATACTCATCATCTGAAAATGGCCTTACAGATACTGAAGTGAAACGCACCAAATAATCATCATCTGAAAATGGCGTAACAGATACTAAAGTGAAACGCATCAAATAATCATCATTTGAACATGGCCCTACAGATACTGAAGTTAAACTCACCAAATACTCATTGTCTGAACATGTCCTTACAGATACTGAAGTGAAACACACCAAATACTCATCATCTGAACATGGCCCTACAGATACTGAAGTAAAACTCACCAAATACTCATCGTGTGCATGATGTCTTACAACTACTGGAGTAAAAACTGATTTTGGAAGGGCATGACATGCCTATATCTGTGTCTCCTCCCCCTTTTACTCGTCTATCTCTTTTCTTTTTGCATTTTTATATGTACTTTTCACTTTTCCGTATGTTTCTTGTATAATCTAAGTAGTTTGTCACCTTTTGGACACTTTAGAAGGTGATTTCTATGTGTTGTCTATCTGTTTGTACTGTATGTGTTTGTGTTGGCCTGCCATTGTTTTCAATGGTATTCGATGGTGGTCGACGAACATTCAACGAACATTTGATGAACAAATGCACAATTTGGCAAACCGAATTAAATTCGAACACAAGATTGGTGGCTCATCTCTACTCCTGTGTTCTCTATGACAAAAACTAAAGTTCCAACAAGAAAATGCAAAATATCAGCGGCAGTCACAAATTCTCAAAGCTTCAGAATATTGGACCTTCCTCCTTAGAGGAGGGACCTGTAGAAGTGATTTACTCACAAAACAGCTGTTGTCCGATGTGCTTCTTGCAATACTCCCATTGAAGATAATTTTATGCATCTTAATTAAAGTGCTGAAGTTTTAAGGATTGGTGAGTGCTGCTGACATTTTGCATTGTCTTGTTGAAACTTTGGATCTATGGACTAATCAGTATGTGCACCACTATATATCCCATTTTGAGCGTCTCAAGAGCCCATATGGTGGAAATAAGTACTGCATTAACTATATGAGTGCCTGGGTTTTCTATCTTTGAAGCCCTCTATGAGAAAATCACTGATATATCAGCTAGCGGGTAATCTCTGGTAGAACAATGCAATTTACAGTCCAAATTCAAATATAGTATGTCTGAACAACATTTTTCAAAACCAACCATCACCCAATGCCCCCATATACATTAGTTTGTTTGCCAAACCCATCATATTGGTGGGTTCAGCCAACATTAGTCTAATGTGTATGGACCTTTAGAGTTTTGGTTTATTGATAAGTATTTGTACATTCTACTATATAGATGTAGGGCTAGGGTCACACATGCGGTAGGATTTTTAAATCCTGATCCAGTTTTGAGCTTTCAAAAGCTCCGCTCCACTGAAAAAAGCTAAGTATTTAGCGGAGACCTGCTAAATACTAGCAGTGGAGATGTGTGAACCTGGCCTTTGCATGGTAAAAATAACCAGGAAACCTGATTCTCCAGGCCTCAAGATTATAGCAATTCCCAATCCACACAGCTCTCTTTTTATATATATAATTTGCAAAATGAAAAAAAATTCATAAGTCTGTAAAAAAAATTATTTTTTATCACCTGTTATGGTACAAATGTACACGCGGCCACAGGAAGGTAGGAAGAGGCAGGCATCAGACACAATTGTGCCTGGTGCCTTGAAAAGACCACGATGTGGCTGCGTGTAATTCAGGCATTTCCCTCCTGTGTCTTCCCTGAAGGAAAGAAAGTCCTGAAGTACACCCAGCCACATTGTGGTCTTTTCAAGGCAACAGGCACAATTGTGTCCGATGCCAGCCTGTTCCTACCTTCCTGTGGCCGCGTGTAAATGGACCATAAGGCCACATTCACATCTGCGGTATTTTCAGTTCAGGTATTTTAGTCACAACCAGATGTTTTCTACTTCAGATTTTTAAGTACTTTCACATCAGCGTGCTTCAAATCAGTCAGAATTCTGCCTTTTTTGAGAAAACCTGGATTTGGCAACATTGCAGCAACATTGCGTTCTGACCGATGCATTTTGAATGAAGTTCTGGAAATGTGCGTTGACTTGTGGTTTCATCCGGATCCGGCAAAACAGGCACTTTGGTCAAAAACGGCTGCTAACTGTGATTTTAAGACAAGCTGGAAGTGTCGGATTTGCCCGATCTGGATGAAACCGTAAGAACCCACACATGTCCGGAGCTCCAATACAAAATGCATAAGGCAGAACGCAATCTTGCTGCAAGTCTGCCGTATCTGTTTTTTGCAAAAAAAGGCTGAATTCTGCCGGATTTGTAAAAACGCAGATGTGGAAGCGCCCTAAAGAACTCAAACAAAATAGTAAAGGGGGATAGTATGATAAAAAAATAAAATTCCGCCATTGTGTTTTTGGGTTTTGTGTTTACAATGCTCATTACATTGTAAAAATTACCAGGAAACCTCATTCTCCAGGTCGCATGATTACAGCAAACCACAATTTACAAAGACAAGTGGTACATGACCCAGTGATGAAGAATCCGAATAAAGCTTTAGACGTCCACTGGTATGACCTCAAAATATCTGAAAGTGAGAGAAAAAACAGAGCACATTAGGTCTTATTGTTTAGGGGAAACTAATACCCTTAAGATTGCATGTGCTCACCTGGGTCAGTTTTGTAAACCCAGAACTAGTGTATGCGTTCATACAGCTGCTGCTGGATCCGCACTTCCACAAACAAAGTGGTATGTATATAGAAATCCAAGTAGTAGTGCTCCTACGATCCGCGCTCCTGTTTCAGGAAAAAAGGTAGACCCTGATGAAGGAGCTGGGACAGCACTGAAATGCGTTGGGAGTAAACACCATTGCATCAAGACCTCGTGTGGTCCTTTTTTCCTGAAACAGCAGTACCTTGCATCGTCGGACCCTTGGTGGAGAAGTGAGCATTTTTTATTTTTAACCATTCCTTTCTTTAATTTCACTTTAGCATTGTATGTAGATACACTGCTAAAGTTAAATTACGGGAGCAGAGCAGTTTTAGTGTACTGAGCATGCTCAGTACACTAAAATCAGATCTGGGAAACAGTTCTGTTTCTTCCCCAGGTCCGGTCACCATAGATCGCCCCGGATTCGTTTCTGTCCGATTTGGTCCGGTATTTACATCAGAGCCCAAAATCGGAGCAGTCTCTGATTTTGGGGCCAGGAAAAAACAGGAGAGAAACGAATCTGGGACTGCAACCTGATGCGTGCTGAGCATGTGAGCCGGTATCAAAGGTGGGAATACAAGCTTTGACGTATATGTACTTCAAAAGGTAGTGAAGGGGTTAAATTACACTATATATACATGTATACAGCACACATATACTGGACAACACATGCTCATTACATACACATCATACATTCACACAGACACACACATTATACATGTCTTAATTATATAACAGATGCTCAGCAGGTACACATCATATACACAGCACACGCATGCTGGACAAGTGTATATACACACTTCACTATACTCAAAAGATATCTAAACACTCACACACAGACACGCAACTCACACACACATGCAACTCATACACAGACACGCAACTCATACACAGACACGCAACTCACACACAGACACACAACTCACACACAGACACAACTCATACACAGCTCACAGGCACGCACCTCACATACAACTCACACACAGCTCACACTCACAATTCCCACACAGACACACAACTCACACACAAACACAACACACAGCTCACACACAGACATGTAACTCACACAGACACGTAACTCACACAGACACGTAACTCACAGTTCACACACACAAACAGCTCACACTCACAACTCCCACACACAGACACATAACTCACGGACACGCAACTCACACACAGACACAACTCAAATGCATACAGCTCACACAGGCACAACTCTATCACACAGACACACAACTCACACACTCACAGCTCACACACACAGCTGCCACAAAGACACGTAACTCACACAGACACTCAACTCACATACAACTCACACACAGCTCACACACACAAGTCACACACAGACATTCAACTCTCACATAACTCACATACACAACACACACACAGACAGACACACAGACAGACACACAGCTCACTCACAGATTGTACAGATATCTGTGCTGGTTGTACATGTGCAGCTTCACATGCTCACAGCCCCTGAGTCCCAGCCCCCTCACTCTCTGCCCAGCAGCAGATCTGTCACCTTGTGACCCGGAGCTGCTTATCTTCGGTATCTCAGCACAGGGGGCTCCTCTCTGATTTTTGCTGGCTCTCACTTTTTCCCGCGCGTGCAGGAGAACATGAGCAACCCTGCAGATGCCTCCCCCTCCTTCACCAGCAGGTGGTGCCGCCTGAGTCAGGCCACTCACATTGCCTCATCATTGATACGGCCCTGCCTGCGATGGGGGATTGATGTAAATTTGTGGTAACGCGAACTACAGTTACTGCTCCATTTAAATGATCCAAACACGGTGACTCTGCCGTTGACATACATGTGCATAATTTTGGGCTGAGGGTTTTTTAAATAAGTGTCATTATTCCTTTATCTTACATGAACCGCTGACCATTTTTCACAGAGGGTAAATTAAAATTGGGGATTATACAAATTTAAATTCTTTTTTTTGTATTAGATGTACACTAATTACACTAATTAGACTCTAATTATATTATGCTGTTTTCTAATCTAACATGCAAAGGTCTGGATCACCATGAAGTTTATAGCACTTCTATTATATTTCATAATCATAATTAAGGAACTTGTGTGTTTAAGATATTTTTTCCTTGATGGATTAAATATTTGATGTATGGGTTAAGTAGATTAGAGAAGTAGCGATTCAAACATTTTGAAGAGTAGTTGTGATCCAAAGATCAAACCATTAGTTCACAGATCAGGCGCACAGGAACAGTTCTAAGATGACATTTACATCTTAAGAGATGTGTCTGCCCTGCTGTACAAAATCTAATAGATTTTAGGATTTAAATATTAACTATAAGGATTATGTTATTTATGAGAAAAATTCAAAGTTTTGATATATTAGTTATCCATAACATGACACATTTTTTATCTATGTTTTAACAAGCATTTCACAGATGACTACTGCTTCAATCAAAGAAGACACAAATGATAACATCACCATATTTACGCGGATACTCGATGGTTTGCTGGATGGCTATGACAACAGACTACGTCCTGGGCTTGGAGGTAAAGAATTACTATATATATATATAGCATATTTATGAAATGCTAATGAAAACTGATAAACATTAAGCTACAGCCATCATGAGCTTTAAACCAGGGGCAGACACAGACAAAGGAAGCCAATAAACTGTTAAGGTATGTGCTCACTATCCAGAGGCACTGCGTCTTGGATGCAGTGCTTCTGGATTCATGGAACCGTGGGTGACCACGGGGAGACCGCAGCCATCCTGCTTTCACCATCTGCGTTGAGTTCAGGGTGGCTTCTCCCTGCTTTCACCTGCAGGAGATCGCTCTCAACACCGCAGCATGAAATTAACATGCTGCGAAGATACGGAAGTGCAGGCAACCTGCACCACAGGTGAAATAATGCTACGGTCGGGAGAAGTATAGTAGACATGAGATTTCTTGAAATTCCATATACTATGTTGCTACTGTACAATGCAGCAGCAATACACTGCATCCAAAACACTGCGTATCCTGATCATTTGTATGCACCCTTTAAGTCAAAATACATACAGCTGCATGCTCCTGTCTGGATAGTGGGCAACTCTGTCTTGTAATGCGAAACTCGCGTGAATCTCTTGTATGTCTCTCGCAAAAGCGACTCTAAACTTACACTTTTAATTACGCAAGTAGATTTGTAAGTGCCCCACTTACTTCTTGGCTCCCTTTGTGGCTGTATAGGTTGCAGCCAAGGTATGTCCATTAGAGATGAGCGAACCTTTTAAGGTTTACTTGGCGAATGAACCTGTGGATGTCCTGGTTTGGTCCTTGTTGTACAGGACACAAATTCGACCCAAGCCATTACTGATTTGCTGTTCGACTCTCCCCCCGTATACAACCAGCCTTAAGCAAAACGCTTATGGGGCAGAAGAATGGGGTTTTCTACATTTTTTTTAGTGATAACACATTATGGCAGAAAACTTAGATTTTACTGCCAGTGCAAGCTGATCGCTCACTGCAAGCGGCTCACACTGTGTCAAGCACCAGACGTACCAGAGCATAGTGCTGACACTCCTGCACTTTGGATATGCAAATTACCCAAACTCCAGCCCCAAACAGGCCCTGAACAGGTTCCCTCATATCTAAAGCCCATCCCTGCTCCAGTCTAGACCTTTCCAGTCTATTTTCATTTTCATTTATTTTGTTTTTCTCCATCCTTCTTTTCCAATTGCCATATTCTACTCAACCATATGAGGAAATAATATTTTGGGGTACTAGTAGTTTTGATTGACAACCATTCTATGTACTGCAAAATTAGAAAGATATTAAAAGTGTAATGAAATTGGCAAAAAAAACCTCTTCAATTCCTTCCTAGTCTGTTGGGTTTTGGCTTTACGGTGTTTGTTGTGTATCAAAATGCTCTGCAACATAATTTTCCAGGAGATTGTACAATGATACCAAAGTTGTTTTACTAGAAAAAAGAGAAAAAATATCTGTTCTTTTCATTCTCTGCTACTCATAAGTTGTTAAGTTTTTCTTTCTGTGATAAATGCTGTCTGAGAGCTTGGTTTTTGCAGGACAGGCTGACATTTTTATTGATAACATTTTAGCATAAAAACTAGAGATAAGCGGATCTGTTAAAATTCAAATTCACCAAATTACATAGATTTTACTGGGAATTTCAATTCACAGGGAAATTATTCTCTAATGTCCCTAGAGCATAATAAATGTAACATGTCAAAAATAAAAGGAAAACTCACATAACTAGTCATCTGTCTTGACAACCCTGCTGCCTCATGCCCACCTTTCCAGTCCTCATTGTCTCTTCTTTTCACACTTTTATGGTGGTGTCTTCACTCTAGAAAATGGCTTCTGGCCGTGACCAGGTCTTAGAGGTGAGGATGCGTCATGACGTCACTTTATTGTGGCTCTCAACTTCACTATAGAACAAGGCTTCCCACTGTGACTAGGCCTTGGAGGTCACACTGTGTCATAATGCCATAATGTTATGATGCACTGGGTGCAGCTGGGTGCCAGAACAGTTAAGCAGTTAGGCTAGGGTCACACTTGGGAGTTTGCATCCATTTATAGGATGCATTAATGGATCCAGTTTTTTCATTTGCCATTTTCATAGCATTGAGCATAGTTTTTGTCTCAGTTAATGTTTGCATTAACACTAGGTACATTTATGTACCATATGTTAACGCATGCGTTGCCCATAGGCTCCCATGTTAAAAAAATGCATGCGTTTTTACAAAAGCAGCAAAAAATGTTGCAGACCATATTTTTAGTAGCCCTTGTAAAAACGCATAGCGTTAAACGCAATGCACTTTTGCAATGCGTTTTTTGTATTGTAGTCTATGGGCGTGTTAATGCATGCAGTCTTACACATTTGCACATGTAAAAAATCTGTTTAGTGGATGCATGACGCAAGTGTGACCCTTGCCTAAGGTGAGTATTATATATGTTTTTATTTGTTCAGCAAAATGGTGACCGCAGAATTCCCCAATTAATGGTCTTGAAACTGCAAATATCTGATTTCTTCTTTTGGATACTGCAATTAGGGATGAGGAGCAGATCGGGCAAAATTGTCCTGGAAATTTGATTTACAGAGAGGATATTCTTTGCTAATTTAATGTCCCTTATTATGTTCCGAACTCTGCTTAGACCCAAAATATAATAACTGTATCATGTAAAATAAATCCTCACCATTCGATCCTTACACATCTTCCAATCTTCTGCTGCTCATATTAGAATCTTCAGATCACTCGCCATGTGCCAGATTTCTGGATATAGTGGCACCTGTCCTGATGTCATGACAGGAAGGGGCACAGGAAGTGTCGAATACCTGTTTTTCTCTGGCATCTCCCTATCTGACTCTGTTTGATTGAAAGGTCTTTCCAGTCAATCAAGCTGAGTTATACAGGGGAGAGACTTGTCAAATAACCCAAGAAGGGCTTAGGAGAAGCTGAAGGGATGCTTTTTCTTCCCATGTCTGACTTTTCTTAAAGGGTTTGTCCACTTTCTGGACAACCCCATGTCAATTAAAATATTCCCCCAAGTAGAATAAAACATGTTATACAGACCTCCAGTGCTGATGCCATTCCAGCGATATCATTGTGGGAACTCCAAGTGCTTGCATGACATTGTTATGCCTCATGACTCCTGCTTCCAATCAGTGGTTACTAATGGTCCACTTCACTCTCACTTCCTTCAGAGGTAACTAACATCTGGAGAAAGTCAGAGAGCAGCAGCAAAAGCTTTTAACACTAGAAGTCCCAGAAATTTCGAGCTCCCCACTAAGTCAAATGACCCTTAGTTCAAACTGACAACTCTGATGGCTCCAATTAGCATCCTTTCATTTGTAAATGTGGTCTGAAATCATTCAGGTCATTTGACCCGTCTCTGGGTTCCAAAGGTAGAAATATTAAATGACCCCTCTCTGGGACTTCTAGTGTTAATTCTTCCTTATGTCAAGTTTGTCTGAAGAAAGTAAGAATTAAGCTGCCACTAATTGGCTATTGTGATATCACAACATTATGTGAGCCCTCTAAGAACTGACGCCAATGTCAATGAAAAGGTGCCAACCCCGAAGGTGAGGATATGGTTTTTTATTCTATTGGAATTGAGAACGGGTTGTCCGAATTGCAGACAACCTTTTTACATCACTGATTGTTCTAAACACGTATTTCATAATTAAAAATAGTTCATATTACTTTGCTTGGACTGCATGAATCTGCTGACAGGTTGCCTTTGATTAAACAGTTAAGGCTACTTTTCTCAACAACTTTGACAGATACACGATTACTTAGGCTCAGTATAGGCAATGTGACAAAAAGATTGATACTATAATGATGCTACTATCTGGACATTCATAGAGAAAATGCTATAAATAGAACTGTCAGTTCTAATATAATGTATAATACATGCAATCAGAATCCTAGTGTGGTAATTATAAAGGAAGGAGAATCCTTCTTGCTGAGAATACAGAAAAGCTTGTTAAGCAGTCCCTTATTTCTTGGTCCAGGCGTATTGGAGTGGTTGGACAGCTGTGACAGTGCTTAATTCAGCTTCTCATCTCATCTTTGAAAAACCAATGTATACTAAACATTTCTGCTGATAGGCGTGAGTACAAGAAATATGAATGAAAATTTAGACAGAATACCTTGGCTATCAGCCAAGTTTGTGGCTGGTACATTTATGATCTTATTTTAGAAATTGAACTGAAAATTTGCATTAAAAAAACTGCCAATATTTTACAACTCACTAGGAGCCATTCTACATTTTATAAGATCCATTAGTTGAATGTATAAAGCTAGATCATAATCTTGTTTACTATGAACAAATAGCATTTTATATCATTTCCTGAATACTTAGTATGCCTTTTTGTGCATTATACAATAGAGCTGTCCAGCGGTATTACAATGAACGGTGATAATCTATCGAAGCTGACAACTGTTCATTTTATTTCTGATTACTTTTGTTGCTTGCACTTGGTAATGTTATGAAGAGAAAGCCATGTTGGAGGTGATCTAATTTCTGTGTAACAATACAGTGGGTACAGAAAGTATACAGACCCCTTTAAATTTTTCACTCTTTGTTTCATTGCAGCCATTTAGTAAATTCAAAAAAGTACATTTTTTTCTCATTAAAGAGGACCTGTCACCAAACCAGGCATGGTGATCTAATTACAGCACTGAATGCAGCATGTCTGCTGCATCCAGGAAAGGGGTCCCCCAGCCCTTGAGCCCCCCTGTACCCCGAGATAGTACACTTTGAAAACTTACATTGTGGAGCCAAATAGGAGGTGGCTTGTGGCTGGAGCCAAAGGGCAGTTTCACAGCTCCCCGCATATGTAATTCTACCACCGCTGCCTCCCTGCGGTGACATCACCGCTTATACCCACCATGCTCCATGGTTAACATGGAGCAGGGCGTGGAAAGGCGGTGATGTCAGAGCAGGAGGCCGGCCACCCCACCTCCTGCAGTGACATCACCTCTTATACCTGCCCTGCTCCATGTTAACCATGGAGCAGGGCGGGTATAAGCGGTGACATCACGGCAGGGGGCGGGGCAAAGCGGCCACCACTGCAATAAGCTCTGTGTTATGCTGCAGGCGAGGGAGACAATGATTGGCATCAGGAAGGCAGCGGTGGGCAGATTAAACATGCAGGGAGTGTAAAACTGCCCTTTGGCTCCAGCCACAAGACACCTCCTATTTGGCTCCACAATGTTAGTTTTCAAAGTGTATTATCTCGGGGTACAGGGTGGCTCAAGGGCTGAGGGACCCCTTGCCTGGATTGAGCAGACATGCTGCATTCAGTGCTGTAATTCGATCACCATGTGTGGTTGGTGACAGGTCCTCTTTAATGTACACTCTGCACCCTATGTTGATTGAAAAAACAGAGATGTAGAAATTTTGCAAATTTATTGAAAAATATAAACTGAAATATCACATGGTCTTAAGTATTCAGACCCTATGCTCAGACACTTTTATTTAAAGGGAACCTGTCACCTGATTTTAAGCCCCTACACTATCTCTAGCTGTCCCTACACCTTCCTAGCAGCTCCCTATCTATCCCGTTCTTATCTAAAGTGGCCCTATTAAACATGTGTAAAAGAAGTATAAACTTACTGCAGTCCCCGTGGTTGGGAGACTGGGTAGGCGTGCCGACGCTGCCTTCCTCACACCTCCGTGTTAAAATGAACGCCCCGCTGGGCGGCATTATTCTGGGTCCTCTCTGCCCCCTTGATTTGGAATCTCCCGCCCTCTTTGTATTTTTATGCACCGGCCGGGCATCAGATCCGGCGCGGTGCATTATGGGGCCGGTCACGTGATCGGCCCGAGTACATTATGGGCTTGATCACGTGATCGGCCCCAGTGAATTATGGGCTTGATCACGTGATCGGCCCGGCTCCGCGCATGCGCACTGCGCTTATTAAAGCCGGGCCGATCACGTGATCAAGCCCATAATTCACTTGGGCCGATCACGTGATTGGCCCCATAATGCACTGGGGCCGATCACGTGACCGGCCCCATAATGCACCGCGCCGGATGTGACGCCCGGCCGGTGCATAAAAGTACAAAGAGGGCGGGAGATTTCAAATCAAGGGGGCAGAGAGGACCCAGAATAATGCCGCCTAGCGGGGCGTGCATTTTAACACGGAGGTGTGAGGAAGGCAGCGTGGGCACACCTACCCAGTCCCCCAACCACGGGGACTGCAGTAAGTTTATACTTCTTTTACACATGTTTCATATGGCCACTTTAGATAAGAAAGGGATAAATATGGAGCAGCTAGGAAGGTGTAGGGACAGCTGGAGATAGTGTAGGGGCTTAAAATCAGGTGACAGGTTCCCTTTAAGGTACATGCTGTTTATGTCCTTGTGATCCTTTTCAGATAGTTCTACTCTTTCATTGGAGTCCAGCTGCGTTAAATTAAACTGATAGGACTTGATTTGGCTGCAGCTCATCTGTATCTCCCAGAAGCGATCGGACTGTGCAGCAAGGTGCCTCTTAAAGAGGCAGGGTAAAAATAAGAATAAATTAAAAAATAAAGTTTTTAAAAACCTGTAAAAAAAAAAATATATAAAAGTTCAAATCACCCCCTTTTACCCCCAATCACATTAAAAGTATATATATAAAAAAAAAAAAATACACATGTTTAGTATCGCCACGTTCAGAATCGTCCGATCTATCATCGTATTAAATCCGTTAATAAGAGCCGTAAACTCTGTAACGGAAAATATGGTTTAAACGACAAAATTCCGTTTTTTTGGTCGCCGCAACATTGCTATAAAATGCAATAACGGGCGATCAAAACGGCGGATCCCCCCAGAAATTGTATCATTAGAAACATTAGCTCAAGGCGCAAAAAGATAAGCCATCACACAGCCCCAGATCCGGAAAAATGAGAACGCTATGGGTCGCAGAACATGGCGCAAAAAGTCTGTTTTTGTTTTTTTTTAAAACTTCTGAATTTTTTTTCACCACCTAGATAACAGTAAAGATATACATGTTGGGTGTCTACGATCTCGTACCGACCCACGGCATCACCCCGTCACATCGATTTTACCATATAGTGAACATGGCGACTAAAATACCCAAAAAACAAACGTGTCATTGCACTTGCTTTTGCAATTTCACTGCATTTAGAATTTTTTTTGCAATTTCCTTGTACACTATATGGTAAAATAAATTATTGCATACGAAATTACAACTCGGCCCGCAAAAAACGAGCCCTCATATGTCTATATTGACGGAAAAATAAAAAAGTTATTGCTCTTGGAAGCAGGGGAGCAAAAAGCGAAAATGAAAAACGAAACATTCCCGGGTCATGAAAGGGTTAAAAAAGAATTTCTGCAATACTCAAGGTTCCTAAGAGCACAGTGGCCCCCATAATACATAAATGGAAGACGTTTGGGACCACCAGAAGTCTTCCTAGACCTGGCCGTCCAGCCAAACTGAGCAATTGTGGGAGAAGAGCCTTGGTGAGAGAGGTAAAAAAGAACACCAAGATCACTGTGACTGAGCTCCAGAGATGCAGTAGAGAAATGGGAAAAAGTTCTACAAAGTCAACTATCACTGCAGCCCTCCACCAGTCAGGCGTTCAAGGCAGAGTGGCCTGCTGGAAACCCCTCCTCAGGGTAAGACATATGAAATCCCAAATAAAGTTTGTAAAAAATAACACATGAAGGACTCCCAGAATATGAGAAATAAGATTCTCTGGTCTGATGAGACAAAGATAAAACTTTTTGATGATAATTCTAAACGGTATGTGTGGAGAAAACCAGGCACTGTTCATCACCTGCCCTTTACAATCCCAACACTGAAACATGGTGGTTGCAGATTCATGCTATGGAGGTGTTTTTCAGCTGCAGGGATAGGACAATTGGTTGCAATTGAAGGAATCATGAATGCGGCCAACTACAGAGATATCCTGGATGAAAACCTCTTCCAGAGTACTCTGGACCTCAGACTTAGTTGAAGCTTCACCTTCCAACATGACAATGACCCTAAGCACACAGGTAAAATAACAAAGGAGTGCCTGCAGAACAACTCTGTGACTATTCTTGACCGGCTCAGCCAGAGCCCTGACCTAAACCCAATTGAGCATCACTGGAGAGACTTGAAAATGGCTGTGCACCAAGTTCACCATCCAACCTGACACAACTGGAGAGGATCTGCAAGAAAGAATGGCAGAGGATCCCCAAATCCAGGTGTGATAAACTTGTTGCATCATCCCCAAGAAGATTCATGGCTGTACTAGCTCAAAAGGGTGCTTCTACGCACTACTCTGCAAGGGGTCTGAATACTTATGACCATGTGATATTTCAGTTTTTCTTTTTTAATAAATTAGCAAAAATGTCTACATTTCTACTTTTTCAGTCAAGATGGGGTACAGAGTATACATTTCTGAGAAAAAAAATGAACTTTTTTTGAATTTACCAAATGGCTGCAATGAAACAAAGAGTGAAAAATTTGAAGGGGTCTGAAAACTTTCCGTACCCACTTTATTACTTTATGCCAAGTCAAAAGTTTACATACACTAAGATTACTATGACTTTAAACAATTTGGAAAAGCCCATATGATGATGTCATATGTTTGGAAGCTTCTGATAGGTTTAATGGCAACATCTGAGTTAATTATTGACACACCTGTGGATTTATTTTAGTGCACCCCGGAAACACACTGCTTCTTTGTGTAGCATCATGGGAAAGTCTAAAGAAATCAGCCAAGATGCCAGGAAGAGAATTGTGGACTTGCACAATTCTGATTTACCCTTGGGTGCAATTGCCAGATACCTGAAGGTGCCTTGTTAATCTGTACAAACAATTATATGCAAGTACAAACAAGTTGAGAATGTCCAGTCAATATACTGCTCAGGAAAGAGACTGGTTCTGTGTTCCAAAGATGAACATGCTTGGGTTTGACATGTTCATATCAACCCATCAACCCAAGAACAAAAGCAAAAGACCTTGTAAAGATGATGGCAGAAGCTGGTAAGATTGTGTCATTATCCACAGGGAAATTACTACTTTATCATCATAGGCTGAAAGGCTGCTCTGCCAGAAAGAAGCCATTACTCCAATAGAAACATAAAAATAAGAGATTACTGTTTGGAAATGCACACAGGAACAAAGACCTACATTTTTAGAGACATGTCCTGTGATCTAACTAAACTAAAATTGCGCTGCTTGGCCATAATGACCATCGTTACATTTCAAAGAAAAAGGGAGAAGCTTGGAAGCCTAAGAACACCATTCCAACGGTAAAACACAGGGGTGACAGCATCATGTTGTGAGGTTGTTTTGATGCAGGAGAGACTGGTGAACTTTATAAAATAGATGGCACCATGAGAAAAGACGATTATGAGGCAATACTAAAGCAACATCTCAAGACATCAGCCAGGAAGTTGAAGTTTCGTCAGAAATAAGTCTACCAAGTGGACAATAACATGAAGCATGCTTCCAAATTGGATACATAGTGGATTAAGGAAAACAGAGTTAATGTTTTGGAGTGGTCATCACAAAGCCCTGATCTCAATCCTATTGAAAAGCAAGACGACCTGCAAACATAGCTTATTTACATGAGTTCTGTCAGGAGAAATGGGCCTCAATAACTACCAACTATTGTGAGAAGCTTGTGGAAGGATATCCAAAATGTTTGACTCAAGTCATACAGTTTAAGGGCAATGGTACTGTGGCGCCCCTGCGGTCCGGTCGCCACAAGAAGGTGCAGCAACCGGGTTCTGTTCAGTCACCCCAAACACACACCCAAAACACTCCGATCCGAAGACTAGGGACTCTGTGCCCAACAACGGGATGGTGGGAGGAGACAAGTGGAGGGTGGGAAGTTAGACAGGACATGGTCAGGAGGGAGGAAACAAAAAAAACAGAAAACACCTTAGGAATTTAGTTGGTCAGCCAGTTTGTCTGGGACCAGCAAGGAGTCAGTAGTCAGACGGAGAGCAGAGAACACCATCATTACACGGGACTGAAAGGACACGGATCCGGCGGTCTGTACCACCATGAGGCTTGTCCGGGTCCCAGGCTGCAGACCATAGAGAGAGACAGAAGGAGTCCTAGGGGCACAAATAGTGAACAATCCATTTGTGGGCCTGAATTAGCTGGAAAGCTGAAGGACTGGCCGGAAACCAGGTTGGCAGCTCTGAGGAGGCCAGGATGCTCCTTGCTCCAACCACAATACCGGCGGGTAGCGGGGTCTTTATGTCCCTTGACTAAACCCAGACACAGCAAAGAGAAGGCCGCGGTTCTAGGGCCAGGGAACCAGGCAGGTTGCCCAACAAAGGCTATTAGCAGCTGGATCGTAGCTCTGCGTGTGGAAGTGACAGAAAGAGAGGCCAATGGAAAGGATCACGAAAGAGGTGATCTGGACGAGCCATCCCGGCTGCTAAAAGTCTACCAGAGCTGCCACTGCACTGTCTTGTAACTTGAACATCTGCCGAGAAAGCTAAGTAAACCAGGTTGAAGCTCAGAACTTTGTGAGACTGTCATTTTTGCACCTGAAGAGAGGTACACTGATTTGCCGAGGCGGCAGCAGGAGCCTGCCGGAGAGTATCTCTGATCCCTGCAAGCAGCCAGCTCATTCCCGCTGGCCTCCCATCCCCCGCATCACCTCCATAGACTATACGGTTGCCCTGGGGACCCACTCTTCCCATGGAAAGCAAACCATCAGAGCTACTACTCCCATTATTCCCAGAGGTCCTGACTGCAGCAGCAGATATACCCCTATACACCCCTTCTACGAGTGTCGTCACGACAAAAACTCTTTTATTTCATTTTTATATTTTTCTCTTTTTTGATTTCCCCTTTTTAACTGATGGCCTGATGAAGTGATCACAAACTGGGTCTTGCCACCGTGACATCCCGCAGCCCAGACGACGACAAGAGGGCCCGGTTCCGAGTACCCCATGGTCCCCGCCGTGGCGAGTCAGTACCAAATACTAATGAAATGTATATAATCTTTTGACTTTGCAGAAAGTAATAAAAATGCCCTAAAACATTCTCTCTCCCATTATTCTGGCATTTGGCAAATATAAATAATTATGGTAATCCTTATTAACATTAAATGGGAATGGCTTATTCTGATTTTATGTCAGATAGAGAGAAAAACATGCAAATGTGTCTTTTCATATAGTGTACGTAAACCTCTGGTTTCAACCATCAAAATTGTTGGTACCTCTCGTTTAATGAAAGCAAAACCCACAATGGTCACAGAAATAACTTGAATCTGACAACAGAAATAATAAATAAAAAATCTATGATAATGAACAAATGAAAGTCAGACATTGCTTTTCAACCCTGCTGCCAAAGAATTAAAAAAAAAATTAAATTCATGAAATAGGCTTTACAGACATGATGGTTGTGAAAGTCACAACTACTATAGTCGTCAATACTTTTACTTTGGCTGCTGCAGTTTCCCCTTTAATAAAACGATTTTCATAAAAATATAAAAGTTGGGAGTTTTAAAGCGCGCTGCCAATCATTCCAATAGTATTCAAATTCAAACAGTTGGCATGAAGGTGAGTTTTATTCATTGCGTTTCAAGGTTCACAGACCTCTTCAGCAGGAAAAGATGGATGTACATCGGTGGTTTTCCTGATGAAGAGAACTGTGAACCTTGAAATGCGTAGATTAAAAATCACCTTCATGTCAACTCTTTGAATTTGAATATTATTGGAATGATTGGCAGCGCTTTTAAGAAAATCAGTAAGATTTTAGGTCAGGACTCATAGAAGGCCACTTCAGAATAGTACAATATTTTCCTCTTAGCAATTCTTGGGTGTTTTTAACTGTGTGTTTTGGATCATTATCCTGTTGCAAGACCCATGACGTGTGACTGAGACCAAGCTTTTTGACACTGTGCAGCACATTTCTCTCTAGAATCCATTGATAGTCTTAAGATTTCATGGCACCCTGCTCAGATTTAAGACACTCTGAGCCAAATGCAGCAAAGTAGCCCCAGAACGTAATAGAGCCTCCTCCATGTTTCACTGTAGGGACGGTGTTCTTTTTTTATATGCTTCATTTTTCCATCTGTGAACAGAGAGCTGATGTACCTTGCCAAAAAGCTCAATTTTTGTCTCTTCTGTCCATAGGACATTCTCCCACAAGCTTTGTGGCTTGTCAACATGTAGTTTGGCCAATTCTAGTCTGGCTTTTGTATGATTTTTTTTCAACAATGTTTCTTCCTTAGCCGTCTCACCATGAAGGCCACTTTGGCTCAAACAACAACAGCTGGTGCGATTTGAAACTGATGTTCTTTGAGAGTGAAGTTCATCTTTAATCTCTGTATAAATTCTTCTGGGATCTTTTGTTAACATTCGTATTATCCATCATTTTGATTTGTCATCAATTTTCCTCCAGGGAGGTTGGCTGCAGTCCCCTGGTTCTTAAATTTCTGAATAATAAGTGCAACTATAGTCACAGGAACATCAATCTGCTTGGAGATGGTCTCATAACCTTTACTTTAACATGCTTATTTATCATTTTCTTTCTAATCTCCTGAGACAACTCTTTCCTTCGCTTCCTCTGATCCATGTTGATTGTGGTACACACCATGTCACCAAACATCACAGTGAGTGTCTATAGCCCTATATACATGCCCACTGACTGATTACAAGATTGTAGATACCTGTGATGATAGTGGACACACCTTGATTTAACATGTCCCTTTTGTCACAATATTTTCAGGGGTACTATCATTTCTGTCCAAGTCTATGTCATGAGTTTAATTTTTTTAAAATTTCTATGGAAGCAATTTGAAAAACATTGTGTGACATTCATTTCTTCATTTTCATAAATGTTTTATTTTCTATTTATTATCACTTTTGTCAAATTCAATTTATTTCTGTGACCATTGTGGGTTTTTCTTTCATTAAGGCTGGGTTCACATTGGCGTTCTCCTCTGCAGTGTTCTGCGGAGGGGAACCGCCATGTGAGCGCAGCCACCGCAAGTCTCTATGTTTATAATGGGGATGCATGGTACTGCGCTTGACTGCGCATGACCGTGCGCTCCCATTCAGTTGAATGTGTGATTTGCGCATGCTTAGGTACAAATCATACATTGTCGTCCGCACCAGGTGGTGTTAATTAAATTTGCTAATTTGGTACCAATACAGGTCGTGGAACATCAGGGACAATTTCTGTCCAAATTTAGATGGTGTCCAATTCTTTGTGTATGAAAAACCCGTGCGACTTGTGCTTTAAGTTTCCAATAGAGTCATGTGCAACTTTACACCTATAAAGTGACAATATAAAAGAAGAAAAATTCTGTTAAAAATGTGAATATCTACAACATCATACAAAAGGTGATCACTTTACACAAAATCTGATAACCAACCGTAATCTAAAGTATAGATTGTAACTTGTAATCCACGTTTAAACCTCCAGGTTTTAAAGTGCCCAATTTGTGAATCCACTGGAGCTCTTTTGTTTTAAGGAGCTTAATTATATCCCCTCCTCTTCTCATTGGGAGTATCCTATCTATTATTCTAAATCTGAAATCCCTTTCCGTATGCTTCGCTTCAACAAAGTGCTTTAGGGCTGGGAGGTTTAAAACCTTTTATCTGATGCTACACCTATGCAAATTGAGTCTCGTCTTTACTTCTAAAGTGGTCTCCCCCACGTACCATTTTTTACAGGGGCACTCCAACAGGTAGATTACATAGTCAGAGTTACATGTCAACATATGTTGTATCTTATATTGGATTCCTGTATTGGGGTGATTAAATGTATCCCCCTTCAACATAACGTTACAATTTACGCAATTAACACATGGATAACACCCTAACCTCTTCATGCCCGTTATGTTTTTTTGTCTGGACTGTTTTAATGGTCCTATATCAGACCTTACCAAGGTATCTTTTAAATTCTTGTTTCTTTTGTATGCTATCAAGGGGGGATTTTTTGTATTACTCTATGTGCGGCATGCACTCTCCAAGTATTTTCCAATGCTTTTTGACTATTTTTACCACGTCTTTCATCTCTTCCCCATAAGTTAATACTAGTGGTATCCTATTTTTACTCTCTATTCTCCTAACGGGATTTTTTGCTTTTTCCAATTCCCTATTTAGGATTCTATCCGGATATCCTCTTTCTTTAAATTTCTGAAGTAAGGCCTCTATGGTTTCTTGTCTTGTACCCTCCTCGCTTACTATCTTGCTTACTCTCCTTATTTGGTACTGCATTCTTCATTTCCATTGGGTGTCCACTATCATAATGTAGTAATTTATTTTTGTCTGTGGGTTTCACATGTAGTCTGGTCTCTATTTTATTGCCCTTCAACACTACTTTCACATCCAGAAATACAATCTCCGTTTGTGAACTTACAATCGTGAATTTTATGGTTCTGTCAATATCATTCATGAATCTAAAAAAGGCCTCCAATTTTTCATCAGTGCTCTTCCATAACAGGAAGATATCATCTATGTATCTCCACCACCTCTCCACATGGGAGAAGTGGTGGGATACATAGACGTACTCCTCCTCCAAAAAAGCCATTACCGCACCTGCATATGAGCACGCCATTTTAGCCCCCATTGCAGTACCCATGATTTGTAAATAATGTCTCCAAATAAAAAATAATTTCTTGTCAAGCCAATCTCTAATAGGTCTATGATGAATTGTTTACATTGTGTTGAGTAATCCGAATTCTCTAGACACTTCCTTATCACTTCTAGGCCCATTTCATGCCTAATAGAAGTGTACAGAGACGTAACGTCAAATGACACCAACTTGATGGGAGGTGTTTACCTGGTAATCTTTCAATTTCCCTAAAAAATCTCCTGTGTCCTGAATGTAAGATCTGGTCTGTGAGGCAAAAGGATGTAGGATTTTCTCTGGACTGATTTGCACCACCCTTATTAGGGATTAAGTGCTGCTCTATATTTTTCTATATATAGTATTGTTCAAGGGAGATTTAGCACTGAAAAGTCATAATGGAACCAGGTAGACTGATTTAGACAGAAGATGATGAAGATCGTATTCTGTAGGGGGTAGAGGGAGGAACAGAGTTCTTAAGTTTACCTTCAGTAACAAATCTTAAAACAAAATATGAAAATGATGTAAGAATATTTTACATTATTTGTATTTGATTTTAATGTATTACTAATATGCACTTTATAGTAAAAGCAATTTTTTGACACAGCAAACGTGAAGTTGAAGGTTCCCTTGTGTAGGGAGACCTTCATGGCGTACAGGAAAAATGCAGAGAATCTTCTCATGTATATAAAAATATATGAATATGGAGATCTCAGACTTATTCCATATTAAGAGAAAGGGGATACCTCTGTGAGGGGATCTGAGCCTTAGGCAGGAGGAGAGGGATTAATACCCCTCAAATCTGCATACTGACAGGGATAGCATAAACCACAGAAATGTGGAGTGCTATAGGATAATGTATATATCCCCATAATACTTCAATGGAAAATAAGGGAAAGAGATATATATTTACATAATATAAGGATTAATAAAGAAATATACATGAGTAGTAACCCCAAAATGATTAGTATGCCTGTTTGTATGTAATATTAATAGCACTAAAGCACTTTATATATTTATGTCACCAAAGGGTAAAAATACACTTATTATAGGATCAGCTAACACATAAATGAATAAAAACCTTTCCTATATAGTATATAAGATATTTGGGTAGGTTGTGAGCCGTAAAAGAAAGGTTTTAAGAAGATTGGGGCAATACAGGAAGTGTTAACAAGGGGGAATAGTAATTCTGAAGGACGCTGGGTGTAATGGCACGAAAAACGCTACTGCGCATGCGCAGGAGCACTAAGATGGCCGCGGCTAAACATCCTGTATCCTAGGTAAGCTGTGACGTCAGGGAATGCTGACGCATGCACAGTACAACTTCCGCAATGCTGGAAGCAGCGGTAACATGCGGTAAGTGTATGGAAATACAGTTAATAACTAAATGAAATATAATAAGCGACTTATGTGCAAGTTAGGGGACCAATTTAGTTTTATTAAGCATATACTGTATATATGGGAAAAAGGAAGGTGTACATATAGTGATTTATTAGGATATAGAAAGTGGATGGGTGTAAAATATAATCAGAGTATGTATTTAACAGAAAGTATTATGACTGTAAATGCAAATGATTATGTAGACATGTAAACATGATGTATAAAGAGCCCAGCATTTGCAGAGGGTGCTTGCTGGAAGAAGGTCTGAGGACCGAAATGTCCACCACTAAGATGCCTGAAGGCCATTAAAGGTGACATACATCGTTTGTAGAGTGCTGCAGTCATTTTTTGGTCTATATATAGACACATATATATAACCCAGTTTTACCTGCTTTGCTACATGCCCTCACCCTTTACGCCAAAGCCAAGGCCTGAGCACCACCTGACAACTCCACTGAAAATACAAGACTTTAAATTCATTCAAGCAGAAGGCTCATGCTTGATGACATAAGGAGGCCCAGTAACCCCAAGAACCTGCCCTTAATTTTGAGTTCTGCTTTTTGGCCATGGTGTCTTTGGGAATGAGATAATTTCCTTGCTACTTTGCCAACTTTTCCACCACCTTTTAGAGTCCTGCCCTGGGTAAAGAACCTTGCCTCACCGGTGGGCACTAGCTCAAGCACTTAATCCCCAAGATTTAATTGTCTCATACGAGCCAACTGTTTATATCTCCTGGATATTGCCTCTTGGGCTTTGCTCTTTTACCTCGCTCCTTACTTTGGTCCCTTGACAGAATAGATCATTATGCCTGGTCATTTGCAGACAATGACTATATATTCTTGGTTCCTTGGGAATATCATGTAACATATTAACATTTTCAAGGCTACCACTCATCTTTAAATCTCTTAGCCGGGCAGTCCCAAAGTTGTCCTGGAACCACTCCAGGTCAGCCATATTGGCTTCAAGGGGTGCTTCCTCATCCTCCTTTCTAGCCAGTACAGTGAAAGAAAATTCACTTTTTACATCATGTGACCCTGTTACCATAGCTAACTCTGGGCATCATACTAGTTTACTGAGTGCTACAGCTTTATTCCACAAGTCCCACAACAACGGAACATTATGTCCCATAAGAGCATGCAACAAGTCCTTGACCACTCCCACTTTGTGGATCATGGAACTACAGTTCGTGCATATGTCGAACTGGGATAGTTTTTGCTGTCACCACGGATACACCTTACCCCAAATTCCCCCCCCAGAGACTTGCACATGTGAAAGTATGAATTATACCAGGTTTACTAAACTTCCTGAGTCCAGGAATTTAGTTACAGTTAGGGCCAAAAGTATTGACATCTCAGCAATTCTGTTAGATAATACTCAGTTTCTTCCTGAAAATGATTTCAATCACAAATTCTTTGGTATTATTATCTTCATTTAATTTGTCTTCAATGAAAAAACACAAAAGAGAATTGTCCTAAAGCCAAATTAGATATGATTCCACACCAAACATAAAAAGGGGGTGGACAAAAGTATTGGCACTCTTAGAAAAATCATGTGATGCTTCTCTAATTTGTGTAATTAACAACACCTGTAACTTACCTGTGGCACCTAACTAAATCACACTTGCAGCCAGTTGACATGGATTAAAGTTGACTCAACCTCTGTCCTGTGTCCTTATATGTACCACATTGAGCATGGAGAAAAGAAAGAAGACCAAGGAACTGTCTGAGGACTTGAGAAACCAAATTGTGAGGAAGCATGAGCAATCTCAAGGCTTCAAGTCCATCTCCAAAGACCTGAATGTTCCTGTGTCTACCGTGCGCAGTGTCATGAAGAAGTTTAAAGCCCATGGCACTGTGGCTAACATCCCTAGATGTGGACGGAAAAGATAAATTGACGAGAGATTTCAACGCAAGATTGTGCGGATGGTGGATAAAGAACCTCGACTAACATCCAAACAAGTTCAAGCTGCTCTGCAGTCCAAGGGTACAACAGTGTCAACCCGTACTATCCGTCGGCGTCTGAATGAAAAGGGACTGTATGGTAGGATACCCAGGAAGACCCCACTTCTTACCCCGAGACATAAAAAGCCAGGCTGGAGTTTGCCAAAACTTACCTGAGAAGCCTAAAACGTTTTGGAAGAATGTTCTCTGGTCAGATGAGACAAAAGTAGAGCTTTTTGGGCAAAGGCATCAACATAGAGTTTACAGGAGAAAAAAAGAGACATTCAAAGAAAAGAACACGGTCCCTACAGTCAAACATGGCGAAGGTTCCCTGATGTTTTGCGGTTGCTTTGCTGCCTGTGGCACTGGACTGCTTGACCGTGTGCATGGCATTATGAAGTCTGAAGACTACCAACACATTTTGCAGCATAATGTAGGGCCCAGTGTCAGAAAGCTGGGTCTCCCTCAGAGGTCATGGGTCTTCCAGCAGGACAATGACCCAAAACACACTTAAAAAAGCACTAGGAAATGGTTTGAGAGAAAGCACTGGAGACTTCTTAGGTGGCCAGCAATGAGTCCAGACCTGAATCCCATAGAACACCTGTGGAGAGATGTAAAAATGGCAGTTTGGAGAAGGCACCCTTCAAATATCAGGGACCTGGAGCAGTTTGCCAAAGAAGAATGGTCTAAAATTCCAGTAGAGCATTGTAAGAAACTCATTGATGGTCACCGGAAGCGGTTGATCGCAGTTATTTTGGCTAAAGGTTGTGCAACCAAGTATTAGGCTGAGGGTGCCAATAATATACCTATATTATTTATATATATATACATATATTTATATATATATATATACTAGATGGGTGCCCGATGCACAATGCATCGGGATTCTAGCAGAGCGAGTCTCTGACTCGCAATGGCCGCTTCGCGGCCAATGCTTCGCGCTGCTAAGGCGACTCGCCATGCCCGCTGCGCGGGCATAGCGAGTCGCCTTAGAACTGCTCGCAATGGCCGCTTCGCGGCCAATGCTTCGCGCTGCTAAGGCGACTCGCCATGCCCGCTGCGCGGGCATAGCGAGTCGCCTTAGAGCTGCTCGCAATGGCCGCTGCGCGGCCAATGCTTCGTTCGTATCCACATGACCACGGCGAGTCGCATGCGAGTGTGGTGCGCGAAATCCATTCGTGATTATATAATAGATATATATATATATATAATATACATATATATAATATATATAGTCACTACTGGTCTCAGTGGATAGTCTTAATAATATTTAAGTTTTAAATCAGTAAATATTTACAAAGGAATTGTTTCCCTCTCATAATAAATAGTCGGTGAGCATATTTAATTTTTGCCCCTGGATCAACTTTACAGGTAGTAAGATGAAATTGATGTCCTTTTATCATTTTTTCAACCTTACAAATTTAGAACAAACTGTTGTACAAATTCTAAATTCCTAGTTTTGTTCTAGCATATTTCTTTTTGCGCTTGCATAGAGTGTCCTTTCTGTACTGTACTTTTATTGTACTGAGATATCATAAATAAATCATTAATATAACATTTTGATATAAACAGTTATGACTTTAATGGCTCCTCCATGCAAGTGCTTTGGCTGCTCTTATGCTTTGTGTGTTAATCTTTCTGAGCAATGTTGGGTCAACCATATATACTGTAGCATCAGCATAGATTGTATTTTGTTTTTTATGTATTTTTTACTGAGGGAGTTTCAAGGTTATGGGACTCTCACTAAATGTGCTGATTGTTATGTTCTATATTAAAGGTGACATAGGAATATTGTCAAAGGGGATCAAAGAATATAATATGTCTATTTTAAAGGGAACTAACCAGCAGGATTTAGGGTTATAAAGTGAAGCCAGTGACTCACAAGAGGGAGAGACAGCACAGGGGGAGAGAGCGCACGAGGGAGAGACAAAGCACAGAGTGGACAGGAAGCAAAGGTGAGAGGCAGTACAAGGGGAATGCATAGAAGAGAGACATTACAGGGGAAAGACAAAGCACAGGGGTAGATAGTGCACAGAGGGAGAGCACATGGGGGAGACACAGCACAAGGGGAGAACACGGGGAAAGAGAGCACACAGGGAAAAGAGAGTACACAGAGAGGAGAGACAGCCCACAGGATGTGAATGTACGGGGAGATAGAGAGCACACAGGAGGGAGAGTGCACAAGAGAGAAGAGAACGTGCACAGGGGGAGACAGCTTAAAGGAGAGAGCAGAGAAACAAGAAGGCATCACAGGGGGGAGAGAGAAATCACACAGGGGAAGAGAGAGCGGACAGAGTGGAGAGTGCACAGGGGGAGAGACGGCCACCGCCCCCACACCACAGAGTCCATCCCCATTATGACATCAGCACCCACCCAATGTGATAGCTTCAGGCACAAATCTAGTATAAATATATATATATACTGCTCAAAAAAATAAAGGGAACATTTAACAACACAATGGAATGTTGAAGTGTTCCCTTTATTTTTTTGAGCAGCAACTGGCCTTGTAGTTGAGGGGAGGTACGTGTCACGCAAGTTACTAGCCTGTGTGACCTAAAACGTATAAAAGTTCCCCAGCATGTTATGTGTTGTGGGGTTAATTTCAAAAGGCTGTGTGGTTTTAGGGGAATGACTAAGAGGGCAGGAGGTCATGCCCCATACCTCCCCTGAGGGCATGGCTGAGCCACATTGAAAGCTCAACCCTGTTTTTTTTTACTGTTGTTGGAGAGACTGGAGTGTGCAGCCTCCAGACTGTGGAGTTCAGCTGGGAGTAGCTGGAGTTTGCTGCCAGGCAGTACAGATGGACCGGGCTGTGTATACCTGTTATGATTTTTTTTTTGTTTTACCTTTCAAGCCAGTGAGGTTACGTTGTTTTGTGCCAAAGTCTGCTGGGTTTATGCTGTACCAATAAACCTGCAGCCGAACACCACTCCTGTGTCTACTTCTGACTGCAACCAAATGAGTCGTCTTGCCACAATATATAAATATATATATTTATTTATGTTCACATACACACATACAGTTTATAGTGTATCTAAAATGGTTCTGCAGATGATGACTACAGACCATTTCTCTCTTCTCATCCTTTTTGGCTGTTGTTTTGATCACTTGTATTTTGTCATGACTTTCACCCCTAGAGCTAGCATGAGACGGTGTCTAAAACCCACAGATGTTGCTCAGGTATTGCAGCTCATCCAGGATGGCACATCAATTCGAGCTGCGGCAAGAAAGTTAGCTGTGTCTGTCAGCACATGGAGGGCTGTTCGGCCTTCCAAAGAAATGTCTCCCCAAAAAAATCACTGACCCATTACCTAACCAGTTATGCTGGAGGAGAATTCTCTCCATAGCGTCTCCAGACTTTGTCATGTCTGTCACATGTGGTCAGTGCCAACTTTCTCTCATTCATGAAGAGCACAGGGCGCCAATGTCAACTCTGCCAATCTTGGTGTTCTCTGGTACATGCCAATCACCCTGTACACCCTCGTGGAGTCTGTTTTTGACAGTTTCTGCAAACACATGGATACTAGTTGCCTGCTGAAGGCAATTTTGCAGGCTTTGGCACTGATCTTGTTCCTCCTTGCACAAAGGAGGAGATTGCAGTCCTGCTGCTGGGTCATTGCCCACACAGCTTCCTCCATGTCTCCTGGTGTACTGTCCTGGTATCTGCTCCATGCTCTAGACACTGCACTGACAGACACAACTACTTCTTGTCACAGCTCAAATTAATGTGCCACTACCTTAGCAACTTCTGTGGGTTATACACATTGCCTCATGCTACCTGAGAGCAATGACTAAATGCAAAAGTGACCAAACCAACAGCCAAAAAGGATTAGAACAGAGAAATGGTCTGTGGTCACCACCTGTAGAACCACTCCTATATAAGGTTGTCTTACTAATTGCCTATAATTTCTACCTGTTGTCTATTGGCCCAGTGTGAGCCATGTGCATTGTTTGATCAGCTTACACTGGGCTTAAAAGCACAATTTTTGGGTGTAGCGTGTGTTCAAAATTAATTGGACACCCGCAAGTGTGTTACTTTTGGCTAGTTGTATGTGAGTGGAGAGCTGAACTGCCAATCATTCACTTCCATTGACGTTAAGTTCAAATTCGGGGTCACAAACAGTACGCCAAAAAGTTTGGCTGCACCGCCAAAACCTAAGCTCCAAAAGGTTTGCTCATTTATACCCACAAGTCAATTTCAAAGGTGATGATTTGAAATATTTTGGCTGATTAAAATATAAAAATATTCATACATATGATACAGTGTGCATATGTGTGTTTTTTGATGGTATGTTTACAAAAAATCTTCCATACGCTCTTGATCGTTAGGGGGAGTGCCCACAAACATGATTAGTAGCTTTTGATGCAGCATATTCTCACTTTGTCCAATACGCTGTGTTCTGCAGTACAAGTACAGGGGTTGGGATTATTATAAAACCTATGCCCACTGTGCTTCCTTTTAAAACTGCGTAACTGACCTGCAGTGTGGGTTTCATATCTGCAGTATGTCAATGTCACATCCCTGATCACGACGACGTACCTACAGGCTTGTGCCCATGCTGACAATTTTGCTGCATTGTTTATGCAGATTTTCATGCAGAAAAGGTGCAGATATGTCAGAAATCCATGAGCCAGCAAAGTCTATGGAAATTCTGAAATGTTGTGCCCATATTGCATTTTTTCTGCTGCAAAAAAGGTGCGGATTGTGCTGCAGAAAAATCTGCAACATGTCAATACCTTCAGCGGATTTTTCAGTGTTTTCCAGTCGTTGAATTGATGTTGAAAAATGCAGGGCACAAGTCTGCCCCATTTCTACATCAACGTGTTTTAGGTGTGCTTTTCTGCCACAAGGTGTGGATGTGGTACAGAAATTTCAGCAGCAAAATATATCCAGCATTGGCAATACTCTTATAGGGATGTCACACATGTCAATATCGCGTGCAATATCACTGCTGCACATGACGTTGCAGCTATATTTACGTGTGTGACAGGGCGCATCAACCAGTGATAAATCGCTGGTTGATGGTCACCAGGTTTTAGAACCTGCTCTAACACCTGGCGATGGTCGCCCGGTGACACCAGGAGACGAGCGAGAAGCCAGCTCCCAGCACCTCTCAGCAAGCGCTGGGAGCTGGTATCCATGTAAACAGCGGGTAACTAAGCGCCGCAAGGCTCAGGTGGCAGAGATCCTTCCTGCACCCCTGTGCATAGGGAAATTAATCTGAAATGCGTACCGGCAAATATGTTTTTTACAAAAAAAGCACTGGCGACACATCAGCGACACAGGATTGCCGTGACAGAGACGACAGCGCTACACTCACATAGCAGGCTGGAAAGCCGACTTCACTGTCGGCTTTCCCGTCCCACTATTTGAAATGAGCAGCGATGTGAAAACGACGCACCGGCGATCCTGGCAAGGTCGTATCATTATTGATATCACTGGTGTGTCGTTATGTGTGATGGGGGCTCTATACTTACAGGACCTCTGATGATGTCACAATCATGGCCGGAGTAAGATCAAATGGCTGTGACATCACCAGAGGTCCTTAAGCTAAACGCACACAGCACGAGGAGCCAGGTACTGCAGACCACTTACACCCACACACCCTACACTCACCCTGCACTCACACTCACCCTGCACTCACGTCACACTCTGCCCTGCACTCACGTCACACGTCACCACCCCCTTGCCCTGCACTCACGTCACACTCTGCCCTGTACTCACGTCACACTCTGCCCTACACTCACGTCACACTCTGCCCTCCACTCACGTCACACTCTGCCCTGCACTCACATCACACTCTGCCCTGCACTCACGTCACACTCTGTCCTGCACTTACGTCACACTCTGTCCTGCACTCACATCACATTTAGCCCTACACTCACGTCACACTCACCTTGCACTCACCTCACACTTAGCCCAGCACTCAACTTGCACTCACGTCACACTGTCTCTAACGCAAAACCGGCGTCGCTGATTGTTTGCGGCTGGCTGGGCGCGACCAATCAGCGACGCGGGATTTCCGTTACAGCGAAACAGGCAAAGTCCGCCTGGTGTCCTGGCCCCCTCCGCTCGGTCTCCTGCCCGCTGCTCACCCGCTCTACGCTCCCTCCCGGCCGCCGCTCCATGCTCCATCTGCCCACCGCTCATCCCACCATTCTTCTTCTTTTCATGGCATAGACGCCAGAAATTCAAAGGCCGTGAGGGGTGGGGGTGGAGCTAACAAAGGGGGCGTCGTAATCTCCGTGAACAAGGGCACGCCCACCACATCAGGGCTATGCGCTTGGACACGCCTACTCTGACACCCCCTGTTAACTCCGCCCCCTGAGGCCTTAGAATTGTTAATGTCTATGCTGGAGGAGGAAGAAGAAGACATGCTAGGGTGAGAGGCGGCTGGACAGAAGCCTGGAGTGAGTGAGAACTGAGGGGGCCACCGCTGCACACTCGCACTACTGCACCACCGTACACCCGCACTGTCGTACACCCGCACCGCCTCACACCCACATATTCTAGAATACCCAATGCGTTAGAATCGGGCCACCATCTAGTTACCCTTATAAGTGCCTGTACATACTTTTATATAAATTCAATTTCCATTGGTGCACTTTTGTCTTTTTGTATTTCAGAATCATCTAAGTGGATTTTTTATGTATTTAGGATTTTCTGGGTATTTTTAAAATGATGATTATGAACTGTGTTCAACGATGTGCTGCAGGAGTATTTTTTAGACGTATTTGTAATACTGCAAAGGATTACTCATACATTCCTATGCTTACATCCAAAAGTTGACTTTATGCCTCTTCCCTGTGTATTTTATAGCAGCAATAAGCATGCAAACTGCATTAAAATCCGAACTTAATATGGAAAGAAATGTATTATTGAGACAACTGTAAGTGATACATATTACTTTCAGCCCCTTTCTACAGTGAAATCCATTTTCTAGGCTCATTTCCTCCTATAAGATCTAGCATCCTTTTCTGTCATTTTCCACAAGCCAGGCAGAGTCCCTAAAAGCTTGATTATTTTGTATCAATTATGTAATAGCAAAGTTGAAGCTGCCTACTGAGAATATAGTCTTCCTACTTACCTCACTGGACACCTCATACATATTCATTAGTCCCAATATCCCAATATGAAAGCCTCCTTACAGTATACTTATTGAATGAAAAATATATTGATGTGCACATTTTTCTTATGATGTAAGGTACCATTACCACACAGAGATATATGGCTTGCAACTCACTGGTTGCAGTGAAATCATGGACACTTTGTTCTATTTTGGTGCCGTGTACAAATGTAACAAAGTGTCCATGATTTCACTGCAACCAGTGAGTTGCAAGCAATATATCTCTGTGTGGTAATGGTACCTTAATAGAAGAACCAGAAGTAGCAGGAACTCTGTGGGGAAGTTATTGCATGTTACTTTAGTTCTTTTGGATAATAATTGATAAGGATTGTGTGCATTTTTCAATGTGGCTCTTATTTAAATGCACACATGGTGGATTTGTGGTCTTTGCAGGGATTAATATTTGTGCCATTGCAGTGCAGCAGGTTTTGATAAACTGCATTATATAAATTCTATGATATCTATCTATCTATCTATCTATCTATCTATCTATCTATCTATCTATCTTCTATTCATTATCTATCTGAGAAGCAGAAATGTTGGAATTTCTTTAACCAACCTTTCAATATGACTTAGGATTTGTGCCAGATCACAACCCCAATCTACAGATACTGCGTTTTGGAGTGATTGCCCCTCATCAGTGCAAAGTATGGGATCTGATATGGCTGTATGATAGGCTATCACAGGGTCAAGGGAATAGCTACTCTCTATATGAAAATGAATCCTAATCCTAGTGACCGTGGTAAGGCGAGTGTCATAACTGTGTACACGCAATATGATTGATCCATGTCTATTGTTAAAATGCTGCACTTCCCTATTCTGGACATGTCCCCTGACAAAGGTCCTTTGACCAAAGCATGTGTCAGGTGGACGGCACTTGGCGTGGTTTATGCTCATCTTCTCAGTGCAAGGTATGCTTCATGATGTTTGACATAGATTTTGATGTACATTGTCTGCTTGTATCATGTTTGTTCAGATAATGCTCACTATTTGTGTTTCATTCTAGTGGTTTAATATATCATTTGATTTACTAATTGCTGCAACGGTGGTAAGGGTCTTATATTGACCACATTCTTTTTGCCTGTAATTAGATGGACTGTCTTGATTAATATATATTTTGATACTCTTATAGACCATCTATATTTATCCACTTTGCAACAATAATAAAAATAAAAAAAGCAAATATTGCTAAATATTGGGCAATATCAGATCCTATACTTTGCACTGATGAGGGGCAATCGCCCCGAAATGCAGTGTCTGCAGACTGAGTTTCTGATCTGACATAAATCCTAAGTCATATTTAAAATCTTGTTAAAGAGTCAATTTTGACTTTTAGGATTGCTACTTTTAATAGGTGTCAATTGAGTTCCTCTACTTCCTCACTGAAGATATATGTTGCTTATTTCCCAGAGGAACATTGCGGCTAAATGTTTTCTCATGCTTGAAGGCAGAATGATCCCCTATAAGGAGCGTAGCTATTCTCTTGACCTTGTCATAGCCCCTCACACAGCCATATCAGATCCCATACTTTGCACTGATGAGGGGCAATCACCCCAAAATACAGCGTCTGATATAGCATAAATCCTAAATCATATAAAAATGTTTATTAAAGAGTCAATTTTGACTTTTAGGATTCCTACCTTTATTGGGTGGCATTAGAATTCGTCTACTTCCTCACTGAAGTGACAATTTGCATATTTCCCAGAGGAGCATTGGAATATAAATCTCGCTAGAATGCAAGATTATTCTCCATGAGGAGAGTAGCTATTCCCTTGAGATTGTAGTATGTACTGTATTTATTATATATTGAGGTCTATTTAAGCTTTATGTCCCAAAATGCAACAAAAAAGGCAGTTTGTGGCATGTTCTTATGTGCTTTGAAAAGTCTACAAAATGGAGGTAGAAAAAAGTTATTACTAACTTATACTAATTTTTTTTTATCAATTATAGACCTAATGGTTGTTGATAAAATGTGCCCATTGTTCTTTGTTGATTTTTATTCTTCTGAAAAAAAAAACAATCAAATTTGTTACTGCTTTCTATATACCAAACCATTGTGATCTGGTTCTGGCAATAAAAAGTAGGACTAAAGCCAAGGTTAAAAGAAAAGCGGAACTAAAAACAAAATTGGCACTCTGAGGTTAAAGGTTTGTCTAGTACTCAGACAACCTCCTCTTAAATGCTATATTTCTCAAGGTAAAATTCCCATAACAGTTTTGTGCAAGCCTCAGGAGGCATGGCACCAATATCATTGGAATGGCACCATTATAAGAGGTTAAGCATAAGGTATTTTTAATCTACATTCCCCAAAAATAAGATGGTGTCTTATATTATTTTTTGGTCCCAAAGTTGCTCTATGTCTTATTTTCAGGGGGTGTCTTATTTTTCCATGAAGAGGAATTGACAATTATTGTTGAACAAGAAAATGAACATCATCCCACTGCAGCCCCCAGTACAGCACCCCCATCATCCCGTTACAACCCCCATCATCCCATTGCAGCCCCAAATACAGCACCCCCATCATCCCATTACAGCCCCATCATTCCATTGTAGCTTCCATCATCCCATTACAGCCCCCAATACAGCACCCTCATCATCCCATTACAGCCCCCATCATACCATTACAGTCCCCAATACAGCACCCTCATCATCCCATTACAGCCCCATCATACCATTACAGTCCCCAATACAGCACCCTCATCATCCCATTACAGCCCCCATCATCCCATTCCACTACTGTACCTGCAAAAAAAAACCACACACACACCCATACGCATACACACACACACCTTTTCTTATGCTACTAGTCCTCCGCGATCCATGCTGTATTTTCCTGCTGCTATAGATCTAAGCCAATCAGAGGTCTGCAGCTGTGGACCAACCAGAGGCCTGCAGCCGCGCACCAATCAGAGCCAGCATCTGTGCGCCAATCAAAGGCCAGCAGCTGACGTCAGTGCATGACCTCTGATTAGCAGCCAGCTGCTGGACTCTGATTGGTGCGTGGCTGCTGGGCTCTGATTGGCGCACGGCTGCAGGCCTCTGATTGGCGCTTACCTGCTGGGCTTTAATTGGCACTTAGCTGCTGGGCTCTGATTAGCGCACGGCTGCAGACTCGCATTTTATCCTGCATCTATGCCAGCTGAGGCAGAGCGCAACCCTGAATTCAGCCACAGGAACTGGATAATTGCAGCTGATGGGAAGGGGATGAGTTACAGCTACATGCCCCGGTCTTTTGATCGGTGGCATGCTGGCCTTCAAAAAAATAGGAATGCCTTATCTTCAGGAGGTGCCTTACATTTAGAAGCATACTAAACCCTCTTGGTATATCTTATTTTCGGGGGCGCCTTATATTTGGGGAACACTGTAGTACATAAGAATGAGTTGTTGGAATTGTCTGGCAAGGGTTAAAGGTCAATTTACACCACATGATTGTCATGAACAAGCTTTCCTAGGAGCACTTCAGGACTAAACTCACTGCAGGCTGCTGATCACGTGAAATGATCAGTTGTTCCATATGAAAGATTCTCATTCTTGACATCGCATCATTCTGTGTGAACAGGGCTTGAGCTGACGAGCACAATGGCAGCAGATGCATAATGAATGATCTAATACAGATCATTCAGTGTCTCTTCTGAAGATCACACTGACTGTGTAAACAAGCTATTAAATGTCTGTTGATTGGTAAATATTTATCAGCAATAATTTTGTGACTTGTGAAAATACACCTTTAAAGGGAACCAACCACCCCAAATGACCCCCCGGACTGTTAATATGTGTCCATACACCCAGCAGACACATTTGGGGCAATCTTTTTTGCTAAAAAAAACTGATTAGTAGAAGCTAAGATATAGTTTTATAAACTTTAAAAAATCTTGCCGACTTGGCGTTACCTAGCTGCCGGGGGGGTTGAGCGCTGCGCAATATGTACTACCTGGTCCGGTGCTGTCCCTGCAGTCCTGTCCGGTGCTGTACCCGCTGCTCTGTCCGGTGCTGTGCCCGCTGCTCTGTCCGGTGCTGTGCCAGTGCCCCAGGCCGGTAATATGATTATCGGTGCGGGCGCCGGACAATGGGGACGCTTCCTGCTTCCTCCTGCCAATCCCCGCCCAGGGCAGCCCTGCACCAATGAAAACGCAGGGCCAGTGATGTCATGTAACCGCCCCTGCGCTGTGATTGGCTCAGGACCCGTGAGTCACGGGTCACAGCGGCGATCACATGACACAATGGCCCTGTGTTCTCATTGGTGCAGGGCTGCCCTGGGCGGGGATTGGCAGGAGGAAGCAGGAAGCGTCCCCATTGCCCGGCGCCAGCACCGATAATCATGTTACCGGCCTGGGGCACAACATGTACACTGGCACAGCACCGGACAGACCAGCAGGCACAGCACCGGACAGAGCAAGATTTTTTAAAGTTTATAAAGCTATATCTTAGCTTCTACTAATCATTTTTTTAGCAAAAACGATTGCCCCAAATGTGTCTGCTGGGTGTATGGACACATATTAACAGTCCGGGGGGTCATTTGGGGTGGTTGGTTCCCTTTAACGTATAGATGAGACTTAAGTAGACTGCATTGCAACCTGATTGGCCATCAATGTCTGCCCCATAATTGACAGCGCACATAAGAATAGAGCTAGGTGGCGATGTCAAACTACGGTATATATTTTCTATACAATAATTCCTTCAGTTGTAGACGTTCCTTTTTTTATTGGACATAAAGCTCTAGATAAGACTGCAGTAATTCATTGGTAGCCCTCAGGCGTTATATATCCATTTTAACAAGATTATTTTTGTGAATGTAATAAACCTGCCAAATTAGTGCAACTTGATAATGGCACTTTGACTTGAACAGAATTGAACGAGCTGTGTTGTTAATTAACATGTCATTAAGAAACGAAAATCATGAATATTATTTTTAGCCATTTCTCACTAGTTAAACCAATTATTTTGACGAATACAGTAAATGGTACCAATTTTTTGTCAAATTTTTCTTTCTGCTTTTGTTTTTACAATTTCCACAAATTTAAAGAATGCAATGCAAGACATTGCATAACTGCGTGATTAAACATATTAATGTTTTATATTGACCATTTATTCATTTTACTCCTCCCATTCCATTATACTAACACATACTAATGGTAGAAAAAAACAATTCACAGTTTTAGATTAGAAAATTCACACCTTCACTCTATCTTGACTTTGTTAATTCTCATCTTTTAGGGTTTTACTCTGTTGTTATTGTTCACGTTGAACATTTTATCTATACTTAATTGATGAATTTTTAGCTTACATCCAATATATCCTGTTTGTCATTCCCTTTTTCTAACTTGACGAATAAAAGATCATCTACTTATTAGAGATGAGCAAATCTTTTGAAATTGAAATTTGTAAATATTTGCCAAATTTTCCTTAAAAATTGGATTTGTGGCATATGAACATGCAAGTTGCATGCATATAAAGCCTCTAATTGTCTAGAAAATCTGTGTATACCACTGAGTTCCCTTTGGAGTTAATTGAACATGTTTTTGTTATGCGCAGAAGGAGATTGACCTAGTTGAGACTCACAATCGGACCAGCAATAGTGATGGGGCCAGGGTATGGGTACTCGGACACCGGGACTGATGGCGGCTTGGGTGGGGAAATCACGGGTGGTCGGGATCCCGGTTCCATGCCTCAAAATTCTACATACATTTACGCCCATGTACTGCAAGGAAAAGCATGAAAGAGAGCCATATAAAACAACTATTTATAGTTTTGCAGTGCAATACCGGTCCACTGGACTTTTCACTTTCAACTTTGCTGATCCGGATTGCAAGCCACCCCGGGACCTGCATGGCGCTCATAGGTTATCACATCCCCCAGTACAGGTCCCGTCTGGGTGGCCTGGGGAACTGCAGATAGAGCCACTCTTCTCCTCCAGCAGCAGCAAACAACGCTGGTACGCATCCTTTGCTCGCAGGGCCCGACCTTCTCCATACCACTGACAGCTCCTTCCTCCTCCAGATTCGCCTTTTCCTCCCCGACACTGACCTGGCTGCTCATGTTTCCAACCGGCTCCTCCTCAGTAGCTCAGACTCCTCCGGGAACTGGATGAGTCTTGCCTAAGTGGTAATCCTCCTCTCCGGGCTCCACAGATGATATAGCAATGGGTTCCAGGGATCAGCAACGGGGACTGCCATTGACTCACAGCCAGTTACAGGTAACGGGTCCGGAGCCTGACCAGGTATCCCATATTGGCCTCCGGCCTGGTGTGGCTGGTGCTCTGACCCGCGCTTGGTTGTTTGATAGTAAGGGGGGCGGGGAGACTTTTTCGGCGCCTCTTGGATGGCCCATGTATGTTGAGGGCCCGAGCACGCCCCTGGGCCAGTACATAGTCTCTTTACATCTCTTGACCCGCCCACCACGAAAATCCTATGGGCGAGCCTTTCGGGCTTTTCCAGAGCCCGCCACTACCTTCGTCACTCCTTGGCAAACGAAGGGGCAGAGCTTATCTCCTGCTCTTTTCTGCCCGTGCTGTGCACAGTTCAATTTCTGTAATGGCGGACAGTTTACACAGTTCAGAAGCAGTTAATAAAGTCTTTTGAGTGCACTTTACCTGGTTCCACCAGGCTGGTTCTATCCTGTTCGTGACACAGAAAATGATGTGGCCAGGGCTAGGGCTACACGACTGATGGTGGCTTGGGTGGGGAATTCACAGGTGGTCGGGATCCTGATTCCGTGCCCTGGTTATCATTTGAGTATGATGGTGGGGAGGAAGGGAGTATTTACAGGAGAACGTGACGCCACCTGTAGTTTCCGGTAATTCTGGTACCGGTTGCAAGCCGTGCCGCTGAGGTGATGGTGGATGCAGAAGAGAGTGGTCCAGCTCCCCACAGGTGGAGCTATTACCTCAGGGCAGCGGTGATAGATGAGGAATGAGGGGAGTACTTGCTTTCACCTAGGGCAGCCTCTCTATGGACTCTATGTTTGAGAGCTTCTTGACTTCACATGACCGAAATAGATCAGGTTTTCAGGATGTCTGTAGAAGCACTTTTTCCTAGGTGCAACAGCCCTTCTAGTGATGCTTTGCTAGGTTCACATAATTTATCCGCATGGCTACAAGAGAAGCAGCATGAGCTTCTTCTTTGGCACGATGGGCCTCTGGAAGGCTGGAATCAGATGTAACAACCTCTCTCGACTCACCTCTCTAGAGCATTCTTGGAACCTGAAGTTGATGCTGATAGCAAGGGATACAAGGTCGTCCAGGGAATTAAAAACATTTTGGCCTGCTAGTTTGTCCTTTAGTCTCCTGTACAGACCCTCCCAGAATGCAGCTTCTAGTGCCATGTTATTCCAGCCCAGTTCAGAGGACAGGGTCTGGAAACAAACAGCATAATTGCGTATGTTGAAATTTCCTGGTGCAGTTTGAGAAATGAAGACACAGCAGAGGTGACATTCACCCGGCTCATTGAATACCTTGCAGAACGCTTCCAGGAAGGTTTGCAGGTTCTAGACAACAGGATCACTTTTCTCCCATTCAGGATTAATCCAGGTGAGGTCCTTACCAGTAAATGAGACATCAAAAAGCCCACTTTGGCAGGAGCCGAGACTAACTGTTGAGACAAAAGTTCAAAATGCAACATGCGCTGGTTTATGAACCCTCAGCTTTGCTTGGGGTTGCCATCAAACCGTAGACAAGCAAACAAGCAGGGGCAGGAATTAGAGCTGGATTATTTGCCAGAGTAGGCACTATAGCCTGTACAGGTTCTGGTGGAGCTGTTAATGTTAAAGCATTCAAGGTGTCCACTGACTGCAAGAAGGCGAAAATTCCATCTTGTAGTCCTGTTGACAGGTCAGCTCTTGCTGCAGGGCTGCAAGTTTTGAGATACTGGAGCCAGAAGGGTACATGGTTTGAGCAAACTGTCACTGCTTGTGGGTGCTGATCACTGTACCAAGGAACGTTTGTGCCCTGCAGGGGCATAGCAAAGTGACCATATTACCTTCAGTAGATAATCTAATAGGGAGGTTAGGCTTGTGCTCAAAGTTAGCCACCAAGTACCACTCCAGAGGAACCCTCGACTCTGTAGCAGCTGACCCCCAGGGTTGTGAGTGCAGGCAGTCACTCAGGTGCAGAAAAGTTGGCTGGAACAGGTAGGCAGGCTGGTATAGGCTGAAAGACTGGTACAGGTGAACAGGTACTAGTGGGCAGACTGGCACTTGTGGTTACGGCACGTATGACTGGTTCAGGTAGGTATAGCAGGTTCTGGCAGGTATTGGTGCATTCTGCAGTTACTAGTGGGTATGGCAGGTACTGCCAGGAACGGCAAGTATGGATTAGCAGGCAAAGATAACAGACATAGGATATAGGAAACAAGACCTGTCAACTATCAAGCATGTCTCGAGTGAACATGTTGCTCAGGCATCTCCCTTAGGGGAAGGATGCCTTAAGTACCTAGTTTACTCCAGCCACTGGCAGGGGACACATACATCATGCATTATCTATTTAAGAAGTGGGAAGTGAGTGAGCGTACACCCTAAGCACACTCCAAGGAAAGTTGTGCAGTGTGCTCACATATCAAATGTATCTGGGATGTACACTCAGATGCTGTGTGCAAGCTTGGGCAGCTGGGGGAACTGCACAAATGCGGGCTTTAATGTGAGATTGTCATGACATTGGGCAGTCATGGTAATCAATCACATTCTGGGGGCGTGGCTGAGTTAAAAAAGGTACATCACTGAATTTGACTAACCATGGCTAAACCAAACAAAAGCATCACGCCTGTGACTGAAACAAAAGGTATATACTGCATTCACTTAAGCATATACTCTTTTTAAAAATAAATATAGGTGGAATTTTATTTTTAGAAAACCATATTAGTCATGCACATTAGTGGTGGTTTAATATTGCAAGACAACATGACCGTTTCCCTTTAAATCTGGTATGTAAGGAGGAGGTTCAGGTCTTGGGGAAGTTAAAGGTATTGTCTGATATCTCCAAAGTCCTTTATAAATATCAATATTTAACCCCTAACCACTCCTATAATTATTTTTATTATAAAAGTCTGCAGGGTCATCCTTCTGTGATGTCCTGTTTCAGACTCCCTTCAACAACATACAAGAACATGACATAAAACTCAAAATGAGGCAAAGAAAAAAAAGGACATATGAAGAATAACTACAGTTGTGGCCAAAAGTATTGACACCCCTGCAATTCTGTCAGATAATACTCAGTTTCTTCCTGAAAATGATTGCAATCACAAATTCTTTGGTATTATTATCTTCATTTAATTTGTCTTCAATGAAAAAACACAAAAAGAATTGTCCTGAAGCCAAATATAATTCCACCCCAAACATAAAAAAGGGGGTGGACAAAAGTATTTGCAGTTAGAAAAATCATGTGATGCTTCTCTAAGTTGTGTAATTAACAGCACCTGTAACTTACCTGTGGCACCTAACAGGTGTTGGCAATAACTAAATCACACTTGCAGCCAATTGACATGGATTAAAGTTGACTCAACCACTGTCCTGTGTCCTTGTGTGTACCACATTGAGCATGGAGAAAAGAAAGAAGACCAAAGAACTGTCAGAGGACTTGAGAAACCAAATTATGAGGAAGCATGAGCAATCTCAAGGCTACAAGTCCATCTTCAATACTTTTGGCCACAACTGTATATAGGGAGAATGGTAGGGAGTTTCCTAAGTTAAAGATAAGTATTCATAACGGCAGTATAGGTATTGGGTAATCCCTTTAAATATAATAATTTAGGCTAGGGTCACACTTGTGTTTTTTTCAAGCTTTTTTGGAGACCTGCGTTTTTAAAAAAAGCATGTAAAAATGCACCCATAGGCCCCCATGTTAAAAAACGCATGCCCTAATAGCAAATACGCACGTCTTAATAGCAAAAACGCATGCCTAAAGTGCCAGGCGTTTTTGGCATGAGTGAGTAGCTGCCATCAAAAACGCATGCAAAAACGCATGGTACATTAGTACCATTTAGTACCATCCAAAAACGCATGCGTTTTTAAAACAGCACCAAAAAATGGTGCATGAACTTTTTTTGGGTGCTGATTTAGGCTGTGGTCACAGTACCATTTTTCACATGCATTTTTGGAGACCTGCGTTTTCAAAAACACATGTAAAAAACGCACCCATAGGCCCCCATGTTAAAAAACGCATGCCCTAGTAGCCAAAAAGCATGTGTGACTGTCCCATGCGTTTTTGGAGCATATCCAAAAACGCATGCGTTTTTTAATAAGGGGACTTATGGAAAACGCATGCAAAAACGCATGTACAATTAGTGCCATTCAAAAACGCATGCGTTTCCCATAGGAGCCCATGTTAAAAAAAACGCATGCGTTTCCAGAAACGCATGCGTTTTTTAACATGGGCTCCTATGGGAAACGCATGCGTTTTTGAATGGCACTAAAAGGTACTAATTGTACATGCGTTTTTGCATGCGTTTCCCATAGGAACCCATGTTATAAAAACGCATGCGTTTTCTACAAAAACGCATGCGTTTTTCAAAACGCTCAAAAAAATACTACAAGCACTATTTTTATGTGCAGATTCAAAAACGCAGCCAAAAACGCAGGGAGCCATCAGAGACCTTAAAAAACTCATGCTGACATGAAAAACGCATGTAAAAAAGCATGCGTTTTTAAAAGGCACTAAAAAAACTGTGACCACAGCCTTACAAACGCATGCAAAAACACAGGGTGCCATCAGACACCTTAAAAAACGCATGCTGAAATGAAAAAGCATGCAGAAACGCATGCTTTTTTTTAAGGCACTAAAAAAACTCATGCCAAATGTGACACTAATGCATTTAACCAGTTCCAAAATTGGATGTGTTTAAAAAAAAGTGTTTCTGTGTTGACATAGGCTAGGGTCACATCTACGTTTTTATTTTTAAAACCTGATCCGGTTTTGAGCTTTCAAAAAGCTCAAAACCGGATCAGAAAACTCTCCTCATAGGAGCCTATGCTAAACACCGGATTGCTTCACATGCAATCCGGTGTCCGTCTCCGGCTCTGCAGCCTGCGTGAAAAATCATGCAGGCTGCAGTTTTCGGAGCGGTTGTAACATCCGCACTCCAGTAACCGGTTTGCTCAGGATGTGTAATCCTGAGCAATGCGGCTACTGCATAGTTTGCTGATCCCTGCTGTTGCAGGGATGAGCAAACTGTTCTCTGTATTGTAAATAGATAAATTTAATAAATAAATGCTTGCTTGATGTCTCTAGGGAGGGCTTAGTCCCCCTAGAGACCGTATGCCCACTCAGGCAGTTTCATTTTCAAGCCATAGGTGGGCTGTGTGCTGCTGCCTCCGCCCGCTAATTAATTATGCCTGCCCCCTCTGGCCTTGCTCCAGTGTTGAGAGGGAGGCCGCATCATGAAAGGGGAGGGGCTATTGGTATGACGCGATGTTAGTCCCGCCCTTTTCATGACGCGGCCTCCCTCTCAACACTGGAGCAAAGCCAGAGGGGGCGGGCATAATTAATTAGCGGGCGGAGGCAGCAGCACACAGCCTATGGCTCGAAAATGAAACTGCCTGGACAGCACGTAACTATAAGCTCCATTCTGTACTTTAACACTTAGTTTTTGACACAAAAAGGGAGACCTAGAAAACAGGGGTGCAGGGACCCCTCTATATAGATACGGGGAGGAAGGGGGTGAGTTTGGGGGTCATGCACGGAGCTATGAGGAGCCCGTCGCATGTGGACATTGTAGGAGAAGCCCACCTGAGTGGGCGTACGGGGTCTAGGGGGACTAAGCCCCACCTAGAGACATCAAGCAAGCATTTATTTACTAAATTTATCTATTTACAATACAGAGAACAGTTTGCTCATCCCTGCAACAGCAGGGATGAGCAAACTATGTAGTAGCCGCATTGCTCAGGATTACACATCCTGAGCAATCCGGTTACTGGAGTGTGGTATTCTGCACACATTTTTCCAAAAAAATGTGTGTAAAGGCAATTGCGTTCACCGCATCCGGATCTGGATGCGGTGAACGCAATTCTATTTTTAAGTGTGACCCTAGCCATAGTCTTATATATGTGCCCTTTCTGTGTACTGTGTAATGGACGTGTCTGATCGTACAGGGACATGGTCTGATCATATCACATCTCCTGTGCTGAGATAATCTTATATATGTGTTCCTGCTATGTACTGTGTAATGGCCATGTCTGGCTATACAGAAACATGGTCTGATCATACCACATCTCCTGGGCTGAGATAATCTTATATATGTGTCCCTGCTATGTCCTGTGTAATGGCCGTGTCTGACTGTAAAGGGACATGGTCTGATCATACCACATCTCCTGTGCTGAGATAGGGTAGGGTCACATTACAGACATGAATTGCATTCACCGCATCCGGATCCGGATGCGGTGAATGCAATGCCGGGCACACACATTTTTGTTCAAAAATGTGTGCAGAATACCGCACTGCGGTAACCGGATGGCTCAGGATGTGTAATCCTGAGCCATACGGTAACTGCATAGGTTGCGGATCCCGGCTATTGCCGGGATCAGCAAAGTTATTAAAGAGTTAAATTGATTATCTAAAGGACTGCTTGAGGTCTGTAGGGGGGCTTAGACCCCCCTACAGACCGGCCGGCCACTTCAATAGCCTTCTTCTACAATTGCCCACCTGGCACGGGCTCCTCGGAGCTCCGTGCATGTAAAGCAAAGTCCCCTGTGCCCCCCCCGTATCACTATAGAGGGGTGCATACACCCCTCTAGTACAGTTATGCTTTAATTATGTGTACTACATAAAGGATTATTATAGTCGCCATGTAAGTTCATACTTACATGCTCTCGTAGGCGGAGTCCAGGGATTTCCATGGGCGGGGCTGTGTGCAGCAGCCTCCGCCCGCTCATTCTTGATGGCCGCCCCCTCTGGCCTTAATCCAGTGTTGTGAGGGCGGCCGCGTCATGAAAGGGGCGTGGCTAACCGCGGCACATAGTTAGCCACGCCCCTTTCATGACGCGGCCACCCTCACAACACTGGATTAAGGCCAGAGGGGCGGCCATCAAGAATGAGCGGGCGGAGGCTGCTGCACACAGCCCCGCCCATGGAAATCCCTGGACTCCGCCTACGAGAGCATGTAAGTATGAACTTACATGGCGACTATAATAATCCTTTATGTAGTACACATAATTAAAGCATAACTGTACTAGAGGGGTGTATGCACCCCTCTATAGTGATACGGGGGGGGCACAGGGGACTTTGCTTTACATGCACGGAGCTCCGAGGAGCCCGTGCCAGGTGGGAAATTGTAGAAGAAGGCTATTGAAGTGGCCGGCCGGTCTGTAGGGGGGTCTAAGCCCCCCTACAGACCTCAAACAGTCCTTTAGATAATCAATTTAACTCTTTAATAACTTTGCTGATCCCGGCAATAGCCGGGATCCGCAACCTATGCAGTTACCGGATGGCTCAGGATTACACATCCTGAGCCATCCGGTTACCGCAGTGCGGTACAGGGAAACGCTGCGAAAACTGCTGCCTGCATGATTTTTAACGCAGGCAGCAGTGCCGGATACGGCCACCGGATGGCTTGTGAAGCCATCCGGTGTTTTGCATAGGCTCCTATAAGGAGCGTTTCCTGGTCCGGTTTTGAGCTTTTTGAAAGCTCAAAACCGGATCAGGATTCTTAAAAAAAACCTGAAATGTGACCCTACCCATAATCTTATGCTGTATATGGCTGGGGTCACAGTTGACTTGATTTTTTTTTAGTGATTTAACAAAACTCATGCATTTTTACATGTCTACATGAGTTTTGTAAGGTGTGTGATGGCTTCTTGCGTTTTTGCCTGCGTTTTTAAATCTGCACCAACAAATAGTGCATGTACTATTTTTTGGTGCGTTTTGTAAAACGCATGCGTTTTTGTAGAAAACGCATGCGTTTTTATAACATGGGCCCCTATGGAAAACGCATGCAAAAACGCATGTACAATTAGTACCATTTAGTGCCTTTCAAAAACGCATGCGTTTTCCATAGGAGCCCATGTTAAAAAAACGCATGTGTTTTCTAAAACGCTTGCGTTTTTTTAACATGGGCTCCTATGGAAAACGCATGCGTTTTTGAATGGCACTAATTGTACATGCGTTTTTGCATGCGTTTCCCATAAGGCCCATATTAAAAAACGCATGCGTTTTTGGAAATGCACCAAAAACGCATTGTACAGTCACACATGCGTTTTTGCTATTAGGGCATGCGTTTTTTAACATGGGGGCCTATGGGTGCGTTTTTTACATGCGTTTTTGAAAACGCAGGTCTCCAAAAACGCTTGTGAAAAATGCAACTGTGACCCCAGCCTATGTGTCCCTGCTATGTAATGTGTAATGGATGAGTCTGACTGTACAGGGACATGGTCTGATCATACCACATCTCCTGTGCTGAGATAATCTTATATATGTGTCCCTGCTATGTCCTGTGTAATGGCCGTGTATGACTGTAAAGGGACATGGTCTGATCATACCACATCTCTTGGGCATGGGAGTACGAAAATGAGTAGAAAGGCTAAGGTCACACCAGCGCTATGCCTCCATTCAGGGGGTTCCGTTTAAAAGATAGAATTTGGCAGCATTAACAAAGTGTTACTGTAATGGTAACGCTGCCTTAATGCTGCCAATTCATTTCTATGGGCGATGGAACCCCGAGAGTAGGTCAAGCACCGCCATGTAAGTGCCAGAGTTTGAAACCCTACGCTATTTCCAAGCGCATCATATGATGCGTGTTTCCACGTCATATGATGCACTTGGAAATAGCCCAAGGTTCAAACTACGGCACTTACATGGCGGTGTTTGACCTACACTCGGGGTTCCGTCGCCCACAGAACTGAATTGGCAGCATTAAGACAGCGTTACCATTACGGCAACACTTTCTTAATGCTGCTAAATTCTATCTTTTAAATGGAAGCCCCTGAACGGAGGCATAGCGCTGGTGTGATCCTAGCCAAAGAGTAGCACGGGCTCATAGCTGCTTCTATTTGAGGTAAAGCTTTTCTCTGCCTTTGTGTATATTATTTTCCTTCCTAATCAGCCCAGGAGCTGTGGTATGATCAGACCATGTCCCTATACGGTCACACCTCCATTACACAGTACATATCAGGGACACATGTATAAGATTATCTTAGCACAGGAAAATTTGCCCATTCTCTTCTGGTAAAGGAGGATAATTCAGTGATTAGTACCAATAATGAACATTGTCTATCATGCGTGAAGTCACTAGACATGGGCTAATATGGTAGTTTCTTTGCCAATGCAAGATAAAATGGAACTGTCTTACCCATGTGCAGTATCCTACTTAAAATGACTTCAAATCTTTTTAGATTCAATATTTTAATTCTATTTAGGATATTACTGAACCTGATCTTGCATGGAAAATTTCAAGCAGAACATCAAACTGAAAAGTTATATTCTCTGTGCAGCACATTTAATCTTAGCAAGCTGTAAAGTATGAACAGGCTAACCCCCCATGAAGTTTCCTCCGCCTTTGATCCTTTACCACAGCAGTACTGGGAAACCTTGAGCTTATGTCTGACTTAGCTGAGAAAAAGCGTCATTAAGGGAGTGTAAGAGAGTGTGAAGAATGCTCAGAATCTGCTGAACATCATATAATATAATAAATGTGTTATGTTGCTGCAATTCTAAATTCTGTTTTGATTCATATGTGTATTGTAAAAACTAATGTTAACTGAACGTGTTTAGGGTAAAAAAGGGTTATAAAACAGCTAGCTGTAGTAACATGTTGAAGGGGCGGCACTTCTATCATCCCAGGTCCGAAAAGAAGTGTGATATCTTGAAACGGTACACTTGTACCAGTGGTTTTGTGTTTTACACTATTTGTTGTCCATTTGGTCTCCTCTATGTGGGGCAGACCACAATGGAAGCAAGGAAATGGATTGGAAAACATAAAAGTACAATCAGGACAGGGATCACGGAATTGCTGGTCCAGGAACATTTTAAAGAATTTGGTTATACAGTAAATTAACTCTATATAGGATTATAGACGATGTCCCACCCTTGAGGAGGGGTGGTGACAGAGTTGCTTTGCTCAAAGGGAAAGGAGCTCAGGTAGATATTTGAGCTAGATACGTTGCAACCGAGAGGGTTGAATATTGAATACGATCAACGAGGCTGCTTATTAAAGTAGCTTAATGTAACGCTATATTTGTGATGTATTATTGCTGCAACCTCCTTTGTTTGTTTTTAACCTTATTTTAATTTACCCAGTAGAGAGATCTAATATTCTGGTCGGTGATGAAGAAGAAACAAGGAGTTGATATCCCGATCAACCTGCGATGCTCTTTGATCTCTCATGCATCTTTACATTTGTTATAAGTGATATTTATATGACTACAGTTATACCTTTGTGATGGAAAACAATATGGAATATGTTTTGTAAAGAAATTGGTATCTTGACTCTGTTTCCCTCTTTCCTGAGAGTTTGCTAAGTGTAAATGTTTTGTATATAAATGTGTTCTCCCCCATGTAATGTTGGGATGATTCGGGAATATATACATATGACAATAATGGGGGCTAGTAAATAAAGAAAGGGGATTCCCAGGATAATGAATTAAGTCCTGTCATCCTTATAAATAACAGAGAGAAGAGATTCAATATACCATTTCTATTTTTGTATTTTTAGTCTATATATATATCCCTTGTTTAGGGGTATTGCCATATGACAACGTAGTTTTATAAGGGTATATGTTGTATATAATAAAATGAGCATCTATTGATATATCCCTTTTCTTGGGGTATTGAATTATGTCCACAATTTTTTATATGTATGTATGGTAATGATGGGCCATGATGCATTGAAATAGATGTGTGTATTTGGGGGACCAATGAGAGAGAGAAAGAACAAGTGTTCCCGTCTTTTCTACACACATATACATTGGCAATATATAAGGGATGCTCAGAGTAGTTGTTCTTTTTCTATTGTGAAATGCTAGAGAGATTTGGTGATAGCTATATTGTATTAGACGTTTGGCATACAGCAGACAAAAGACGCCAGGTCCGACACATTGGGTGCATGTGCGCTAGGAAAGAAATGTGTGGGCATGACGGTGCTATGGAGACAGGGAAGCTTATGATGGAAGATGCCGGAACCTGTGCAGTATGGTGATGACCCGAGCCAATCACAGTGAAGATATTTACCATGCGCAAAGGGAACGGGTACGTGATTGGATAAGTCACACAAGGATAAGTGTCTGAACAATGACGCACTGCGGTGTGACCATAGCAATTGTGAATGCTTGAAGATGATTGGCGAAGGGGTTTGTTTACATCCCCAAGACACGGACTGTATTAATACAATTACGAGGCATGCATACCACTGATGGGTGAGAATAATATACCTTGTTATATCTTAGAAGCCTAACAATACAATACGACCAACTGGGACGTTTTGAAAGATAGCTGGTTCTATGTATTAGATTAAGTATTTGATACACTATGTGATTGGTTAGTGTAATCATGTGGGTGGGTTTTTCACTATAAAAGGGTGTTATTTGTATGGTACTGTGAGCTTGATAAAGACCACACACTGGTCGAAACATTGCCTGTATGGATTGGGAATAAAGAAATTTGGAATTGACATCAACGTGTGAGGCGCTGTCCTTTACTTTATGCCAGAACATGGACTTCTCTGTGAAGTCTGTGTTACTGTTTAGGGTTCGGCCACCTGGATAAAGGACCATGGGACTGCAAAAAGAAGCAAAATGGCGAATTTTAGTGATCCTGACCCCACAAACTGACTTCCCCCCCGCATATTTCTACCTGTCTCTGCACCCCCTCTTATCATTTCTAGCCATCCCTTTAGCAGAAAAAATCGATTTAGAAAAGTTGAAAAGAAGTTATATTTACCTCCGTCCTGTGTGGGTTCTCTGTTGCTGAATTATGGTGGGTTTACACGTCCCGATATCGGGCCGATATCGGAGCCCACGACGCGGGAGCGCGCTTTTTGAGCGCGCTTTTCCTGCCATTGCATCGCCGGTTTAGACAGCCCGATATCGGGATACAACGTCCCGACGATGTGTACGCCCCCCAACCCAGGAACGACCAGTTAACATGGGAGTGAATGGGTGACGTGGGCATACACATCGTAGTTGGGCTGTCACACGGGACGATGCGGCTACAACGGCCATCCGATATCGGGCGGTTGAATAGCACGCTCATTCAACCCCAATATCGTTTTGGCATCGTTCCAGCATCGCATTGTACGTTCAAACCGTACAACGCGCGAATGATATCGGGTCCAACTCCCGAACCACGTGACTTTTGGTCGGATTTGGGTCGGAGTTGGACGCCGATATTGCGACGTGTAAACCCACCATGAGTCTCAAAGGCGTGCCTGTCTGCTGCAGCCTTGTAATTATGCACGCCCATCTCTGCTTGATGCCTTGGTAAGAGCCTGGCCGCGTCATGAAAGGGGCGGGGCTAAATCACGTCATGTTGTTAGCCCCGCCCCCTTTCATGACGCCGCAGGCTCTTAGCAAGCAGAGAGGGGCGTGCATAATTACAAGGCTGCAGCAGACAGGCCTGCCTTTGAGACTAATTCAGAAACAGAGAACTCACACAGGACGAAGGTGAATATAAACTTTTCTCTACTTTACAACATCGATTTTTTCTGCAAAAGGGATGGCTAGAAATGATAAGAGGGGGTGCAGGGACAGGTCTAAAGATGCGGGGGGTCAGTTTGTGGGGTTAGGTTCCCTTTAAAGCAGGAGAATCATACGTACCAGTCTCGGTGCTGTGGTCACAGTACTTCCGAGTCTACTCATTAGGCCTCATGCATATTCACTGCACCTCCTACTCAACCTCTCTGACTGTGACTATGATTGGTTTTGCATCAGACTGTGCCTGTACCCTCTGCGCTGGTGTCTGTGATTGGTTGCGATACACAGTAGTATATGGCAAGCAAGCTGTCATCATATTAGTGCAAAAATAAATAAATAATTGAAAGAAATGGTGTGAAGTCCCCGTATATTGATATACAGTGCAGATAAAGCACATGGCTGCGTATTGCAGCCCCCAGCTGTATTGATTATGTTTGCTGGGTATCAAAATATGGGGACCCCATCCATTATTATTTATTTAAATAAATAATTTTAAAAAATGATGTGAGATCCCCCCTAATTTTGATACTCATCCAAGATAAAGCACATGACTAGAGGTTGGCAGTCTCACCCTGGGAAGGCCCATGCTTATTAAGCTCCTCAGGTTAAGAATAGCAGCTCGCAGCTGCCACAGAAATGGTACGTCCATTAGATGTGCTAAATCTGGCCCTTCACCCAGATTTTCCCAATTGCCCTGGTGCAATGACAATCGGGGTAATATAAGGGCTTAATGACAGCCGTCAGTTGACATTAAGCCCCGGAACGTTGATGTTCAGGTCTCTATAAGACCGCCCCTTTACCATTCCTGTGAGTATAGAGTTAAAAAACACAGACACAAAGAAAAATCCTTTATTTGAAATAACAAACCCAGACACCGTCTTTTACCCATTTATTAACCCCAAACATACTCTTGCAGCTTCAACGGTAATCCACAACCAAGGTACTTTGATGATTTACGGCTCTGCTACAACTAGACTTCAGTCACACCCGGCAAACCCAAACATCTGCGAGTTCGTTCATCTCAAATTATCACTTCATCACATTTCACTGGTGTTTAGGATTTTCAAATCATACTTGGCCAAACAAAATGTATAGGAGCACTGCATACCGATGCTACACCACTTAATTGTTGCACAATCCACCCTGCTTCTCCGTGTCATCCAGCCCTCCACTCACCATCCTTCTTATGTTGCCTCTTGTGTCATCCACATCGCCAGGGGAGATCTCGCAGGGCTACAGAGATCCCTCAGGTGCACACACAGCTCTGTAGTCTTTGGCCTAGAATGCAGGTCTTGACTGCAGCCTATAAACTCTAGCCAGTAGATGCTAGACTGTAGGGGCTGCTTGGAGGTCCTGACTGCAGCCAACAAATTCTAGGCTCGATGCTGCAGAGCCTAGTGTGCACGCACAAGATCTCTCTAGTCCTGCAAGATTTCCCTCAAAGATTTGTATGATGCTGAAGGCTTTAATCATTATTAGAAGAATGGTGATTGGTGCGGAGAAGCGGGGAGACAGTGCGGAAAGGCGAGGTGGATGGCGTGACAATTATGTCCAGCAAACCAAATTCACGTAATTATAATACAAGGCAGGAGACATTTATAAAGTATTTTTTCTGTGTACAGGGGGATTCAGGGTATAATAGCCACCTTCTTAGAATGCAGCAGAGGTGCTGATGAAGGTGGTGCTTTTAGTTTGAAAACCAAAAATCTGGTGACAGATTGAATAACACTTCCATTTGAAAGATATTAATGCTATACATAGTTCAGTACGATATACAGTAAGACATAAAAATGGACATTATTAAAATGTCATAAGCATATAAAATATTTCCCATAAATGATCACAGTGTTTTTTTTTCTTGTCAGAGAGGATTACTCAAGTAAAAACTGACATTTATGTTACAAGCTTTGGACCAGTATCAGATACAGAAATGGTAAGTTGAAAAACATCACTAATTTATCTTATGGTAGTTGTAAGCATAATTTTGCTTAATTCTATAATACTTATTTTTTACAGTGATATTACTTACCGTACTGTTTTTAAGACACTATAGTCCCGATTCATTATTACATTTGTGACTATTTTTTGTCTAGTTTTTTGGTATTTTTCATGTTTATAACTTGAACTTAATTCTTCATGTAGTTTGTGCTTTTTAAGCTTTTTGCAGTTGGTGTCCATCCATGTTTTTTATGTTTTCCATTGTTGAAGGAGTTTCATATATTCAGATGTTTTCTTCTGATCAATTGTGACTTTTGAAAAAGTAATTAATTATGGTGTAAATGTCCTAAAGCCCTTCCATGGAGTTTTATGAGTATGTAAGTTAGTTTCATACACAACATTTTTCAATGTACTTTCCATGTTTTCAAGGCTCTGTTCAGGGTATTCTGGATCTCTCCTGCACTTTGTAGGTCATTTTATGCCTCTGAAACTGGCTTTAATATGTATGTGTTGAAAACCTAGAAATTAGAGCCACATTGGAGACTATAGGCGATATAGGATATTATCTCCAATTAAAATGACAAGTAATGGTGATATTCACTGCACACCTTGTTAGGTTGTGTCACCCACAACCAGCATGTACACCTGTACAGCTGCTGCTGGACCCACACTTCCATGTGTGTAATGCTGGACATACAGGATTCAGAAAGGATGGTGTTTCATGGTCTGCGCTGCTGCATACAAACAAAGGGCCACAAAGTGATCTGCAATGGTGTTTATTATCGCACTCGACTCGTTTCAGATGCACCATGGTGTATTCCTGAGGAAGAAGCAGGGACAGCTCCAAACGTGTTGAATGAGATAATAAACACTGTTGCAGATCACTTTGTTTGTATGCAGCAGGGCGCACTGTGACACACTGTCCTTTCTACATTGAAGAATATGGATTACAAAACTTGTTTCTACTATAAAGCAACAACAAAAAAATTATTCTCTGAGAGTCTACAAACTCCCTAATGGTGCATGTTGCCTACAAGCCAGGAAGGTCACTCAGCTGGATCTGGACCTAGTTAAATGGCCAGAGCTCAGTCTAACCATCACATCACATATTACAGCACTGATGTCACAGCTGAAAAGTAGTGGATCTGTACCTCCTGTCTTCAGTCTAATATAAGATGCAATGTATAAATAAATGTAACCTATTTTAAAGCACCACTCCTCTGGTTGGTCTCCAGCAGATGGGACCTACTAATTGTTTCAGGGCAATTCAGAAGTCACAACTCAATGTATGTCTTTAAAAGCCAAAATGAGGCCCTCATAGACTTGCATTGACAGCTTGTGACTATTACCTTTGATTTCCAGTCAGTCAGTAGTTGTCACAATATGGCAGATCAGCAATGAAGAATGCCAGGAAGAACTGAAGATGGTGACAGGTAAGTATAGTATTAGCCTCGGGGACCTTATATTAGTGGTACGACTAAAACATTAAAATAAACTGCTTGTGTAGTACTTTTATCATTGATTACTTTTTGACAGTCCTTAACTTTATTTTTTAGGAGTATACCATTGATGTATTTTTTCGCCAGAGCTGGAAGGATGAAAGACTTAGCTTTCAAGGACCTATGCAGCGTCTTCCTCTTAACAATTTACTGGCCAGTAAAATTTGGACACCTGATACTTTTTTCCACAATGGTAAAAAATCAATTGCTCATAACATAACAACCCCAACAAACTCCTGCGTCTTGAAGATGATGGCACACTTCTCTATACAATGAGGTAAGATGAACTAATAGTGCATCTAATGGCCTTTAAACTACAAATAAGACTAATTACCCAATGCAATATAGCTTAGAGATAATAGCTTAATCACTGAGGCAGTGAGATGTGTCATTTCAGCATACTCAGGAACAAGTATAAAATATGGTGACTATTGTAAGTAGAACTGAATGTTATATACCGTATATACTCGTGTATAAGTCGAGTTTTTCAGCCCAAAAATTGGGCTGAAAAGTCCCCCCCTCGGCTTATACACGGGTCAATACGGTAATCCTATGGTGGGAGGGGGCGCGGGGGGTGGGGGGGCGCTGCGCAGTATTTCTTACCTTGTCCCCCGTTCTGCAGTGCCTTCCGGTGTCCTCCGTGCTCCGTTCCTGGTCTGCTGTGCCTTGTGGTTCCTCCTGCTTCGGTTCCATCATCGGTGCTGGGGGCCGCCATCTTCCTTCTTCCCTCCGCCCCCGGCCAGTGATGTCAGAGCAGGCCGCGCTGTGATTGGCTAGCACCCGTGATCACATGTCACAGGTGCTAGCCAATCACAGCGGGAACGGAGCACGGAGGACACCGGAAGGCACTGCAGAACGGGAGGACAAGGTAGGAAGCTGTGTGAATGTGTGTGTATGTGTATATATGTGTATATGTGTGTGTGTGTGTATATGTGTGTATGTATGGGTATGTGTATGTAAGTAGGCTGGCTGCCAATATAAGCCATACCACTGGGGCTGCTGTATATACCTCTGGGGCTGCTGTATACTACAACTGGGGCTGTATATACTTCTGGGGCTGCTGGATACTACCACTGGGGCTGTATATACCTCTGGGGCTACTGTATACTACCACTGGGGCTGTATATACCTCTGGGGCTGCTGGATACTACCACTGGGGCTGTATATACCTCTGGGGCTACTGTATACTACCACTGGGGCTGTATATACCTCTGGGGCTGCTGGATACTACCACTGGGGCTGTATATACCACTGGGGAGGCTGCTGTATACCACACTGCTGGGGGCTGTATACCTGTGCTGGGGTCCACCCTCGGCTTATACACGAGTCAATAGGTTTTCCCAGATTTTGGGGGCAAAAGTAGGGGGGTCGGCTTATATACGGGTCGGCTTATACACGAGTATATACGGTAACTAATTAAACCAGGAATAAGCTCAACATTTTTAAAGCAGAGATAAGAAAAGGTCCATTATGGACACAAAAAAAAATCTCTGCCTCATTGTTATATATGTTGTCTAGGAATTTATAGATAATTGTTAAAGGGAATAGATCAACAATATATACTGCTCAAAAAAATAAAAGGAACATTTAACAACACAATGTAATGTTGAAATGTTCCCTTTATTTTTTTTGAGCAGCATATATTTTATTTTCCATTTTTTTATATATACAAGGCTTCTCAGTTCTTTAAAGAAAGTTGTCCTAACTTGAACATTTATAGCATTACAAAGGTTATGCCATAAATATCTGATAGATGTATGTCGCACATCGGAGACTAAAATTAATTTAGAAGCCACATACCACCAACGCAATGAAGAATTGGCCCTGTATACCTTAAAGAATTTTGAGAAAGTTAAACCATCTACATTTTGGAATAATGGCTGCAGAGCTGAGTAAAATGCCCTTTTAATTTTAACTTTTTTACTTTTGTTGCGGATATAATAGCTTGTAAACTTTAGGTTATAATTTATGTTGTAGTTCAAGTGGGTATTACCAGAGATTTATCTGGTGTTGCATAACCACAAAGAATCACGCCACGTCTTTTTGTTCTAATACTACTGGAGATGAGTTTGCAATAACCCAATTTTTAAATTGCAACTCCATATATGTTATTTATTAGAGTAGAAGGGTTGCAGTTTGCAGTACATAGATAGGACTGTACTCTAAATGCATAAAAGGCTAAATAATCATAGACATAACATCCATCAAGGGGTCATGAATCACAGTGTCTCTTTTTTATGCAAAAATCCCTTCTGGTACCTTTACACGCCGCAACAGGATGGTGGCAACAGCCGGGTGCTTCATGTGCACGAGCACGCACAAACGGTTGCAAACGGTAATCGCACCACCTTTACACGCCGCAACAAGGTGCGCTACGGTAGGTTACATCTATCTCTGGATACACCGCCGGGTGCCACAAGTTACCTTCTGTAGCTTACCTTACCACATTTACACGCCGCAATAACAAGGTAATATGGGCGGAACAAAGGCAGCAGGGACAACACATAGGCGTGCCACAATTGTGGATTACGAGAATTCCGTACGCTGATAGGAAAAAGCAATAACATCATGATTGGCCATCCAGCACAGGAGGCAGACTAAGGGCCCCTTTACACGCGGCTACATTTCTTGGGTGGCTACAGGTAACTTACTGGTTGCAGTGAAATCATGGAGACAAGGTTCTATCTTATTGCTGTGTACAAATGGAATAATCTCTCCATGATTTCACTGCAACCAGTAAGTTACCTGTAGCCACCCAAGAAATGTAGCCGCTTGTAAAGGGGCCCTTATACATGACGCTCGAGCAATTGTGTAGTGTGAGTGGTCAGCTCCTTAAATATGCCGCCCTATGCAGCGACTACCAATCGTAACGCAGGAGCTTCCTCCAATGAGAGCTGAACGGGGGTGGTTTCACGGAGGCTGTGTCACGCCCCGGGGAGTTATCTAGGTGACGAATAAACCTTACCCTACCGATACAGCCCGATACAACCCGCAACCATCGCCTTGAAATCCACCTGTTTTAGGGCTCTGCTCTGAAACAGGTGCCTCAAGTGACGGGTGGCAACAACCGTGTTCACACGCCGCAACAGCGGGTTGATTTGGCGGTGCAAGATACATTTCTCTCATGTACCCGGTTGTTGCCACCATCCTGTTGCGGCGTGTAAAGGTACCATTCAGGTGATTGTTTTGGAATAGATTCCTGAACATAATGCTGAGCTTTTTAAGAAATTGGTTTCCTAAGAATCTTTCTGGATTCATAGTTTGGCTACACTCACTCCGGACGACTTAAACATTAATATAGAATATATTAAATAGATACATTATAATCTATTATTAGTTCGAGTGATACTGTAGTCTGGTATAGGTCATTTGTTTATTTTTTATTTTTTTAAACTTTTTTGTTACTTTTTCAATTAAGATTTATTACTAAAGTCTGTACCAAGGTTTTTGTCTGTATTGTTTATTCTATCATGTCTTTTAATCAATTTCAAATTATATATATTTCTCCAATTGGATGGGAAAAAATTGGTTAATGAATGTTATTACACTAGGGTATGTAAGTAGATCATGGTGGGGCTAGTCCCATCCATTTATGTTTTTACCTGATGAAGAGGGAAGACCCCCCCCCTTCAAAAAGCGTAATTTGTTTTTAATAACCCCAATTAATCACTCCTTGGAATTTATAATGCCCTTTCTTTTCTGTCTGTGAATACCAGCACCCATAACTGCTTGTTCTTTTTTAATTTCACTGTCTTTATTCCCCTTTTGGAGTCAGGGAGGTGCAGTGGTGTTTTCACAGAGGTTCTCCATTGTAGGGAGACCTCTGTTGATCTATTTGAGCTATTGAGAGGATTCCAGGATGTGTTGCCTTTCTTAAGCCCGCCATGTGATTCCCTTACATGACGCGAGCCTTTCTCTTTGGCTGTGTATTTCCACTGAGATGGAGTACCTCTTAATGCCCTTGCACCATCTCCTGCTTGCACAACCTGCAAGATCCCGGAGAGCTAAGTGTCCTGGACAGATAATGCAATGGTTGCTTTTATGACCTCAGTGGGTGAGTTCATTTGATTGTTCATGGGCTGGCTACTGGCTCTGGCCTAAAGTTTTATTCTTTCATCTGTGACAGGGCTCCAACCTGTTGACTTTTAATGCTATGTAGTGTTGTGCTTATGATAATACAACTTTCCCAGGTGACTGTATCTCACCTCTCATTATTAATATTTCCTCCAACTGGGTCTAGAATCTACAGAAGTGCCTTCTCTTTTGTTTGTTGTAGACAACTAACAGGAAGACAGATATAAGATATCTTAGCCTTTTCTATAAAGAATTTAGCTGTTTTCACCATCAGCTGTAATTGCGTTTAAGGAGCCATATGCAGACTAGCCCATTATTTTAAAACCGCAATAGGTTAATAATTTATTAAATTTTTATAACTTTTATACCCAGTGGCAGACCGTGCCACCGGGGGGCCCTGGTGCAGACTGGGAGGACACTGAGGACCGGGGGGGCTATCTAACGATCCGGCTGCGGGCGAGGAGTGGGGGCGTGGGGTTCCGCTACCGCGGCCGCCGGCGAGATTGGGGGGGGGGTTGTGATGCGGCCGCCGGCTCCTACCTGCACCGTGCGAGCCCCTGGGAGCCGGAGCAGCAGCAGAGGAGAGGAGGAGCAGGCTCAGCCGGGGAAACAGGAAGCTTCTCTCTGTTAACCCCTCTCCTCTGGCACACTGGCCAGTCATGGGGGGCGCTGGGGGCCCCCCTGCAGGCTCAAGGGGCCCCCCTAGCAGGTTGGGGCCTGGTGCAGCTGCACAGGCTGCACCACGGTAGTCCACCCCTGTTTATGCCTGTATAACAATATTAAACAATCTGTATCTGTTTAATATTATAGGTTATATTCTGTAGTATCTTTGTCTTTTAGAAGTTATAAGTTATTGCAATCCAGCACTTAATATGTTAAACACAACATCACATACAGTGAAAAGAGGTGCATAATGATGGCGAGCTTCTGCATCTTCATCAATCTTCCATTATTTACCTATGATCTCCACTTAATAGATGGCTTGGAAATGTCCAGTGGACGCTTTACAATTAGAATGTTATTGTTAATCTAAGTCAATAGTAAGGACATTTACAATGCAGAAATGGCAATTACCAAGCAGTAAAATTAACAAGCTCCATCCACAAATAGCTTCCAAGGATGATCAACTGTTAAATGAATGACATAAAGGAAATTCAATGTACTGAAAAATTTGTAATACCGCTCCATAACAATGAACTTCATATCGGATACTCACAGTAATATTGCATTAATTACTGTAAATGACATCCAGATTATGCATCAGAAGTAGAATCGGTAAATTATTGTATTTTTAGTAATAGGACAGTACGCAATTTGTAAGAAAAGAAAATCTCTATAACAAATGAGGCATGATGCTGTGGCCAAAAGTAGTACAAGTACTAAATAACTTATTTACTAATACTGTGTAATATAAAGGAAGTGTGAATATAGACAATACAACCGAAAATTCACCAAATATGACATACTTTGGCTCATGCTGGATGATTAATTCGGTACATCTTTAGACACTCTTATCTAACTCTACACCATTACTTTGATTCCTTACTTTTAAATATTTATTTGCAAATGTTGGCACGTGGCATAATGTAAGCCATTGCTGTTTTCCATTAACCCATGTTCCATGTTAAGTGCATCATAAACAATGTCTGAAAACAGGCAACGATCGATGAAGACTGATGTTTTATTTGTCAGTCTTAAGGTATGGGCTCTCTGGAGAAAGATAGACCTAATTCACTAAGAGGGTCACACTGCTTAATGAATTACGCTTTTCTTTTAACTAGCATATCCATCACCAGAAATGTACTCACAGGGACAGAAATAACATTGTTGCAACCTGTGTGGCCACACATGGGCCAAAGAGATGATGGTTCCCATTTCCATCTCCAAAGCAGCAAACCACTTCTGTCATAGAAACATTATTCGACTACAAAGGACCCAAATATAGCTTTTTGTTTCCACATGGGCCCTCTTCTGTCTGTGTCCACCCCTGTGTACTCTAGTTAGTCAATGATTTTTTAAGTATTTCTGAGCCCATTCAGTGATTTACTCAAATGATTTATACCTGTAGAGCTCATATATCCAGAGTATCCAATATTGACAGTTGGCCATGTCCCTGTGCACATGGATTTATTCAGAATCTCTGAATATTTTGATGATATTATGTGCTGTAGATGATGGAATATTCAAAATCTTTGTAATTTTACATTGATACACATTTTTCAGAAATTGATCCATAATTTTTAAATACAGTTGTTCACAGATTAGTGACATTAGTAACATAATTAGAGATGGGTGAACCTGCAGATGTTCAGGTTCGGTGGATCTGGATGGACTTTTTTTAAAGTCTAGGTTTTGAATCGGACTTGATCCAAACTTGAGCCTGAATCCCATATAAGTCTATGGGGACCAGAACTTTACAGTTATAAAATGGTTGCAGTAAGGGCTGGGGGTTGTGAAAGAATGCAAAATGTGGATTAAAGCAGGAGAATTATATCTACTATTCTCCAGCGCTGGATCACACTTGCTTCTGGGTCCGCTCATTAACCGCATGTTTTGATGACTGCACTGATTCCAACAATTAATCACAGATGCCCACTCTCTCTGACAGCATCTGTGATTAGCTGTTGCATGCCCATCCATTGTGCTGGTGTCTGTCAGTGGTTGCCATATACATTAGTGTATTTGCAATGAACCTGCCCTCATAGACATTAAAAACAAACAATTTAAAAAAAAGCATATGGGTCCCCCATATTTTTGGTTCTCCACACATATAAAGCAGCCAGCTGTGAGCTGCTACTCCCAGCTGCCTGGTTTTAACTTGGTGGGCAATCAAAAATACAGGGAAACCTATTTTTTTTTAAATTATTTAAATAAATAGCTTAAAAAAGTGTGTGAGCTCAGCCATATTAATGATTGTTAGCCAGGATAAAACTAGGCTACTGGGGGCTGGTATTCTCAGCATGGTGAGACCCATAGTTTTTGGCCCCTAGGCTATAGAATAGCAGCCCGCAGCAGCTTCAGAAATTGAATTTTCAGGGAAATCAGTGTTCGGGGTCCATGCCCAAACACTAGGTGTTCAGCACGGACCCCAAACTTTACAGTTTGGATTTGCCCATAACTAATCATAATCTTTTTTATGCATTCATGTGACTTTGATGAAAACTGACCTTTCTAGCTGTTTTTCATTAGTACTACTTTCAATACCAGCTTTTTGTTCAGCATTCACCCTGTTAACCTTATTTTGAGTTATGTTGTTGTCATCAATTCCTAAATGTGTACATTTTTTCAAATGAAATGGAACATAGTTTCTAATTCTGAACTCCTTATAAGTGTTCTGTGTTCTATTGTGAAAAAATATGGTTATAAGAGATATCCAAATCATTGCATTCTTGTTTTTGGTATATTTAGCACAGCATTCCAACTTTTTGGGATTTGGAGTGGTATTATCATATTGAAAATACAATTTTAGATATGATCAAATCTTTTGAAATTCAAATTTGCTAGTTTTCGAAAATTTTCTCAGAAAATTTGATTTGCAGCAAAACAATTTGCTGGAAATTGAAAGTATTCAAAAAACCTCCAGAAAAACATGTATGGCACTCTTACGGCCACGTCACACGCATCAATTTAGTGAACGATATTGTTTAAACGACCTGCTTTTTTGATCGCTTAAGCGATATCGTTTGTGCGTCGCTGCGTGTAATCAAACAATTTTTATTTTTCGTTTGATTGTTTGATTGCAGATTTGTGAACATGTTCACAAATCTATCGTTGGTCAGCCGGTGGACACGCAGCATCTCTGCGTGTGACACCGGCAGACCAACGATGAACGAGCTTCCAGCGCCTCGCAGCCTAAGCTGGGAGCTCGTATCCATGGTAAACATCGGGTTACTAAGCGCCGCGGGGCGCCTAGTAACCTGATGTTTACCATGGTTACCAGCGTTCTCGCTGGTCCACATCGTTGGTGAGTCTGCCTGTTTGACAGCTCACGAACGATGTGAATGATATTGTTAGCGATCGCGCGTGCATGTGATCGCTAACAATATCGTTCAGTAAATTGAACCATGTGACGTGGCCCTTAGATGTCCTAGCACAATATTAAACCCCTTTCAAGCTCGTAACAGAACCTTCATAGTATTAAAATGACCACAAAACATATGCCTATGGGTAAATGGATGGTAACTGGGGTATGTGGCAGAGCAGGAAGGGACAGCAGATCTAGCCAATGATCCGAAGAGATTTATTTGGACAGGGATCATAGAACATCAAATATGAATCTTATTCCTTAGAGTCCACAATAAGTCCACAAGAAAGGCAACATAACCGGAGGCACCACCTAATAATCCGACACCAGGGAAAAGAAGAAAATAGTCCTTAAATGAGTTCACTGTATCCAGCAGATAAGGGACACAACATAATCCCATTTGGCTGCTTCTATCAATCCACACACGGCCCAAGGGTCTGGCTGCAGCCTCAGATCCTCTAGCTTCAGGAGTCACCACACAACTGAACTGCATGAGGGTATTGTTCTGTCTCTTTGGTTCAGCCCCTGGATGTGGAAAGGGTTCACACCCACTTTTGAAAATTTGGCTACAGTCAGAAGATTCCAGATATCCAAACTCCATTATGTCTACAGGTTTGTGTATTGGAGGGCTTCTCTGCAGAGAGGAACAAAGACAGATTCCCCCACTAGATGCGACGCAAGAGATGTAGACCTAGGCCTAATTACATTACAATCCATGAACACAGGCTGAGGGAGGTACTCACTGTTACATTAACTAGTGATAACCATCAGTATTTTTAATACTGCTAAACACTGCTAAATCAAACTTTTGATGATTTCAAAATTAAAAACCATATGGAAAATTATTGCTTTTTGGCAGGCAGATGACTGTTTTTCTGATGTCTGTATATAAGTGGTGCGTATGAAATACGCTATGGATTTTTAAAATACTATCGTTCAAAAATTATCCTATTTGGGGAGGAGAAGTTTTGGTGTTTGCAAATTGAAGAAGCATTGGCTTGGTTTCTTTTATCCATAAAAAATTACTAATTATTCCTTTTTGGACAGGACTGGTGATTGCACATAAAGCAATGGGGACGCACCAGTATGGTTATTGAAGAAGCAATAAGAAGCACTAGCCCATTTATCAATTTGGCACTGATGGCAACACAGCAATGTACAATTCAAGGGACAGGGACAGATGCTACAACTGATCTAACCTTTGACATCTATAATCACGAATGGGTTTTTTGCCCCTTTTGAGTCCGCTCGCGCTGCGAGTCAGCGTGGTCATGTGGATACGCCCGAAGCATTGGCCGCGCAGCGGCCATTGCGAGCAGTTCTAAGGCGACTCGCTATGCCCGCGCAGCGGGCATGGCGAGTCGCCTTAGCAGCGCGAAGCATTGGCCGCGAAGCGGCCATTGCGAGTCAGAGACTCGCACTGCTAGAATCCCGATGCATGTGCATCGGGCACCCAGCTAGTGAGTTATAAGTGAATTAAAATCATCAATGATCTATGATTGATTCATTTTTCACTAATATGGAGTATAATCTGGTCTACTTGGTCATAACAAAACCAAGTTCTATGCTAAATATCCTCACTGACAGTAGATTGGTAGCTGGAAAAGACAGTATACTATACCTATAATTAGTACTTCTCGCCACTGGTCCATTCTGCTGATGTGGAAGTGTTTGGGTTCAGATTTCAGGTAATGTACTGGATAAAGGACCCAGTCCATGTACTTTTTGAACTTGGTAGTGTAAGCGATATTTCTCTGTTTGCTTATGTGTATCTAGTAAGCACAGAGGCTGACACCTTGTCTATGGCATTATATATACTGTTGTGGCTGCTGTTTTATCTACTTGTTGAAGCAATAGGGTGTTTCAGGTGGGGAAGCATTGAGTTTACATGAAATGGAGAGGGCTCTCTTGAAGTTTGCTTAACAAAAATTTTTTAGATTTTTTATTATGAGGTTCAAGATTCTTTATATAACACCACATATCTCCAGAAACAAAATGATATTTACAGTGTCACTGTCCTTTCAAAACCCAAGGTAATTGTCTGGAGGTTATACTGGATTTATAGTTGTCATTACATTCAGTCTACTGTCAAAACATGTCAATTTCATCTAAACATTAACTATAATATTCAGGGCCTGAGGGGTAAATATGTGTCACACTGATCCAAGAAACACAAAGCAGAAAATCCCTGTGTCATATCTTGTGCTCCAGGGCTGGATCTTGGCATAAAATAGTGTATAAATTTAGCCTTGAGCATTCCTATACCAGGTATTCCTTTAATCAAGCTGCCTCTATCATAAATGTAGAAGTCAAATGAATATCTATCTCTACTGGGTATACTATTTAGTCTTTAAACTTTTTGACACCTATAGAATACAAAGTTCCATTTTTAACCATTTTCCAAAATGTCCAATTTCCTTTTTTTGCATTTCTTCCTCCCCTTCATCTAGGAGCCATATCTTTTTTTTTATTTTCCTCTCCACATATGAGGGCTTTTTGCTTGCAGAACAAGTTCTACTTTTGAATGACATAATTTATTTTACCACATAGTATACTGGAAAATGGGAAAAAAAATTCCAAACACGGAGACATTTTACAAAAGAATGCAATTCTGACATTATTCTTTAAGGATAGTTCTTACGACAAGTATCTGGAAATATGATTGTCCTTGACAATACGATCATGATTATACCAAAATAGTTTTAAGTGGGGAAAAAAATTGGAAATGTGTAAAAAAAAAAAAATATACATATATTACCAGGGGCTGGCAAATTTTGGCCTGCGGGACAATCACACAGCAGTGGCACATGAGCAGTGAGCTTCAGGGGCAGAGCGGCCTCCCAGACCAACATGACAGATGGCCGGGTGGCCCAAAACTGCTGCTTGACCACTGGCCTAGGAGGCATTTGCACCCCTGCCCCCTGGGCCAGCCAGCCCCTGTATATTACGTCACTCTTCTCTGCAACCTGTAACATTTTTATTTTTTGGTCTATGGAGCTGCATGAGGACTTATTTTTTTGCGGGGTGAGACAATGGTGTATTATAACTCTTCTGGTTTACTTGTGAAATTTTGATTGTTTCTTAAGGTACCTTTACACGCCGCAACTATCACCGGCGATCGGAGGCAACCGAACGTGCGCGTGCACTTTTTTGACGGTTGAAACCGATCGCCGATGCCACATGTACACGCCGCAATTGTGTCGTCAACCTAAGGTAATGTGGTTCCCTGGAAGTTGAAACTGATCCTGCGGGAAATATCCGGTTGAATCTCGTCGAATCTTTACACGCCGCAACCACTAAGGGAATGTGGGCGTACATCTTCAGCGCCGCAAGAACACAGACGTGACAGAGTTGTGCATTCCGCACCCCAAACACGCTGATTAGACAATGCAATAGCGTCATGATTGGCCAGCCTACGCAGGAAGGCTGGCTAATACATGACGCCATTGCAATAGTGTAGTGTGAATGTACAGCTCTTTAAATATGGCACCCTGTGAAGAGACAGCCAATGGTTACACAGTAGCCCCCACCAATCATCGCTGATGGGGCGCAGTATCCATCACGCTGTGGCACGCCTCTGGGAAATCACTAGCTGATTCCATCCCTATCCCCCGTTCACACGCCAAAACCAGGGCAATTCACCTTCTGGGTTGACTATGGTTTTAGAACAATGCTCTGAAACCGCAACTGGGAGCAACTTAGAAAATCACCACCAAGTTCCCTAATTACACGCCACAACTTTGTAGCAATTTCAAAGCAACCGTGACAAAATTCCCGATTGCCTCTCAGTTGCTAACACCGCAGTTGCGTCGTGTAAGGATACCTTTACAGTGTTGCGACAACCAAAAAAAGTTATCATTTTTTTCTGCTTACTGTGTTTCCTGATTGAGTTAATTGCATTATATTTTGCACGATTGGGCTATTGTAGTTGTGGATCTTTATTTTAAATGGGGGAAAATTATGTAATTCAATGTTTTATGATTTTTTAATTTTTCTTTTTCATACTTTTCTTTTTTTTTACTTTGTACTGTATTTGTCAGTAGAACAACAATTCTCCAATATTGCTATATGTAGCAAACATCATGGTCTCCTCTGAAGTCCACAGGGCTGAATTTCCATTGAGCTCAGTGATTACAGGCACCAGAGGTCTTCAACAGACCCCCTGCTGTCAAGAAACCCATTGGAGTCCCGTTATCAGGTGGCGGAGCAGCTGATGGGTTCATAGAGTAACATGAATAAAGAATAAATTTCAGCTCACCACTTTAACGACCATTTCAGACGCTCCAGCTTGGTTGTAGCCCCATCCAGGCTAAGCACAGCAATATCCAAGCAAAGGGAAAAGAAGGTAGTTTCCAGCAAGCGTTGAAGGAACAGTGATAGACTTTTTTTGCAAAAACTCTTCAATATTTAATGAATCCAAACATTTTATACGTGTATCAAAAAGAAATCCACCCCTCATTCCCCTAAAAGCTACCCGTTTTGGTGGATGCTTTTATCAAGCTATCAAGCTTTATCAACAGCTGCATTAAAGCATCCGTCTAACGCGTAACGCATAGTTTTTAGGGGGGTGAGGGGTGGACTTCTTTTTGATACATGTGTAACATGTTTGGATTAATTAAATATAGAAGAGTTTTTGCAAAAACACTATCACTGTTCCTTCAACGCTCGCTGGAAACAACCTCTTTTCCTTTGCTTGGATAGAGTAACATGACCCCATGAGAGTGCACTGTTAATGTCATAGTTAGAGATTAAAACAGTATTTAATAGCTTGCAGCTGTTAGAGGCAGGTCCTTGTGTTGTGTTACAGCCATTATCTGTTGGGTATGAGTTGGGCATACCTTTGGTATACCTTCATACATCTGCTCCCGACTTGAACCATGCATGAATAGCCAGTGTCAATATGAAATTAATATTCTCTATATAGCTCTTCAACATGATGCAGTTTTCTTAATTTTTTCCTGTCATCTCTATTTAGCTGAGTTGTCCATTCAACATTTGGATATCATCTTTCAATCACAGTCTTTGTCTCCAATCTTTACAAATTCTCTTCTATTACATATACAAATAGGCATTGAACACGACCAATTTTCTAAGTAAATAGATTTCTAAAAGGGCTGTCGTTCACATATATTTCTCACCAGATGTCAGTAACAACAGATCAAATCCACACTGGTAAAGAAATCAAACTATAAATGTACATAAAATTAGTGATATGTAACAATGAGTAAAAACACAGGGAATGAATATTAAACCTGCTTACTGAAATGTATTTAACCCCTTCAGGACCCTGGAATTTTTGGTTTTTCATTTTCGTTTTTTGCTCCTCTGCTTCCAAGAGCCATAACTTTTTTATTTTTCCATCAATATAGACATATGAGGGCTTGCTTTTTGTGGGACAAGTTGTACTTTCAGATGCAATAATTTATTTTACCATATAGTGTACAGGGAAATTGCAAGAAAATTCCAAGTGCAGTGAAATTGCAAAAAAATGTGCAATTACACATTTGTTTTTTGGATTTTTTAAGTCTCCAGTTTCACTGTATGGTAAAACCGACAAGACAGTGTGATACCTCAGGTCAGTTCGAGTTCATAGATACCAAACATGTATACCTTTACCGTATCTAAGCGGATGAAAAAAAATTCAGACATTTGAAAAAAAACAAAATCGCCTTTTTTACGCCATGTTCTGCGATCCCTAGCGTCCTCATTTTTGGGATCTGGGGCTGTGTGATGGATTATTTTTTGCGTCTTGAGCTACTGTTTCTAATGATATCATTTTTGTGTAGGATGCGCTGTTTTGATCGCCCGTTATTGCATTTTATAGAAATGTTGTGGCGAAAAAAAACCCCATAATTTTGGCGTTTGGACCTTGTTTCCATTACGCAGTTTACGAACTCTCATTAATTGAGTTTATATCTTGATAGATTGGGCATTTCTGAATGCGGCAATCCCAATATGTGTATTTTTAAAAATGTTTTAATACTTTTATTGTGAATGGGGAAAAAGGGGGGTGATTTTACTTTTATTTATTTTTTTTACATGTTTACAAAAACTTTATTTTTTAATTGATTATTATTTTTACACTGCCCCATTGAGAGGCACACTGCTGCACCATCCGATCGCTTCTGACAGATACTGATGAGCTGCAGCACATCGTATCTGTCAGAATTGCGGATGGCGAGTGGTTGGCAGCGTTTGCCAACCACTCACCGGAAGTGCTCCGTGACAGCTTCTGGTGTCAAGCCAGGACCCCGGGCTGTCACGTGAGCACCGGAGATCCCGCAATATTATCAAGGGATCTCCGATGCAGGCAGGAACAGCGTGTTCCCGCTGCGGCACCTTTAGTCAATCACTGACAGCGGGATCAAAAGGGTTAACAGCACCGATCGGATCCCGGATCTGATCGGTGCTGTTAGCCCGACATCTCAACCAGGGCCGGCTCCAGGTTTCTGTGGGCCCCGGGCGAAAAAGTCTCAGTGGGCCCCCTTTAGTACATATTGCTGCATGTAGGTGTGTATATATATGTTGCGGAGTATAATAATATATTATATTATATATATATATATCCCTCACAAATTTAATCCCTACCATGCTGTCTCTCTCCCCCCAAATGCTGCCTTTCCCATCCTGTGCACTGTCTCTCCCCTTGTCCAGTCTCTCTCCCCTGTGCGCTGTCTCTGTCTCTCCCTTGAGCCTGTCTCTTACCTGTGCTTGTTCCCCTCCCTGTGAGCTGTGTCTCTCCCCTACACCTGTCTCCCCCTGTGCCTGTCCCCTTCCTGTCTTCCTGTGCGCTGTGTCCCCCCTGAGCACCTATCTCCCCCTGCACACTGTGTCTTTCCACTGCACCTGTCTTCACCTGCACGCTATCTTCCCCCTGCACCTGTCCGCTCCCCTGTCCGTTGTGTCTCCTCCCTGTGCCTGTCTCCCCCCCCCGCACGCTGTTCCTCCCTGGTGTAATTTGACCCTGACAGGGCCCCCTGAGTGCTGCCCCCACACCTCACCCTCGGGGCCCCCTGAGCGCTGCCCCCACACCTCACCCTCGGGGCCCCCTGAGCACTGCCCCCAAAACCGGCTGCTGATCTCTAAGACTCTCAGCCTGTAATGTAGCTTGAGCTTCAGCTGCTGCTGCTCTATTTCCTGTCTGCGCGGAGATACATGAAATAGAGCAGCTGCAGATATCACTACATGACAGGCTGTCTGAGATCAACGGCTGCCGCTGTGGGCAGAGGTGTATCTAGGTTTTCTGGCACCCGGGGCAAAAGTTTAGTTTGGGCCCCCCCCCTGTGGTCTGAGTAGACGTCATGTGACCAATCATCCAAATGCGATTTTTACACTTAGGGCCTTTTCACATAGGTGTTTGTTTGAAAAATGTGCAGTTGCGGTAAAAAACCCGTATCCGCTGCATTTTCCGCTTAGCGGCCGCACTTGTATCACGCTCGCGGCAAGCCCCATGCATTGTCTATGGGGCTTGCGGTAATGTGCGGCAGGTGCGGCAAGTGCGGTTCCGGTAGTTACGGCCACGAAAAAAAATGCGGTCAGCTGCATTTTTTTTTTGCGGCTGGAACTGCACTTGCCGCACACTTACCGCAAGCTCCATAGACAGTGCATGGGGCATACCGCAAAAGTGGAGCAAGTGCGGCCACTAGGCGGAAAATGCAGCAGATGCGTTTTTTTTACCGCAACTGCCGCATTTTTCAAAAAAAGCCTATACGAAGGCAGCCTTACAGGCACAGTGACTGCTGATACCACCAAGAGCTATTCCTGACAGTGAGTATATTACACGTTTAGGAGCGGGCTAAAATGCGTTTGCGTTCCCTTGCGCTTTTCAAAAGTACCCTGCAAACGCAACATGTTTCATTTTTGTGCGTCTGCGGATGCTTGGTATATACGCAAGCATCCTGAAGTGCACAAATAATGCAAGCAGCTCACTGGAGCTGCACTGCCATATGGGTGGCACCGCAGCCAAGTGTGGCCGTCCGGATCTCTCTCTCTTCTCACCTCTCTTCTCACTGCACCGGTCTCCTCAACATTTGCTCTGCACATATCAGCACAGTGATGACATCATCGTGCCCCGCCGTGCTGAGCTGCAGAATGCAGACAGCGGCAGAAGAGACTCTGGAGAAGAATGCTGCTGGCAAAGGCGGCTGGGACTATAGGAGCGGGAGCAGAAACCACTGGTACACATACCTCGTATGCACGCGGCTCCGATTCGTACACCTCATATGCACGCGGCTCCGCTCCATACACCTTGTATGCACGCGGCTCCGCTCCGTACACCTTATACAGATACAGCTCCGCTCCGTACACCTCGTACATATGCAGTTCCGCTCCGGACACCTTGTAAGCACTCGGTTCCGCTCCGTACACCTCGTACACACGCGGCTCTGCTCCGTACACCTCGTACACACGCGACTTCGCTCCGTACACCTTGTACACACGGCTCTGCTCCATACACCTCGTACACACTTGGCTCCGCTCCGTACACCTCGTACACACTTGGCTCCGCTCCGTACACCTCGTACACTCTCAGCTCCGCTCCGTACAACTCGTACACACTCTGCTCCACTCCGTACACCTCGTACACACTCGGCTCCGCTCCGTACACCATATACACGCTTGGCTCCGCTCCGTACACCTTGTACACATGCGGCTCTGCTCCATACACTTCGTACACGCGGCTCGCTCTGTACACCTCGTACATGCTCCGCTCAGTACACCTCGTACACACTCGCTCCGCTCCGTACCCCTAGTACACAATCAGCTCGCTCTGTACACCTCGTACACTCTCGGATCCGCTCCATACACCTCGTACACACTCGGCTCTGCTCTGTACACCTCGTACACATTTGGCTCTGCTCTGTACACCTTGTACACACGCGGCTCCGCTCCATACACCTTGAACACATGCGGCTCCACTCCGTACACCTCGTACACATGCAGCTCCGATCTGTACACCTCGTACACACTTGGCTTCGCTCCATACACCTCGTACATACTCGGCTCCGCTCCATACACCTTGTACACACTCGGCTCCGCTCCATACGTAAAGGGTTTCTGTGCTGCGATGTATTTCAGCTGGATGTGCTGGTTCAGCTGATTGTGGTCTCATCTAACAAGACTATATAATCCCATTATTTCACAAATCTGTCTAAATGTTGTCATCATACATTTAACGTGCTTGAACATGATTTTTGTTCAGCTATGGAGTCTTGTGTGATGAGTGTGCATACAGGCCAAGAGATTGAGTGCATTACTTATTGTATTCTTTAAAGAACTTGGTGGTTCTTGGCTCCTGGCCAACTCTTCTGATGATTTTTTTTCTCATCTGTCTTAAATTTTACAGGGAGGACCTGGTCATGGCCGGTTTATCATGAAATAACATTCTTTCGACTTCCAGATTAAGACACCCATAGTGCTCACTGGAACCTTTAGTTGTTTAAAAATTCTTGTGTAATAAATACCATTAGTATGTTTTGCAACAATAAGGGTGCAAAGGTCTTGAGACAGCTCACTGGTTTTACCCATAATGAGATGTTTCTTGTGTGGCACTTTGGTAATCAGACGCATTTTTTCAGGCTGTCACTGAAACCAGCTGATATAATTTTTCACTAAGTGGCATGATTGCTTCCTAATTACTAATAAATTTCATCTGGTGTCGTGACTTTCAATGACATTTGGTCCTCTCTTTCTTCATGTTTTTAATACTTTTTCTTCCGTCATTTTTCATTATTACACATAACCTCTGTATTTTTTGACTATAACATGAAGCAAAATATCGGGTCATGACACACTATTATGGGTGGGGGGAATTTGTTGCTGACACTGTTATGGGGGAATTTCCTCAAATTCTCCACTAATCAGGTGCCCTTCCAGATATATATGCTATGTACACCATCCTGGTAAAACTCCCCATCATGGTAATGAAACTTTATTCCGGTATATGATCCCCATCCTGGTATATGATCCCCATCCTTGTACATGTGCCCCATTCAGGTATGTAATGCACCATCTAGGTGTATGTCTCCAATCCTAGTATATATGACAACCCATCCTGCTATATTTAATCCCCCATCCTGGTACATATGATCCGCCATACTTGTATATGGCCCCATCCTGGTATATATGATTCTCTATCCCGATATATGGCATCCATCTTGATATATATATCCCATCCTGATATATGGCCCCCATCCCACCATATTATATATGATCCCCCATTAATCATTGATTAATGCCCCTATTCTGGTATATGGCCCCTATCCTGAGATATGGCCCCATCCTGGAATATAGCCCCCATCCTGGTATATAGCCCCCGTCATATTAATGATCTGTCTTTCTGGTATAAAATGGCCTCCATCATTGTATGTATGATACACCATCCTGTTACAGTATATGGCCTCATCCTTGCATATCACGTCCATCATGGTGTACACATAAAATATTAAATGATTATACCTCACCTTTCATTGCTCTCCAGCAGTGCTTTGTCCTACTCTCATGCTAACAACTTACCAATTTGTAAGCACACAGCACATGACATCACTGTTTTGCACCACTCCCACACGCTGTCAGCTGCCGACATGAGAAGAAGACATTGCACTTATGGGGAACGATGGATGTTGAGTATAATAGTCTGTCTGCTGCTGAGATATTTACTGCTCTCACTCAGGGAGTGATGTGCATGGAAAGCAGTGAATATCTACTTTTTTAATAGCAGGCACAGAAAATCACCCACTGCAGCAGCCATGATGGACAGGAGGAACAGTGCATATAAAATTTTCTTAAACAGCGGGCATATGTGATCACTGTCAGGTGCTCCTGCCTCTGTTGACCCGCTTCTGTCTCTGGTGACCTGGTTCACCGCCGCACCTTCCTGCACATCTACAGGCAGGAGGAAAAAGTGCATCTTATAGTCCGAAAAATAGGGTAATTTATGGACATCTATAGTTTGTTTTTTTTTTCCTGTGTGGATTGGGTGGATCGTTACTGACATTTGGTGAGAAATTCATGTCAATACCACCTTTAGAAATATATAGTTTTTAGAAAAATGTGTTGAATTATAATCATTTCACCCACAGTATACAAAATGTTTTAGGCTAAACAATAAAACTATTAACGTCTGTAATTTTAAAACTATCTTGAAAACCCAGAGGCGCTACAATATGTCACATTTTATTCAGAATTCTTTATTCATTTGCTGTCCTTTTAAGTATGCTTTTTTTTTTTTTTTTACATCACAATGGATTTTATATCTGTGCATCAACAAGTAGTGGCAGGATGAATGCTTCTTTCACCATTATCATTTTTCATTGTAAGGGTGCTTTCACACACGATTTTTGCATTTCCGATGCTGTCCGAAAAATCGGACAGCATCGGATACCGATTTTCGGATCCTATGGATCCCTATGGGATCGGACCGAATCGGATGTGCACTAAATGCCATCCGATTTGGTCCGATCCGATTCTGCCGATTTTGGCCGATTTTTTCAGGAGAAAAAATCGTTGCCTGCAACGATTTTTTCATCACCGATTACAAAATCCGACAGAGTCGGATCGGACCAAATCGGATGGCATTTAGTGCACATCCGATCTGACCCGATCCCTATAACATGGGCCCTATGGAGAAAGGTCCGAGGAAACATGTATGTCTCCTCGGACCCCATTTTACTGTACTGAGCATGCTCAGTACCCGTTAAAACTGCTCCTGGAGCACAAGGGTTCAAAAGAAAAAAAAAAAAGTTTATTTCACCTGCCCGAGCCCCCGCTGTCCCCGCCGTCTTCCGCCATCTTCCTCTAGGTTCCGGTGCTCCGCAGCTCCGGTGTCAGCAGAGGTGTACCTCTGCTGTACAGGACCTGCGGTGATGTCACAGTCATGTGACCGCGAGTTCACCATGGTGAACCCGCGGTCACGTGACTGTGACATCACCGCAGGTCTGTGTACAGCAGAGGTACACCTCTGCTGACACCGGCAGCCTGCGGAAGCCACCGGAACCTAGAGGAAGATGGCGGAAGACGGCGGGGACAGCGGGGCTCGGGGGCAGGTGAGAATAAACTTTTTTTTTTTCACTCTCTTTTTCAGCCTCGCGCCGATTTTATGCCGGAATCGGGTGCCTATTTGGCACCGATTCCAGGCATTAGAAGGGAGCCGATGCTGTCCGATTTATATCGGACAGCATCGCTCCCTAAATATCGTAGTGTGAACGCACCCTAAGTAGTAAGATAGTAAACTCTTATGGCCACTTTATATGTCCCGATATCGGCGTCCAACTCCGACCAAAAGTCACGTGGTTCATGCGTTGTCCCCGATATCGTTCGTGCGTTGTATGGTATAAATGTCCAATACGATGCACGAACGATGCCAAAACGATATCGGGGATCGAATAAGCGTGCTCTCCAACGGCCCGATATTGGATGGACATTGTGACCGGATCGGGCTGTGTAAAAGCCCAACAACGATGTGTAGTACAACGTCCCCTATTCTCTCCCATTTAAATGGTCGTTCCTGGGTCGGCCGTACAAGGGGGTGTAGACATCGTACTGGCGTTGCCTGCCGATATCGTGCTGTGTAAATCTCCAATGCGACTTGGAAATCTGGGCAGAAAAACCGCGCTCCTGCGGCGTCGGATCCAATATCGGACCGACGTTGGGACATGTAAAGTGGCCATTATACATACAGGATGTCCACCCTTACCCCACCACTATAATAAAGTCAGAAAGTCCTGCGTTCATTTGAATATGCACCATTATACAGTATGTCTAAAGCAGAACATTTTAGCACTGTAAAAATAATTTGTATGATAAATATTTGAAAGATAATCCCTTTAAAAACTAAATTGGATCAAAATATAAACACATTCATTTAAATGTATGGCATTGCTTCAGCACTATATCTACTATATAATTGCCTAATCGTGTCTGTCTGTCAACTAAATCGCGTGCCAGATTGCCAGCACTCATTGATCACCGCCAGCCGCGGCAACCAATGAGCGCAGCGTATGCAAAACAGCCACGCGCATTGAATACTCGCGCCAAGCTGAAACCTGGCGACAGCGACGCATAGGCGTCGCTATTGCCAGGATACATGCATCCGGCCGGGCTATCACAGAGGTCCGCGGTGACCCCCGCCACCGTTACCCGCTGCTCTGTCCATACCCCCCTTATTCTCATCCCTGCCGCCCCCGCTTCGCCTCCCTCTGTTCTCACCCACCACCTCCAGCTACAGAGAAGCATTCTGTACAGCGGTCATGTGACAGGGCGGGCTGATATGATGTCACACAGACCGCCCTGTCACATGACCGCTGCACAGACTTCTGCACCCGGCATCGCTCAAGCCAGCCACGGGTGAGAATAGAGGGGAGTGAGGGGGATCCTGCCCCCCGCCTCAATCCTGCCCCCCCACCTCCATCCTGCCCCTTTGCTCCATCCTGCACCCCCAGCTCCTCCTGCCCCCCCGCCACCATCTTCCCCCAGCTCATTCTGCCCCGCCGGCTCCATCCTGCCCTGCTCGCTCCATCTAGCCCCCCGCCTCCATCCTGCCCCCCACCTCCATCCTGCCCCCGCCAGCTCATCCTGCCATGCTCACTCCATCCTGCCCTCCCTGCCTCCATCCTGCCCCCTCGCCTCCATCCTGCCCCCCCTGCTCCATCCTGTCCTGCTCGCTCCATCCTGCCCCCGCCTCCATCCTGCCCCCGCCAGCTCCATCCTGTCCTGATCGCTCCATCCTGCCCCCCGCCGGCTCCATCCTGCCCTGCTCACTCCATCCTGCCCCCTGCCTCCATTCAACCCCCCACACCATCCTGCCCCCCTGGCTCCATCCTGCCCCCCTGGCTCCATGCCCTGCCTGTTCCATCCTGCCCCGCTTGCTCCATTCTGCCACGCTCGCTCCATCCTTCCCCGCTCGCTCCATCCTGCCCCGCTCGCTCCATCCTGCCCCCACTGATTAGTCGTGCCTGGCCACTGAACACTGACACCGCTGCACACCGCAGACACCGCTGCACACCGCATACACCACTGCACACCGCAGACACCACTGCACACCGACACCACTTTACACCAACACCGATTCACACTGACACCGATTCACACCGACACTAGCTGGCTCCATCCTATCCCCCCGCCTCCATTTTGCCCCCGCCGACTCCATCCTGCCCGCTGGCTCCATCCTGCCCCGCTTGCTCCATCCTGTCCCGCTTGCTCCATCCTGCCCCCTCGCCACAATCCTGCCCCCCCACCTCCATCCTGCCCCCGGCTCCATCCTGCCCCCCTGGCTCCATGCCCTGCCACCTCCATTCTGCCCCCCCAGCTCCATCCTGCTTCACGGCACCATCCTGCCCTCCTGCCTCCATCCTGTCCCCTGCCTCCATCCTGCCTCCCCGCCACCATCCTGTCCCCCGGCTCCATCCTGCCCCTTGGCTCCATGCCCTGCCGGCTCCATCCTGCCCCGCTCGCTCCATCCTGTCCCCCCGGCTTCATCCTGCACCGCTCTCTCTATCCTGCCCCGCTCGCTCCATCCTTCCCCACTCACTCCATCCTGCCCCGCTCCATTCTGCCCCCAGTGATTAGTTGCGCCCGGCCACTGAGCACTCGACACCACGCACACCGCAGACACCACTGCACACCGACACCACTTTACACCAACACCGATTCACACTGACATCGATTCACACCGACACTGCTGGCTCCATCCTATCCCCCCGCCACCATCTTGCCCCCGCCGGCTCCATCCTGCCCCGCTGGCTCCATCCTGCCTCACTTTGCTCCATCCTGCCCCCTCGCCACCACTTCCATCCTGCCCCCCCCGGCTCCATCCTGCCCCCCTGGCTCCATGCCCTGCCACCTCCATTTTGACCCACCAGCTCCATCCTGCCTCACGGTGCCATCCTGCCCCCCTGCCTCCATCCTGCCCCCTGCCTCCATCCTGCCTCCCCGCCACCATCCTGCCCCCCCGGCTCCATCCTGCCCCCCTGGCTCCATGCCCTGCCGGCTCCATCCTGCCCCGCTCGCTCCATCCTGCCCCACTCGCTCCATCCTGCCCCGCTCGCTCTATCCTGCCCCGCTCGCTCCATCCTGCCCCACTCACTCCATCCTTCCCTGCTCACATCCATCCTGCCCCGCTCCATTCTGCCCCCACTGATTAGTTGCGCCCGGCCACTGAGCACCGACACCGCTTCACACCGACAATGCTGGCTCCATCCTGCCCGCCACGCCTCCATCTTGCCCCCCGGCTCCATCTTGCCCCCCGCTACATCCTGCCACATGCCTACATCCTGCCCCCCGCCTACATCCTGCCCCCCGCCACCATCCTGCCCTACCATCTGGCCCCCACCAGCTCCATCCTGCCCTGCTTGCTCCATCCTGCCCCCCCCGCCTTTACCACCATCCTGCCCCCCCCCGGCTCCATCCTGCCCCCCTGCTCCATGCCTGCCGCTCCATCTGCCCTGCTCACTCCATCCTGCCCCCCCGGCTTCATCTTGCCCCGCTCGCTCCATCCTTCCCCTTTCGCTCCATCCTGCCCCCACTGATTAGTCGCGCTCGCGCCACTGAGCACCGACACCGCAGACACCGCCGCACACCGCAGACCTGCTGCACACCGACACCACTTCACATCAACACCACTTTACAACGACACCGCTTCACACCGACAATGCTGGCTCTATCCTGCCCCGCTCCTTCTGCCCTGCTGATTAGTCTCACCCGGCGACTGAACACAGACACCACCACACAACACTGATACCGCTGCACACCGACACTGCCGCACACCGACACTGCGCACACCGACACCACCACACACCTCAGACACCGCTTCACACTGCAGACACCGCTTCACACCGACACCACTTCACACCGACACTGCCGCACACCGACACTGCTGGCTCCATCCTGCCCCACTGGCTCTATCCTGCCCCGCTCACTCCATCCTACCCCACTTGCTCCATCCTTCCCCGCTCACTCCATCCTGCCCCGCTCCATTCTGCCCCGACTGATTAGTTGCGCCCGGCCACTGAGCACCGACACCGCTGCACACCGCAGACACCGCTTTACACCGCAGACACTGCTGCACACCGACACCGCTTTACACCGACACCGCTTCACACCGACAATGCTGGCTCCATCCTGCCCCGCTTGCTCCATCCTGCCCCCGCCTCCATCTTGCCCCCCGGCTCCATCTTGCCCCCCGCCTACATCCTGCCCCTCGCCTACATCCTGCCACCCGCCTACATCCTGCCCCCGCCTACCACCTGCCCCCCGCCACCATCCTGCCCTCGCCACCACCATCTGGCTCCCACCAGCTCCATCTACCCTGCTTTCTCCATCCTGCCCCCCGCCTTCACGCCACCATCCTGCCCCCCCCGGCTCCATCCTGCCCCCTGGCTCCATGCCCTGCCGGCTCCATGCTGTCCTGCTCACTCCATCCTGCCCCTCCGGCTTCATCTTGCCCCGCTCGCTCCATCCTTCCCCACTCGCTCCATCCTGCCCCGCTCCATTCTGCCCACACTGATTACTCGCGCTCAGCCACTGAGCACCGACACCACAGACACCGTCGCACACCGCAGACACTGCTGCACACCGACACCACTTCACATCAACACCGCTTTACACAGACACCGCTTCACACCACTCCTTTCTGCCCCTGCTGATTAGTCTCACCCGGCGACTGAACACAGACACAGCCACACAACACTGATACCGCTGCACACCGACACTGCCGCACCACACGCGCACACCTCCACACCTACACTGCTGGCTCCATCCTGCCCCACTGCCTCCATCCTTTGTCGCTCACTCCATCCTGTTCTGCTCCATTCTGCCCCTGCTGATTAGTCTCGCCCGGTGACTGAACACTGACACCACCGCACACACCGACACCACCGCACACTAACACCGCCGCACAACACTGATACTGCTGTACTCCCACATCGCCACACACCGACACTGCTGCACACCGACACCGCCGCATAACAATGATACTTCTGTACACCGTCACTGCTGTACACTAACACTGCTGTACACCTACACCACCACACACTGCCGCACACTGACACCGCCGCACACCGACACTGCCGCACAACACTGATATTGCTGCACACCGACATTGCTACACACCGACACTGCTGCACACTGACACTGCTGTAGGTATCTACTATATAATCGACTAATCGTGTCTGTCTGTCCAGAAAATCATTATTCGCCTCCAGCCTCAGGACTGCATGTCAGGGGTTAACTTAGCTGTTAACCCCTGAGCCGCTATTGTCGGCTTTCATTCATTCATTATTACAAGCCGCCGGCTCCCAGCATCAGGACCACTATACTACGAACTTTGCATTAGCAATGAGGATGCTGTACTGTAAATGCTTAAGCAAAGTTTTTTAGCATAGTGGTCCTGATGCTGGGAGCCGGCGGCTTGTAATATAATAAATGAATGAAAGCCGACAATTGCGGCTCAGGGGTTAACAGCTAAGTTAACCCCTGACACACAGTCTTGAATGGACAGCATGTCTGTAAGGGGAGTGGACACCCCTAGATACATATTGCCCACATGCATTCTTATTATTTAACCCTTTGTTTATCCCTGCGGCAGCAGGGACGAGCAGAGGGTTAAATGTTATTAATGAATGTGGGCAACATATCTGTAGACAGTGCCCACCCTTCCTACAGACATGCTGACCACATAGGTTGGCATAGGAAGGATTAATCACATTTATTTTACAGGCAGTGGCTATTGCCGGCTTTTAATTAAACTCAATGTTCGGGGGCTCCTGTCAGTGAAGCAGATACAGTACACATTGTATGCACTGTATCTGCTGCTCTCCAAGGTCCTGAAAGCTTAAACAGTAAGTCTATGGCAGTGCTGCTACCATAGAACTACTGTATAAGAGAGCAACACCCGGTGAACATTTAGTTCAATTAAAAGCTGGCAATAGCCGCCTGTAAAATAAATGTGATTAACCCTTCCTATGCCGACCTATGTGATCAGCATGTCTGTGGGGGGGTGGGCACTCCCTACAGACATGTTGCCCACATCGTTTAACGACATTAACCCTTTGTTCATCCCTACAGAAGCAGGGATGAACAAAGTATCCGGCAAATTTTGTTCCTTAAAAGTGTGTGAAGGTTATTGCGATTACCGCATCTGGATGTGGATGCGGTAAACGCAATTAAACTTCAAAGTGTGACCCTAGCCATAGTGTGAAGCAGTTCACTACTGTTTACAAGGCTGTCAGTCATAGAGTGACGCAGTTCACTCCTGTTTACAAAGTATTCTAGAATATCTGATGCATTAGAATCGGGCCACCATCTAGTTTATAGATGTCAGGAAAGTGAGATATGATCGTCTCAATTCAAGTATCAATTATGTATATGATGTTTATATATATGGCACATATGGTATGAGCTTTTTGCTAGGTACAGTGCTGTGCAAATTAATTGGGACAAAGCAAGTCTTTACTTGTTTTTCTTGCATTAGTTTTACTAGTTCTGATAAGTGTTTTATCAGTTCTTGGTGTCGTTTTCCTTTTTCTTCCACATTTCCCTTTTCGTTTCGAGAAAACAATCCAGTTTCATTGTGTGTGCGAATTATTCTTGAAACAGTACTTTTTTCAATACCAACAGTGGAAGCGATTTCTCTTACATCAGACTTGTATGTTCATTAAGAGTAATAATTCTAGACCTCTTCCGTGGAGTAACATCCATTTTTACAGACACGAATCACACAGAGAAAAAGTACACTAAACCACTCCTCCCAGAAACAAGCTCTCAACTGAAGCTGAGGGAGCAGCTAGCTGTTATTTTCTGACTAAAACCAGTCAAACCACATTTTGTTACTCAAGGTTGTACACTCACACCTGTTCAAAGCAGTTAAAAGCTGGTTTGAATCACTGACTGGTAACCCCAACTTATGATTTTACTTAAAAAATGCTTTGTCCCAATTAATTTGCACAGCACTGTACATTCAGATACTCTAATAGTGAATAATAGTTTAAATTGATTATCACGGTTATGTAGTGGTTTTTCTGCATGGATTTGCTGCTGAAAATATGGAACATTTTACAGTACGAGCAAAGTGAATGACATTTCTGAAATCTAATGCACACGGTGCTCATTTTTTCCTCGTACTTTTATAGCAAATTAAGATCTGCAGCGTGTTCCTTCTTGCAGCATTTATTAAATGAATTTTAACTGTTCTATTCATTAGTGAAAAATCTGGAACAAAAATGCAAGTAAAAAAAAATGGAAAAAAATGTGTATTTTAGCCTTAGTCCCAGTCCTCTCCTCACACCTCACACAGCCATTACAAGTCCCTGATAGCATCTTTATGAATTAGGGGTGAGAAAAAGTGTTATTAAGGTCTTATAATAAATTAGGGGGTAGGGGAAGATTCTATAAGGTACTTAGCAAAATTTGGACCAGGGTCTCCACCTTCATGTTGGTCAGATGTATGGGCCCTTGTAGAATTCTAGATCCTATAAAGACACATGTGATTTTTTTTAACCACACATATGTACATCATATGTGTGGTGTGTAGCTTTAGCGTAACCCTATAGGGTATGTGACGTTTTTATGATTTGTATGCCAAAAAAATCACCTGCATTGAAGGAGCGACACTGGATCTCCACACATTTTTCTATTGTTAAAGTAGTTGCCAAGCCAGTACACCGGTGTCGGGAATCCATAGAGTGATTGTGGAGCAAGCTTCTTCCCCTCCCCTTTCCTATTTTATAGTAATTCGAGTAAAACCAGGCTCACCAATGTGGGGGTGCTCAAGAAAAAAATCCAAAAGCTGGTATTAGAGTACCCTCACACACTGCTTAGAGGATGATCAAAAAAATGGATTTTTATTCATAGGTGAAAAAAGACGTGTTTTTTATTAACACACTGGCTCAGATTCTTCCCTTGGAATCCACAATTTTTTGATTATCCTCTATCTAAGCAGTGTGCCAGGTACACTTGTACCATCCTATAATTATGTCCTCTATAGAGATGAACAGACCCGTGGAAGATCATGTTTTGGGGTTCAGCCGGACTATTTTAGAAAGTTCTGTCCTGGACCCAAACTTGACCCAATCCTCATAGAAAGTCACTAATTAGGAAGTTCAGATCTCCACCCACATACAGAAAGCCATAAGTAAAGCACTCCCAGGGAAAGGAAGGGCTGGGTTATGCCATTTTCTTTTTTTGGGACACACTACGTCAGATAACGGTGATTTTACTCCCAGTTTGAGCCATTCAAACACTGCACAGTAATTTGCATACATAAAGAACCCAAACTCTGAGCCCAAACATTGAAAATTTATGTAAAGTCTGTGTTCGTTACAAACCGATTTGCTATTCCCTAGTCTTTTATTCCGGACTCCATGGTATAATGTCCACCATCCTAGACCCCTTCATGGTAATATGTCTCCATCCAGGCCTTCTGCTTGGTAAAATGTCTCCCATCCTGGGTCCCTTCATAGTAGAATATTCCCCATTCTAGGCCCCTTCATGGTAGAATGACTCCCATCCTGTGCCCCATCATGGTACAATGACTCTCATATTGTGCCCCTTCATGGTAGAATGACTCCCATCCTGTGTCCCTTCAGTGTATAATGTCCTCCATGCTGGGCCCCTTCATGGTAAAATGTTCTTAATCCTGGGCCTCTGCATGGTAACATGTATACATCCAGGGATCCTTGTTGGAACAATATCCCCCATCCTGAGTCCCTTCATAGTAAAATATCCCTCATTTTATGATCCATCTAGGTAAAATATTCCCCATTCTGGGCTCCTTCATGGTAAAATGTCCCCCATCCTGTGCCCCTACATGGTAAAATGACTTCCACCCTGGACCTCTGCAAGGTAAAATGTCTCCCTTCCTGTGCCCCTTCATGGTATAATACCGTCAAATCCTAAACTTAAGTGATGAATGTTATAATTTCTCACCACTAGAGGACAGAATAAGTCCATGGTTTAGAGCTGCATGGTGCGTAAAACACGGTTAAGATTCCTTCTCAGATTTTTTTTATTGTGGAGTTAAAGGTATGATATGTTGATTTATTGGTTGCAAATTGCTTATATACAGTTTTATAAGTAAAGGAAGAGTTCTAATGTATACTATCTAATTGTGCTACTGTGAATATAATAGGCAGAAAGTAGATAGTTTTTTTAGTTCATGCATAGGAAACAGAAAGCGAACAGGGACAAATTGTTATGTCTAATCAGCTACAGGTCAGAACTTCTGCAAAACAGCAGGTCTTGAATGGCAATTCTAATTTTCCATGGTTAGTACACCAAAAAGAGAAAACACAGTTGTTTGACAATAAATGGCCCAACCACTAACCATGAGTGGAGAAAAAGTTTATGTGTTATCATTCATATACTCAGAAAAGGCCAAGAAAGCAAAAAATCTGCCGGGGTATGTAAACTTTTGAGCACAACTGTATTGTACAACACAGCGTTTTAGACGCAGCAGTTATATCCTATATCCAAAACACTGCTTTTACTGATCGTGTGCATGCACCCTCAAAGCTCCATTCAAACTGTTACCATATGGTCGGCACCACTACAAATAACAACTGATCGGTTGGGGATAGGTCATCAATATGATGTCATCAATTTACCCCTTAAAGACATTTATAAGGAAGGGGTTGAATATTTCTGAAGTAGTAGTAAAGAGTGGCATTTTGTGATGAATCTGGAGAAAGTACTTGTTAGATTAGTTGTGCTGCACTTTTTACATTTTTCTTGTTTAATTGGTGTATTGCAAGCAGCAGAAACTTTAATTTTTCTGGCAAATCCTACTTAACAGTGGGGTGTTGAATAATTTTAATTGAAACAGTGTATAGACTTCTAAATCATAACCAAGTATTCTTGCTACAGGTTTAAACTATAACATTTGTATCATCAAAACATTGTAAGGTAGAAAACAACAAAGATCAAAATAAAGCCATGAGATGAAATTAATATGATATGAGATAGATATGAGCTACACTAGATAGATAGATATGACATAGAGATAGATAGATAGATAGATAGATAGATAGATAGATAGATAGATAGATAGATAGATAAAATTTCCAGCAGCACTTTCTAAGTGCCAACATATATGCATGTATGTAACAGATACAAGAAGAAAATAAGGTCTATATGCATATATTAGCCAATAGATGATTGGCCATCAACGACAACATGGTGACCTTTACTGATGGGACTCTAATCTACACCATGCCTCTTTAAGGCTCTTAAAACCTACCATTTATATGGCAAGTAGAAGGATTAATGCGTATATGGCATTTACAGAGTGCTGCTTTTATCTATATATTGTCTAGTATTGCAGTGTTGCCTTCTGCAGGAGACCCGGTCGGCTTTTCCCATTCGATAGATAGATAGGTAAATTTTAGAAAAACTGTATCTTTTTATTTGCTGCTAACAGTCCATATCAGTCCATATATGGACCTTTCTCAAGCCTCATAACACCCACATACAAGACAACTACAGAGACATACGTGTCAGCAGCAATCTGAGAAAACTGCTGAACAGCATCCTAGATAAAAGGATCCTCACTTTCTCCACGAAGCGCAATGTCCTCAGCTAGAGCTAAGCAAGGTTCATGAATAACCACGACACACACACGCACAGTATGCCAGCGCATTTCATTGGCTGTGAGAAACAGAATATTGATTTGCCATGGACTTCCATACCCCCCACTCTGAATGTGCCCCAATCCATCGTCACCACAGCACTCACCTTGCATGTGCCCCATCCATCGTTATTTCAGCCCTCATTTTGGATGTGCCCTCATCCATTGTCACCATAGCCCTCATCTTGGATGTGCCTCCATCCATCATCACCACGACCCCCACCTTGGGTGTGCCCCCATCTATTGTTACTACAACTCCCAACTTGGATATGCCCCCATCAATCATCACGACAGCCCTCACCTTTAATGTGCCCCCATCCATCATCACCACACCCCTCAACTTGGATGTGCCCCCATCCATCATTACCACAGCCCTCACCTTGGACATGCCCCATCCTTTGTCACCACAGCACTCACCTTGGATTTGCTCCCATCCATCGTCACCACAGCCCTCACCTTGGATGTGCCCCATCTATCGTTACTACAGCCCCCACCTTGGATGTGCCCCTCATCCATCATTATCCCAGTCCCCACCTTGGATGTACCCCCATCATTGTTACTACAGCCCTATTCATATTGCCTACTGTTCACTTGCCTTGGCAAAACTAATGTGTACTTGGTGCTGCAAACAAAGCTTCTTTGATTTTTATACGAGATATAGCTATGTATATATATATATATGTATATATATATACATACGACCCACAATGTATAGATCCCTCCAAGACTGTTGGAACACAAAAATTGATGTTATGGTGTCGTATATGGGGTACAAAGATAGTGGGGCCATTCTTCATCATTGGAAATCTCAATGCCACTGGATATCTTAATCATTTGGCATTGAGGTTTCCATTGATGAAGAATCGCCCCACTATCTTTGTACCCCATATACCACATCATACCATCAATGTTTGTGTTCCAGCACTCTTGGAGGGATCTATCCACTGTGGCTTAGTGTCAGACCAATAGCGCTGGTTTTGTTTGTTAACTTCACCATTCAGAAAACAGTTTGCCTCTATATATATAGTAACAAAAAAAAATGAAGGCAGCACTCCAAATCAAGGTGAAATACAGTGGACCTTAATCCACATGATGAAGTTTTGGCAGCTCAGCCACCTTTTTCAAGCCCTTGGGGTGCTGCCTACGTTTTTTCCATATTTACATTGGTTTGAACATAACCTTAGTGGGATTCTTGCACCCGGTTGTAAGTTTAATTAGTGATGGCCTATTTATTTCATTATATACTTGTGATAGCTAGTTAGATTAGATAGAGTAGATATATTTCAGATGGATGGATAGACTTAGACAGAGAAGCACACCAGGTTACACATGTACCACATGTCCATTATCACTGAACACCGTATATCTATATCATCCAAAAAGTGTTTGAACATAGAGTTCTCTGGCTTTACACTAGATGGCATTAAAGCATTTCTAATGCAGGATATCATCGCTCCAGCATTGCCTTTACTTTTAATGTGAGTAATCTGTTTCTAATCTAATTTGCCTGCTACAAAATAGATGTTGACTGATTTAATAAATATCCACATAAATATTACAGATTTTACTTGCAGCGCTCCATGTCTAGCATTTATAACATCTATTTTTCTTGCTAAACAAAATAAATAAGTATAAGATGGAAAGGAAAATGCTGCTCATTTAGCTGTAAATTTTTACTTAAATGCCATCCACACTCAAAACTAGACATTCGTGACATTTATTTTCCACTACGAACTAATGTGCTTCCATGATGACTTCAATCAGTTTGTATGAGCTTTGTTATATATTTATTGATATCGATGAAATACAAGGGCTAGGTAGACATTAGGAGAAGAGAGAGACGTGTCAAGAGACGATATGGCCGGTGTTTTGGCAGGCACTGTAATCATGCAAGGGTCTTTGTATTAAACTGATAGATTACTTATGTATGCCATCACTTATTGATTAGTATGGTGGTGACTGATGCAGCTTCCACTGATCCACATAATGAAGATGCAGTAATAATGGTTAAGCACTGAGGCTACAGATTTTTACACTTGACAAGACATTATGTAGAAAATCAAAGGGTCCTAGTGCTACATTCACACATCTGGCTGTTGCCAAAACACGCATCAAAATGGATCCGAGTCTCCAGTCCATTGAACTTGGAGCACGTCCTATTCTCATCCATTTTGCAAATCAGACTCGGCCATTAAAGTCTAGAGATGTAAATCAGATGACACACTGAAGACGTTGTACTTCATAGTGCATCATAGCTTTCTCCATTTTTTACTGATACATTAAGAGTCAACATATAAAATTAGTTTAGATGATCTTCCCGCTTCATTGGAAAAAAAAACAAATAAAGATGAAAAATATTGGGCGCAACTGGGATGACACCTGAGAAAAAAATCCATCCGTATCTCTCAGGTGGTAATATTCACATGGATTTATGGATGTAGCCGTAATCTAATTCTACTGATCTTCTAGTGTCCCAAAGATCATAATCTTAGTACATAGCCTAGCAATAGTCCTTATCTTGATATATTAAATATTATATATTAAAAGTGCAAAATACTACATCAGACAGCTTGTATTTGTCTGCCTGAATGAGCAGGAGTAGAGTTTACAGTACGTAGCTGACATTTTATACAGATATATTGCCCACAATGTGCAAATAGAATGGCAAACATCCACAAAGCTGCTCTGTAGAGTGACAATTAAAAAGGTTTCAGCTCAAAAGGACGAAGTGTCGTACGATCCGCGCTGCTACCAAACGAAGACCAGGACAATGGATCATCTAGTTGAAGTGGTTCTTTAATCCGACGCGTTTCGGAGCTATTTTCCAGCTCCTTCCTCAGGAGCTGGGAAATAGCTCCGAAATGCGTCGGACTAAAGAACCACTTCAACCAGACGATCCATTGTCCTGGTCTTCGTTTGGTAGCAGCGCAGATCGTACGACACTTCGTCCTTTTATGCTGATTTCTGACTGCGGTGACCCGTGGATGTGTGGATCCAGCAGCAGCTACTGACTAAGCGTTCATACTGGTTGTGGGTTACACAACCAGATCAGGTGAGCAGGCTCTTGTCGCCATACATGTACCTCTATATAATAGAGATAAGACCCTATTGCGCATTTGTCTCATTTCTATAAATTAAAAAGGTTTGTCACTACTAAAGAGATCCCCTTTCTTTTGTACTATTTCTGGCTAACAGGTTTCCAGTATACTTCTGCTACTTACCCTGCTTCTGTAATATTATCTCTCTGAGGCTCATAAATACCATTATTGTTATTCTAGCTTTGATCCTTCTGGTCTGGAGACCAAATTCAGACAAACTGAGCAGGGCACGTCACTGGTGGGGGCTGAGAGGAGAGTGAAGTGTGATCAAGGCATGCTCAGACTGCTGACACTCACAGAGAGGCAGCTCCTCCCCAAGGGGCAACCTTACTCGTTTTGTTCAATTACGGTCTCTGGACTGGTAGGATCTAAGGTAGAAGAACAATAAAGGCATTTGTGAGGCTAAGAGAGAGATCAGTGTACAAGAGCATAGTAGGTAGCAGAAGTATATAGGGAAAGTGTTAGTTAGGAATAGCTAAGACCAACGAAAAAGTGGTCATATTAGTAGTGGAAAGCCTCTGAACCTTTTCAGAAAATACAGTCGTGCACAATGCAGAAACTGATATAACCAAGGAATCGAAGGAGCTGAAACAAACATATTTTTTTTTTCTAAGCAAGAAAACTACAAAATCCAAAGTTATTCCTGCAAATTGTCTCTGTGAAGAAGGCTATTTGTAAAATCTACATTACACCTTAAGTGCACATAAGAAAACAGAGAAAATGGAAACGGTGAAAAGTCACACACAGTAAAGTGTCTGAGAAATAGAAAAAAAGGTAGTGAGAAGATTAACATAAAAAATAGTGTAAAATCAAGAGTGTAGAACGGATCAAATAGTTTGAAGTGTCTAGGATAGAAGGTGATGATAAAATGCATTTAACATATCTTTAGATCATGCATTAATCCATTTGATTCCTTCTGTAAAGCACCACTGCTTTAATTTCAGATCTGGAGTGGTGCTATAAATCTAAGTTTCCTGCCCTGTCTTAAACTAAATTGTCGCTGTTTTTATTTTTTCCAATGTTGCTCCTGTTGGTCTTTTTGACCAACTCCAGCATTTCATGGAGTGAACTAAAGGTCACTCTTCAATGCATCTCTTTGAGAGCTTCATTCTGGGTCTCATAGAGATGTAATGAGAGCTTGTGACATAACCTCTGACTTCTGCACTGTCAGAAGTTACAGGCACTAGATGGCACAATGGGGCCAGAGCAACACTGGAAAAGGTTGAAGCCACCGGAGAGTGAGTATAAGAACGGGCACTGGGGACTTACATTTAAAGCACCACTCCAATGCGGAAAAGAAAAACAAATGAAGGTGTGGTTCTTTAAAAGACTAAATTTTAATATTGAAGTTTTAAAATTCTGTGAGCATTATGTCAGGGCAAAATGTAAAACACTTTTCAGGACTACCGGAGTATTTCTTAAAGTATACATCTATTATATAAAACCCGAAGGCCACTTCCGCCCAAAATCCGCTTCCGCTTCCGTGATGGCCTCCCTCCTGTGTCAAACACCGGAACCGGAAGCACCAGACCCACAGAGCCCCAGCCACCGGCCCTGCACAGAGCCCCGTCTGCGCCCACCCACATCCGGCCCACAGCCCTGCTGCCCCATCACCCCCCTGCCTGTCACCATAGCCATCCTCCACTGCCCGCGCTCCCCGCCTGTCACAACACTTCCCCCCGCTGCCCCATCACCCCCTGCCTGTCACCATAGCCGCCCTCCACTCTCCGGTCACCCCCCACTCTCCTGTCACCCCCCCACTCTCCGGTCACCCCCCCCCGCCTCTTACCACAGCTCCCTCCAGCCAGCCACGATCTCTATTCATGGGCCTTGAGGACCTCTGATGACGTCACGATGATGGGTGGAGTCACATATCACATGACCGTGACGTCATCAAAGGTCCTGTCCCGATCTCACCTACTCTGCCTATTCATCCCCCTGCGCTGCACACTGACCCACGATCTCCTCACCCCCGCTCTGCCCACCCACCCCCACACTGACCACTGACCCTCACTCTGCCCCTGACCCCCACTCTGACCACCCACCCTCACACTGACCACTGACCCCCACTCTGCCCCTGACCCCCACACTGACCACTGACCCCCGCTCTGCCCACCCACCCCCACACTGACCACTCACCCTCACTCTGCCCCTGACCCCCACACTGACCACTGACCCTCACTCTGCCCCTGACGCCCACTCTGACCACCCACCCTCACACTGACCACTGACCCCCACTCTGCCCCTGACCCCCACACTGACCACTGACCCCCGCTCTGCCCACCCACCCCCACACTGACCACTCACCCTCACTCTGCCCCTGACCCCCACACTGACCCCCACTCTGACCACCCACCCCCACACTGACCCCCACTCTGCCCCTGACGCCCACTCTGACCACCCACCCTCACACTGACCACTGACCCCCACTCTGCCCCTGACCCCCACACTGACCACTGACCCCCGCTCTGCCCACCCACCCCCACACTGACCACTCACCCTCACTCTGCCCCTGACCCCCACACTGACCCCCACTCTGACCACCCACCCCCACACTGACCCCCACTCTGCCCCTGACGCCCACTCTGACCACCCACCCCCACACTGACCACTGACCCCCACTCTGCCCCTGACGCCCACTCTGACCACCCACCCCCACACTGACCACTGACCCCCACTCTGCCCCTGACCCCCACTCTGACCACCCACCCCCACACTGACCACTGACCCCCACTCTGCCCCTGACCCCCACTCTGACCACTCACCCCCTCTCTGCCCCCTCACCCCCACTCTGCCCCTGCTCTGCCCACTGACCCCCACTCTGACCACTGGCCCCCACTCTGCCCACTCACCCCCAAACTCTGCCCACTCACCCCCCTACTCTTCCCCCTGACCCCCTCTCTGCCCCCTCACACCCCACTCTGCCCCCTCACCCCCACTCTGCCCACTGACCCCCACTCTTCCCCTGACCCTGCTCTGCCCACTGACCCCCACTCTGACCACTGACCCCCACTCTGACCACTGACCCCAACTCTGCCCACTCACCCCCCAACTCTGCCCACTCACCCCCTCTGCCCCCCTCACCCCCTGCTCTGCCCACTGACCCCCACTCTGCCCCTGACCCTGCCCACTCACCCCCACTCTGCCCCCTCACCCCCACTCTGCCCACTGACCCCCACTCTGCCCCTGACCCTGCTCTGCCCACTGACCCCCACTCTGACCACTGACCCCCACTCTGACCACTGACCCCAACTCTGCCCACTCACCCCCCAACTCTGCCCACTCACCCCCTCTGCCCCCCTCACCCCCTGCTCTGCCCACTGACCCCCACTCTGCCCCTGACCCTGCCCACTCACCCCCACTCTGCACACTGACCCCCACTCTGCCACTGCTCTGCCCACTGACCCCCACTCTGACCACTGGCCCCCACTCTGCCCACTCACCCCCAAACTCTGCCCACTCACCCCCCTACTCTTCCCCCTGAACCCCTCTCTGCCCCCCTCACCCCCACTCTGCACACTGACCCCCACTCTGCCCCTGCTCTGCCCACTGACCCCCACTCTGACCACTGGCCCCCACTCTGCCCACTTACCCCCAAACTCTGCCCACTCACCCCCCTACTCTTCCCCCTGAACCCCTCTCTGCCCCCTCACCCCCACTCTGCACACTGACCCTCTCTCTGCCCTGACCCTGCTCTGCCCACTCACCCCCACTCTGACCACTGACCCCACTCTGCCCACTCACCCCCAAACTCTGCCCACTCACCCCCCTACTCTTCCCCCTGACCCCCTCTTTGCCCCCTCACCCCCACTCTGCACACTGACCCCCACTCTGCCCCTGACCCTGCTCTGCCCACCCACCCCCACTCTGACCATTGACCCCCACTCTGACCCTGCCCACTCACCCCCACTCTGACCACTGACCCCAACTCTGCCCACTCACCCCCAACTCTGCCCACTCACCCCCAACTCTGCCCACTCACCCCCCAACTCTGCCCACTCACCCCCTCTGCCCCCCTCACCCCCACTCATGCCCCTGCTCTGCCACTGACCCCCACTCTGACCACTGACCCCTCACACTGCCCACTGACCCCTCACACTGCCCACTCACGCCTCACACTGCCCACTGAACATGCTATGCCCACTTACCCCTCACACTGCCCACTGACCATGCTCTGGCCACTGACCCCTCACACTGCCTACTGACCCTGCTCTGCTCATTTACTCCCGCTCTGCCCACTCACCCCCGCTCTGCCCACTCGCCCCTGCTTTTACCACTCACCCTGGCCTGCCCACTGACCACCCTCTGTTCACTCACCCCCCGCTCTGCCCTTTCACCATGCCCACTGACCCCTGCTCTGCCAACTGACCGTGCCCACTCACCCATGCTCTACCCACTCACCCTTCTCTGCCCACTCACTGTGCCCACTGACCGCCGCTCTGCCCACTAACCCCTGTTCTGCCCACTGACTGTGCCCAATAACCCTTGCTATGCCCACTAAACCCTGCTCTGCCCACTCACCCCCGCTCTGTCCGCTGACCCCTGCTCTGCTCACTGACTGTGCCCACTCACCCCTGCTCTGCCCACTCACCCCTGCTCTACCCACTGATTTTTCCCACTAACCCCTGCTGTGCCTACTGACTGTGCCCACTGACCCCTGCTCTGCCCAATCACTCTGCCCATTAACCCCTGCTCTGACCACTGACCCCCGCTATGACCCTGCTCTGACCACTGATGCCCCAATCCTGCTCACTGACCATGCTCTGCCCATTCACCCCCCACTCTGCCCACTCACCCCCGCTCTGCCCTCTGACCCTGCTCTGCCTACCTACCCCCCCCCTCTGGCTACTGACCATGCCCACTGACCCCAGCTCTGCCCACAGACCCCAGCTCTGCCTACTGACCCTGCTCTGACTACTGATTATGCCCACTGACCCCTGCTCTGCCCAATGACTCTGCCCACTAACCCCTGCTCTTCCCACTCATCCCCCACTCTGCCCACTGACCCCCGCTTTGCCCACTCACCCCCAGCAGATCGGTTTCCCAGCCAACGACAGCTCCTGTCCTGCCACCTACAAGACGGGTGGAGCGAGCCACCGCAGGGTAAGTATCCTCACTGAGGTTTTTTTATTTTTATTATCACCATGAAGGGGAGGGGGGTGTGCAGCCCCAGAGGGAGGGCGGCCGCAGAGACTGGAGGCCCAGAGGGACGGGTGCCGCGGGGAGCGGAAGGGGTCAGGAGGAGCCCCTCCATCCTGCCCCCCCTATCCATCCTGCCCCCCCTATCCATCCTGCCCCCCCTATCCATCCTGCCCCCCAACACCATCCTGCCCCCCCGACTCCATCCCGCACCCCCACCACCATCCTCACCCCCCGCCAACATCCTGCCCCGCCCCCTACATCCTCCCCCCTCCCCCACCACCATCCTGCCCTGCCATCTCCATCCTGCCCTGCCGCCTCCATCCTGCCCTGCCTTCTCCATCCTGCCTCGCTCTGTCCATCCTGCGCCACTCACCTCCATCCTGCCCCTCCGTCTCCATCCTGCCCCTCCGTCTCCATCCTGCCCCTCCGTCTCCATCCTGCCCCTCCGTCTCCATCCTGCCCCTCCGTCTCCATCCTGCCCCGCCCCCTCCATCCTGCCCGCCGCCTCCATCCTGCTCCGCCCCCTCCATCCTGCTCCGCCCCCTCCATCCTGCTCCGCCCCCTCCATCCTGCTCCGCCCCCTCCATCCTGCTCCGCCACCCATCCTGCTCCGCAACCCACCATCCTGCCCCCCTTGCACCTTCCTGCCCCCCTTGCACCTTCCTGCCCCGCTCACTCCATCCTGCCCCGCTCGCTCCATCCTGCCCCCGCTCGCTCCATCCTGCCCCGCTCGCTCCATCCTGCCCCGCTTGCTCCATCCTGCCCCCGCTCGCTCCATCCTGCCCTGCTCGCTCCATCCTCACCCCCGCTGTTCTTGCTCCCCCGCCTCCATCCTGCCCTCACGCTTACTCATCCTGCCCCACTTGCTCCATTCTGCTCATCTGCCTCCATCCTGCTCCTCCCGCTCCATCCTGCTCAATCCTGCCCCTTCGGCTTCATCCTGCTCCTCCGCCTCCATCCTGCCCCGCTCAATCCATCCTGCCCCCCGCTCTTCTTGCTCCCCCGCCTCCATCCTGCCCCGCTCGCTCCATCCTGCCCCCCCGCCTCCATCCTGCCCCCCCGCCTCCATCCTGCCCCCCCGCCTCATCCTGTTGCCCCGCCTCCATCCTGTTGCCCCGCCTCCATCCTGTTGCCCCGCCTCCATACTCTTTCCCCACTCGCTCCATTCTGCCCCCCCAACACAATCCTGCCCCCCCTCACCTCCTCAGCTGATTGCTTGCCCAGGCAACTACAGGTCCTAAAGGCCTGTAGGACCTACAAGGCGGAGGCGGAGCGAGCCGCCGGACAGGTGAGTATCCTCACTGAGGATTTTTTTATTTTTACTGTGGACGACCGGGGGCCAGGAGGAGTGGGGGACCGCGGTCACCGCAGTATTGCCATATACCAGAGTGCTGCTATACATGTGCTATAATGTACTGCCATATACCATAGTGCTGCTATACATGTACTGTAATGTACCGCCATATACCATAGCAGTGCTATACATGTACTGTAATGTGCCGCCATATACCATAGTGCTGCTATACATGTGCTATAATGTACCACCATATACTATAGTGCTGCTATACATGTACTGTAATGTACCGCCATATACTATAGTGCTGCTATACATTTACTATAATCTACCGCCATATACTATAGTGCTGCTATACATGTGCTCTAATTACCACCATATACCATCGTACTGCTATATATATATATCTTATATATAAAAACCGAAGGCCACTTCCCGCCAATCCGCTCAACTTCCGTGATGGCCTGCGCCCTGTGTCAAAGACCGGAACCGGAAGTTCCAGACCCACGAGCGGTGAGCGCATAGCGCTCACCGCGAGCCGCTGTCAAAATCGCACAGCGCCTCGCCGTGGCCGCTAAAGCGCCACCACTCGCCGTTATCCCGCCACCGGCCCTGCACAGAGCCCCGTCTGCGCCCACCCACATCCGGCCCACAGCCCTGCTGCTCACCGCCCACTCTCCATCAGGGACCGCCATCCCGCCACTGGCTCCGCACACAGCCTGCTGTGCGCCCACCAACATGCGGGAACCGGCCCGGACCGGCCCACACTCCGGTGTGCGGCCTCCGCCGGCACCGCTCCCAGTCCTGCCACTCTCTCCACACACCCGGTGACTCTCCTCCATCACGGAGCTAGCCCCGCCCGCACTCCGGGGCCGGCCTCCGGAACCGCCGCCAGCCTTGCCGCTGACCGCCAACAGCCCAGTGAGTGTTCAGCCCTCCAGCCTCCGTTATCCTCTGCCCCCCCACGCTTCCGCTCTCCTCTGCCCCCCCAGCCTCCGCTCTCCTCTGCCCCCCCAGCCTCCGCTCTCCTCTGCCCCCCCAGCTTCCGCTCTCCTCTGCCTCCCCCAGCTCCGCTCTCCTCTGCCCCCCCCAGCCTCCGCTCTCCTCTAACCCCCCGGCCTCCGCTCTCCTCTGACCCCCCGGCCTCCGCTCTCCTCTGACCCCCCGGCCTCCGCTCTCCTCTGACCCCCCAGCCTCCGCTCTCCTCTGACCCCCCAGCCTCCGCTCTCCTCTGACCCCCCAGCCTCCGCTCTCCTCTGACCCCCCCAGCCTCCGCTCTCCTCTGACCCCCCAGCCTCCGCTTTCCTCTGACCCCCCAGCCTCCGCCTCCTGCCCCACCTGCTTCCGCCCCCCCAGCCTCTGCTCTCCTCTGCCCCCCCTTGCCCTGCCTCTCTCCTCTGCCCCCCCAGCCTCCGCTCTCCTCTGCCCCCCCAGCCTCCGCTCTCCTCTGCCCCCCCAGCCTCCGCTCTCCTCTGCCCCCCCAGCCTCCGCTCTCTGCCCCACTCCTCTGCCCCCCCAGCCCCTCTCCTCTGCCAGCCCTTTCTCCTCTGCCCCCCCAGCCTCCGTCTCCTCTGCCCCCCCAGCCTCCGCTCTCCTCTGCCCCCCCAGCCTCCCTCTCCTACCCCCATGCTCCGCCCCCAGCCTCCGCTCTCCTCTGCCCCCCCAGCCTCCGTCTCTCTCTGCCCCCCCAGCCTCCGCTCTCCTCTGCCCCCCCAGCCCCTTCCCGCTCCTCTCTCTGACCCCCCAGCCTCCGCTCTCCTCTGCCCCCACCGCCTCCGCTCCTCCTCTGCCCCCCCAGCCTCCGCTCTCCCTCTGCCCCCCCAGCCTCCGTCTCTCCTCTGCCCCCCCAGCCTCTTCCGCTCTCCTCTGCCCCCCAGCCTCCGCTCTCCTCTGACCCCCCCAGCCTCCGCTCTCCTCTGCCCCCCAGCCTCCGCTCTCCTCTGACCCCCCAGCCTCCGCTCTCCTCTGACCCCCCAGCCTCGCTCTCCTCTGACCCCCCAGCCTCCGCTCTCCTCTGACCCCCCAGCCTCCGCTCTCCTCTGACCCCCCTGCCTCCGCTCTCCTCTGACCCCCCAGCCTCGCTCCTCTGCCCCCCCAGCCTTCCCTCTCCTCTTGCCCCCCCAGCCTCCGCTCTCCTCTGCCCCCCCAGCCTCCGCTCTCCTCTGCCCCCCCAGCCTCCGCTCTCCTCTGCCCCCAGCCTCTCCTCTGCCCCCAGCCTCCGCTCTCCTCTGCCCCCCAGCCTCCGCTCTCCTCTGCCCCCCCCCCAGCCTCCGCTCCCCCCCCCCCCCCTCCCCCTCCTCCCTCTGCCCCCCCAGCCCTCCCCTCCCCCCCCCCCCCCCCCCCCCCCCCGCCCTCCTCTGCCCCCCCAGCCTCCGCTCTCCTCTGCCCCCCCAGCCTCTGCTCTCCTCTGCCCCCCAGCTCTGCTCTCCTCTGCCCCCCAGCCTCCGCTCTCCTCTGCCCCCTGCCTCCGCTCTCACTCTGACCCCCAGCCTCTCTGCCCCCAGCTTCCCCCTCCTCTGCCCCCCAGCCTCCGCTCTCCTCTGCCCCCCAGCCTCCGCTCTCCTCTGCCCCCCCAGCCTCCGCTCTCCTCTGCCCCCCCAGCCTCCGCTCCCTCTGCCCCTCAGCCTCCGCTCTCCTCTGCCCCCCCAGCCTCCGCTCTCCTCTGCCCCCCAGCCTCCGCTCTCCTCTGCCCCCCCAGCCTCCGCTCTCCTCTGCCCCCCCAGCCTCTGCTCTCCTCTGCCCCCCCAGCCTCTGCTCTCCTCTGCCCCCCAGCCTCTGCTCTCCTCTGCCCCCCCAGCCTCCGCTCTCCTCTGCCCCCCAGCCTCCGCCCCCTCCCTCCTCTGACCCCTCCCTCCTCTAACCCCTCCAGTTTCTGCCTCCTCTGCCTCCTCCCTCCTTTCCCCCTCCAGCCTCTGCCCCCTCCAGCCTGTGCTGCACTCACTGCTGACCACTGAGCCACCGCACTCTCTGCTGACCACTGAGCCACCGCACTCACTGCTGACCACTGAGCCACCGCACTCACTGCTGACCACTGAGCCACCGCACTCACTGCTGACCACTGAGCCACCGCACTCACTGCTGACCACTGAGCCACCGCACTCACTGCTGACCACTGAGCCACCGCACTCACTGCTGACCACTGAGCCACCGCACTCACTGCTGACCACTGAGCCACCGCACTCACTGCTGACCACTGAGCCACCGCACTCACTGCTAACCACTGAGCCACCGCACTCACTGCTGACCACTGAGCCACCGTATACTCTGCTAACCACTGAGCCGCCTGTATACACACAATTAATTTCACAGCACTCCCCTATTACTAAATAAACTCTATATAGATTCTAGACTACCCGATTCTTTAGAATCGGGCCACCATCTAGTTTACCTATATTTAGTATGCCAGTGTATATGTCAATCATTGGCCAAAATGAATAAAAAAAACTAAATACAGTGCAGTATATATATTTTTGGCCCACTGTATATGATAGGCATCTTTGGCTACATTCAAGAAATGTCTGGTGATAGAAATCAAAACATTCACATAACAAGAAATGAACACCGCTCCTATTCTAGACAGTGGAAGATGGTAGGATAATATTGATCACTAGGTTAATATTACAAAGTAGTTAGGTCCATTTTCTTTAAACCTATTTTGCAAAACTGTAATGTAATTATACAAAATCACTATACACCTTATAAAAATTCTCATGATTGAAGGTACATCATTCCCTTAAGGTGTATATGTAGCTGGAAGTAAGTAACACTCCTTTTGAATTATTAATTAAGTGGACACCACTATGGAGTTAGAGTTACATAAAATATAGCTTTTATTATTCATATAAAAGTGGACACATAAACGTTTTGATACGAAGTATATGGACAAGGACAATCCAAAACAACTGCAGTGGGGTGGTAACCCCCTGGGTACAACCATTAACCATAGGACACAATTCACAGTGGTATTAAGTTACATGAGTAAGGGTTTGCATTGGTTAACAATTATTGGAGATACCATTACAACAATCACTCACCCATGATATACTCTTGTGATGGACCGGGTGGTTCCACAGGGGGCCCAGTCCTGCAGCACGCCCCTAACAGCTGTTTCGCCGCTGCTTGGTCGCAGGGGCTAGTTCTCAAAGTGATTCTAGGCCGTTAAATACACTGCCACTAAGTGCCGCCGTCCGCCCTGCATAGCGTCATTTCCGCCTGTCATAAAGCAGAGCCTAGCGATTCGGCAGGCGCCGGACGTCATGACGTCATCGGCGCGCATGCGCAATACACCCGTCGGTGCTTTAAAACATAGAGCGATGTGCACATCTTAAAATAAGACTCGCGGCGGCCATTTTGTTGAAGACCTAGCTGGACTAATTTACCTAATAGAATCTAGCGGTCTTGTGACCATATCCCTTGGGACATATAGAGGAATTTATGCATAATAAGCTTAGCCATCATGCATTGGGGAGTAACATTCATACATCAGACATACTCAATCTTATTTTAGTGTGTGACAAGTATTATAAAAGTGCATATACATATATTGAACAGTATTATATAAAAGATTGGAGATAGTGAGTGAACAAAAATCATTACTGTATAAAAGGTTATGACACAGAACCAGCTGTGAACAAGTGATAAATAAATACATCTCATTTTTCTATTAATTTACATCCTATACACATACAAACTGCCAGGTTTAGGAGCATGTATTCAATACATCATTAACAGCCCTCTTTTTTAAAACATGATGGCAACCACCGATTTTTGCTTCTCCATATGTTTTATTAAGGAATCTTCCAAGATATTAGATGCCAATAGATTCGTTTTCATTGTGAATTTAGGTCCAACGTGGTCAAAGGACAGTGTTTCAACACTGCTCCGTTCATCTCAGTTATAAGTTTTGGGAAACTAAAATATACAAAACATGAGTTAAAATCACGGTAGGCTCTAGGACGCACACAAGTACTAGCAACAGGTTTTAGCAGCTTTACTGAACTTGCACAAGAGATCGGCTCACTATAAGAAAGGGGCATAACTTATCATTTCATTAAGTCCCTTGGGGGCAAGTGTTTCTAACCTGACTATCCACCTACACTCCTCTTGAGCTAGTGTTTTAGCCAAGTCTCCTCCTCTGATGCCACCCTGGATTCGGTCAATTCCTTTAATAATCAATCCTTTAGGATTACAGTCATGAAAAACCCTAAAATGCCTGGGCAAGGTTTTTAGTGTATTCAAGTCAATGATTTTGGCGGCTCCCTCTATATCCCTGACATGCTCACGCACTCTTATCCGCAATTGCCTCGTGGTAAGACCGACATAGATCCTACCACAGGGACAAGTTGCATGATAGACCACGTGAGTAGTGCTACAGTTGATGTATTTGTTTATCTTGTATTTTTGGTTATTAGAGGAGAGAAATTCTTTTGAACGTTTAATGTTACCCTGAGTGCAAGCTAAACAATCACCACATGGATAACATCCTATTAGTGGTCCCACCGCTCTCTCTCCAAAGAAATTGTTCTTTTTAGGAACATAATGGCTTGCACTCAAGATATCCCTCAAATTTCTACCCCTTCGTGATGTTAACAGAGGTCGTGTTGTTAAATGTTTGGCCAATGTTGTATCTGTAGATAACACAGACCAATGTTTGCTCAAGATTAATCTAATATTCGGCCACTGGGAATTAAAAGTCGAGATATATCTGATGGGACCGTACTCAGCCGGCTTGACCTTGGGTTGAAATAGCAATTGTTCCCTTCTCATTTTTTTGGCCTTCACATACCCTTGCTTTATACTGCGATTACTGAATCCTCTGGATATAAAACGTTCGCGCAGATCATTTGCTTGTCTCTCAAAATTGGTGTCACTTGAACATATACGCCTCATTCGTAAGAATTGACCGGCTGGGATAGATTTAATAGTACTCCTATCATGTGCTGATGAGGCGTGGAGGAGGGAATTTACCGCAGTACTTTTTCGATATACATCAGTTTGTATAGTACCGTCTTCTCCTACCTCTAAAAGCACATCCAAAAAGGATATACACTGTCTGCTAGCCTGATAGGTCAACTTGATGTTGAGATCATTCTGGTTGAGAGCATTCATGAATTCATCCAAACTTGGTTTAGATCCTTGCCAAATAATTAGCAGATCATCAATATATCTAAACCAGTGCATGATGCCCCCATTACCCACAATGTCCTCGAATTGCATCAATGACCGCTCCCAGCTTCCTAAAAATAAATTTGCATACGATGGGGCGCAAGCCGCCCCCATCGCTGTACCTCGCTGTTGTACATAGAAGCGGTCATTGAAAACGAAGACATTGTGGGTCAGAATGTACTCAAGCAATTCATCAATCAGGCCACACAGACATGTATCCCAGCCGGTCAACCCCAGGAAGAGGCGTACTGCTCGCATCCCGTCCTCGTGCGCGATACATGTATACAAGGACTCGACATCGGCTGTAACTAGCCACATGTCATTGGTCATAACTAAGCCCTCTAATTTAGTTAGTAAATCAGTGGTATCGCGCACGTAGGACGGAAGTGTGACAACCAGTTTTTTTAGATAGAATTCAACAAACTTGCACGAAGGTTCACATAAGCCCCCGTTACCCGAAACGATGGGGCGTCCCGGAGGGTTGTTCAAATCTTTATGTATTTTTGGAATTAAATAAAAAGTTGGTGTCTTAGGATTTTCAACCAACAAACCCTCAAATACCTTTTTAGAGATCACCCCATCGTCTCGGGCACGTTGTAGGATCACAAACAATTCAGCAATAAAAGCAGAGGTAGGGTCATGTGTTATTTTTTGATAAGTATCTTTATTATTTACAGTCCGAGTATAGAAAACAAATAGGCGGCACTCACCGTGTGTTCGTAGGTGCTTTCTTTATTGAAGAGGTGCGGGGAGGGGGTGCATGAAGGTACAGACGACAGGTCCTGTTTCGCGGTTTGCCCGCTTCTACAGGTCTGGGGGAGGTGACGTCATGGCAGAATTTATAGGGAAACTCCCTTAAACGTCACCTCCTCCTTGATACAGGTGTGCAATTAAAAACACTAGAATGAAGTAAAAACATGCTTACAAAAATGTCACCATAGTATATACATGAATAAGTCACAGTAATTACAATTTCATGCAGAAATGCAGCCTAATGCTGCACAGAGAGGACACTGACATTTCTGTCAGCGCCATGACACAGGCAACGCTGAGGTATACTTTATGGCGGAAATGTCGCCTATTAACTGACGACAGGTATTATCAGGGCAATCGGCTGCAGACTACCAGTGTCTAACAGCCGTGTTTTAAAGTAAGGTTATCACCCCCTGATGTCAGGCGTTGTTCAGGCAACCAAACGTGAAGCGCCAGTGTCGTGCGGTTGGAAAGGGCAAGAGTGTGTGGGTCTGTGGGAATTAATCCTAGAGGCGGAATTCACCTATTAAGCCTAGACCTTTATTTCCACAATAAGTGAGAACTTGAACCAAATTTGACTCCCCAATGGGGAGGGGGGAAAAAAAAAAAAAAAAAAAAAAAAAAAAAAAAAAAAAAAAAAAAAAAAGAGAAAAGTGTTTTAAAACCATCCCCTTTTCCCCTTTCTTTTTCTTCCCTTCTCTTTGTGTCGTATTGATTAAATTGATTAACCGTCTAACTTTTCTCTTTTTTTTTTTTTTTTTTTTTTTTTTTTTCCCCCCTCCCCATTGGGGAGTCAAATTTGGTTCAAGTTCTCACTTATTGTGGAAATAAAGGTCTAGGCTTAATAGGTGAATTCCGCCTCTAGGATTAATTCCCACAGACCCACACACTCTTGCCCTTTCCAACCGCACGACACTGGCGCTTCACGTTTGGTTGCCTGAACAACGCCTGACATCAGGGGGTGATAACCTTACTTTAAAACACGGCTGTTAGACACTGGTAGTCTGCAGCCGATTGCCCTGATAATACCTGTCGTCAGTTAATAGGCGACATTTCCGCCATAAAGTATACCTCAGCGTTGCCTGTGTCATGGCGCTGACAGAAATGTCAGTGTCCTCTCTGTGCAGCATTAGGCTGCATTTCTGCATGAAATTGTAATTACTGTGACTTATTCATGTATATACTATGGTGACATTTTTGTAAGCATGTTTTTACTTCATTCTAGTGTTTTTAATTGCACACCTGTATCAAGGAGGAGGTGACGTTTAAGGGAGTTTCCCTATAAATTCTGCCATGACGTCACCTCCCCCAGACCTGTAGAAGCGGGCAAACCGCGAAACAGGACCTGTCGTCTGTACCTTCATGCACCCCCTCCCCGCACCTCTTCAATAAAGAAAGCACCTACGAACACACGGTGAGTGCCGCCTATTTGTTTTCTATACTCGGACTGTAATTGCTTGACTGGCTGATACAGGCGCAGCACCACCAGGTGGCTGGGGATAAGACAGCGGTCTGTCTTTATGGAGAAATAAGAAAGACCAATAGCCCTGCAGGTGCCCGGTGCCCCTACCTTTCTATACACATCTTTATTATTTAATTGTTTGTAGGCCTCTTTTTCATAGAGTGTTTTTGGCCATACAACCACATTCCCCCCTTTGTCAGAATTCCTAATGATTATATCATCTAGATTTTTTAGCTCTTTTAGTGCCTGTCTTTGTGCAGGAGTAAGATTGTCTTTACCTCCAAATTTTGACAATTTTTTCAAATCTTCAGTGACTAATTTGGTGAAGATTTCAACCTGCGGGCACAGAGCCAAAGGGGGGAATGTGGTTGATTTTGATACCAAATTGGGAGGGAACATACCTGGTGGTGTGGGAACATCATTCCCCAGGTCTTCAAGGTCAAGTTTAGCAGCTGTTTCCAGTCTCACCAGATCAATCTCGTTATCCGCACTTTTATCATATAACTTTTTCAGAACCATTTTCCGTGCAAACAGATTAAGGTCCTTCACAGCCGTGAAGGACCTTAATCTGTTTGCACGGAAAATGGTTCTGAAAAAGTTATATGATAAAAGTGCGGATAACGAGATTGATCTGGTGAGACTGGAAACAGCTGCTAAACTTGACCTTGAAGACCTGGGGAATGATGTTCCCACACCACCAGGTATGTTCCCTCCCAATTTGGTATCAAAATCAACCACATTCCCCCCTTTGGCTCTGTGCCCGCAGGTTGAAATCTTCACCAAATTAGTCACTGAAGATTTGAAAAAATTGTCAAAATTTGGAGGTAAAGACAATCTTACTCCTGCACAAAGACAGGCACTAAAAGAGCTAAAAAATCTAGATGATATAATCATTAGGAATTCTGACAAAGGGGGGAATGTGGTTGTATGGCCAAAAACACTCTATGAAAAAGAGGCCTACAAACAATTAAATAATAAAGATACTTATCAAAAAATAACACATGACCCTACCTCTGCTTTTATTGCTGAATTGTTTGTGATCCTACAACGTGCCCGAGACGATGGGGTGATCTCTAAAAAGGTATTTGAGGGTTTGTTGGTTGAAAATCCTAAGACACCAACTTTTTATTTAATTCCAAAAATACATAAAGATTTGAACAACCCTCCGGGACGCCCCATCGTTTCGGGTAACGGGGGCTTATGTGAACCTTCGTGCAAGTTTGTTGAATTCTATCTAAAAAAACTGGTTGTCACACTTCCGTCCTACGTGCGCGATACCACTGATTTACTAACTAAATTAGAGGGCTTAGTTATGACCAATGACATGTGGCTAGTTACAGCCGATGTCGAGTCCTTGTATACATGTATCGCGCACGAGGACGGGATGCGAGCAGTACGCCTCTTCCTGGGGTTGACCGGCTGGGATACATGTCTGTGTGGCCTGATTGATGAATTGCTTGAGTACATTCTGACCCACAATGTCTTCGTTTTCAATGACCGCTTCTATGTACAACAGCGAGGTACAGCGATGGGGGCGGCTTGCGCCCCATCGTATGCAAATTTATTTTTAGGAAGCTGGGAGCGGTCATTGATGCAATTCGAGGACATTGTGGGTAATGGGGGCATCATGCACTGGTTTAGATATATTGATGATCTGCTAATTATTTGGCAAGGATCTAAACCAAGTTTGGATGAATTCATGAATGCTCTCAACCAGAATGATCTCAACATCAAGTTGACCTATCAGGCTAGCAGACAGTGTATATCCTTTTTGGATGTGCTTTTAGAGGTAGGAGAAGACGGTACTATACAAACTGATGTATATCGAAAAAGTACTGCGGTAAATTCCCTCCTCCACGCCTCATCAGCACATGATAGGAGTACTATTAAATCTATCCCAGCCGGTCAATTCTTACGAATGAGGCGTATATGTTCAAGTGACACCAATTTTGAGAGACAAGCAAATGATCTGCGCGAACGTTTTATATCCAGAGGATTCAGTAATCGCAGTATAAAGCAAGGGTATGTGAAGGCCAAAAAAATGAGAAGGGAACAATTGCTATTTCAACCCAAGGTCAAGCCGGCTGAGTACGGTCCCATCAGATATATCTCGACTTTTAATTCCCAGTGGCCGAATATTAGATCAATCTTGAGCAAACATTGGTCTGTGTTATCTACAGATACAACATTGGCCAAACATTTAACAACACGACCTCTGTTAACATCACGAAGGGGTAGAAATTTGAGGGATATCTTGAGTGCAAGCCATTATGTTCCTAAAAAGAACAATTTCTTTGGAGAGAGAGCGGTGGGACCACTAATAGGATGTTATCCATGTGGTGATTGTTTAGCTTGCACTCAGGGTAACATTAAACGTTCAAAAGAATTTCTCTCCTCTAATAACCAAAAATACAAGATAAACAAATACATCAACTGTAGCACTACTCACGTAGTCTATCATGCAACTTGTCCCTGTGGTAGGATCTATGTCGGTCTTACCACGAGGCAATTGCGGATAAGAGTGCGTGAGCATGTCAGGGATATAGAGGGAGCCGCCAAAATCATTGACTTGAATACACTAAAAACCTTGCCCAGGCATTTTAGGGTTTTTCATGACTGTAATCCTAAAGGATTGATTATTAAAGGAATTGACCGAATCCAGGGTGGCATCAGAGGAGGAGACTTGGCTAAAACACTAGCTCAAGAGGAGTGTAGGTGGATAGTCAGGTTAGAAACACTTGCCCCCAAGGGACTTAATGAAATGATAAGTTATGCCCCTTTCTTATAGTGAGCCGATCTCTTGTGCAAGTTCAGTAAAGCTGCTAAAACCTGTTGCTAGTACTTGTGTGCGTCCTAGAGCCTACCGTGATTTTAACTCATGTTTTGTATATTTTAGTTTCCCAAAACTTATAACTGAGATGAACGGAGCAGTGTTGAAACACTGTCCTTTGACCACGTTGGACCTAAATTCACAATGAAAACGAATCTATTGGCATCTAATATCTTGGAAGATTCCTTAATAAAACATATGGAGAAGCAAAAATCGGTGGTTGCCATCATGTTTTAAAAAAGAGGGCTGTTAATGATGTATTGAATACATGCTCCTAAACCTGGCAGTTTGTATGTGTATAGGATGTAAATTAATAGAAAAATGAGATGTGCTTATTTATCACTTGTTCACAGCTGGTTCTGTGTCATAACCTTTTATACAGTAATGATTTTTGTTCACTCACTATCTCCAATCTTTTATATAATACTGTTCAATATATGTATATGCACTTTTATAATACTTGTCACACACTAAAATAAGATTGAGTATGTCTGATGTATGAATGTTACTCCCCAATGCATGATGGCTAAGCTTATTATGCATAAATTCCTCTATATGTCCCAAGGGATATGGTCACAAGACCGCTAGATTCTATTAGGTAAATTAGTCCAGCTAGGTCTTCAACAAAATGGCCGCCGCGAGTCTTATTTTAAGATGTGCACATCGCTCTATGTTTTAAAGCACCGACGGGTGTATTGCGCATGCGCGCCGATGACGTCATGACGTCCGGCACCTGCCGAATCGCTAGGCTCTGCTTTATGACAGGCGGAAATGACGCTATGCAGGGCGGACGGCGGCACTTAGTGGCAGTGTATTTAACGGCCTAGAATCACTTTGAGAACTAGCCCCTGCGACCAAGCAGCGGCGAAACAGCTGTTAGGGGCGTGCTGCAGGACAGGGCCCCCTGTGGAACCACCCGGTCCATCACAAGAGTATATCATGGGTGAGTGATTGTTGTAATGGTATCTCCAATAATTGTTAACCAATGCAAACCCTTACTCATGTAACTTAATACCACTGTGAATTGTGTCCTATGGTTAATGGTTGTACCCAGGGGTTACCACCCCACTGCAGTTGTTTTGGATTGTCCTTGTCCATATACTTCGTATCAAAACGTTTATGTGTCCACTTTTATATGAATAATAAAAGCTATATTTTATGTAACTCTAACTCCATAGTGGTGTCCACTTAATTAATATTTTGCAAAACTGGTATGATGCTCATTACATGATGTGTATATATAAAGGAAAACTCCTCAAATGCTATTAACCTGCAGATGTGGGGTTAATCTGAGGATTAATAGTGTCTCTAAGATGCCCAGCCACTGCACTCACAGCCTGGCTACTGAAAGGAAATGAAGTTTACTTCTCCTGTCAACCTCCAGTTTTCAGTGATAGAGGTGTGCTAGTATGGCAGTTGTAACCATGCCCCAGCACTGACTGAAAGCCAGCTTTCAGTCAGGGCGAGAAGCCACATAGTCTGTGCACCTATAACTGAAAGTCAGAGGCTACTGGGAGCAATAAAGTTTTAGAACTCTATTTAACATGCAGATTAACCCTGTGTCTGCAGATCAATAGCATGTGGACATTAGAGATGAGTGGTGTTCAATTCGAATTGTTCGCCAATCTCAAATTCGAGCTGTTTTAGGCGGTGTTCGAGTCATTGAGATTTTTTATTTTTAACCCTTTCTTATACATAATTTCACTTCCGCAATGTATGTATATACATTGCGGAAGTGAAAGTGCCCCGCACAGCTCATTCATTAGCGTTCGACAGTGTTCGACGGTGTTCGAGGAACATTCGACGAACACACCCATCAATACGACAAATCGAATCAAATCGCACACTAGGGTGGTGGCTCATCTCTATTAGGGATATTACAGGTATTCCCTATAAATTCTGTAATTTCTTAATTACAAAAAATAATCTAAAGTTTTTATGTACATCAGCTATGTAGTTCTTTAATGAAGACAATGGTCACATCTGAAACGCATAGGACATTATAGGTTGCAAACCATGTGCCTAGACAAATGTGTTTTTATTCTTTTCCAATCCATTAAATTTAAGGCATTTGCTGAATTTAATACTTTATAGAAGCAATTCCAGAATGGTCTTAATACAACCTAGCGCCATTAACATTTTTAATGCTACAATACACAAAACCCTATTTCTTTAAGGTCTACCCATTGTTTCATTATTTTCTGAATACTAGTAAGTGCACAATTTTGTGCTTACCGTATGTATTTTTTTTTCGTTTCATTAGTAGTCGAAGCTTCAATTAACTAAGACATTGCTCAATATGTAGACTACAATATACGGTAGTTAGAAATCCACTAAGGCTACTTTCACATACCGATTTTTAGGGAGCCGATGCTGTCCGATATAATTCGGACAGCATCGGCTCCCTTCTGATGCCTGGAATCGGGTGCCAAATAGGCACCCGATTCCGGCATAAAATCGGCACCGGGCTGCAAAAAAAAAAAAAAAAAAATAAAGTTTATTCTCACCTTCCCCCGAGCCCCCGCCGTCTCCCGCCATCTTCTTCTAGGCTCCCGGTGGCTCCCGCAGGCTGCCGGTGTCAGCAGAGGTGTACCTCTGCTGTACACAGGACCTGCGATGATGTCACAGTCACGTGACCGCGGGTTCACCATGGTAAACCCGCGGTCACATGACTGTGACATCACCGCAGGTCCTGTGTACATCAGAGGACGCGCTCTGCTGACACCGGCAGCCTGCGGGAGCCACCGGGAGCCTAGAAGAAGATGGCGGGAGACGGCGGGGGCTCGGGGGAAGGTGAGAATAAACTTTTTTTTTTTAACCCTTATGCTCCTAGTTAGGAGCAGTTTTACTGTACTGAGCATGCTCAGTACAGTAAAACGGGGTCCGAGGAGATCAGATGTTTCCTCGGACCCTTCTCCATAGGGCCCCATGTTATAGGGATCGGGTCAGATCGGATGTGCACTAAATGCCATCCGATCTGGTCCGATCCGAATCTGTCAGATTTTATTTTCGGTGCAAAAATCGGAGCAGGCTCCGATTTTAGCACCGATAATAAAATCGGACAGATTCGGATCGGACCAAATCGGATGGCATTTAGTGCACATCCGATTCAGTCCGATCCCCATAGGGATGCATGGGGGCCAAATTCGGATCCGATGCTGTCCGATTTTCATCGGACAGCATCGGAAATCCAAATATCGTTATGTGAAAGCAGCCTAAGCCAACTAAAGTTAGTGGTACATGTCAGATAACTGACTGCTGTCAGCAAGACTCACCTGCTTATCCCTGTGAGCTATAGAACATAACCTGCGCCTAGACACTTTTGCGTTATCTTCCAAACAAAGCCTCTGACATGTTGAAACTCAAGATGATATATCTTTCTTAAAAAGGGCCATAAGGACACTCTCATAATGTCTTACTAGATATAACATTTTATTGTGTTTGGGGGTTTTCAGTCATCTGACTTGTAGGTAGTGCAAGTAGTAGGTAGTAATATTATGTAGTAATACTAGTTATGTCATAAGTTTAGTCATAAGTGAATAAAAAGGGCAGCAAAGACTGGAAGACATGTATTGCAACTCATGCATGCAGCATTGCCCCTCTAGTCTGAATTAATTCCTCTTACTCAGTGTACTAGCAATGTGAGCTTAGTCCTGGAGGACCATAAAGCACATCGCTACTACTATACCTGCATTTCATTCACATCACATCCTAATATGCTACTGAAAAATATTGCCTTTTATTCATTAAAAAGTGACAAATAAATTATTACTATAAAAGATAAAGTTCAGCTCACTTTAATGTCAATGCTTATTCCACATGAAACTCGGGCAACAGCATCATCAATGCCAAATATATCCAAAAGAAATAGATGAAGTCCAGCTCTGAACACAAAGAATCTTAAATAAAGTGTAATCTACAGCAACAAAAAGTACATGAATGGCCTAAAAATCTATCTATGTATTTCAGGTGTTCTAAGCACTCTTAATCATATTTTGAGTGTCCTCCTGCAGTACACAGAATACTCCAAAAATGGTGCACAACAGAGCACACATTCACCCTGTCTGCACCACTAAAGTCAATGGCCCTGTCGGCACGTATGTCCAAAGCTCGTTTTGCTGGGGGTCGTAAGACCCGATGGGACCTCTGAACATGTGGTACAACACAATGTGAAAGTAGCCTAACAGTAATATTGACCAGGACTGCCTAAACTTTTGCATGCAACTTTTGCATGTATGATCTCTTTCATCAAATAATTACCATCCTACCCATACTATCTGATTTGCCAATGATTTCCGTTATCATAAACTTTAATCCGGCAAAATAATACTATAGAAAAAATGAATAATTAAATAAGAGGTCAGTATGAAACTGTTCTGCTAAAAGAGGAATAGACACAAGAGACATAAGCATGAGCTCTCCGCTATCTGGAATATTTGGTTTAATTCAGGACTTCAGGTGCAAAAGAATGTGGAGTTAGAAAAGAACAGAAAGTCACACAGGGAAATACATTTTATTAAAGATGTATATGAGAGGGTCAAGAACAATTTGTGGAAATATATAAGTGGAGCATAGTTTTGTTAAATGTACAGTAATTTGAAAGAACATAAAAAGACTCTAACTCAAGGTAAAATAGTGTATCACCCATAATCACTAAAAATGGCATCTCTTGTAAAAGCACAGTATTTGCGGAACAGACTTTTTGAAAAAAGATTTCATAATTATTTAAAATAAAAAAATATTTGATTAAATCTGTTTTGGTCAACACAACTCATTGTTGAAATTAATTTTGGCAATTAAAGGGAATCTCTCAGTAGGTCACAGGAAACTGAATAAAATGATACCTTGATATTTGTAACCTTATTGAAGAGAAATTCATGTTTTTCTTATATGTAAATGGCATTGTCTAGGCTATGGGGAGGATATTGCTTGGAAGAAATTTCTATTTCCAGAGCTTTTTTTTTACAATAGAAATGGGAATTAGGCTGCTTTCACATCGCGATTTTTGGGGATCCGTGGCTGTCCGTTATAAAAGGGATTGCCACGGATTCGATTTGGCCACCATGTATCCCTATGAGCATGGATTGGTGCTTTATTGTCATCCGGTTTGTGATGTATCCAATTGTGTCCGATTTTTTGCTGTACCCAGAATCGGAAACTGCTCCGATTTTGGGCACAGTGGACCAAATCGGACACAATGGAATCCGGGGCGGTCCACGGCAATTAACATGGGGGCCTCTGGAGCGTGGGTCCGGGAAAAACAGAATCATTTCCCGGACCCGATATTAGTGTATTGAGCATGCCCAGTACACTAAAACTGTTTTTTACCATGTAAGGGTACCTTTACACGCCGCTACTGGCGGGTGGATACAACCAGCTACATGCGACAAATGTAGCTTGTATCGGCAATATACCCCGTAGTAGCGGCGTGTGAAGACGGTAGTAGGCACCCGGCAACAGATGCATCTGTTTCCGAGCACTGCCCTGAAACAGGTGGCTACCCAGGCGATTGTAGCGAGCTGTATCGGCGTGTAAAGAAGCAACAGAAGGGATGTGTCGACACCAGGCTATGTATCTGGTATGTAGCTGGGGCGTGACACAGGCTCCGGGATACCGCCCCCCTTCAGCGATCATTGGTGGAAGCTCCTGCGTTACGATTGGTAGACGCTGCATAGGGCGGCATATTTAAGGAGCTGACCAGTCACACTACACAATTGCTCGAGCGTCATGTATAAAACAGCCTCCTGCGATGCCTGGCCAATCATGATGTCCTTGCTTTGTCCTATCAGCGTATGGACGTCTCGTAATCCACAATTGTAGCACGCCTATGTGTTGTCCCTGCTGCACCAGGTCCGCCCATATTAGCTTGTTGTAGCGGTGTGTAAATGAGGTAAGGTGAGCTACAGAAGGTAACTTATGGCACCCGACGGTGTATCCAGAGATAGATGTAACGTAGCGTAGCGCACCTTGTTGCGGCGTGTAAAGGTGGTGCTATTACCGTTTGCAACCGTTTGTGCGTGCTCGTGCACGTGAAGTAGCTGGTTGTATCTACCCGCCAGTAGCGGCGTGTAAAGGTACCCTAACTTCACTTTCGCAAAGTATATGCATACATTGTGGAAGTGAAGCAAGGGTTAAAAATATTAAAAAAAAAAAAAAAAAAAAAAAAGATCCTCACCTCTCTGGCATGTGTCCCTTGATGTGCGCCACGGCATCTAGCTCCGAGGGCTTAAGGAACTGTATCAGCAGACCGGGAGGGGCAGGACAACTCGATCTGCTGATTGGTCACAAGACCTCATCAGCACGGTTTAAATCTCCGACCCGCCGATCAGTTTTGCGGGCTATTTAAACCACTCAGCCGATGCAGTCATGTGACTAATCAGCTGATCGGTTTGTCCCACTTGCCCGGTCAGCTGATACAGGTACTTAAGCCCTCAGTGCTAGATGCTGCGGTGCACATCGTGGGACACACACCGGAGAGGTGAGGATCTTTTTTTTTATTTTTAACCCTTGCTTCACTTCTGCAATGTATGTATATACATTGCAAAAGTGAAAGTACCCCACTTGTCTGCGCTTGCAGGCACGGGCTTTTTCTGTGTCCGGATCTATGAAAATCACGGACCCGGACACAGAAATGGCATCCGGAGGCACACATCCAATCCTGTCCTTTCCCTGGGGTCCTTCGAAAAAAAGGATCACCACGGACAGGAAAGAATCACGATGTGAAAGCAGCCTTAGCAGTGTGAGACATGTATCTAATACAGAATGAGAGAAATTAACTCTGTCGTCTTGCAAATACATTTTCTGAGACTCTCACAGCTCTGCTGTATTGAAACAATGTTACACAACTGCCTGTGGCTGGTTTCACACTGGCGTTTGTGTCTGCATGTGTATGGCATACAGACACAAATGCGGTGCAAACGCAGCAATATTTATGTGAACGCAGTGGAGAATCTCCGCATGCGTTCACATTAGTATGTAGCCTGGTCAGCCAATCAGCTGTCTCGGCGGTGGCCGGGAGGTGGAGACCAGCAGTGGAGATCTCCTCCTCCCGGCCACAGCTGATCTCCCGCCGGTGTCGGCGCGGGAGATTTGAAGAAACAGCTTATCTGACAGCTGTTTAAATCTCCCGCGCCGACACCGAATAGGTAATATCGATGCATGAGATAAGAAACAGCTTATCACTGTATCAAATCTCCTGCGCTGACATCACCTATTCTGTGTCGGCACGGGAGATTTAAACAGTTGTCAGATCAGCTGTTTCTTCAAATCTCCTGCGCCGACACTGGCGGGAGATCAGTTTGCGACTCTAGCTGATCTTCCGGTGGCCGCCGCTGATCAGTGGCGTCCACCGGGAGAGATTTCAATGTGATCCGCAGCGTTCTCCTGTGTTGTCATGCGGAGGATACTGCAGATCCATTGACTTTAATGGCTGCATTTGGAGTGCGGTCGGAGGGTGCACAAATTATGCGCATCTGAACGCAAACGCAACTGAACGCATCCAAACGCAGGCACATGCGTTCCCATGTTAGTTAAACATAAGAACGCAGTGTTCAAGCGTTTGGCTGCGTTCGGTGCGCTGCGTTTGCATATGCCAGTTTAAGACCACCCTAAGGGGCCTGTCACACGGTGCCACCTCACCGGAGATGTCTGTGGTGACTGGTGGGAGCGCGCACGCTTTTGGCGCCCCGCCAGGGTTGCCGCCCCCCGTTTACATCGGGAGACACCTCCGGCGATGCACCGGCGAGCTGACAGGCAGAATCGCCGCCGTGGTGTCTCAAAACCCCAGCGGCGATGCAATACTATGGGAGCCCGGCGGCCGTTTACATGGGGCAATGTGTACATATCGCCCCAGATTGGTCGCCTGATTTTACATCGCTGCTGTGAAACCAGGCGACCAGTCGAATGCGTCGCCCTCGCCCAGTTACATAGGGCGATGCATTGGTGACGTCAGCGGCGATAGGCCACTCCCCCATCTTGCCTATAATATCGCCGCCAACGTCGCCAGGTGTGACGTTGCTCTAAGAGATGGAAGCTGAAGTGTAGAGGAACATGCAGATATGTCAGTTATAATCACACAAAGGTCTGTAGTGAGATCAGGAGAAGAGAGCAGCCATCACATATCACACTGGCAATGCCCCTTTTATTAGAAATATTCTCTGGAGGCAGATTCTAAGGCTAGGGTCACATTTGGCTAGGCAGTTGCGTTCACCGCATCCAGATCCGGATGCGGTGAACTCAATTGCCTTTACACACATTTTTAAGGAAAGATGTGTGCAGAAAACCGCAATCCGGTAACCGGATTGCTCCGGATGTGTAATCCGGAGCAATCTGGTTACCATATACTTTGTTCATCCCTGCTGCCGCAAGGATGAACAAAGTGTTAACTGTGTATTAAAATATTAATTATTAATATTACTTGTGGGCAACATGTCTCTAGGGAGTGCCCCCCCCCCTAGAGACATGCTGTCCACTCCTGTGGGCATCTGAGGGGTTAATAACCAATTTACAGTAAGCTGGCTGTTGTCAGCTTTGTACAATTTTATCAATGAAGCCGCTGCTCCCCTGACAGTGTACATAATGTACTTATAGTATCTGCCACTGTCCGAGGTCCTGTAGGCATTTACATTAGATCTATGGGCAGCGCATCGCCATAGATCTAATGTAAATGCTTACAGGACCTCGGACAGCAGCAGATACTATAAGTACATTACATACAGTATCTGTGCAACTGTCAGGGGAGCCGCGGCTTCATTGATAAAATTGTAGAAAGCCGACAATAGCCGGCTTACTGTAAATGGGTTATTAAACCCTCAGATGCTCACAGGAGTGGGCAGCATATCTCTAGGGGTAGTGAGCACCCCTAGAGACATGTTGCCCACAAGTAATATAAATAATTCATGCTTTAATAGACAGTTAACACTTTGTTCATCCCTGTGGCAGCAGGGATGAACAAAGTATACGGTAACCGCATTGCTCAGGATTACACATCCGGAGCAATCCGGTTACCACATTGCGGCTCACAGAAGCGCTCCAAAAATTGCAGCCTGCATGATTTCTCGTGCAGCCTGCAGATCCAGAGACGGTAACCGGATTGCATGTAGTGCAATCCGGTTAACCATAATGGGCTCCTATGGGGAGCGTTTCCTCATGCGGCTTTTTAAAAGCTGAAAACCGGGTCAGGATTTAAAATTCATGCCGCAGATGTGACCCTAGCCACATACAAAGCAGTGTCCTGCCCATAGCCTCGAATAGCTCATTATTTATAAGAAAAATGGGGATTTCTCTAGAATAAGGCATCACATCACAGATATCAAGGTATCATTTTAATCAGCTGTTGTCTCTGAGAAAAGTACCATATTCTCTATCATACATTTCCTCTACAGTGCCTGCTTGAGAGAAAATAAGGCATTACATGATAGTTCATGTAATGCATGAATGTCTATGAAAGTACAACTGGCAGATAGAAAATTTATCAATCCATCCAAAATTTCATAACAGTAGACTGTCTGACCTTGAACTAAATTGCTGGAATAACATTGTCTTGAAAGACTGTCAACAGTAATGAAGATTCTCTTTAAGTAACCCATCTTTTTTACTGTCAAATGGAGAAGCCCTCATAGGTATTTCTACTGTAGATTAACGAACAGCAAAAATTGCTTTCTGAGGTCTTTGTTGAAGTCTTATATATTTAACACAAATGTAGATACGAGTGATTCAGAATCCCAAACTGCCAAGAATTTTGCCTCTATGGATGTAGTAATACTTAATAATTACCTGGTCTTATGCATTAATGAGTAAAGCCCCGTCACACATAGCGAGATCGCTAGCGAGACCGCTGATACGTCACAGGTTTTGTGATGTAACAGCGACCTCCCCAGCGATGTCGCTATGTGTGACATGTAGAAGCGATCAGCCCCTGCTGTGAGGTCGCTGATCACTACACTTGGTTCAGGACCATTTTTTGGTCCTTTGTCTCCCGCTGGTCAGCACGCATCGCTTCGTGTGACAGAGAGAGACCAACGACCAGCAACCTCACAGGCTGGTAACCATGATAAACACCGGGTAACTAAGTAGCACGCGCTGCCTAGATACTCGGTATTTATCATGGTTACCAGTGCTAAGCGGGAGGATGCTGGTAACCATGATAAACAGCGGGTATCTAGGCAGCGTGTGCTGCCTAGATATCCGCTGTTTATCATAGTTATCAGCGTCCTCCCACTTCCAGCGATGTGGGGGTGGCTCCCTGGTCCCTGGTTGCTGAGGAGATCTGCATGTTTGACAGCTCTCCAGCGACCACACAGTGACGCTCCAGCGATCCCGGCCAGGTTGTTATCACTGTCAGGATTGTTGGAGTGTCGCTCAGTGTGACGGGGCCTTAATACCTGATTGCTAATTAAGCTCTCAATCACTGAACATGTATAAAGGGGATACATCTTTTTTCACATTGGCTTCATTTAAAGGGGTTGTACAGGCTTTTGCTATAATTCATATGTGTATCTAGGCTGCAAAATGTTGACAGTTTGTAATATAATTTTGTCAACATTTTTCATAGTTACCTACAGTAGATACCACATATTTGCCGCAGCCAGGGAAGGTCCAGGGGGCGTGTTTGTATTGGAGCCTGCATGTAACTGGGAAACTGGTCATTTCCTCCCAGTTTCCTACAAACATGCCCCCTCCCGCAGTCAACACTATGCCCCGCCACCTCCAGGATACTAAAGGCCCTCCCCAGCCACTAATGTCACCACCCACCCCCACTGCACACCGTGGTCCCCTGCTTCACTGACACACTGTGCCAAATCCGCAGCTTTGAAGGCGGTTCGGCACACTGTCAGTGCAGTGGGGACTGCTGTATGTGTGTGTGCTCACTCTGTGATCTCTGTGCAGGGGAACTGAGGTCTGCAGCCTGGATCTTTGTGCTGTGGAGCCTGAGGCTTCACTCCATACTTCCCATACCATAGAGCCGGTAGCTGCGGTATAGAGAGGACCACTCCACCAGCTCTGTGCCCCGCTCTATGGTACCGGAGGTATGGAGAGAAGCATCGGGCTCTACAACACAGAGACCGGGGCTGTGGACCTCGGCTCCCCTGCACAGAGACCACAGGGTGAGGACACATACAGCGGTCCCCACTGCACTGACAGTGTGCCAAATTGTCTTAAAGCTGAGGATTTGGCATAGTGTGTCAGTGGAGCAGAGGATCATTGTGTGCAGTGGTGGGTGGGTGGTGACATTAGGGGCTGGGGAGGGCCTGTAGGATCCTAGTGGTGGCCGAGCATAGTGTAGACTGGGAGAGGGAGCACGTTTGTAGGAGACTGGGAGGAAACAACCAGTTTCCCAGTTACATGCAGGCTCCAATACAAGCACGCCCCCTGGACATTCCCTGGCTGCAACAAATATGTGATATCTAGGTAACTATGCAAAATGTTGACAGGATGTATGTTACAAACTGTCAACATTTTGCAGCCTATATACACATATGAATTATAGCAAAAGCCTAAACAACCCCTTTAAGGAAAAAATAAGTCATTTTGAAATCAATTGTTTCCTTTTATTGTTATCAGTTGATTTTCTAGAGAACTGAAAAATACTCAATTATTTAGTCCATGATAGCTAAAGTCATACAAATCCCATCACTGTAATTACTGTCACAATCATAAAATTATGGCCAACTTAAAAGGATTGTACTAATCCTGAATGAGTGTTTTCAGCTCACACACCCGTGGTGCACGGTCAGGTGCTTGAATTATTGTCCAGAAAGAGAGATTGACCGGCACTCAAGTTGTCTAAAAGGTAAAGCATTTATTCCATATAAAATACAAAAGCGGCATAGACAAAAATAATACCAATTAGGGGCATGACAAGGAGACAAGGTAAAAGAGGGGGAAGGGCAATGCGTTTCTGTCTGATGTGGATCTTACTCAATGCCTGCAAGTTAAGTTGTGGTTGAGGCATATAAAGCCATACAGCAGGTAGAAATGATATGGTGATAATTAGTGCAGCGTGTTTCACAAAATACATCAATGAAAGAGGAAATTCTCTATGCATATATTAAAACATGCCAACAAGACATTTAATGGTGACAATACATTTAAACAGAAGTGCCAAGATAATGAAATGCAGAATGTGACAGAATATAAATACACTGTGATATGGCAACTGGCTATGTTATGAATAACATATATGTATCACACAGGTGGAGGTCTGTTGCGATATGAAAAAATGAATGTATTACTGGGACTTGCAACCTTACCCAGAAGGGTTAATAAATGCAAGTATGTGTGTATTTGACTGAACATAGCTATCCACCTGTGAGTGTGTCATGTGGTATACCAGGTGACTGGTTCTGGGTCACATGGCCAGTCTTCCAAGGTCCATGCAATGGTGCATGACATGCTGAGCTGGTCTCAGCCTCTGTGAGAGCAGCTGAGGGGACTCAGTGTGCAAACACTGCCCAAACCATCTGAGAGGAAATGGTGTGGAAACCATCTGTCTTTGGACCCGTGAGTTGATGGACTTTATATGGACATTCATGTCTATGTTGTGGTATATCCGCTGTAAGGCCTGTCCCATGATATCTTGGTCTGCTTTATGGAGCTGTAAATAAACCAATTGGACGTGATTTAAAATCTGTTGCTTTGAGCATCAATTTCACTGCCAAGTGTGTATTCCCCAGTACCACTAGTGAGCACATTGTTACATTTAGTGGAGAATGCGGGCAACGATCCTGTAGCACATGTGTGGATTAGAATAGCAGTTGCTGTGGATCGGTGGGTCCACAAAAATTTGTCCAGGTGTCTTGCAGTGGATCAGTGTGTCCACAAAGTTCTGGGTGCAGAGGGCAATGAAAGAAGCTGCAGGACTGAACAAGGTGGAGGAGCAGTTAAAGAACCTGTACAGAAAAAGCAGAATCTTGAGCAACAGTGGCAGTCGCTTGAGAAGCAGCAAAGGGAACAGTATGAACTGGTGCCTGAGAAGTCAGCAGAGAGACCACAGAATATACCCCCTGAAGACTGGATTGCTCAAAAGGGGTGGAGTCTCCAAAAGGGGTGGTTGCCCAAAAGAAGTGGGGTACCAAAAAGGGTGGTTGCTCAAAAGGGGGTGGAGTTCCAAAAAGAAGGGAGTGCTAAAACAGGGGTGGAGTGCTAAAAGTGTAGTCACACCAAAGAGGAGGAGCATTCCAACTCTGAGCAGATAGACTGGAGCTGGGGGCAATGAGGCTCCTCTTACATATGTCCAGTCTGCTGTACAGACTGTCTATCCCTTGTGGGGTCATGGGAGTCTTCTGTGAAGCTGGATGGAGAATGTGTGTCCGGACTGTTAGACCTGGGGAGCTTGGTGACCCTAGTGAGGGCCACAACCGAGATCTATCTGATGCCCAGATGGAAAATAGAAAGAAGCTGAATTCATGGCATTACTAAAGAGTACCCACAGGGCAAAGTAATTATTCTCATGACCAATGATATGAAGCGCCCTGACGTGTGTAGTTCTGGACTTACTACATCAAGTTATAACTGGTCGTGACTCTGCATCTTTCCGGAACTTGTGGGGGAAAGGGTCCATGACCAATTGCTCAGACAAGCGCTGAAAAAGCCCTAAGGAAACCCCTATACAGCAGGAGGCTGAAGATCTTGCTTGTGATGCATTTATGTGTAATAACGAGTTGGTTTCTCCTAAGTGTGATACTACAGAGTTAGGGGTGACCAAGGAAAATAGTGAGCCTCCCCAAATAAGAGACTTGATGTTTACAGAGAAATATGACAGTGTGACTGTTAAAAATGCACTGCAAGAGAAACTGACACACTGTGTTGACATTCGTCCACAAGATGAAGTCAGGGAACAGGAACCAGCCAAGAAGGTGGTGTGGGTGTCCTCTCCAGTATGTGAGCAAGCTGCTGATGGTCAGTCAATTAATGATGCTATAGGAGCAGAAATCCTGGGAAATGCTGGTAGAGCAAGAGTCCACGACAGTCATGGAAAGCAGACCAGTAATTGACCCAACTCTGGGGAGGCTGGCAGTACACCTAGGACCTTGCAATCTGGCCAATCAGGTGGCCACTAGCGATCATGTGGTTGTGACGTGTCGCCATCTGATTGGCCAGATCACTACTGGCCATCTGATTGGCTGGAAGTCACAGGTCCTTGTCCGGTGATCGCTGGTCTTCTGGGATGGTCCCGTTGCAGGCGTCGGACAGGTGAGTATGTAATTTTATTATTTTTATCAACTTTTATTCACTTTTAGGGTACTTTCGCAGTGTATCTATAGATACACTGCGAAAGTAATCGGACTCGCTATACTCGCAATGAGTACCTAGTGCCGGGACCTACTCATTGCGAGTATAGGGAGTCCGAATATGGCGGTACTCGCTCATCCCTAATGTGAATACTTAAGCCTCACAAATAAAAAAAGTATTTTAGGAGTAATTCCTTTATTGCCTAAACCAGAAAAATTGTTTTTGTAACCTTTCAGAATACAATGGCTTCTTCGTCAGGCTAGATTACAATAGAATTACTGAGACAAAATCACAACATTTAAATAAATATCACAACAGGATATGCAAAATATGTGGAGATGTCTCCTACAGATGAGCCAAGGAAATCAAATTAAGGGGTTTGTTACAGATGGAGATGTATTAGAAATGAAGGCTTAGTGATCTGAAGGCATTATTGTGGAGGTGTGGACTGTATCCATGTAGTGAGTCATAAATCCAGGTGTTAAAGTGAGTCCCATTATTAGTAACTGAAAAATTCTTATCAGCTTGAATACCCAGATTTTCTGTTTAGCCAATAAATGTATCACTCCCAAATTACCTTTGTCAAATGCTTAATACAAAACTTAATAGAGACAAAACACACAACTGAAGTCAGCTGCAGTAAAAGCCTGGCATCGAATCACAAATGAGCAAAATCAACATTTTGAGATATCTATGGCTCCCAGATTTCAGGCATTAATTCTTTGCAAAAGATTCTCTACAAAGTATTAAAGGAAACCTGTCAGCTCGTTCTCTATCCCCCCCGCCATGCTATCACTACCCATTCCTGCACCTCGCTAGCTGATCCCTAACCATCCCTGTCTGATCTAAAAGTTCCCTATAAAGCTACTATGTGGGACTGGCCTGGAACATCATATCCCCGCCCGATACATTGTGGGGCTGATCATGTGGTACGGCCTGGCTCCGGAGCATGCGCAGTGCGTATATTGAAGCTGGGCCATACATGTCATAAGCTCCCACAATGCACCGGGCCAGATATGATGTGTACAGCTCTGCTTCAATATGCGCATTGTGGTGCCACATAGTAGCAAAGGGGGTGGGAATTTCAAAATGTGAGGACGCCCTGTGGGGCGTGCTAGGAGCCAACGAGGGGGGGGACAAGGCAGACCCAGAGCCTGCTTTTCCAGTCTCCGGATGTAGACTGCTTGTAAGTTATAAATCATTTTTCTTAAACTTTATAGGGCACTTTTAGATCACACAGGGATGGTTAGAGATCAGCTAGCAAGATGCAGAGACAGGGATTGATAGCATGGGGGGGGGGGTAGTATGAGCTGACAGGTTCCCTTTAAATATGAACGTTTAATTTGTAATAAAGTAAATTTGTCTTTTCAGCTCCTGAAATGAGGAGTAGGGAAGAGCGAACCATAGTTTAGCATTCAGTGTTTGCATCGAACACTGACTTTAAAAACGTTTTCAGTATTCGGGTGCTTCATATACACAAATGATTGAAGCGAGTATCGCTGTGGTCGGGTACACTTGGCTTGGCCCAGTGTGAGCAGTATGCAGTGTTTGAATAGCTTGCACTTGGGGTAAAATCAGCATTATCAGTTCTAGAGTATACTAAATAATAATGACAAAACTCCGCCCTTCCTCTCCCGGACATGCTTTGTTTACGGCTGGCTGTATGTAGGCAGAAAGCAGAACTGTCCAACCAGCGACTTCCAATGAGGATCATGTCAAGTTTGGGTCCAGATAAGAACTTTAAAAAAAGTCCGGCTGAACTCCCAGAACCCGAACTTCCATAAGTCCGCTCATCTACAATGAGGAGGCTTTGTAGAGCAATGGTTGCAATTCCTAAATCTTTCACAACGTATTTTTGTTCAATTAATGAAACCTGAAAGTCTACACTTCAATTGCATCTCAGTTTCATTTGAAATAAAAAATCGGGGTATATAGAGCCCAAATGACAAATACTCGCTCAATGTCCATTTATTTCTGAGCCTAAGTGTATATCGGATTCTATACCGTGTTACAATATAGATTTATTGATTGCTTCTTCTATTATTATGGAAAAAATTGTAAGTGCTAAAATCTTTTAATATAACCTTTTTAGAGAACACTAAAAATTAGCATAAAACCATTTCATGCTGTTTATAAAGTAATGTATATCAACTAATTCTCGAGCAATCACTTCCCTTATCAGGGAAATGTTTGAATCCTACATCATAGAATCAAATCAGCAGCAAGCATGCAACCAGGAGACCCATTTAGTTTCATGCCACTGAAGGGAAAGTACATTACATTAAGAATGGTAAATGGATGTCCCCTGGGAAGCCATAGACTGCCTAGAGGATAACACGCCTCGACTTCAATTTAGTATTTTTAATTCTTTTCGGTCTCTTGCTGCCTGATACATGCCTCTTTGAACAGTAACATTAACATGCAAACAATACTGCTTGGTATTCTTCATCAAGCATAAGGATGGATATTGTATTGAGGAAATAAAAGTATGAAATTTTCTAGTCTAATGCTTAAAAGGGAAGACAGCACAGAAGATTAAAGAACAAAACACTTTGACTCCTGCAATCAGAGGGTAATCATTTATTTATAGCCAATCTCATTTGTTTATAAGTAGGATAATTAATGTTAGTTTATCATGGGCAAGTTACACAAGCAAGAATGTAAATATATTTGAAGCAAATACGTATCCTGGGACAATTATTTTCATGAATTATGTATGTAATATAATACCTGGCTTCACTTCCAATAAACACACCAGCAGCATAGCCACTGAGTTGTTTGGTATACACATTAAACCGGTTGTCAACTTTTATTATATAATGTCTATTTGTCTGAAGACAAAATTAATGCATCTTAGCAAAGTACCTCTGTTTAAAAATTGATCACTGTCTGGAGGTCTTGAAAATTGAAGATATATGTATATACACCGATGCATCTCAATGAATTAGAATATTATCAAAAAACATTTTTTTAGTCAAATAAATACATAAAGGGAAATTGATATATTAGATAGAGTCATAATAAATAGAGGAATCTATTTCAATTGTTTATTTCTGTAAATATTGATGATTATGGCTGACATCCAATGAAAACCCAAAGGTCATTACAGTATCTCAGAAAATTAACCCCTTCCCGACCTAAGACGTAAATGTACGTCATGGGTCGGGTGCCCACCTTTGATGTGAACTCTGGGGCATAGCTCACATTATTCATCCAACATCTCAGCTGATCTGATCTGATTGGTGCTGTTAACCCTCTAGATAGCGCTGTCATTCACTGACAGCACGACATAAAGGCGCCGCGACAGGTAGCTGCAGCTCATCGGGATCTGTCACAAGTGATCCGATGCAGCAGCACTGTGGTGAACTATGGGGCAGTGTAAAAAAATGAATTAAAAAATAAAGTTTTTAAATACATTAAAAAAACACAAACATTCAAATCACTCCCCATTTCCCCCATTCCAAAAAAGTATTAAAAAATACACATATTTAGTATTGCCACGTTTAGAAATGCCCTATCTATCAAGATATAAAATCAATCAATCAGAGCTGTAAACTGCGTAACGGAAGAAAGGTCCAAACGCCAAAATGACATTATTCAACATTAACCTAAACACTTGAAATAGATCACTCTGTTTGTGATTATAATATATGAGTTTCACTTTATTATTGAATTACATAAATAAATGAACTTTTTGATGATACTAATTAATTGAGAGGCACGCCTAAATGTATATATGTACATATATACACACACGCATATATATGTATATATATATATATATATATATAAATACTGTATATATATATATATGAAGAGCAAAAAACAAGGCAGTACTCCAAAATAGATGAAAATAAAAATGTGGATATTTAATGATCCATAGCGATGTTTCGGTAGATTGCTCTACCCTCCTCAATGGCTTGAATTTTCTTCATCTAGTTTGCAGTGCTACCTTGTTTTTTGCTCTTCATATTGCTGGTGGGTTTGAACACTGCCCTTACAGGTTTGCACTTGTTTGTTATTTTGGTAGTGCTGCCAAATTTTTTCAATATATATATATATATATATATATATATATATGTAATATTTATTGTTATACCACCTTTAATTCTATGGCACTTTATATGTGTACAAGGGTGTACACAATAGAGACAAGTACAATAATCATAAACAATACATGGCACAGACAGGAACAGGTGGAGAAAGGTCCCTGCCCATGAGGGCTTACACTCTTTAATGGATGAGTGAGGATGCAGTAGGTGAGGGTAGAACTGGTTGTGCAGTGGTTTTGTGGACTGGGGGTTGTTGCAGGTTGTAGGCTTGTCGAAAGTAGTGGGTCTTCATGTTCCTTTTGAGGGTTTTCAAGGTAGGTGAGAGTCTGAGGCAGAGAGGACCCAATTATGGGAGATGAATAGAAAAAATCTTGTATGTGGTTGTGAGAAGAGGAGATTAGAGGGCAGGAGAGAAGGAGATTTGTGATCATAGGAGGTTATGTGCAGGTAAATACCTGGAGACCATGTCACAGATGTATGGAGAAAACAGGTTGCGGATGACTTTTTATGTCATAGTTAGGGCTTTAAACTGCAGTCTTTGAGCAATGTGAAGCCAGTGAAGGGATTGTCAGAGAAGAGTGCCTGGAGAATAGCGGGGGCACAGGTGGATTAGTTGGGCAGCAGAGTTTAGAATAGATTTTAGGGTTGCGAGAGTGTTAGAAGGGTGGCCACAGACCAAGAGGTTGCAGTCATTCAGGCATGAAATAATGAGGGCATGCACTAGTGTTTTAGTAGATTTTTGGTTAAGGAATATACGATATTGGGAAATATTTTTTAGATTGAGTTGGCAGGATGCAGAGAGGGTTTGGATGTGTGACTTGTAGGAGAAAGAAGAGCCGAGGCTTAACCCGAGGCAGCAAGCATTCGGGAGTGGCAAAGGTGAGCAGCTATTGTCTTTGATGGATAGGTTTGTTGGGGGGGTTAAGTGAGGAGGAGCAAAGATGATGAATTCTATTTTGTACATATTGAGTTTTAGAAATCGAGCAAAGAAAAGTGATGAAATAGCAGACAAACATTGTGCGATTCTGATTTTGGCTCATAATCATAAATAGGGCGAAGCCTATGCATTTTTTCAAATTAATTAAATAGTTAAAAAAAAATAATGGTCTTCCCTGTATTTTGATTTCCAGCCAAGGTAAAGCCAGGCAGCTGGGTGCACTCCATAGCTGTCTGCTTTATCTGTGCTGAGAATCAAAAATACAGCGAAGCGGTATGTAATTTTTAAAAAATATTTATATTTTTGCTGTGCTATGATGTCAGTCAATGGGTGAGGGACCAATCACAGATGCTGTCACTGAGAATGGGTATCTGTGACCGGCTGTTGAAGTAACCCGAAACCAGCCCATACATTCTAGCATCTACCATGCTAGAATGTATGGGCTGATTCCAGATTACTTCAACAGTCAATGACAGATGCCCGTTCTCCTCTGCAGAGGAGCTGTAATTGTCTGTTGTGCTCCTCTGCAGTGAATATCTAGAAAGTTAATGAGTGGTCTGAAAGTTGAAGCAGCAGGATGCCGGAAAGTATAACACTTATGTTTAATGCATGTTTTTTTTTCCTTTAAGTTTAAGTCACAAACTCGAACGTTAACCCCTTCACCCTCAAGCTATTTTCCATTTTTAGTTTTTACTGCCCCTCTTCCAAAAGCCATAGGTTTTTTATTTTTCCATCAATATAGACATAGACATATAAGGTTTTTTTTTTGCGAGATGAGTTGTAATTTTGAATAAAATCGTTTATTTAACCATATAGTGTAGAGCAAAATGAAGAAATTAATTCCAACTGCAGTGAACATACAACAAATTGTGAGGAATTGGTTTGTCTTTTCGTCCAAAACACTTAAACTTGTGAGCCACTACACGGCTCCCCACATGTCACAAGTCCTATCCACTAAATTCATATGTAAAGTGAGCAAAGGACACAAATGGAAAATTACTTTTCTTACCACAGCAGATTCAGGCCTGGAGACCATTACACTCAGTGCTGTGTGCAGCTTTGCTCAGGTTATAAATGAAGGCATCATGAATGCAAGACACCAGCCCCAGTCACTAACAACCTCCTTTCTCACAGAGGGAGTGACCACTGGTTGTCCTGCAAACAGAATGGGACTCATATAGGGCGCTGTTCACACAGGTTTGCATAGAGCATGCCCAGCCTCTTACATTAACCCCTATCTCAGAAGGCGGGCTGTTATGGCATTCAACACTACTACCTGCTGGAACAGCTGCAACCATATGGTCCAGCCACACACAGCAACAAAAAGAGTGCAAGAAAAAAACACAATGACAGGTGCTGAAATTGTGGAAATTTAGTTTTCAACATACAACAAATTGTGGGGTATTGGTTTGTCTTTTGTTCCAACTGTAGTGAAATTGCAAAAAAAATGTGCAATTACACTTTTGTTTTTTTTATTCACCATGTTCACTTTATGGTAAAACTGACATGTTAGTATAATGCTGCGGGTCGGTAAAAGTTTGTAGATACCAAACAGGAATATTTTTACTGTTATCTAAGTGGTGAAAAAAATTCTGAACTTCAAAAGTTTTTAAAGAACAAGAATTGCACTTTTACGCCATTTTCTCATTTTTTGGAATCTAGGGCTATGTGATGATTTATTTTTGCATCTTAAGATGATAATTTTAATTACATAATTTTTCGGTAGATGCAATGTTTTGATCGCATGTTATTGCATTTCATTGCAATGTTGCGATAGCAAAAAAACCTTAATTTTGGTGTTTGGACTTTCATTTCCTTTACGCAGTTTACAGATCTGATTAATTGATTTTATATTTTGATAGATTGGGCATTTCTGAATGCAGGGATACCTAATATGTTTTATTTTCAATGGGGCAAAAGGAGGGTGATTTGACCTTTCATGTTTTATTTCATATTTTTAAAAACATTTTTATATTTTCTTTATTTTACTTGTCCCATTAGGGGGCCTCAGTTCTGCACAGTGTGATCACTTTTCCTGTGTTAAGATGGGCTGCTGCTCATCTGGACATAGGAGAAAAGATTGCTTTCTGCTGGTGACGTCACTGGGAGATAACCAGCAGGAAGTGATTGCAGACACCTTCCGGGGTCATCACAAGACCCTGGGCTATCAAAATAAAAGGGGAGGACTCGTGATCGCATTTCGGGACCTCCGATGATGGTGGGGAACTGTGCTTTTCCCACTGCGTGGCTTTGAATCACGTTGTTAGTGACTGACAGCATGATTCAAAGGCTTAACAGCACTGATCGGATTGCTGATTGGATCGGTGCTGTTAGCTACACATCTTATCTGATGAGATCTCCTAAGATATGTGATGGATGATGTGAACTCACATAAGGTGGAAGGACACAGTCAGGTGCATATATTTACGCCTTTGATCATGAAGGGGTTAAAAAAAGTCTGGTTGGGTCCACGGAACCCGAATATTGGTGGTTTCGCCCATCACTGTTAGCAAGCTTTGCAGAGTATTTGCCAAAATATAAGCCTATTATTCATTAGAAGCCCCTCAATCCTTTTTAAAACCCACAATGGGGACATTACTTAATCAACATAACAAATCCTCTATTGAAAATCACACACGTAGTTAAAAAAAAATATTCAGTGTAAAATTACAGATAGTTACTCTCCAAAACCATGATCATAATAGAGTAGTAAATTATTTTTGTGACAGAACTTGATATTGATAATTAATGAATCAAAAGAAAAATACACCAAATATATATATATATATATATATATATATATATATACATACAAGTATATATATATATATATATACATATATAAATATATTTATATACAGTACAGACCAAAAGTTCGGACACACCATCTCATTTAAAGAGTTTTCTTTAGATTCCCACTGAAGGCATCAAAACTTTGAATTTACACATGTGGAATTATATACTTAACAAAAGCTGAACAGCTGAAAATATGTCTTATAGTCTAGGTTCTTCAAAGTAACCACCTTTTGCTTTGATTACTGCTTTGCAAGCTCTTGGCATTCTCTTGATGAGCTTCAAGAGGTAGTCACCGGAAATGGTCTTCCAACAGTCTTGAAGGAGTTCCCAGAGATGCCTGTTAGCCTATTAGCTCCTTTTTGCCCCCAAACCTATTGCTACCTGTCCTTGCATTTTCCTAATAAATCCCTAACCTTCCCTGTCTTAGGCTGCCTTCACACTACGGATTTTTCAGATCCGATGCTGTCCGATCAAAATCGGACAGCATCGGATCCGAATTTGGCCACATGCAGCCCTATGGGCATCGGACCGAATCGGATGTGCACTAAATGCCATCCGATTTGGTCCGATCCGATTCTGTCCGATTTTATTATCGGTGCAAAAATCGGAGCCTGCTCCGATTTTTGCACCAAAAATAAAATCTGACAGAATCGGATCGGACCAAATCGGATGGCATTTAGTGCACATCCGATCCGACCCGATCCCTATAACATGGAGCCCTATGGAGAAGGGTCCGAGGAAACATCTGATGTAAAAATGCTCAACTGGGAGCGCAGGGGTTAAAAAAAAAAAAAGTTCATGCTCACCTCCCCACGAGCCCCCGCCGTCTCCCGCTGTCTTTCTGGAGGTTCCCGGTGGCTCCCGCAGGCTCCCGGTGGCTGCAGAGGTCTTCTTCTGCAGTTCAGGACCTGCGGTGATGTCACAGTCATGTGACCGCGAGTTACCATGGTGTAACCTGGTGTCACGTGACTGTGACATCACCGCAGGTCCTGTGTACAGCAGAAGAAGACCTCTGCAGGCACCGGGAGCCTGCGGGAGCCACCGGGAACCTCCAGGAAGACGGCGGGAGACGGCGGGGCTCGAGGGGAGGTGAGCATGAACTTTTTTTTTTTTTCTTTTTTTCAGCCCGGAGGCTACGATTTAATGCCGGAATCGGATGCCTATTTGGCATCCGATTCCAGGCATCAGAAGGGAGCCGATGCTGTCCGAATTTTTCGGACAGCATCGGCTCCCTTCAAAATCGTAGTGTGAAAGCACCCTTAGCTAAAATTGTCCTATAATGGTCATGAAAAACGACTTTGTCACTTACATTTTTGTATGCTAATGAGTCCACTGGGTGGTCTCCAGGGCTCTATCACCCTCCCCCCTTGCTGAATATCTATCACACACAGCTGCGTGTGAGAATGAAATTTACTGGCGTGCTCCCGGCCCTTGAAGTCAAATGTCCCCCTTCTGTGTGTATGCGCCATGGCTGTGTGATTTCCACAGCTTCACATTGCGAATACTTCCAGGGGCACTGTTCGGCTTCATAATGCTCAGTGCTCATGCTCAGAAGCCCTCACTGACGACACCGCATAACCGTGAGCAGTCAGTGATGGCTTCTGAGCATGAGCACTGAGCATTAAGAAGCCGCTAAGTGCACCTCGGAAGTATTCGCAATGCAAAGCTGTGGAATTGACAGAAACATGGCGTCATACACACAGAAGAGGAATTTTTGGACGTCATACCAGCAGCGAAGGGGAAGACGGAGCCCTGGAGACCGCCTAGTGTGACAACACAGAATAGTCAAGAGGACTCATTAGCATACAAAAATATAAGTAACAAAGTCTTTTTTCTCAACCATTATAGAACAGTTTTAGCTTAGACTGGGATGGTTAGGGATGTACTAGCAAAGTGCAGTGACAGGTAGTGATAGGTTAGGGGGCACAAATTAGCAGACAGGTTCCCTTTAACAATAAACAGGACAGATCATCATGTAAAATTGATATTGATATGTCAGGCCTGTGCTCCTTGACGCGCGTTTTGCTTCTTTCTAAATAGGAATTTCTGCAGGATTTTTGTATTCATTTTATAATTTTCAAGCCTGTTCAAAGCTCTGTTTACATTGGAATTGCAAAATGTAGCACTATTTTTCCAATAAAATTACAGATGCTATGACAGAACCTAACAGATACCTGTAAAATACATTGGAATGCATAATGTATTATAAAGAGCTATGAGATATGTTGGTGGTGCAGATATAAAAATTATAAAAAAAGTGTTATTGATGTTTATCCTCTAATAGATCCAGCACAGTTTAATAGCATTTTTATAGTTCTGTGATAGAGTAGAAAAATAGAATGTGAACTAAAATTAGAAAAAAAACTAAGCAAAATGCATATACGCTCTTTAGAAGCTTCTTTCTATATGCTGTACAATCTTCAGCTTTGGTGTTCACCTTTGGAATGACGACTTTTCCTTCAAAGGCAAACCGTTTGAGGAATCTAGTAACATTTGACTTAAAAGGGCAGAATGTATCTGTATTTTATCTGTGACTTCTGAGCATTAAACCAGGACATGACCGGGAGAGTTACATTATAGTGTGAAGTGTACGATGGCACTGCATCTTCTGCCATTCATCCACGTTTTATGACTGCCAGATTCATACATGTCTTTTGTGTGATAAGAGCTTATGACTGATCTGCATGTAAAGAAATCTAAATGAGCTGCCTAGCAGGATAGCAGCTTCTGGACAAATGGAATACTTTACTAGCATGAATGACTCAATTGCATCAAAATGATAAAACAACCTAAAATTGTGATAATATTATAGTGTTTGCAGAATAAATCTACATGCTAAGCTTATTGTTTACATTATTTCTATTGTGCATGTGGGCAAATTCGAACTGGCATACATTTAGTTGCATATTTCATAGGTTTCCGAATATTTATGTAGAGTAAGAGTTACCCAATCATTTTTATTCCCATTGTTGAAATTCTAAATTTCTCCTTAAAGCACCAGCACAGCGTTTTTTCTTTCAAAACTAGAGTTTTACTTTCAATGTAAGCTCCCTACTACTAGTCTTATACTCATCCTCCATCATGTTAATTCTTTTTTGGCACTGCTCCGGTCTTGCGGCACCATCTTGAGCTCGTAACTTCTGACTGACCAAAAGTCAGAAGTTAATGTTATATGTGCTCAAGAATGAGCCTTCCATAAAGATGTATGGAGCTGTTACCTCTGGTGCGCTTCATTCAAAACTGAAGCTCCCGGATAGCTAGTCACTCTTCGCTGCTGACCGGCCTGAGTGCTGCTGGAGAAGGATGAAGGTAACAGAAGGTGAGTATTAGGCTGAGACTCCGCTTGAGAGAGCGATGCGAGAGACTTGCACATTTCTCGCATCGTATTGCCTATCATGGCCGCCTGCTCTCCAGACAGGAGCATGGAGCTGCATAGAAATACATGCAGCTGACACGCTGCTATTAGGAAAGGCGGCGGTCGTGTGATGTGATACACGTGCAAGTCTCTTGCATCGCTCTCTCAAGTGAAACCCTTGCATAAGACAGGGATCAGAGGACTTACATTTAAAGCACCACTACAGCGGTTCAATAAGAAAACAAGCGCTTTAGTGGTGCTTTAATAATTGCAATTTTTTGCTAAATTCAATAGTAAATGAACTGTTTTAAAGCATTTTATCTTGTACAAATATGGTTTTCTTGTTATGTTATGAATGGCTTAAATACGTTTAAAGTTCACAAAGGATCAAATAAAATATAAATCGTTTTCAAGTGTGTGGGGAAAAAAGTTTCTATAGCAACCTTGAATGTCTTACAGTTTCCCATTAGTACTATGCAAATTGAAGGATACATTAGAAATATATCAGCCCTTTACTATTTTGCCTTTGGTGCTCCTGTCGAAATTGTAGGCCCTCTCTGGTTTAAAAGAAATTCAGAAGAAATGCAATTTGTTGCTCAGCATTTAAATATGCTAGCAGTGAGACATTTGGCTCAATGATAACAGAGCTGTCCTTTGAGAAATTGTGCCATGAGAAGAAAAGGCTGTACTTTACATGGAGAAATAGACAGATTGGAATATCTCTTGTTAATGCAATTTGACAGCAGTGGGACTTAACAGGTAAAATCTGCCACATCTGCTTTTTTCTGTCTATATAAAGACCTAAAATATTTTGAGGGATGATAATATACTGTTGCACATTTTAGCTAGTTCTCAGGTTTCAAATACCAGTGCCACAGCTGTCAAGCATAAGCAAATGCATAATGATTAAATGCCCACTGGCAGGATTTCTCAGTAATTTTGCTTTGTCTTTCTTTTATCTTTATTGATTTGGACAGATTGACAATTTCAGCAGAATGCCCCATGCAGCTGGAAGACTTTCCAATGGATGCTCATGCATGCCCACTAAAATTTGGGAGCTGTAAGTTATATTTTTCATCTAAAATTCTTGCTTGTTTCCTACACTTTTGTTTGCTTGGTTTCTATAGTGACAAGCTATGATAAACGTACAATAAAATATGTATATATATATATATATAATTATATATGTATACATGGTGTGCTCATTAAAGATTTCTCCTGACCCACTCCTATTTATCGCAGGATGTACAGGTGTAATAATATAAGACTCTATAGGTTAAGTGCCAATTTGCAACTCTGAACTGATAACGGTCCTTCTTTTACATGCACTGAAGTGGTGTGACTTGCAATGATGAACCCAATAGAATATAGAGCAGTCATCAAGTTCCTTTACTTGAAAAACCACACATCATAGGATACATCTGATTATATAAAAAGGTTTATGGTGATGATTCCCCATCACATGATGTAGTCAAGAACTTGCAACGTCATTTCATATGTGGTTGAACTTCGGTGGTAACAGTTCCAATTCCAGGTTGACCCCATTCTGCTATTGATGAAAACACCTTTCAACTAAAGGAACTTGATGACATCTCTGTATTCCACTGGATCCTTTATCACACCTCACACCACTTCAGCACCTGTAAAAGAAAGACCGTTATCTGTTCAGATTTGGAAATCGGCATGTAACCAATATAGACTCATAACATTACACCTGAGTAGCTCCAGTGTTCTGCAATAAATAGAAGTGGGTAGGAGAAAATTTTTCCCGCAATCTGCAGGATCATTTTATTAAAGAAACTATGGAGACTAATATGAGTGGTGACGGCACATGCGCAGATCATAAAATTCAATGTGCGCATGCGCCACCACCACTCATATTCATGTTTACAGTGTCTTTAATAAAATGGTGCCAGAAATCGCACTACAGCTCAGATTTCTCTACTAAATCAGCATCCTAGTGCCAATTTGGCACTGCTCGAGTTTATAGGGCAAAAAAATATTGGTTAGTTCCCCTTAATCGCTTATAGCAGGAATTGGGACTGCAACATCACTTACTTTGGCATCCAGGCAGATTCCCTGTAATTGCAAAACTTTGGCCGGCAGCTCATTAATTCCTCCTTAGGCTGTGAGTGAACGTAATGGTCAATTACCAATCAGCATTTCAATACTACAACAATGTCAATGTAATGGCCGCTTAACACGTCCCAATGTCGTTCCGATATTGGATACACTGGCACAGGAGCGCGCACGTTTTTGGCACTAGTCCAAGATCGCATAGGAGATGTTACACCGGGAGATATCGACAGGCTACTCAACTGCGATGTCTACGCCCCTCCTTTGCGCTATGTACGAGCGACCCAGGAAACGACCATTTAACATGGGAGTGAATAGAGGAAGTTGTGCTCCAAATCGTAGTTGCGCTGTCACACAGCATGATCCTGCCAGATCGTCTATCCAATATCGGGCAGTTGGAGAGCCTGCACAATTCCTCAACAATTTCGTTTTGGCATAGTTCTTGCATTGCATTGCTCATTTACACCTCACAACGCACGAACGATATCGGACCACGTGACTTTTTATCGTTGTTGGACAACGATATCGTGCCATGTAAAGCGACCATTAGGATATGTATATTGAAACCCACCAAGCATAAAAACATTATAACTACCATACTGTGATGTTGCTTCAAGGTTTTTCTTCTAGATAACATGAGTTATAGATTGCTTATTTTCTCTTCATCTCACCTTGCAACTGGCCATTGTAACTTACCATTTTATATTCTCATGCAATATCATGTTCTCATTGTACAGCCATTATTGTATATTGACTTTATACTGGACATGTACATTGTCCTCTTAGCTTTTATAAACTTTTAGTTCTGTGTCGCTCCTCATATTTTTTAATTAATATTTTATGAATATCATATATATAATAAAATTATGTTTATATTCATCCTTGAATGGTTATTCAATTTTTATAGGTTATTTTTAGAAAGTTGTTTTTTTTTTCTTATCATAGAGAACACTGCACAAATTATACTGTAGCTTTACAGTAAAAATAAAATAATATTCTTAAATATATATATTCCTATCCAAGGATTGGGTTTTACTGCTCTTAATTTTTACAGACATAAATTGAATTCAATTCCACAGTTAAATCCACTCGTAATACATAAAAAAGCTGTAGGACATCTTACCGCAGAATGCTATTTTAAGCACATGTTGTCAAGAACTATGACAGCAAATTGAGTGACATGCTGTATATAACCTAAAGTATATCTGCCCAGACAAACTGTTTCACACCAGTGGTTTTAATGTAAAACCTACTCTGCGGGGGTGACATTTCATTGGGTGTTGAAACACAGTCTGCAGGGGTGAAATAGCCCTGAGCAGACTCAATTTTAAGCTTGCACCACTCCGTAACATGATCATTTTCATTGCTTCAATAATCCAGCTTTCATGTTACTACATGATTGTAAGCAATCTGTACACTTTACCGCTTCCCAATCTGATAAACCATGGGTGTGACTAAATAATAATTCGGCTGCACAGTGCATTACATAATAAAGTACATATGTGATAATCCCATCCTGCCATATGTGAGTTCATGAAAACTTGGAAAGAAAACTAAAAGTAATATCACTAATGAAATCAGCTGTTTTTACAGTTATTCAGATATTTGCAGTGGAGTGGCATTAGCAGTAATCAGCAAAAATAAGGAAATAGATAATGAGAGTTTATTTATTGTGCAGACAACCAATATACAGTACTATAAAAAAGTCTACTAAGGCTGCTTTCACATCAGTGGTAATCGCTGATCGCGGCGGTTGCGGTGAAAAAACAGCAACTGCCGTGATTACCGCATAACGGCCGCACTTGCGGTCCACCTGCGGCAAGCCCCATGTAATGTCTATGGGGCTTGCGGCAGATGCGGCAAATGCGGTGTTGTTGCGGTTTTGGCACTTGCAGCAGATGCGGCCGCGAAAAAAACGCGGTATGCCGCAAGTGCCGAAACCGCACTTGCCGCACCTGCCGCACACTTACTGCAAGCCCCATGGACATTGTACGGGCGTTATGTGGTAATCGCGGCAGTTGTGTTTTTTTCACCGCAACTGCCGCGATCAGCATTTACAGCTGATGTGAAAGGGGCCTAAGTCTACTAATTCTAAAAGTCTACTAATTCTAATGTAATAGCTATCCCTTAACAAATAATAATAGACATAAGAATAGTGCTCCTCTTTAGCAGAGGTCCCAAACCTTTCTGAACTGAAGAGCCACATCCAGCTAAAAGACAGAGCCACCATTACCGGTGTAATGATGGCCAAGGTTTTTCCACAGAAGTCATACAAAGGCAATACACCATGATTCAGGGATTCCTACTTTACTCCCATTCACATCTGCTCTTCTGTGTGGAGCTACTCACAAAAATCACCATCTGGAGGCATGCTCTTCATAGATGGTTGCTAAACCTGGTTCTAATGCACCAAGCTAAAAGACAGCCACAAGCCACATATCACAGGCCCACAAGCCACAGGTTGGGGACCCCTGCTGTAGAGGGTCCAGACTTCTGTTTGGGTTTTCTCGGTTTCTTATATTGGTTGAATCTAAGCACCTTATGGCTGGTCAGCAACAAAAATACACAAACATATGTTGTACAACTATTGGCTTCTTGCTTTACGTCAAGAAATCAACAAATTAGCAACAATTTTTATCAAATTAGTTTATTTGCAAATTATAAAACACTGAGCTATATTTTTCTAAAGTAAAACAATAGAGGCTGCAATAATGTTATTACAAGAAAAAACATGAAGCAACTTTGGAAACAATTTTCTGCATTTCCCTTTGGTAGCTTGTGTCCCTGCTTGGATTTTCGGTGTTTTTTTTCAGTTATTTTACCTTAGTATATATGTCTTTTTGACCTATATGCACCAAGAGAGCAGCATTGAAAATGTACAAGTACTTGTTCTGCATAGCTGGGGGATAGGCCCCCACAATAGTATTTAGTGTGTTAAAAGTTCACCCGTCCAAAACAAGTGATATCGAAATTTGTACAAATTTTGAGTACAGAGTGTATTGTGTTAATTTATGTGGTATATTTTTGAAGAACAGTTCACACACTTATATATTAGTTTGGTAAACTTATTAGCAGCTCATTAAGCAGGTCTTCTCCAGTTGTGGCCTTGAGTAACATATGCTCACTTATTGCAAGGCTCATGTATCACTTCTGAAGGCTGCTCAACTGTAGGGAATGTTACAAACTTAACTTTAAAAATGACTTGTATTTCTGCAATATTTGAAATAATAGCCATGTAAATGTTACATTATTCTTAGCCATTTATTACAGACATTGTAAATGTTCTTTGTCTAAATAATGTTTTATAATCCTGAACAGGAAAGAGGTCTATTTGTCATTGTCTAGACAATTGTGCAGCATATTCTGTAAAATAATATATAATTTAGGAAGCATCGCACACATCTTGCACTAGCTAAGAATAATTTTTAACAACCATTTAAAAGTTTGCTATCTTTGAAAATTTTATAATTCCCTTGTAACTTAATACTTTATTTACTGATAAAGTTGCAAAATTGGGTAAAATTAACTAGTCTCCTACTTCAAAAGAACAATTTCATGCTTCAAACTAGGATTTCATTAAATCCTTCATTTGCAGCAATTAACCTTCCAGACCTTTGGCGTACTAGCTAACAAGCGTCTTTTGCCATCTTTTCTTGTCTAAGATATTTTTTACCCTGTTCAAGTTTCTCAAATTACTAGCACAGAGCAGAGCACAGAGATGCCAAAGCTGCTGTGAACCTCTTTCCATATATTTCTGCTCTCCCCATCGGGCGACCAAAACAAAGTTTAGGTTTCTGTAAGTTTCTGCTTTTTATTTCATTGTTTACATATGTGTGTGTCATTTTATTATTTCTATTTTTATACCTTTTTAGTAAGCACTGTACTTTTTATATTAAAGCTTAAAACTTTAATAAGCTTTAACCTTGTATACTCTAAGAATTCACAGCCCGAGGAAGGTGTGGTGTTGTTGATTGTCTGATAAGTCTTAGTTTAGGGGAACTGATCAGCCCCCAAAATCTGATGAGTGGTGACAGCGTGTGTGAAGCGGGGTGCGCAGTCTGAGTTGGGGTGTGATTGATGCTCCCTTTCAGCATAGGACAGAGGTCGAGTGCTGGATTGAGTGAGAGAAGATAGATTAAGCCTTGCAGGCACAACCCCAAGTCACGTGCTGAGAAGTGGGTATGTGACAAATTGTCAGCAAAGCAGTCCCAGACAAATGGCATTAGTCTGTTTCCTTATAACATATTATTTGTTCTACATTAGAGGTGATCAAATCTTTTCAAATTCAAATGTCACAAAGTTTGACAATTTTTCCCCAAAATGTCATTTGTTTCAAATAAATTTGCTGCAAACTGCTGGTACTCTGATAACCCTGATAAGATATGTATAACACTCCGGAGTTTCGTAGGATTGTATTCAACCCTTTCAATCTCTTGGTATATCCCCGTAGTAACTAACAGCCATAACACAGTACAATTTCCAACTATACATGTTTTTAAAAATTAAAATTGGACCAAACATTCATTTTATATATGATCAGACAAACTATTTTGTGCAGAATACTGACTTCAAGCTGATGGTGTCGCTGTTAGACGTGACTTCATCTTAATGAGACAAGTAATGTGCCATGTATTCCATAACACCATCCACTTTCCCACTACGTATCTGCTTGCTAGAGACAAATAAAGCAAAATGTGATCTGTGTTTGGATGTACTACAACTACCCAGACAAAGGGTGCCAAAGATGGTGGTGCTTTTGCTGCTGCTATTAGTTTCCACAGTCTTAGGCTGATTTTACAATGTTTTTCATCATCCATATGAATCAGGCTTGAACTGAATACACCTGCAACAGTTTTCGGCCCCATTGATTTTCAATGGGGCTGAATGAACTTGTGGGTGCATCCAGTCCTTTACTCTTTTCCTAAATCTGGGTGTTCACGAGTGTTCCCAACTTTGTCACTAAGGCTAGGGTCACACTTGACATGCGTTTTTTAAGGTGCTTTTTGGCAGCCTGCATTTTTCCAAAAAACGCATGTACCATTTAGTGCCATATAAAAACGCATGCGTTTCCCATAGGGCCCAATGTTAAAAAAACGCATATGCGCGTTTTTGAAAAAGCACCAAAAAGTGCTGCTTGCAGTATTTTTTGGTGCTGAGCCAAAAACGCATCCCAAAAACGCATGGTACAGTTAAACATGCGTTTTTGCTATTGGGGCATGCGTTTTTTACATGGGGGCCTATGGATGCGTTTTTGCATGCGTTTTCACATAACGCAAGTCTCAAAATCACATGTGAAATCTGCAAGTGTGACCCTAGCCTAAGAACATAAACACATCTTGGTGCAGTTTTGGCCTCTGTGACAAACCCGGAAGCACTCAGATTGGGGCACCATGAGTAAAATCACAATGTGACAGTTGGATTTAGACCCCCAGATCCAGGTTTTAGAACTGCTCATGCCCATAACACAGTTCCAAATCACCCAGGGGCGTGTCATTTGGCCATGGATCCAGTGGAAACTGGTTCAGAGCCAGAAGAAACTGTCTGCTCCTGCACCAGTGTTATCCCTGATCCGTGAGACAGACCAGTGATAATACCAGTGCGGGGGCAACAGTTTTTACAATTCCGTGGGTGCCCAGGGCAATCCATAAAGATGCAAGAAAAACCTGCATCACCTAGGATACAAAAAGGCGCTAGTGTGAAACTGTCTCAGTCATAATGATTTTCTTTTTTTACACTACCCAATCCATTGCTATTGCCACTTTTACTTTTACAATACATTTTATACAACACTAGGATCAACTTTTAATGAACTTTTCAATTCTAATTGTTCAACTGTTGCCTAAAAGCCGCATACAGAAAACAATATAGTGAAGTAGACTGCAGTATGGATGTAGCATGTACAGTTGTTAAATTGGACTAGTAAAAACAAATGTGCAAAAGCAGACATCCACAGTTAAATGTCTACATTTTTTTAAATGATTTTTTAACAAAAATAAAATAAATTGCTAGCTAGGTACACAACCAAAAAGGCAAGACCTGCTAGACAGACCTGTATTGTTCTTGAATGTATGAATGTAAATATGACTAAAAAAAGATATGTGATCAAATAAAATACAGCGCTAAATCTCCTTTAACTTTCTATTCTAACAGGATTTACGCAAAACACACCCCCTCTTTTGCAAACTAAAACAGAGTATTAAATAAAATAAAAATTGGCGCTAGAAAGAGGTTCCTTTATAGAATAATATTCTAAACTTAAATTCACCCCCTAAAAAACTACCTACATCACATAAAGTCAAAATCACTCAATAATCCATCAAGGTTTAGTTCAGAATTATTAAATTATGACAATAGTCACTCAGAAAAATATTGGTACATGTTTTAAAAGACTATTATTAGGATGGTGAGCGGGCTCTGGCTGGTGGCTACTGTTTACTTATGGTCCTTTGTTTCAATACTATTGTTATCCACATAGGCTTTATGAAAATATTCTATTCACTTGAAAACCACTTTCTGTTAAAGCCTCATTCACATTCACTGTTGTCAGAGGTTATTGCCAGTTGTGCTAGCAGCAAACTCAGACAAGTTCAGTCACAAGGTGCTGTTAGTTATTTTTCACAGCAGAGTTCAGAGGCTGCTAGTGCTAGTTAGTGTTAATTTGCAAGTCAGTTCAGTTTTAAATGATTGCAGGTTGTGCTCAGGGCACCACCGTAATTAAAGCTCGAAAGATATGCTAGAGCAGATGTGGCACCCTGCCATTACAGGTAGCCACAGAACCACCTAAAGCATGGAAGGATTTCCACAGCGGGTACTCTTACACACACAACACCTTCCACCCCAGACCTGTAGGGGGAGCTCCACTTGCTGTCCTTAAGCAAGATCCCCTATAAATACCGGTGCTGGGGAGGAGTTAGTTAGTCCATGCAATACAGAGCAGTACTGTGAAGACGTCCTGGTGTATCAGAGCCATGCTAGGACAGAGCCAGTAGACCAGCCTAGTCAATGTGAGGGCCTGAGAGTGAGGTCGGAGGCAAGGCGCAAGGAAGACAGAGCAAAGGAGCAGACTGGGGGCAGAGGAACTATACTGGTTCACCACAGAAAGCAACCCGGACACCAGAGTCTGAGTCTGCAGGAGAGCATCTAGCCCAGCAGAAAAGACCAGTTCACTGAGGAGACTCCAGTCTCCCTGACACCTGTAACCAACCAATGAGGGAGCCAGGGACCTCAGAAAGAGTCATTGCGGTAGGCCACACAAAGGTTCTTGACACTATAACACGGGTGAGACAGAGACACAGAGGAGGTCAGGCCTAGTTCTACATAGGCCAAGGGACTTCACCAAGGGAAAAGAGACAAGGAGGCCTTATCCATCACTCATTGTGGAAATCCAGAAGTGCTTCCTGACCATCTGGAATGTACCCTGGACAGTGCTAGTCATAACTCCAGGAAAGGTACAGAAACGATTCCCAGTGTGTGTGTCAGTTTTTTCATCCCTGAACCTGTCCGTCCTAGATACTGTAGCAGCAGCCCGGCTACCTAGCCTCCTCCTGTGCAAACCCCGTCACCTCATTACTGCCCCGGGGACCCCGCTCCACCTGTGGGGAGCAGTACTACCCAAGCTGCCCATCCATCATCCCCGGAGGTCTGCTGCAGCGCTGATGCCTTCACCAGATTCTACAGGTGGCATCACAAGACTTTATCCTTTTATTTTTCCCCTTTTTGTTCAGCGACCCCCAGGACTACGGGCCTAGGCACTGGCCACAGAGACAGCACCCCCAGTACTAACGCCCGCGTATCGAGTTCCCAAAGAACCCTGGACGGGTCACAGACATCAATGACATGTGCTGCTACCTGCAATAAAGTCTTATTAACCATATTAGAGAGCTGCAGACTATGCAGGATTTCCTGAAAGGATGGAGTGCTTGCAGTCTGCCTTTATACTCCGCACTTACTTGGATGTTGAAGATAGATAACTTTGCTGACTTCAATCAGATCACAGGTGCGGAGAGGAGGAAGAGATTAATCTCCTCATCTTCTCATATGTCTACTGAGTGCATGTGAGTGCAGTTAGATGTTTTCTTTGAAGTCTTCGGGTGTGAGTGATCCGATACCAGCTGCGACTGTTTTCCCAGTTCAATTCCACCTGAGAAAAAATCGCAGATCGGCTCTGCCCCATTGATTAACATGGGGCTGAAAGTAATCCGATTACTGAGTGTAAAGTGTAATCCGACTGTACTCATTGTGTGTCCTAGCCCTAATAAAGCTGTTGGATTCCTTGCTTTCAATCAGGCTGGCATAGTTACTCATGATTGGCTATGCTATACCATGGCCTGAGGTCATGTGAGCCTTTTGTTACTGATAAAATGTGCAAAAAGACAGTTGGCATTTTTGAGAGTTTCATACGCAACTCAATTTAGAATTGTCCAGATTTGCCAGGACCTGAACTTTTTAAAAAAAAATCTACTTTAATTTTCTTCAAATAGATTTGATCCTTTTTATTCTGCGCCTTATCAATGTGTTCTTTATGTTTCTAAATAAATATTTTAGGATAGATCATCAATATAATATTGTTGGGGGTTTTAGTCCCAGATTCTTTATTGATAAATTGACTGAATAGGTCAAGGTGCTCCAGAGACTGCTGAATACCTTTTATAGTTACTAGGTACTGCTATGTACATTTTGCAGTTGCTGCAGCTTGGTCCTATACAAGTGAATAAGACTAAGCTACAACACTAGGCCCTGGAAAGTAATGTTGTAATCAGTGAAGGAACGTGACACTGGAGCATGTAGATCCTTTTATTTAATAGATTGTAGTAATGTGCAATTTGATTGTGGTGCTAGTTTTAACTGATTGTCATGAAATTTACTCTAGCTTTCTAAGTTTAACAAAATATTTATCCAGTTTTCGCATTTTAGAATTGTGAAATAATGGAATAGTGATCGCAGAGCGGAATAGAACATACAGTTTATTTTTCTATTTCTCCTCTTTGTTGCGGACTTGTTGCCTTGTAAAGTTAAGGTTAAGATTTATGTTAAATCTAGGGGGTGTTGCAAAAGATTTTTCACTGTGGGGGAGAACTTCTTTCCCTGTGGTTAACAAATCATAAACACATATCAACATACTGGGAAAAAAAGAACACACCCCAAAATAGACCAGAACAGATTTCTCAGTGTGAGATGTAATGACGTACAGTCTGCCCTCATCACTAATCTCACTTCAGACCTAAGTGCCTTTACAAAGTGCGGAGCAGAGCTGAGCATGATTAGATACGCCTTTATTCTTTCATCTCACAGCCAGTGTGGGAAGAGGGGTATGCAACTGAGCTAACAGCACTGTGAAAGGAGGGCTGTTAGAAGTGTATGTACATAAAAGTGTACTCGTCACCAGATTTTGGGGTTCTAACCTAAAAACACCACTTTCAGCCACACCTATGCACTCTAGGAAGGTTTAACTTAGACCCTGACTCCCCCTGTACACCTCAGCAATAGCATTTATAAATCTTAAGAATCTAATATTGTAATTGAAACAAAATATATCCTGCTTAGAAAGCCTGAGATTGTCAAGAGTAGCCTATAGCTATAGATTATTCAGAAAAATGTTATTTTTGTATTTATATATTTATAAAAGAGTTATTTTTCTCAATATATAGGACATATAAGGACCTAAATAGTCCAGCTAGACAGTATTATCATGTATGATTGTGAACATGAGCAAGAAGGTGATTGGAAAGTTAAAGTGTGAGGCTAGGGTCACACTTTAAAAGAGAATTACATTCACCGCATCCAGATCCATTTTCATGAAAAATGTGTGGCTGAAGTTGCTATCCGGTCACCGGATTGCTCCGGATGTGTAATCTGGAGCAATGCGGTTACCGTACAGTTTGCTCATCCCTGCTGCCGCAGGGATGAGCAAACTAGGAAACAAGAGGAACTGAATACGATGCAGTCTATGATTTTTATTAGATGAATGACATATTAAAATTTAGGAGTGACAAACGGCGGTGTACACAAAAGGAGCCGATTACAGGAACACAAGGGGTAAAAAATATACATACAGGATATATTCCAGTTTTTACATAGCTGTTTCAATGTTTACTGCATACAAGATTCAAAGCGAGTACATATGTCTTAGTAATCAGTGGTTTATACCCAAATACACAAGGCAGTCATAGATAAATAAAGTGCATAGTGCTGTGCAATAACAGGCCAGTCAATGAAACCGGCAACAAGACTGCCAGTGCAGGGGAAAAAAGACTCAACAATTATGTAATTGCAGTGGATACCTGCAGCAAAACAAGCAGGAGAAACTCAATTATTAGAGTATACCCATGTAAACATACAAATTCCCTGTGGCCTGGTCACGGCTGGGAGCCCCGACGCGGCGTTTCGCTGTGCTGGTGTGGTAACCACAGCTTCCTCAAGGGGACGTCCCCTTGAGGAAGCTGTGGTTACCACACCAGCACAGCGAAACGCCGCGTCGGGGCTCCCAGCCGTGACCAGGCCACAGGGAATTTGTATGTTTACATGGGTATACTCTAATAATTGAGTTTCTCCTGCTTGTTTTGCTGCAGGTATCCACTGCAATTACATAATTGTTGAGTCTTTTTTCCCCTGCACTGGTAGTCTTGTTGCCGGTTTCATTGACTGGCCTGTTATTGCACAGCACTATGCACTTTATTTATCTATGACTGCCTTGTGTATTTGGGTATAAACCACTGATTACTAAGACATATGTACTCGCTTTGAATCTTGTATGCAGTAAACATTGAAACAGCTATGTAAAAACTGGAATATATCCTGTATGTATATTTTTTACCCCTTGTGTTCCTGTAATCGGCTCCTTTTGTGTACACCGCCGTTTGTCACTCCTAAATTTTAATATGTCATTCATCTAATAAAAATCATAGACTGCATAGTATTCAGTTCCTCTTGTTTCCTAATGCTGCATGAATATGTTGATGCTTAAGGTGACCCCTCCACATGAACCTTTTATGTGGGGGATGTTGACCCTTACTTTTGAGCCCAAAGGGGCTTTGTTTCTAAGGGATGAGCAAACTGTAAAATTTGTTAAAACAGCTTAAATATGAATAATAATTGTGGCCATCATGTCTCTCGGTGGTGCCCACCCCCACTAGAGACATGCTGCCCACTCAGGTGGGCATGTAATGTGTTAATAACTCATGTAAAGTAAGCCAATTCCTGACGGCTCTGTACAATTTTCTGAATGAAGCCGCAGCTCCCCTGTGAGGTGTGCGCATACTATACGTAATGTACGTATAGTATGTGCGCTGTCCGAGGTCCTGTAGGCTTTTACATTAGGTCTAAGGGCAGCGCACCGCCATAGAACTACTGTAAATGCCTACAGGACCTCGGCTTACTGTAAATGAATTATTAACACATTACTTGCCCACCTCAGTGGGCACCACTTCTCTAGGGGGGGTGGGCACCCCCTAGAGACATGATGACCACAATTATTATTAATATTTAACCTTTTTTAACAGTGTTAAAGCAGCCGGGATAAGCAAAGTATACGGTAGCTGCATTGCTCAGGATTACACATCCTGAGCAATGCGGTTACCGCATTGCAGATGATAGAACCACTCCGAAAACTGCAGCCTGCATGATTTTTCATGTAATGCAATCCGGTTGTTATAATGGACTCCTATGAGGAGCGTTTCCTGATGCGGTTTTGAGCTTTTTGGAAAGGGTGGTCAAGCCAAACATTTATTTGAACTATGTTTAATACAAATAAACTAAGGGCCCTTTCACATCAGCGTTTTTTTCAAATCGCGGCAGATGCGATGAAAAAACCGCATCTGCCGTGATTACCGCATACCGGCTGCACTTGCGGCACGGTTGCGGCGCGGTTGCGGTAAACGCCATACAAGGTATAGGCGGACTTGCGGCAGGTGTGGCAAGTGCGGTTTTGGCACCCTAACAGTTCTATTTTTTCAACACCTGCCTAAAACCTTTCCACAATAACATATGTAAATGGTTAATATATCATACATATCATAGTGATCAATACCACAAGATCTTATAACTACTTACATACACATAAAACACACACACACGGAAGGTAATCTACTTACATGATTAATTTCTTATTCAGCCATTCGGACACACAGTACACTATGTACATTTTTTTCTTACATTATTTTTCATGCATTTATTTCATCTTTGCAACTTGCAAGTCTATAGTTTGTTGTAATCATTAAAATTCTAATCTTCTACATTTCTCATAAGTGTTTCATTATTTTCACAAAGCAATGAGGCTTGGACAAGAATGCCACATGTATTGTAACAAAAAATGATATGTGATGTTTTTACAACGAATGTGGACATTTTCTGGAGGAGAGTGCTGAATAAACGGAAAATATGGTAATTCTGAAATACAATTTTAATGACATTTGGCTAAAAGAATAGGAAACATAAGAAAATAGGAATCACTTATACAACCCATTAAAAGCTTGGATATGCCATCAGAGTTCAAAATGTATGTATTTCTGAGTGTAATATTTAAAAATATATATAAGAAATTTACAGTTGCATGTAAGGTGCAACTTTAATGGGACCTTGTAACTGAATATTAAAGGGGCTTGCCAATTTAGTAAAGTGCTCTTAAAAGGATTGACCACATGTAAAACCACAAACTCAAAAGTATTCATCATTCTCTTGTCCAGTGCTTGCTCTCCCTTGTTGCTCCCATCTCTGTATTTTGGTGACATCAGGTCCACAGAGCAAATCCACTCCAACCACGCTGTGTCAGTGATTAGCTGCCCCGCTGAAGTGTGCTGTTAATGTGATATTTCCGCTACAGCCAAAGCACAGAGACTGGAGTAAAGATGGAAAGCGGATGATAGACTCGGTAAGCGTAAGTATTATCTTAGTTTATTGTATTACACATAGGCAATCCTTTGAGGATCACTTTCCTTTACCCCTTCATGACCTTGGACATAACGGTATGTCCAATGTCACCTCCCTTCCTTTGATATGAGCTCACACATTGAACTCTCAATCACTGATAGCGCGATCTAAAGCATTGCTGCGCTATTTCCTGCCATAATTGGCAACTTTGTGACACGACCAAGAAGCCTTGATGCATTGCCATGACGGCCCAAGGTCTTTTGAGGACTCTGCATGCAGTCATGACTCACTTCTTGCAAGCAATACCTTAGCGGCGGTACTTACAGATCATTTCTCCTCTTCAGAGCCGTGCATCATCATAGCCTTGAACAGAGGAACTGATCAGACTGTGCATAGCTGAGGCACCCAAATGGGCCAGTAAAATAGAGTAAGAGTAAAAAAAAGTTTTGAAACAATATAAAATAACCTAATAGTTCAAATCACCCCACTTTTACCGCATTTTAAAGAAAACTATTGAAAAAAAATGAAAAAAAAAAAATAGACATTTGGTATCACTGCATTCAGAAATGCCCGATCTGTCAAAACATAAATTCAATTACCGTATATACTCGTGTATAAGCCGACCCGTGTATAAGCCGACCCCCCTACTTTTGCCCCCAAAACCTGGGAAAATCTATTGACTCGCGTATAAGCCGAGGGTGGACTCCAGCACAGGTATACAACCCCCAGCAGTGAGGTATACAGCAGCCTCCCCAGTGGTAGTATACAGCAGCCTCCCCAGTGGTAGTATACAGCAGCAGCGGGTACAGCAGCCCCAGAGGTATATGCAGCCCCAGAGGTATATGGCCATATATACAGCAGCCCCAATATACAGCAGCCCCAGTGCTATTGCAGCCCCAGTGGTATTGCAGCCCCTATATACAGCAGCCCCAGTGGTATTGCAGCCCCTATATACAGCAGCCCCAGTGGTATTGCAGCCCCAGTGGTGTATACAGCAGCCCCTATATACAGCAGCCCCAGTGGTATTGCAGCCCCAGTGGTATTGCAGCCCCTATATACAGCAGCCCCAGTGGTATTGCAGCCCCTATATACAGCAGCCCCAGTGGTATTGCAGCCCCAGTAATGCAGGGCCCCTATATACAGCAACCCCAGTGGTATTGCAGCCCCTATATACAGCAGCCCCAGTGGTATTGCAGCCCCAGTGGTATTGCAGCCCCTATATACAGCAGCCCCAGTGGTATTGCAGCCCCAGTGGTATTGCAGCCCCTATATACAGCAGCCCCAGTGGTATTGCAGCCCCAGTGATGTATACAGCAGCCCCTATATACAGCAGCCCCAGTGGTATTGCAGCCCCAGTGGTATTGCAGCCCCTATATACAGCAGCCCCAGTGGTATTGCAGCCCCAGTGGTATTGCAGCCCCTATATACAGCAGCCCCAGTGGTATTGCAGCCCCAGTAATGCAGGGCCCCTATATACAGCTGCCCCAGTGGTATTGCAGCCCCAGTGGTATTGCAGCCCCTATATACAGCAGCCCCAGTGGTATTGCAGCCCCAGTAATGCAGGGCCCCTATATACAGCAGTCCCAGTGGTAGTATACAGGCAGCCTCAGTAATGCAGGGCCCCCCCCTCATGCTCCGGTCTCCTGTAAAGCAAGTTATACTTATCAGTGCCCGCTGCCGTCCGCGCCCGCCGCTGCCGACATCCCGATCCTCCGTCTTCATGCATCTTCTTCCTGTTTCCTGTGCGCGTCGCCGGTAATGACGTCACTGCCTGCGACGCGCACAGAGCAGGAAGAAGATGAATGAAGATGGAGGATCGCATGTCGGCAGCGGCGGGCGCGGACGGCAGCGGGCACTGATAAGTATAACTTGCTTTACAGGTGACCGGAGCATGAGGGGGGGGGCCCTGCATTAATGGGGATGCGGGGGCTGCTGTATACCGCTGTATACAGCAGCCCCCGCACTGACTCGCGTATAAGCCGAGGGGGGTACTTTTCAGCCCAATTTTTGGGCTGAAAAACTCGGCTTATACGCGAGTATATACGGTAATCAGATCTGTAAACTGTGTAATGGAAAAAAAGTAAAAATGCCTAAAGTGCAATTTTTCTTTGGTCGCATTAAAATGCAATAACAGGCGATCAAAACATCATATACACCCAAAAATGGTACCATTAGAAATGTCAGCTCAAGTCGAAAAAATAAGCTGTCATATAGTCCCAGAGCCAGATAACTGAGAATGCTATTGGTCGTAGAAAAAGACACCAAAAAGAGCTACTTTTTTTTTTTTTTTTTATAATTTTCGAATTTTTTTTCACCACTTAGATAAAAGTAAAAATATACATGTTTGGTATCAACAAACTTGTACCAACCTGAGGCATCACACCACCATGTCAGTTTTACCATATAGGGAACATGATGAATAAAAAACTCAAAAGAAATCTTGTAATTGCATTTTTTTACTGTTTCACCACATTTGGAATTTTTTTTCCCATTTTCCAGTACACTATATGGTAAAATAGATGTATCATTCAAAAGTACAACTCATCTTGCAAAAAACAAGCCCTCATAATCCCTTTATTAATGGAAAAATAAAAACAAGTTATGGCTCGTAGAAGGGGAAGGGAAAATGAAATTGCAAAAAAGTGAAAAGGCAAGGTCTTAAGGGGGTGTCACACGCGTCAATGTCGTCAGCGAGATGATCGCTGACGACATTGACGGATGATCGCTGGTGAGCTGTCACACAGACAGACTCACCAGCGATCAATTGACCAGTGACATCATGGAAACGATTTAAATATCGTTTCCACGATGTCCTGCTCCCGCTGCCAGCCTGCTGGAAGCGGGAGCAGCCTGGTCTCCAAGGTACACTGCGGGTAACTAGGCAGCGCGCGCTGCCTAGATACCCGACGTGTATCTTAGTTACCAGCCTCCTCCGCTCACCCGGTGAGCGGAGGAGGCTGGTAACTAAGGTACACAGTCGGGTATCTAGGCAGCGCGCGCTGCCTAGTTACCCGCAGTGTACCTTGGAGACCAGCTCCCAGCGCTTGTGACAGGCGCTGGGAGCTGGAATATCGCTACTCCCGGTGTCACACGCAGCGATGCTGCGTGTCCACCGGGCGACAATCGCCAGGTTTCAGAGCTGGTTCTGAAACCTGGCGATCATCAACCAGCGATTTATCGCTGGTTGATGCAGTATGTCACACGCATCAATATCGCTGCAACGTCACGTGCAGCCGATATCGTGCAGGCGATATTGACGCGTGTGACACCCCCTTTAAAGTGGTAATTGTGTAAAACCTCTTCAACAAATTGTAGACAAGTTTTAGGTTGCACATGTCTTGGACTACATGAAAACATATGCATGGAAAGAGGTAATCTCTTTACTTTTGAGGATATACTTGTCTTTAACAAGTCATTATGCAGCTTCTCATCTGCTGATTGTCTGCCCTATCTGCTTCTGTACTCAGTGTCTATCTGCCTTCATGGGGAGCCTTGGGAGAAAAGGAGGAAAGGAACCTGGGCCCTTGTGCTCTCCCTCAGGCTAGGGGAACCCTGACTTTCCTTGAAGTGAACCTGTCAGCCTACCACTACCTGTCCCTGCACCTTGCTAGCTCATCCTCAACCATCCCTTTCTGACCTAAAACTGCACTATAAAGCTTGGGAAAAATGATTTTAATAACTTACATCCAGTCTACATCTGTAGACTGGAATGGGTGGTCTCCATTCTTTCTCCTCACAGGCTCTTAGCACACCCCACTATGCGTCATCATTGTGTCTCCTGTGTTGAAATTCCAACCTCCTCCATATAGTATGACGTGCAGCCAGATGTCAGTTTTGGTTCAGTGCATTGTGGGGGCTTATCAGGTGTATGGCCCAGCTTTAATATGCGCACTGCGCATGCATCAGCGCTGGACCGTACCGGCTGATAAGCCCTCAGAATGCACTGGACTAAAACTGACGTCCAGGTGAATGACATACTGCATGGAGGAGGCCGGAATTTTAACACAGGAGACGGAATGATGACGCCCAGCAGGGCGTGCTAAGAGACAGCCAGAAGGGAGAATGGAACCCTGGAGACCACCCATTCCTGTGTAGGGTATAGAGCAGTTTTAGGTCAGAGAGGGGTGGTTATGGATAAGCTAGCAAAGTGCAGGGACAGGGAGTGGTAAAATAGGGGCCTAAAACAAGCTGACAGGTTACCTTTAATAAGCATGATGTCAGCTGTGATGCTCATCAACAGAGCAAAGAAGTCACCGCTCTGTTGATGCAACATCAGTGATAGCTGCAGAATCACCAGTTGGACTGATCTTAGACCGCTATGTTGGCAAAGAACGGTGCAAGGCATAGCAGCTACCTTTCTGTTAGTGCCTAGGCACATTTTTTTTGTAAAATGCCAGATATACTCTTTATTAAAACCAAAATGTCATAATCATAGAAATGGATGACAACTCAAAAGTCTATGACAACTGCTTACTAACAGAGCATAGTGAAAGCCAGTCCATGTAAAAAAAATATCCTTCAGTATCCACCAGTCATTTGCAGTCAGACAGACGATTTTTGCTAGAATACCTACTTAAATTGACTGAATCGCTGCTAAAGGTATCATAATCCTACTATGACAGAGTAGTCATGAACAATTTATTCCATCATGCTTTGTGCCTTATATTTCTATCTGTAAAGTTGTGCTCAAATGTTAACATATCCCGGAAGATTTATTGCTTTCTTGGCCTTATTTCAGAGAATATGAATGATAACACAAAAACTTTTTTTCCACTCATGGTTAGTGGTTGGGTGAAGCCATTTTTTGTCAAACTACTGTGTTTTCTCTTTATAAATCACAATGACAACCAAAAACGTCCAAATGACCCATATCAAAAGTTCACATACCCCAGTTTTTAACCTTCCTAGCGTTATTCCCGAGCCTGACTCGGGGTTAACATTCACTACCAGAAGCGTTAACCCCGAGTCAGGCTCGGGCTTACCCGCGTTCGCGGCAGATGCGGTGAGAAAACCGCACTTGCCGCACTTGCCGCACTTGCGCCGCACTTGCGGCGCGGTTGCGGTAATCTGCATAGTAAAGGGAACCAACCACCTCGGATGACCCTCATACACTGTTAATATGTGCCCCTGCAGCCTAGTAAACCATTAGCAGCACTGTTTTTGTGTGAAAAGTGGCTGCAGTAGAAGTGAGATAATGATTTTATAAACTTACATGCCTGCGTACTTGAGGGCGTCTCCCTGTGTGTGCTGGCACTTGTGGGCTGTGCTCATCATGTCTGCTCTCCCCCTCCCTTATGCACGCCCCCTCTCAGCCTGCTATAGTGATGTGAGGCTGATTGCGTCATAAAGGGGCGGGGCTATCGGGATGCCGCAATTTAGCCCCGCCCCTTTATGACGCAATCAGCCTCACATCACTATAGCAGGCTGAGAGGGGGCGTGCATAAGGGAGGGGGAGAGCAGACATGATGAGCACAGCCCACAAGTGCCAGCACACACAGGGAGACGCCCTCAAGTACGCAGGCATGTAAGTGTATAAAATCATTATCTCACTTCTACTGCAGCCACTTTTCACACTAAAACAGTGCTGCTAATGGTTTACTAGGCTGCAGGGGCACATATTAACAGTGTATGAGGGTCATCCGAGGTGGTTGGTTCCTATGCAGATTACCGCAACCGCGCCGCAACCGTGCCGCAAGTGCGGCGCAAGTGCGGCAGCTATGCGGCAAGTGCGGCAGATGCGGTTTTTTAACCGCATCTACCGCGAACGCGGGTAGCCCGCTTTTAGCAAAAAATTCTAGAACTAAACAGACCGCCAGGGAGGCTACTATCGTGTATTGCTCCCTCTAACATCAATGCTGTCATTGATGTTAAAAGGTGAAATACACAATATTAAGAACTTGAAGTCTTTTGTGGTAGTTGTGGATGAGGCTCTTTATTTTGTCAGATGCTAAAGCTGCCCATTCTTCTTGGCAAAAGGCCTCCAGTTCTTGTAAATTTCCGGGCTTCTTGCATGATTTGGGTGCTTTAGTTCTCCCCAGAGTGGCTCATGATATTGAGGTCAGGAAACTGAGATGGCCACTACAGAACCTCCCTTTGTTCTGCTGTAGCCAATGATAGGTGGACTTGGCCTTGTGTTTTAGATTGTCGTCATGTTGGAATGTCCAAGTGCATCCCACGCGCAGCCACTGGGCTGATGAGTGCAAATTTGCCTCCAGTATTTGCTGATAATGTGCTGCATTCATCTTTCCTTCAACCTTGACCAATTTCCTGTGCCTTTGTAGCTCACACATCCCCCACATCATCAGCGATCCACCTTCATGCTTTACAGTAGGAATGGTGTTCCTTTCATCATAGACCTTGTTGACACATTTCCAAATGTAACATTTATAGTTGTGGACAAAAAGTTTGATTTTGGTCTCATCACTCCAAATTGCCTTGTTTTAGAATTTCTTGTCTCTGTACTGTTTGGCGTATTGTAAGTGAGATACTTTGTGGCATTTGAACAGTAATGGCTTTCTTCTAGCGACTTGACCACGCAGCCTATTTTTGTTCAAGTGCCTCCTTATTGTGTATTTTGAAATAGCCACACTGCTAGTTTTCGGTGAATCCTGTATTTCAGCTGATGTTATTTGTGGGTTTTTCTTTGCTTCCTTAACAATTTTCATTGCCATTATGGCTGAAATTTTTGTTGGTCTACCTGATCATGGTTTGGTTTTTACAGAGCCCCTGATTTTCCATTTGTTGAACATAGTTTGAACACTGCCGACTGGCACTATCAATTCCTTTGATATATTTTTGGTATCCTATTCCCATTTTATACAGATCAACTATCTTTTGCTTTAGATCCATTGACAATTCTTTTGCTTTCCACATGACTCACAATCCAGAAACGCAAGTGGCTGGATGAAAGATGCAAGAGTCTGTCTGGATCCCAGAAACTCACTCAGCTCTTATGCACACTCACTGATTACGAGCAAACAGGTCACATGTGATGATGCTATCTTTATTAGCCATTCAAACCCATTTGTGTCAACTTTTGTGCATGTTATCAGGCCAAAATCACTAGGGTATGTGATCAGGGTCATTTCGATGTTTGGCTGTCATTATGATTTAAAAAGAGAAAACACAGTAGCGTGACAGTAAATAGCTTCACCCAATCACTAACCATAAGTGGAAATAATTTTTTTTTGTGTTATCATTCATAATCTCTAAAAAAAAAAAGCAAAAAAATCTGGAGGGGTATGTAAACCCTTGAGCACATCTGTATATGTATATGTAGGTGGCAGGTATAGCATAGTGGTTAAGTGCACAACTACTAATACTCTAATATGAGAGACCAGTGCCTTTTGGAAATATAATATACCAGTAGGGGTCCTTGGTCAAAACTCCTAACACATTATGCCTACCTCAATAAAAATGAGAGTGTTATGAACAAAGACAGTCATGCTTGCTCGCATGTCATAGACAACAAGGTCTGTGGCCGATGTTGACAATCTGATGACACATGGGCTCCTGGAACAAACCATACCTGGACAAGGCAAGAGAACCTGGATCAAATGAAATGCTACTACAACAGCAGACCAAATGAGAGAGGATATATGAAGCATATGAGGAAACTATGGATGGATACAAGACCCACATGTCTATTGACTGAGAAACAGCTAGTTATCAAACATTTCAATGTCATTAGATAAGCTAAATACAATTAACCCCAGAGATCAACTGCCAGGGCTCAGGAGAGAAATACCACCAGACAATGTGCTAAAAGATGCCAAGAGAGTACTTGCTACCACCACACTAAATCAAACTGATCTATTCTATTGCGTCATCAGTCCTGAAAATGCTTTACCATATATCCAATAAGAACAACAGATGTATATGCCCCCCTTGGAAATGAAAACTTGAAACAAAGATCAATGTGGCACAAAGGGGAGTCAGACAGCTAACAGAAATTCTGAAGGGTGTGAAGATCAAGGAAAAAACCAAGCTGGGAAAGTTCAAAGGCCAGACTCCATCTAGAGCTTCAAAATTTGAGAATGAAACACAGTAACCACCTAGAACAAGAACCAGTCACCATCCAACAGCATGTCAAGAGCATGAAGGGCTGGACAGCATCTGGCCCAGACATGGTCCACGCCTACTGGCTAAAGAAATTAACAGCAGTATATGAACGCCTGACAAAATACATGAACTAACTTCTATAAGCAAGCCACCACCACATTAACATGATTTTTATTCAGTAATGGGGCCTTGTGTGGTTAGCAAGCTTACAAGTCATTGAGGTCGAGTGCATTAGTTATTGTTTTCTTTGAAACTATTGTGCCTGCTGATTCCAGGTCTTTCTCTAGTTCTCCACAGGTTATTATTGGCTCTTGTACAACTATTCTGATAATTCCATCCACTCCTGTGTATGATATCATGCAATGAGCACTTTGTCATGGCTGGTTTAAGATTAAACTTATTGTTTCCCATTCCAGATTATTGCCCCAACAATGCTTACTGGAACCCTTAGTAATTTAATTTTGAAATTCTTCCTTAACCAATGACATCATATGTTTTGTAATATTAAGGTTGCGGAGGTTTTCAGACAGCTCACTGGTTTTACCCATCATGAGATGTTACTTGTTGTTCACCTTGGTAATAAGACACCTTTTTAAGAACGTAATATTATTTTTTACTAAGGATTGTTTCCTTATTACGGATCGATTTCAGCTGGTGTCATGATTTTTCATGGCTTGTTGTATCTCTTTTTCTTCTTGTGTTCAATACTTTTTCCTATGTCATTTCTCATTATTACACATAACTTAATCTATGGATGTATATGGTTTGATTTATTTTCCTGTGTGGATTGGATGGGTTGTTACCAACATCTGGTAAGAAATTCATGTTAATAGCACCTTTAGAAATACATTTACTTTGAAAGTTGGTGACATGTTCAATACATATTTCACACTTGTATACTGTGACTGTTTACTCACTTAAAGTGAAGGAGGTTACTCACTTTACTTTGTCCACAAGGTAGCAATAGAAATACATTTCATTTAACGGTCCAGATAATTTATTAACCACTTCATAAACCAGTCCAGGAAAAGAAAACAGAAGCCTTCCTTTGGCTTCACAAGAACATAAATACACACATGGTAGACAGTCCATTTAACTCATGGGTACACCTGCACAGGTTCAAATACATTTCTCTACAGTAGTATCCCACTGGAGGTTTTCAGCCCTTCATTCACATTGACTCCGGTCAGTAGACACACAGTTCCTCAGTTAATTTCCTCTCAGGAGGCATGGCACCTCCACACAAACTGTCTCCTGTCAGTTCACACACTCTGGAGGTCTGCTTCCTCAAACACAGAACCATGTGGCAAACAAACAGATACTATTAAAACATAAGAGACACACCCATGGTATATGGATAGCCAGATCCACCCATCTCTCCAGCTATCTATAAACCTGGCCCTTGAATGCTTTAATAAGACTCATGGCACTACAGGTCCCAGAGAAAACATTCCAGGTTTACATCCAAGAAGAAAACCCCCTTGTGATACATACTGGCCATTCATAATGTAACCAGTCATCATCTTGTAAAATAAGGCAGAAGGCATGATGGAATATACATGTATTATATGTACAGATATTTTTCTTCAACAAAACTCAACCCACTTACTATATATATGACATGATAAGGATGCAAGGATGATACACATCCAAAAGCCAGCACTTGCAGCATGCCCTTTCCTCTCTTATTACAACATCATAAGCAATACAGTCTTTATTGATCACATCTGCTCGAACTATTGCATAGGCCATTGGGGCAAATCAATACAGTTACTATTTTTAAATTATTAAGAACAACAAATGGCATCAACATTTACAAGCACAAGATATCATTTTAAAATAATGTAGGAAGATCAATTTTGTTGTGAGAAAAAAGGTCAACACTGCTGAATACTGTAGTGGAGTCAAAGATTTAAGCACTGGAATGGACCCAACATTCTTTAAAGGCTGATGGCCTAGTCTTGGGTTAATATGGTTCTGCATGTGATTGCTTCATTTACAGAATACAGTTGTACTACTTGAATTAAACCTAAATGTAAATGAAGTTATCTGGATGTCCTCTATAATTTGTGCAGATCACACTGTGCTGCCCTTACTTACAGGAAACAGTCAAATACTAGACCCTGATTCTTTGTTTGAAATCTGATTAGCGGGTCACTTTCCATATCTGCGCTCAGCATTTTCTAAAGAAATATGCTTTTATGCATTTCAGCATTTTCTATCTAATCCCATTCAAGTCATTTAAGAGGTAATTTAAGAGCATTTTAAAAGAGCATTTGAAATACTTCAAGCATGAGGACTTCAAGTATGATAAGGAGGCATCGTTGTTGATGAAGTTTGGCTTACATTGTCTTGTCATTAACAATTTTTAATAGAAGAACAGCCTAGTTCCATTAGGCAGTAAGGTGAGTATCTGGTTCTTCTACTGTCGTAGATTTACAGCATCTCTGCTGGTTTAGTAATCTATAAATTTAAAACTTAAAGAAAGGTAAATTTATAAGTATTATATAATTATCTGTAACATTGCAACATAAAGATTTCAAGAAAAAATGCATTCCTTCCTGGAGAGAAGAATGTGTTTTTTAACTGTTATGCATTTGGGAAATATCTATCCATTTCTTTTCATGTTTGCTGGGTAAGATTCTACTAATTACAGAGTTAATCTCTATGATTGGATTTGGCAATTATGTTAATTGCTTACCACAACATTTGGTGGCGGTCACTTAACAAGTATGCTAGATCTTGTTTTCATCTTCACTACACACATGAAAAGGTGTCAAAATAGGTCTATCAATACAAAGGGAGATATTTGAACAATTTGCCTTTATTCTAAAATGTAATATAAACGTTAATATCTATAGTTTATGATGTGCTAACAAAACTAGCTGGATTTCAAATGCTTTGTTCTGTAGCTTAATGTTTAAAATGAGTTAAAGTTACCAGATTTTATTATGTCCAGATAGTAGTGATGTCACGCTTGGGAGGTAAGGGAATCAGGTAACAGGTAGGTGAAGTGGGCAAAAGGGGTTCAGGAGAGTCTAAACTGACCCTGATGCTGGAGTCCTTGGCTCGCCCTGATCTTGGAGGTACCTCTGAAGGTGAGGGGTTCCGAACCGCCACCCTGTCCCCTAAAACTCCTAGCCCTAGGCTGAGGGCCCTTACCCCCACCCACGGGTCAGGAATCACAGCTTCTTCCAAGGAAAGACTTTAGCCCAGCAGCTAAGCATCAGCACAGCACCAAGACCTAGAGCACATAGCTATCAGCAGCACCTGACAGAGGAGAGGGAAGTCTATTTAAAGCCAGGGGGAGGGGATTCCAGGTGAGTCACACTTCAACCACTCAACCAGCAATTGAACATAATAGTGACTGTAGTTCTGAAGCACAACACAGGAGTCAGGACCTTCACAACCATCAACCATACAGCTCCTAAAGACAAACAACATACACAGCAGCATCCAACAATGACAGTACCAACTAAGCGCGTGACAAGTGACTATAAACTGATGTTTGGGTATTATTTTTGTTATAAGGTCACAGTTCAAGAGTGATGCTAAATTCACAGTTACTCTAAGCTCTGAATTATTATTTCGTGGCTAAAAAGTGGGAAAGATCATAAAATATTTCTATATTCTATATAGGTCTGGGGAACTAGCTATTTTCCTCATGGAGAGAAATCTGCCTGCCAGCATAAAGAGACAGATAAGCCGATAAGGAGACTTATAGCCGAAATTCTTCTCTGGGAAATATGCAAATTGTCACTTCAGTGAGGAAGTGGACAAACTCCAACACCACCTTTAGGTAGCAATCCTCAAAATCATAGTCGACTCTTTAACAAGTCTTTTAATATGACCAAGGATTTGTGCCAGATCAGACCCCAAACTGCAGACGCTGCATTTTGGAGTGACTGCCCCTCATCAGTGCAGTGTGTGGGAATTCTGATCTGGCTGTGTGAGAGGCTAAGATGAGGTCTGGGGAACTAGCTATTTTGCTCATGTCTATATATTCTATATAGACATTTTTTTCACTTACTGCATAGGATGAAGTGTACTTTTACATATAATAAAAAATATATATATATGTAAATTTGTTTATTTTTTAAAGGGAATCTGACACCAGGTTTTTGTTGCCCCATCTGAGGACAGCAAAATGTATGAGCAGAAGCCTTGTTACCAACAATGTTTTATTTATTGGGTATTGGTCTTCTTCCTGCAGTTTTGACACAATTACAGTTCACTGAATGCTGAGATCTGTATAACCCCACCCAAACCACAGATTTACACCTTTCTGTGTACAATGTGCATAGACAGAAAGATGACTGTCAATGGTATAGGCTGGTTATACAAAGCTCATTAACATGGAGGACTACATGGCTGCAGATATACTAGTCCTATAGCGATAATTGTCCACTGATAAAAACAGTGATTTTGAAAAATTACAGCAAGCAGCCTAGAAGCCTAGAAATAAACTGATCATTTGAATCAGGTTACACTATGCTGCTCTAAAAAAATGTAGTGAAACTGCATGATTACTAAACTAATTGCTTTCGTCTGATGAGGCCTGTGTACGTACTTTGAAAATCAATGTAAGAAAGACCTTATGACCCTGTATGAAAATATAATCCAATCTCTTCCCAATAAGCCGTATTAACAACACTTCAGTGTCCCTTTCTCTGTGCTTCTGCTGAGATCTCACTTTGTTCAGTACAAGCTGCAGACCAGGGTTGCTGAATACACTTGAACTCATGATTTTTCTCAATCTTTGTACTCATAAAAATTTTGGATTAATTTTAGCCTTATGCAACGATTCTGACATTGTTTTTCAAAGTGCCTACACCAGCAACAGCAGGTTTTTGAGATCACTTTAAATAAAAATTCAATTATAAGCATAATACATTTTTTATAAATATTTTCTCCTTAAAGATGCATATCCTAACTCAGAATTGAGGTATGAATGGACCAACGTGACCCACAAATCTGTGGTAGTAGCAGAAGATGGCTCCCGCCTAAATCAATACCATTTGATTGGTCAGACTGTTGGAACGAAAATATCAGCACAAGCACAGGTAAGCCAGTGTCATATGTTTTATGTAATATGTAAAGTATATGGTTGCCCTTCAGCCCTTGAACCTAAAGGGACCAGAATTAAAAGATGCAAACATTATAAATGAAAACATCGTTGATCTTAGAGCTGAGCCAATATATTTGAGTGGAATTAAATTTTACTAAAATATGACAAAAATGTGCATTTGCCAAAATTTAAAATTTCTTCCATAGAGATGTAGAAACATGGCAGCTGTCGACTACTATTTTGCTGAAAAGCAAAAGGTCTTAAAAAGGGTTAAAAAATACTTATCACCTACCAACTCATCTCTCTGGCCCGTTGTTGTTGCACCATCCCACCTCTAGTCACTGCTGCTAACTGCTGTATCCCCATGCTGAGTCTTCACGCTGGAATTGGACTTCCAGCTCGAGTAAAGAAAGGAATATTAGGGTGCAAGGCCAAAACTTTGTCAGAGCTGGAAGTCTCAGCCTAGCATGAAGAGGACCTGAGATTCTGTGCTCAGCTATGGTGAAAATGTGATGAAGATCGGATGAAGGACAGTGAAAAGCAAATGTGAGCAGTGAGGTTGGGAATTTTTCTTTGTTTTCTAATTTTATGCTTACTAGGCTCTTGGGTCTGGAGTGACATCAGAGCATCATAAGGCACATTTAATTTGCAGAGAATAGCTTTGAAATACCCAGATTGTTCAATTATTAACCTTTATCATAATAACAGGAAACGTATCAAAAAAGTCACGTATGCAAATCTGACCAGTCAGAAAATTGTTGCACAAAATTCCATATTTTATACAAAAAAATACATATAAGGCTACATTCACACTATGCGTTTTTGGACTGTTTTTTCTCATTAGTTTTTGTAACCAAAACCAGGAGTGGGTGATAAATACAGAAGGGGTGACGTGTTTCTATTATACTTTTCCTTTGATTGTTCCACTGCTGAGTTTGGCTACAAAAACTGATGAGCAAAAACAGACCAAAAATGCACAGTGGGAATGGAGCCTAAATAAGAATAAGGCAAGTGGTACAAAGAGAATGAACTCTCAAAAACAAGCAACCTCCCACCCGAAGGAGGAGGGGTAGCCCAAACAGAATATCAGGTACAGGGCCTACACCAAGCCCCTGTTTAAAGTCACTCCATCAGGAGGCAATTGTTATGATAATCAGCACAGTGGATTGATAAGAAATAACACTTTCTTGCACTATTCCTATCATATCAACACTGCATACTTTGAACAAATTTCATATACTAGGTATTTTATCATACTATGTTGGTGAGGTATTGTTTGGGCCTCCCCTCCTCCTTCGGGTGGGAGGGTGCTTATTTTTATGGGTTTGTTCTCTTTGTGCCACTTGTTTTATTCTTGTTTATAAGTATTCTTAATAAAGATTTTTTCTATTACATCTTGGAATTTTGTGCATCATTTTTCTGACTTCGGTCAGATTTGCATGAGAAAATAGCGTTGCTGCAAGTTGAATTTCTCGTAAAAGTCCGTGCGATTTGACGAATTGAAATTTTGTGAGATCCGCCCTTCTCTACTGGAGCGATTGTAAATTTTACTTTAGTGCTCAGGAGTGTTAAGGTCTTTCTCTTATTACTTCTTTTACCTGTAGATGCCTTTATTTAAAAAGAAAAAGCGTATGTAATTTAGAAAAGTCTTCAAAGCTGCTGACAATGATTAATATACAGCAGAGAAAATGAAAAATGATTTTGATATCTTGCTCTATTACTGCACAATTCCCAGCATGTCAGGACGCATTTAGCACCAGAATTAGGTGGCACTGACAAATGAGCACATCATCACCATGATCTCAGGCACACTCATTCACTTAAGTCTCACTGGTCTATGACAGCACATACTCATTATTTTCACTTTCAGAATAAGACTTCATTGCATTCATATATCACTATATATCACTATAAGAATAATGTATAGTTTATCAAATGGGAGCATTGTTATATCACAGCATTGGGATCAAATTGATGAGGAATCCATACACTTAAAGGATTGCATAAACCTAGAACAATTTGGGCCAAAAAGAGTGCCATCCATTTCCACTCGTTGTGTTGCAGGTCAGCTTCACTCACTCCAGTGAAGCTGAAATGAAATATCAGACATAGTCTGCAGACATGAGGGATGCTGTTTCTTAAAGAAAGCAACCATGTTTTTATTTTAACTGAGACAACCCTTTTGGTGATGATACTGAGGTCTTCTGCCCTTACTATTGTTTATGTGGCTAAATCTGCTTTCATATGCAATTGATGGTCTATATTGTGTTGCTTAGTGTGCTCCCCCCCGCCTCCCCCCTCCCCCGAAAACACCCATTAAAACTCAATAGGAACTTTTAAAATGTCATATTAAACATCTTATTTGGAAGTGATAATATCAGTAAGGCCTTATATATTAAATATTAAATATCTAAATATGAGATATTCTACAATAACTTATACGGCCGAATACTAGTCAAAAGTTTAACTTTCGAATTCCCCAATATATCCCTACAAAGGGGTCATTAACGTCTCAAACGTTATTAGTAGCAACTGTTAAATAACAAAGAAACTTAGTGTTCATGTTCAGATATTTTTAGACGTGAAAAATTACAAGTCACAATCTCCAATATACATTTTATCGATACTTTATTAAGAAAAAAATTACACCAAATGTGTGATGTATGCCAGATCATATCTAAATATGTCAAAAATGAGTTTACCAGTAGGGGACTCAAAGAAAGAATATGCCAAAATCACATGGGTAAATGTAATAATTGGTGATACACTAGGGAGCCATAATAGATAAAAAAAATAGTGAATAATATAATTGAAATGTCTTAATATGCAAATATTAATGGTCCCTGTAATACAACACACAACCATTTCGATTGCATATGTATTGAGCATATGCATAAACCACTAATATGCTCTGTATGCATCCCACAAGTGTGGCAGACAAATGTGATAAGGGTACCTTTACACGCGGCTACATTTCTAGGGTGGCTACAGGTAACTTACTGGTTGCAGTGAAATCATGGAGAGATTATTCCATTTGTACACAGCAACAAGATAGAACCTTGTCTCCATGATTTCACTGCAACCAGTAAGTTACCTGTAGTCACCCTAGAAATGTAGCCGCGTGTAAAGGTACCCTGACAGAGGAGCATAGAAAAAGAGATGTCAGAAAGCTAGGGACACTTTACTCATGTTGTAAAGATGCTACATGTGGGCATCTTTCAGGGAACGTGCAGGATGTGAATGCTGCAGCCAGTAAATGGTTGCAGGGATTATGTGCCAAACTTATGTCATTATTGCTTTGCATTGACCCGTGATGTCAGTAACTCATAGCAAGAGACCGCCGTGTCCACTGATTGGCTACACTGCTTTCATGCTCCTTACTTGTAAACACAGACAGATTGCTAAAGCACCTTCCCTAGGATACTGGGGGAAAAAAAAGTATTGTTTGTTTTTGCTTTATAAAATTTCTTACTGTTTTTAGAATATTTTTTCAAGCATCTGTTAATCCCTACAACATTTTCTCCATTTTATGATGCATTTGTGGCTCTTTTTGCTGCTAATGCTAAATTCTTTCAAGAACAACACATATGTGGCACCCTGCAGAATAAGGTGTCACAACTTGTAAACATCTGTAAACTCTAGTGGTGTTGACACAGCACAGCAGGATCTGTGCAGCCACATGGGCCATAGTGTCGCGCGCGCGCTGGATCATATCTGGATCTTCTGCTCCACACGTCACAGGCCACCTTCAGAACATGCGCAGAAGGCATGCTGAAGGCGGCTTTACACCTAGCGAACTGCGCATCACCGGAAATTACTTTAGCTGGAATCACGTGATGCCGCATCATAGAATTTGGAGTGGGGTCATTTGAAAAACGCAAGCGCCCATTGGGGCGTAATTGGAGCGGTGAGGCGGGGGGAGCGCAGCCCTGGGGACACTACCCCTCCTTCAGAAATGCCCACCTGACAAAAATCATGTAAGTTATTAAAACATACTATTTCACTTTTACAAACACCAAAGAGCTCAGACAGGGTTGATTCAGAAAGTATTTGGGTGCTGCAGGGACAGGTATTGACAGGTTAGGGGGCTTACATGAGGTAACAGGTTCCCTTTAAGTTCCCGTCACACACAATGATGCAACAGCGATCCCGACGTCGATAACAATCCTGTAGGGATCGTTGGTGTGTTGTTACCTGGTCACTGGGGAGCTGTCAAACAGGCAGATCTCCTCAGCGACCAGGGACCAGGGAGCGACCCCCACATCACTGGAAGCAGGAGGACACTGGTAACTATAAAAAACATCAAGTATCTAGGCAGTGCGCGCTGCCTAGATACCCAGTGTTTATCATAGTTACCAGCGTCCTCCCTGCTTAGCGCTGGTAACCATGGTGAACACCGGGTGTCTAGGCAGTGTGTATCTAGTGTGTCTGTGTGTTCTAGTCTGAAAAATATAGTGTGTGCATGTGTATCAATGTGTGTATGCAAAGTAACAATGTTTTAAACTTTTGCATTTCAGTCTCAGTATCGCCCCATGCACATCTTTGAGCATATGACTACCTTCATTTTATAGAAAATCACCCTGGCTATCTCATACATAACTTTGACTTGCAATTATTAAACATATGGTTAGTTTGGCAAATTCTTGTCTTATGACTGCATAGTTACTGTTTTGCTCCTGGTGTTCATTTTTTTTCTTGTATACTACAAAATACACCTTGTTCTCACATTAGCTCAGTGTGCTATTAGATTGATTTCCAAGTAAAAGGTCACTGGTATAAATTGAGGAGTAGCCATGAGGAGGATTTCACAAGAAAAGATAAATATCATCATCCAGCTCATCATCAGTGGTCTCTTGACCAAGAAAATTGCCAAACTGCATCATGTGAGTGTGATGCAGTTGGAAGAATATGAAATAAAGTCAGTCCATCTATTCAAAAACCAAGAGGTGGACAAAATATTGGAGTTAGTAGGGCTAATGGGTCACAGTTTGTTAGGGTCAAATTGTGTTCACCGCATCCAGATATCCGGTGAACGCAATTGCCTCCTTCACACACATTTTTAACGGAAAATGTGTGCAGGCAACCGCAATCCGGTAACCGGATTGCTCCGGATGTGTAATCTGGAGCAATGCAGTTACCGTACAGTTTGCTCATCCCTGCTGCTGCAGGGATGAGCAAACTGTTAAATCTGTTAAGAAAGATTAAATATTAATAATAATTGTTGGCAACGTCTCTAGGGGGTGCCCACCCCCCCTAGAGACATGCTGCTCACTCAGGACGGCATGTCATGGGTTAATACACCCTGTACAGTAAGCCGGCTATTGTGGCTCTGTACAATTTTCTCAGTGAAGCCGCCTGCTCCTCTGACAGCTGCGCACATACTATACGTAATGTACGTATAGTATGTGCCGCTGTCCAAGGCATTTGTAGACATTTACACGTAGATCTACTGTAAATGCCTACAATACCTCGGACAGCGGTCTGGTAGTACTGTACCTGAGTGGGTCCCTTGCACTTCTGGACATACTCTGGGCACTCCTCACTTGCCATTGAGGGGAGGAGCGTTGCTTCCTAAGTGCGAAGCTAGTGCAGGTGTTCGCTTGGCTGTTTACTGTATATATATGTATATAGTTTAAACTTGTTGGAAACTCAAAGTTATTCCCAAATTGGATATACCACTTAACACTTGTGTAATAGGCAGGCACCCCAGAGCTACTGACAATGAATGACATTCCTTGTGAAATCTCATGTCTCAGTGTTAATAGTTCTGATATAGCTGCTATTACACTGATAAATACCGAACACAGAAACCCAGCATGAAGTTCTGCTTCTATTGCTGGTCTTAATCTTGTACACAGACTCCATCTCTCTATCTGAAGCTAGTTAATGGTTCTTTGTTGTTGATCGGTATCGAAAATACTGTTTCAGTCCTCTGTGTCATTGAGGACAGACACATTTGTAATAGTCAGCAGGCAACACGGAGTGCAGACAAACATCACATAAAGATAAATGAGATAATGCAAGACTATTTCTGGCTCAACTATTATCCATAATATGGTAAGTATATGAAAGGATATTACGTAGAGATTAGTTTTTGTTTATCAGCATGTATTGTAAAGACTTTAAACTCTTTAAAACTTTTATGATTTCTTAAAGCAAAGTATGTAGCTATACACTGAACAAAATAAATTAAGGAATGTTGTAATGCTATTTGTTTACTCAAGATCTTCACACATATATAGTATTGCAATGTTGAGTTGTATGGATTTGTGATAACTATTCATTAAATGCTATGTTGTTGCATTTTAAAATTTGAAGTTTCCTTTTCCCAAAATTAGGTAAAGATTATGTTGGTGACAGGAATAGTGATGGGTGAACCTTGAACTGTAAAGTTTGGGGTCTGCACCAAACACCTAGAGTTCGGGTACAGACCTTGAACCCACGATTCCCTGAGAAGTCTGTGTTACTGTAGAAGGGTCATGTGAGTTCACTGCCGTGGGGAGCCCTCAGTGACTCAGTGAGTGACTTCACCACTCCTCATGACGTCAGTATGATCGGAGAGACTGCAGCGAGAGGATGCTTGTTCCCACACTGCAGCCTCTGTATAAAGCAGAGCCAGGATCGTGTGCTTCAAGGGACCATTGCTATGGATTATTGTCTGAGGGTATAGGTGGTGTAATAAATAGGAAATGAGGGTTGTCTGTGTGATTATTTCAAATAGAGGATTTTTCTCTGTTTTATTTTAAATACCGTATTTTTCGCTTTATAAGACACACCTGATTATAAGATGCACCCCCAAATTTGGTGAAGGAAAAGAGAAAAATATAATTTTTAGTGTTAAATGGGGTTCGTCTTATAATGCCAGGGTGCGTCTAATAAATCATATAGGGTATATAGAGTATAGGTCCCTCATAGCCCCCTCATCCTGGTACATTGTCCCTCATCCTGGGATATAGCCCCCATCCTAAAATTAGCCCCCTTAATCTGGATATGGGCCCCTTATATTGGATATAGCTCCCTATGCTGGCACACGTCCCCCAGTGATGCCACACATCCTCCACTGATGGCACACGTCCCCTATTGATGGCACACATCCCCCTGTGCTGGCACACATCCCCTATTGATGGCACATGTGCCCCAGTGCTGGTACACGTCCTCCAGTTCTGGCAAATGTCCCCTATTGATGGCACACATCCCCCATTGACGGCAAATGTCCCCCATTGATGGAACACGTCCCTCATTGATGGCACATGTCCTCCATTGATGGCACACATCCCCTTTTGATGGCACACATCCCCCAGTGCTGGCACACGTCCCCCAGTGCTGGCACATGTACACTATTGATGGCACACATCCCCCATTGATGGTACACGTTCCCTATTGATGGCACATGTCCCCTATTGCTGACAGACATCCCCTATTGCTGTCACACGTCCCTTATCGCTGGCACACATTCCCCATTGTTGACTATGGCCCCCCATACTGCTGTCCATAGTAAAATAAAAAAATACTTACCTTCTCCAGCGCTGTCCTCCCGGTGTCTCCCTCCATGCCGCTGCGCTCCTCCACTTCCTGGTTCTCGGTAAAGCCAGTCATGTGATCGGCACAGCAGAGTGACATCATCTCTGTGTGCCCGATCACAGCGGCAAGCAGGGAGACATGGGGAGGAAGGTGCTGGAGAAGGTAAGTAAAGTCTTTTTTATTTTACTATGGGCAGCAGCATGGGGGGCCATAGCTATCACAAGGGTGCATGTGCAATCTACGGGCGGTGTGCAGGCACATATAATATGTGCCGCTCCCCCAGTCCATCACCTCAGTGTGGTTTCAGCACCACGTTGATGGACATCAGCAATGCATATTATATGAGCGGGGGCACTTGACCTCCCGCTGCCTCCTGCAGCCTGCACCTGCCCGCCCCTGCCCCCAGACAGGCTCCAGAGCTGCCCGCACCTCCCCTGCAGCAAATAATCCATATATTTGGATTATAAAATTTTGGGGGAAAGAAAGTGCGTCTTATAATCTGAAAAATATGGTAAATGATTTTTCTCCTCCGTGTTGTGTTTTTTGACTATTTACTTACAGGATTGATACTAGGCAGGTCTCTAAAGGGACTGTCACACTCAATATTGCTTGCAATCCTTTGAGTGATGCGACTTTGGAGGGATCGCATAATACATAGTAACATAGTTTTTAAGGTTGAAGGAAGACTTTAAGTCCATCCAGTTCAACCCATAGCCTAACATGTTGATCCAGAGGAAGGCAAAAAAACCCATGTGGCAACACTTAGCTCCACATATGGGGAAAAAAAATTCCTTCCTGACTCCAGATACGGCAATCAGACTAATTCCCTGGATCAACGCCCTATCAAGGAATCTAGTATATATAACTGGTAATATTATAGTTTTCAAGAAAGGCATCCATAATGGTCATCTAATTATCATGATGAAGATGTCAGACGGGAAGATCTCTCTCAAGGCGACTGAATGATGCGTCGGTGTCGCGATCGTCCGAGCGACTCTGTGACCGATTTGTTCAGTCGCTTGTACCGAGTCAAACAGTAGCATCTCCCAACGATCTTTGTGTCAATGTGGGCGTTAATTTTGCCACAATATGGCAGGCAGGCATCCCAGAGTTTTGTTTTTCATGTCACTTAACACTGTGATTGGTGTTTGTTTCTGTGTTGCCATTGGTCCGCCTTGCCTTGTTAGTATGCCATTTTTTCATCGCATTCACAGTTTCACCCACGGCGCAAAGCATTTTTTGTTTTCATGTCTTTGTGCTGCATGGGATGGACATAATGGTGACCCCAGTAATCACCATGGTCAAGGACCTTGATAAGGTGGAAAACCTCTGCTTCTCCCCAGGGAGCGCATGCCTCGGAGCAGCCATTATAATGTCTGTTTCATGCAAACTGCTAGGTAAGGGGGCGGCCAGAAAAAGATCGCCATTACGTCATTTCACACGCTGGTTACGCTCAGGTCGTTTGATCTCCCGCGAAGGAACCATTCTCCCACGATTTCCTAACAACGCAGTAGCGTTAGCAACATTCACACCTTAGCGCTTGCTTGAGAAAACATGTTGTATGTCAAAAGAGATATTCAGCACATAACACAGCCGGATTTACAGACTAAAGCTATTCTGTGTGTATGAGCTAACAATTACGTAAACAATGGTAACTTCCATTGCCCTATGTGTGTGGCACTGAGAGAGGATTTGGACAAGAATACTGAGTACGGACGAAAATACACTGCGCAATAAAAAGTTGACAAAAAACGACGCTCAACAAGAACACAACTGCGATACACAATTTTTAGAGAAACGAATGCAAACCAATCAAAACGCAGATCCAACAGACAATCGGTTTGAGGATGTGAGGTGAGCCAAACCCCTCGGCATGCCTACTGTCTAGGTTTTCCGGATCGCACACAACCCCAAAAATCTCGACACACAGATGTCACACATGGTGATGTACAAGAACGACTGAGCAATCGTCGCCAGGTTTTAGATCTGGTTCTAAAAGCTGCAGCCTTTGATCAAGCAACTAATTGCTGGTCGTATTGCACGGTCACACGCTACAATGTTGATTGCAAGTCGTTTGCGCGACTGAAAATCTGTGACGTTGCAGCGATATTGCAAGCGATATTGACGTGTGTGATGGCCCCTATAGAGTCCTGAACATTATCAATCTAGGGCTTAATGACAAGCTGTCAATACTCAACTGTCATTAACCCCTTCTATCACTCTGATACGACCGCATCAGGGCATCGGGAAGAGCTGAGTTTTCACTACTATGACTTCAGCCGGCAAAATGGGTGAGAGTTGCAACAGCCAATCACGGATGTAGTCACAGAGAGTGGACGTCTGTGATTGGCTGTTGGAGTCAGTGCTGTAACCTGGAAGCAGCCCATACATTCTAGCATCTTATGATCCGTACATCTGCTTTTCTATTGCATATTAAATAGAGTTCTGTAAAGGTATCTCTTTTTGTCCTATACTTTATTTCAAATTTTCATTGCAGAATAAGCCCTGAAATCAGCAAAAATGTGTTACTTTTAGAGTTCAGTAAAAAGATTTGCAGCACCCTGGTCCAGCAGCTCTGTGAACCTGATGATCTCCCCAGAGTCCATTCTGATTAGTTGGCATAGTGCAGCATCATCTATGATATCACATCGGTCCCAGTAATCAGAAGAGGCAGAAAAGAGGTATACAAGGTCAGGCGGCCATGACTATTGGTGTAGATACTATACCAGAGTACTGTGAATCTTTGGCTGAACTCTAGTCACTTGTAAATGTAGATTCATCTTTTATTAAAGGGACTCTGTCATCAGCTATGTGTCACTTATTGAGCTCCTTGCTGTCATTTTGATAAAATTACTGTTTTTTCTGCTGCAGATTTGGCAGCTCCTATATATGACTGGACTAATTGATTAGTCCTCTAATGATATTCTACAGCTGATTTAACAGTGATGTTATCAAAACTACACTGAGCAACTCAGTAAGTGATACAGTATGTCATTGGAATCAGGATCTCTGTCTCTACAGTATGTTGCTCTCAGATGAGATGGCAAAAACCGGGTGACAGAATGCCTTTAAGATATGCCATGATGTGAAATTTGGTTCCATAAAACATTGTGATTTTTCTGCAAGCAGATGTAATAATGTAGGTCAGAACAATAGTTTTACTTTAGCTGCTTCAGAATATATAGTAAACACACATGAATTACATCTAAAAAACTTACACTTCTGAACATAGAAATTGCAACACCAAGAAAGAAAAGTTGTGGAATTATGGAGATTACAGGATCAATAGACATGTTACTGATATGCAAATGCTAAAAAAAATGGAAACATTTTAAAATAATTGAATTTCAGACGTATCAAGTATGAGCACAACATGCAGGATTAATATATCGATATTGTTATTAAAGGGAACCAAACACCTCAGATCACCCTAATACACAGTTAGTACATGTCCCTGCACCCTAAGGATACCTTTCCAGCACTGTTTTTGTGTAAAATCTTGCATTAGTATAACCGATATAAAGAGTTTATAAACTTACTAGCCTGGTGACTTCTGGGCGTATCCCTCCTTCTGTTATACTTCAGGGCTGTGCATTGCATGTCTGTGCTCCCCCTCCCTCCATGCCTGCTGCCCTGCTCTGATGGGCGTGATCGTTATCTCCTCTGCACAGAGGGAGGGGGAGCACAGCCATGCAATGCACAGCCCTGAAGTATAACAGAAGGAGGGATACGCCCAGAAGTCACCAGGCTAGTAAGTTTATAAACTCTTTATATGAGTTATACTAATGCAAGATTTTACACAAAAACAGTGCTGGAAAGGTATCCTTAGGGTGCAGGGACATGTACTAACTGTGTATTAGGGTGATCTGAGGTGGTTGGTTCCCTTTAATGGTTGTCTAAGGAATGTCCTGCCATCCTGAATGCACCTGGGCATGTAAATTATGAAAAGTCGCTGCTAGTAGTTGCCTTTGTAATTTCTGAGCAATGACACAGTAGCAACATTTATCCTTGCTATGTCTTGTTAAGAAACAGCTCTGGGAACCTTAAGTATTTGACGTACAACTGGTTAAACCATCAAATCAATGTACCGAGCAGTTAGCGTACCTAAAAATAAGACTTGAAGTTCTAGTTACAGTGCATTGATCCCAACTCACACCTCTTTATTTGTTTATCTTTCATACGTGTTTACATTTTCTGATGTCAAACTAGCAAACTGATCTCCTCTAAGGCTAGGGTCACACTTGCAATTTGACCCTAGCCTACCCTAATGGATTGCGCATAAAACGTAGAACTTTTCCCTGCAGCGCATAGCATTAACGCTATGCGCTGCCATAAAAAGCTGCCCCTAGTTAGCTGCAGGGAGTGAACTGTACAACAGTGCACTGGAAATGTCTGCAGCATATCCTGTGTGCTCAGCTAAAGCGCACTCCCAGTTAACGCTTATACGCTGCGGGGAAAAGTGCTAAGTTTTATGCGCAGTCAGTTAAGCTAGGGTCAAAACGCAAGTGTGACCCTAGCCTATCGCTGCTTTCACATCAGCGTTTTTTGTAATTCGTGGCAGATTTTGCCGCATCTACCACATCTGCCTCATAATGGCTGACTTGTGGCAAGCCTGTGACAAGCCTCATTCATTCTCTATGGAACTTGCGGTCAGGTGCGGCAAGTGACATTTTGACGGATCTTGCCGATCCAGTATTTGCGGCGAAGGATATAAAATGCTGTTTGTGGTGTTTTCTTGCTGCTGCCGCAAGTGCTGGATCCGGCAAAGCTACACTTGCCACACCTGACCGCAATTCTATAGTGAATAAATGAGGCTTACCACATCCTTGCCGCAAGTAATAATAATAATAATAATAATAAATAATAATAAATCTTTATTTATATAGCGCCAACATATTCCGCAACGCTTTACAATATAGTGGTTTGTTTACGAGCAGCCATAGGTAACAATAAAAAATATACAATACAGTAAATAATTAAAGTAGAGAATCAATGTAAAAAATCCAATATACTAAGCAGAGAATCAATGTAAAAGTACAATACTTAAAGCAGAGAAACAGTGTAAAAAATAAAGCAGAGAAACAATGTAAAAAATACAGACAGTACAGTAATTAGATACAATACAATAAGTATAGAATCAATGTAAAAAGTACAATACAATAATTAAGGCAAAAATAGAGGTGACCCTGCTCAAAAGATCTTACAATCTGCAATGGGATTGGGGTTACACAAGGTACAGGGGTTTATTACAGTGATGGTCCAGGCATCTTGAGGAAGAGGGGGATAGAAATAAAACTACATGAATGGCCACCAGACATCTGTGTACAGCTTTTTGATTTGGTGGAGTTTAAAGAAGAGATTATGTCCAGAGATATGGTACTGTATATAGCCCATTCACTAAGAACTTCTATTAGGGATCATGATAGGCCGCCTTAAAAAGATGTGCTTTTAGGAAGTGTCTGAGCTATGCAAGTTGTGGATAGTCCTGATTTATTGGGGTATAGCATTCCAGAGAATTGGTGCAGCTCGGAAGAAGTCTTGGAGCCTGGATTGGGAGGATCAGATTAGTGCAGATGTTAGTCGAAGGTCATTTGTAGAACATAGAGAACGGGTGGGGTGATAGACAGAAATAAGGGAGGAGATGTAGGGAGGTGCTGTGTTTTCCATGGTGAGAAAGGGACGGACTGTAGAGATGTTCTTCAGTTCCAAGCGTCAAGAGCGGACGAGAGATTGTGTATAGGAGGCGAGGGAGAGATCGGTGTCAAACATAACACCAAGACAGCGAGCCTACTGCCTAGGTGTTATCGTGGTGACGCGCACTGAGAGAGGGATGTCCGATTTAGGAAGGATATTGAAGGGCGGGAGCAGAAGTAGTTCAGTTTTGGAAAAGTTGAGTTTCAAATAGAGAGCAGGAATGATGTTGGAAACGTCCGCTATACAGTCATTGGCGTTCTTTAATACAGCAGGGGTAAGGTCAGGGGCTGAAGTGTATAGTTGCGTGTCATCAGCATAAAGATGCTGATCAGGGTCTATTTGTGTAGCTCCATAAGTGCAGCTATTTAACTGCACATTAGAAATATACCAGCCATATACCAGAAGGTAAGTTACAACTGTTAATCTTTTCACTTTCACACAGTTACTTTACACCATTCTTACATGTAACCATATAGTTATTGCTCTACTAATCCTTACTCTCCTCACTATCCCAAAGCCCCAGAATTTTCCATACAAATACTTATCTCACCTTCCTCCTAACTCTTCACATGACATCATCTGCTCTTAAACCTCAGATTTCTTCTACTAAACACAAAACAAGTGGCAAATCTTCTCCTACTTTTTTGCTCTGTCTTTGCTCCTCCTCACTATTGTTGATATGTCTCCCAACCCTGGACCTATACAGCTGATAACCTATTTCTCCCTCTTATTGTTCCTCACCTATGAGAAACTACCACAACCTCTCCAACATAAATCCCATTGTCTTGCCCCCAATCCACCACTCCCTCTATCTGGAACACTTTGGAACATTCATCCAATCTGCAATAAACTCCATTTTAATCATGGCCTCTTAATGTCTCGCAATCTACCTTTGCTGGGCCTTACTGTAACATTGCTGACACCTTCTCACACAGCCTCTCCTGCTGTGCTGCGTTTCAGTGGCCTTCACTTCTCCCACAATCCTTGCTCTTGCAAGGTTGTGTAGTTGGTTTTCTCCTTTCTAATAACCAAATCCCACCTCTACTCTCTTTTATTCCCCCTTTTCAGATGCTCTCTGTCAGTATCCATGTTCCTTCAAATTTACAAATGGCCATCACATAATGAGTCTGATGCAATGCCACCACCTTTGTTGAATATTTATCCACCTGACTTCCTCACTTTCTTTCTACAGACACTCCCTCCATCATCGTGGGTGACTTGAACATCCCCATTGACAGTCAAAAGCCTCCAAACTCCTCTCATTTGATTCATCTTTTGTACTTATTCAGTGTACCTCCCCATTACTTTCTATCTACGAAACAACACTTGCATCAGCTATTGAGATTGTCATCCCTCTCTCGTGCATGGCACACCAACCTCACTAAAAAACTATGGCAAGTGTCCAGGGTTGTTCAACAGGACTAGAAGAAAATGTTCTCAAGGGAAGACTTTGCCACATTTAAAACAGCAACTTTAACATTCAAACTGGCTCTCACCTATGATATACAGAACTACTTCACAACCATGATATCTTCTCTATGACCCCATCCCATCCCACCTCCTTCCGAACATCACCATCACACTTATCCAAACCCTAACAATTCTATTCCACCTTCTCATTACCTTTTGCTACCTTCCCTTCTGTATTCAAACATGCTACAATCACACTCATCCTGAAGAAGTCATTCTTCCAAACAACCTCTACATCCATCTTTCAGCCCATATTGCTGCTATCATTCACCTCCAAACTTCTTGAACAGCATGTCAACGCAAACATTTCCTCCCTTCTCTTATCTGATTCACTCTTCTACAATCTATCATCTAGTTTCCATCTACACCACACCATTGAAACTGTGTTAACTAAAATTATTAACACCTTACTGACAAAGCTCACAGACAATTCTTTATTCTCCTCCTTCTAGACCTTTCCAGTTGACCATTCCCTTCTATTACAAATCCTTTCTTACCTTGGCATCAAGGACCTTGCCCTCTCCTGGATCTCCTCATACTTTTTTAACCATACATTAGCAGCTCAATTTCACTTCCACTAACCTGAACTCGGAATAACTATAGTAAAGGTAATGTATTAGATGTCAGAGGTGGAAGCCACATGCTAATGGTGTTACCAAAGGGCAGGATGAGGGATGCATATACATTTCACACTCTTTATTAGACAATAGCAGACATTGGGATTTTAAAATGGTTAATATTTCAATCCATGTCAATACACATGAATTACATCATCTTAATATTTCTATACAAAATTAAACACATAAATTCCAGTATACTATGTTTACTACACCTATCGTTATATGCTGTGCCATGAGAAACTGACCTATAGGTCCTTCCTCAAGCACATCCCCTTGCTGGCTTCTCTTTGGAGTGACCACCCCTTTGGCATTCCATGATCAACAGTTTTCCTGTAAATACATTGGAGCAATTTCTCCTGGCCGATTTACTGACTTTCTGAGATTAAGAAGTGATTAATGTTTCTAAAAAAAACAATAGACTTGAATTACAGCAGCCTATCTTCAATACAGTCACAACAGTGGAGTAAGGGTACCTTTACACGCGGCAACTTTTCTAGGAATTTCACTGGCAATTTGCTGGTTGCAGTGAAATCATGGACACATTGTTCTATCTCGTTGCTGTGTACAATTTTAACAATGTCTCCATGATTTCACTGCAACCAGTAAGTTGCCAGGGAAATTCCTAGAAAAGTTGCCGCGTGTAAAGGTACCTTAACAGCCTCCATAATAGCTATAAAATACCTTAGGGTATTTGGGAACCTAGACCACCCTTCATTTTATAAGTATATTCTATATAGCAGTAATGTAGTTAATTGCTTCACTCCATGGAATGTATATAGAGGAGCTTGCACCTATTCTTACAGGCTTCATTCTATTAGGATATGCTGGTCAGTTTTTATTATATTCCGCAACATCTGGTTTTAATTTTAACTGTACCTATATACTCAGTACACATACAAGTATTTCCACTGGCTGCTACCACTTTTGTTTGTTCCTGACTTAACATTAAGGGTCAGCATCTCTGTGAGAAATACTATGGGACATTGTACTAATCATGCTGTGAGAGGACACTAAAAGTGTTACCGTTACTGTATAATGGCTACTAAAGGGGTATCATTACTGCGTGTGTGCACTAGAAAGACATTACTACTGTGGGAGGTTACTATGGGGGAAACCAGTATTAGTATCAGTATACTATGGAGGGGGTGATAATGGGTGTCACTACTGTGTGTGCACTAGAATGACATCACTACTGTGGGGGGTACTATGGAGGAAATTAATCAAGTATCAGTATACTGTGAAAGGGCACTAATTGTGCATTACTGCTGTGAGTGCATTAGAAAGGCATCACTACTGTGGCGGAGTACTTCTGGAAATCAGTATTAGTATCAGTATAATGTGAGGGGGCACTAAGGGGCATCACAACTGTTGGGGGGTACTAATGGGGAAATCAGTATTATTATCAGTATACTATGAGGGGCACTAAGGGGGTATCACTACTGTGGGGGGCACTCAAGAAACATCAATACTGGGGGGTAATATTACTATCAGCATACTGTGAGGCAGAACTAATTGGCAATTGCTGCTGTGTGTGCACTAGAAGGATATCCCTACTGTGGGGGAGTACTTTGTGAAATCAATATTAGTATCAGTATATTGAGAGAGGGCATTAAGAGCGCATTACTACTGTGTGTGCACTAGAAAGGAATGACTATTGGGGGGGGTACTATGGAGGAAATCAACCATCAGTATCAGTATACTGTGAGGCGGAACTAACTGTGCATTACTACTGTGTGTTTAGAAAGGCAGCACTACTGTGTGGGAGTACTTTGGGAAATCAGTATTAGTATCAGTATACTTTGAGGGGGCACTAAGGGGGCATCACTACTGTTGGGGGGTACTATTGGGGAAATCAGAAATATTTCAGTATACTATGAGGGGCGCTAAGGGGGCATCACTAATGTGGGGGCACTCAAGGGACATCAATACTGGGGGGTACTATGGGGAAATAATTATTACTATCAGCATACTGTGAGGGGGAACTAATTAGGCATTACTGCTGTATGTGCACTAGAAAGGCATCCCTACTCTGGGGGAGTACTTTGGGATATCAATATTAGTATCAGTATACTGTGAGGGGCACTAAGGGGGCATCACTACTGTGTGTGCACTAGAAAGGCATGACTACTGTGTGGGGTACTATGAGGAGAGTCAGTATTAGTGTCAGTATGCTATGAGGGGGCACTAATGGGTCATTACTACTGTGCGTGGGCACCAAAGAGATATCAATACTCTGTGAGACACACTAAGGAAGAAATCTGTATTACCGCAAAGAAGCACTAAGAGGACACCCTTACTCTGTGACCTTGAAAGGGTCACTAAGTGGGCTTTGTAACTATGAGAGGACCATGAGTAGTCATTATCACTGAATTAAGCACTATTGATGTGTGCCACCCAAATTTGAAACAGACAATATATTCTGTAATTGCTATTCAGACAGTTGTAATCGATATCTTTGCTCAAATATATATATATATATATATATATATATATACAGTAAATATGTATACAGTATATATACAGTGCCTACAAGTAGTATTCAACCCCCCGCAGATTTAGCTGGTTGACACATGCGGAATTAACTTGGCATTGTGACATTTGGACTGTAGATCAGCCTGGAAGTGGGAAATGCACTGCAGCCAAAAAGATTTTTAAATTTTTTTTTTTTTAAAGCATTAAAAGTTAATTCAGAGGGTCATTTATTATTCAACCCCTCAAACCACCAGCATTCTGTTTGGTCCCCCTAAAGTATTAAGAAGTAGTTCAGGCACAAAGAACAATGAGCTTCACATGTGTGGATTAATTATCTCTTTTGCCAGCCTTTTCTGACTATTTAAGACCCTCCCCAAACTTGTGAACAGCACTCATACATGGTCAACATGGGAAAGACAAAGGAGCATTCCAAGGCCATCAGAGACAAGATCGTGGAGGGTCACAAGGCTGGCAAGGGGTACAAAACCCTTTCAAAGGAGTTGGGCCTACCTGTCTCCACTGTTAGGAGCATCATCCGGAAGAGGAAGGCTTATGGAACTACTGTTAGCCTTCCACGGCCTGGACAGCCTTTGAAAGTTTCCTCCCGTGCCGAGGCCAGGCTTGTCCGAAGAGTCAAGGCTAACCCAAGGACAACAAGGAAGGAGCTCCGGGGAAGATCTCATGGCAGTGGGGACATTGGTTTCAGTCAATACCATAAGTAACGTACTCCACCGCAATGGTCTCCGTTCCAGACGAGCCCATAAGGTACCTTTACTTTCAAAGCGTCATGTCAAGGCTCATCTACAGTTTGCTCATGATCACTTGGAGGACTCTGAGACAGACTGGTTGAAGGTTCTATGGTCTGATTAGACCAAGATCGAGATCTTTGGTGCCAACCACACACGTGATGTTTGGAGACTGGATGGCACTGCATACGACCCCAAGAATACCATCCCTACAGTCAAGCATGGTGGTGGCAGCATCATGCTGTAGGGCTGTTTCTCAGCCAAGGGGCCTGGCCATCTGGTCCACATCCATGGGAAGATGGATAGCACGGCCTACCTGGAGATTTTGGCCAAGAACCTCCGCTCCTTCATCAAGGATCTTAAGATGGGTCGTAATTTCATCTTCCAACAAGACAACGACCCAAAGCACACAGCCAAGAAAACCAAGGCCTGGTTCAAGAGGGAAAAAATCAAGGTGATGGAGTGGCCTAGTCAGTCTCCTGACCTTAACCCAATTGAAAACTTGTGGAAGGAGCTCAAGATTAAAGTCCACATGAGACACTCAAAGAACCTAGATAACTTGGAGAAGATCTGCATGGAGGAGTGGGCCAAGATAACTCCAGAGACCTGTGCCGGCCTGATCAGGTCTTATAAAAGACGATTATTAGCTGTAATTGCAAACAAGGGTTATTCCACAAAGTATTAAACCTAGGGGTTGAATAATAATTGACCCACACTTTTATGTTTAAAATTTCTTAAAATTCAACTGAGCAACATAACTTTTTGGTTTGTAAGATTTATGCTTCTGTTAATAAATCCTACTCTCGTTTGCAGTTTGAAGGCTCTAACTTATTTGCATCTTATCAAACCACCTAAATCGGCAGGGGGTTGAATACTACTTGTAGGCACTGTATATAACCACGCTGTATGAATGTATAAGCAATTTTAATCAGTAATTGAACTATTATATGCACTTTGGCAGTTGATCCTTGTTGTGTCGGATTTATCCGCGCTCTGGATGATAATCTGTTTAAGTCTTTGTACATTGGAACCTTTTGCATAAGTCCTAGGTTGCAGTTCATCTAAATGCTGGTGATTTGTGAAGGAATAACTATTTCTCTATTTTGTCTAACCAAAAAAACCTGTTTGTTTCTAACAAATTAATAGCATGCTATAATGAATTTGGTCAAAGAATCATTCTATAAGTGAATCCTGCATGAGATGTAGAACATGCCTGTTAAATACCAAAAATTAGGTATTTCCAGATACGGTAGATTATTTTTATTTTATGTCAAATTTTTTTTGGCAAATCTAATAAAGTTTATGTTTTAACCGAGAATATAGCAATGACATGATGTGGTAGCACACGCCAGTTGATATTCAATATTCAGACACATATTCGGACTGAACACAGTGAATACTGTATAACAAATGTTATATAAATCATCCTCCTCCCATCAGGTAGTAAAGATCAATAATTAGGCGTGAATTGTTAGTTCTTGCTTGTAATGCCGAATTTTCAAAGTGTAAAGACTGAAACAAATATAAATTGTACACTGTGTAAATGATGCCATACACACAATAAAAGTGTAATGTGCACTACATGTAGTCTGTTTTTTTTAAGCAAAAACGAAAAATAAAATTAAATAAATTAAATAAAGTATAAAAATCATCCCAAAAGCGATGAGCCATGTGTCTGCTGAGGTGCACCATCAGCCCCAGGGTCCCTCAGTGTATGCAGACACAACCGCCAGATGTGAAAGCATTAGATGAAGAGAGAGATTTAATCCGGATGGGACACGTGCTGATCGCCTCTTAAAAGCTTGCTGCTCTGCTAGCTCCATGCTTCCCTGGGCTGATCTGATTGTATGCTGGGGGAGAGGGAGGAGAAGGGAATCCTGACAACACGTGCCCTCAGGTCACATAAACGCTTCTTTCTCAACACGTAATGGTATCATTGTTCCCTCTAAGCTTTACACTCCGGAAATGATAGTGTTAAACATAAAATATGCTGTTGTCTCTAATATCAGGTACTTAGGAAGAATTATACTTGTTCTTTATATACTTCCGGTGAGCACAGTACAGTTGGTCTACAGCTACGTCCAGAAGCAACAAGAATATCATAATATCCGGTATTATAAAGTTTGCGTCAACCTGAAAAATCAAAGATCATCTGTATACCGTGAAGTCAGCAGTGCATAATGCATGGTGGACCCATGATTAATGATGTTGACCCACGCAATGACATTTTTTCCTAAGATCACTTTTTATTAAAAGTTTTTACTTTTATACATTTTTTAATAATAATAGTAATAAAACTAATTTCTCTATAAAAGAATTATTTAATTAAACAATATGTCAGCTCACCAGTTCACCATCATGGCCGCATTGTTTTCAGAAATAAATGGTAATTCTCCTCTGACTTGTAGAAGGAGCAGCAGAGAGAATAGGCAAAAGATGCAGTAACACATGTCTTGAGTATCCAAGTGAAGGTAGAGCCAAAAAAAGAGTTAGGCCTTGGGTCTGCCCTTGTTGCACTGGTGCTGAATCCTGTGTGCAGAGCTGGTGAGTGCTGTGTGCCCAGCTCGGTGGGTAGTGCAGCCCATATACAGTCCATCTGGGCAGGGAGGATTCTGATTGCAGGATGCATGACAAAGAGCAGGACACAGATTGTAACCAGGGATTAGTAAAATACAGAAATCCGATTTTGCACAGGGAAAGCATCAGTCATCAATGGATTTTGTAGACCTCATCATGCTCTCAGTAATCACTTTTCTACGTTGTGACTTCTCATTTGCTGTTGTGTTCGCTATACCCAGGATTGTTTGCAATGTATTTATATCATTTGGACTGGCCATGTTACGGTGTACTTCTTATTCCTTCCTAGGTGAATACACAGTGATGACTGCACATTTCCATTTAAAAAGAAAAATTGGCTATTTCGTTATCCAGACCTATCTGCCCTGTATAATGACCGTCATTTTATCCCAGGTGTCATTTTGGTTAAACAGAGAATCTGTTCCGGCTCGAACAGTATTTGGTAAGTGTAAAGTCACCCTGACAGCACAATATTGTATAGTAACTTGCACTTGTTGCTGCATGATATATTCCGAGTGTTTAATTGTGCTTCTCATTAACTTCTCCTTTATAGTTAAAGCAGACCTATCCGTTCATAATGGCTCACCATCTGGAGCAATCTCTAATACTACAAGGATTATGGTGTTACAGGATGGATGTTTCTTTTAGAGAAAAAAACAACAACAGCATTTCTTTATTATTCGTCATTGAAGATAGATCTGGTGTCAGAAAATTATTTTACACAAAGAGACTAAAAATCACACCAAAATCATGTTAGATGTAGGCACAGATTTTTTTAAACTATACAAAATAATCATATAGTAGAACCCATTCCTCTGTTGTTTCTATGGAAAATCTGTGTTTAATACTACCTTGTTTTAACATATTGATTGGGAATAGCATAAACTTTAGACATGCTGTCATTCAAAAAAAGATTTAGAAAGACTAAGGGCCGCTTTACACACATCAACTTCTGTGTCCAACTTCTGAACAGATCTCTGGTTGCAGTGAAATCATGGACACATTGCTCCATTTTGTGGCTGTGTACAAATGTAACAATGTGTCCATGATTTCACTGCAACCAGAGATCTGTTCAGAAGTTGGACACAGAAGTTGGTGTGTGTAAAGCGGCCCTAAGATAGCTTAAAGTGAACCTGTCACCCTCCGAGTGCTTTACAAACTGAAAACATCACCTTCAGCAGCATCTATGCTGCATTCTGTGAAGGAGTCTATAGTCTCCCTCCCCTCATACTCCAAAAGAAACACTTTAAAATGTTTCTCGTCATGTATGTACGTAATTATTTAGGTGGTCCAGGGGGTCTGAAAATTTGTTCTAACTTCTCTGCTGAGCCGGTTTTCCCCACCTCCTCTAAGTGTCAGCCACCATTTCTTCACTTTTTGTCCCCTCCTCTTCGGCACCTGCGCAGATTCTTCCTTGTTCATGCACGCGCACAGAGCTCAGATGGAGTGCGTGGAGACCGCCTGTCATTATTGTGCCTGCGCCATTGCGCACCCAACCACCCTTATCCTCCCTTCTTTCAAGGGTCACTCTGTCCGAATCTATTCCCCTCCAATCTCTAAATGGCTGTCATATGCCGACCACTGGGCTCAGCCACTAACTTCATTGACCAATTCTCCACTTGGCTTCTTCACTTTCTCTCTGCTGACATCCCCAACATCATCATGGGTGGTGACTTTAATATCCCTACTGACACCCGCTAGCCAGCAGCCTCCAAACTCCTGTCACTTACTTCATCCTTTGGACTTACTTAGTGGTACTCCACAGCAACTCACACAGATGGACATACATTAGACCTTATCTTCACCCACCTCTGTTCTCTATCTAATCTCACAACCTCTCCCTTCCCATTATCTGACCATCATCTACTAACCTTCTCATCCTTGTCCTTCTCACCTGCCCTCCATGTCCAGCCACTAGCACATCCTCTCAGAAACCTTGCAAATTTAGACATTCACAGACTCTCAGACTCTCTTCTACCTCTGTCCTCCATATCTTCACTCCACGACATTGGACAGCGCCACCACTTTCTATAGCGCCACTCTCACATTAGTCATAGACTCGGTCGCCCCTCTCATAAATGGCAAAGTACGACTAATCCACAGGCAACCCTGGCACAACAATCTCACCAATAAACTTCGACAAGCATCCAGGTTCGCAGAGCGATGTTGGAAGAAAACACACCTTTCAGATGACTTCACAACTTTCAAACAAGCTACACTTGCCTTCAAACCAGCCCTCACTTCTGCTAAACAAACCTTTTCCACAAACCTTGTATCTTCCTTATCCTACAACCCAAAACAACTGTTCAGCACATTTAACTCTCTCCTACACCCACCACTGCCACCTCCAACTCCCCTCATCTCTGCTGAGGACTTTGCCACCTACTTCAAAAATAAGATCGACCAAACAAGGGAAACCTACTGTTCCACCATCCCAACCACTCCATAAACCAGACCTCTGCCCTTCCCTAATAACTTCCCTCTCCAACATCACTGAAAGAGAGCTTACTCATCTCCTTTCCAAATCACACCTCACAACCTGCGCACTTGACCCCATCCCTTCCCACCTCCTCCCCAACCTTTCTAACATGCTTATCGCAGCCCTAACCCATCTCTTCAACTTATTGATATCTTCTGGTACCTTCCCCTCTGCCTTCAAACATGCCACCATCACATCCATCCTCAAAAAACCAGACCTTGACCCGACTGTTATGTCCAGCTATCGCCCCATATCACTGCTCCTGATTGTTTCCAAACTCCTTGAGTAGAATGTCCATGCTCCACTTTCCTCCCACCTTTCATCTAACTCTCTCCTTGACAACCTCCAATCTGGCTTTCGTTCCCACCACTTCACCGAATCTGCCCTGACCAAAATTACTAATGACTTACAGCCAAAGCTAACCGACATTTTTCCATCCTCCTCCTTCTGAATCTGTCCTCTGCCACAGTCGACCACTGTCTATTGCTACAGATCCACTCTTCTCTTGTTATCAAAGACCTTGCCCTCTCCTGGATCGTCTCATACCTTTCCGATCGCACATTTAGCGTTTCCCACTCCCACACTATCTCCTTATCCCGCCCTCTCTCTGTTGGAGTCCCTCAAGGCTCTGTCCTGGGGCCCCTACTTTTCTTCATTTATACTCTTGGCCTAGGACAACACATAAAGTGCCATGGCTTTTAGTACCTCCTGTATGCAGACAACACTCAGATCTACTTCTCTGGCCCAGATGTCAAGTCTCTGCTGTCTAGAATCCCGGAGTGTCTGTCAGCCATATCCTCCTTCTTCACCTCTCGTTTCCTAAAACTCAATGTAGACCAAACTGAACTTATCATCTTTCCTCCATCTCATGTATCTTCCCTACCCGATCTTATATTGTGGTAAATGGCATCATGATCTCTTCCGCACCTGAAATCCGTTGCTTCGGAGTAACTCTCGACTCTGCCCTGTCCTTCAAACCACACATCCAAACTGTTGCCACCTCTTGTCGCCTCCAACTCAAAAATATTTCCAGAATCCGTCCCTTCCTCAGCCCTTAATCTACTAAAACTCTTGGGCATGCCCTCATCATCTCTCGCCTTGATTACCGCAACACCCTCCTCTGTGGCCTTCCTTGTTAACTCTTTTGCACCTCTACAGTCTGTCCTCAACTCTGCTGCCCGACTAATCCACCTCTCTCCTTGCTACTCCCCTATTTCTCCCCTCTGAAATCCCTCCACTGCCTCCCAGTTCCCCAACAAATCCAGTTAAAACTACTAACACTGACCTACAAAGCCGTCCACAACCTGTCTCCTCCCTATATCTCTGAACTAACCTCCCAATATCTTCCCTCACTTAATCTTCAATCCTCCCAAGACCTACTCTTCTACACTTATTCGTTCCTCACACAATTGCCTCCAAGATTTCTCCCAAATATTCCACATCCTCTGGAATTCCACGCCTCAACATATTCGATTATCCACTACCCTCGGATCCTTCAGACGGAATCTGAAAACCCATCTCTTCAGGAAAGCTTACAGCCTGCAATAACCATTCTGCCGCCTCACAATGACCCGAGCTGCCAGCACACCACTCCCAGAGTTACTCCCACCCCAACCTTCTGTCTCTTCCTCATTATCTCCTAGAATATAAGTCTGCAAGGACAGGGTCCTCTTCCCTCTGTACCAGTCTGTCATTGTAAATTTGTTTACTGGAAACTATAACCATAACATTGTATGCAACCCCTTCTCATGTACAGCACCATGGAATTAATGGTGCTATATAAATAAATAATAATTATATATATATATATATATACACTATGGGGATGGGATCTGTTGTGCGCGGGGGATGCAGTTGTCTATCCCCCCATGCACCCTGCCACTTGTTATCTGTTTCTCTTCCCCTTGTGATGTGTTCTTGCCCCATTGCTATCTCTTTTGACCTGTCTCCCCCTGTGCACTGTCTCCCCCCAAGCACCGTCTTCTCACCCTGTGCTGTCTCCTCCCATGATGTGCTCTCTCCTCTGAGCTATCTTCCTAAGGTACTCTCTCTCCCCCTGTATGCAGTCTCTCTCCCCCTATTCTGTCTTCTCCCCTCTATGCTCTCTCATTTTACCAGTCTCTCCTTGTGTGCTGTCTCACGCCATCTTCTGTCTTCTCTCCTCATGTGATCTCTCCTTTGAGCTGTCTCTTCCCATTTGCTCCCTCTGCCCCCTGTGTGCTTGCCCCTCCCCTTTGTGTGCTTTCTTCCCCTTTGCATTCTATCTGCTCCCTGTGTGATCCCTCTGCCTCCTGTGCACTGTCCCTGCCCCCTGTGTTCTCTCTCTGGCCCCTGTGTGCTCACCCCTCCCCTTGTGAGCTCTCTCTTCCCCTCCTCTTTTGCACTCTCTCTTCTTCTTGTGCACTCTCTCTGCTCTACTGTGTGCTTTCTGTCTAGCCCCCCATGTGCTCTCTCTGGACCTTTAATAAATGGAGAGGAAGCGCACAATAGGGTCTTATCTAATATAATCAGTCAATTGTAAGTATGGTCGCACTCACCTGGTTGGGTTGTGTGTGACACAACCAGTAATAAACCAGACAATTGGATCCTGTCGAACGCAGCAATCCGCCTTAAGAGTTGTATAAATCATATGCGTTGATATAGGAATCCGGCTTGTAGATCGCGCTGTTCGGAGATTTGGCCAAGAAAATCACTCCAAGGGCCTCGGATCTTAAGACAAAGATCTTTATTCCTCCACATACTCGTCGTGTTTCGTGTACCCACTGTACACTTCCTCAGGAGTTTAAGAATTACATTACACTGCCACCATGTATTAAGCATGTTAAATAAAGCCCTTGGCAGGAAATGAGGTCTGAAACCTCATTCATTTTTTTTTTTTTTCCAAATCTTAATCACAAATGTCCATCACTACATAAATGTACAAAACACATCAATTTATGTTTAATTGATGTGTATTGTTTTATATTGATGTGTTTTGTACATTTATGTGGTGATGGACATTTGTGAATAAGATTTGGAATAAAAAAAAAAAAACGAAGAGGTTTCAGACTTCATTTCCTGCCAAGGGCTTTATTTAACATGCTTGATACATGGTGGCTGTGTAATTCTTAAACTCCTGAGGAAGTGTACAGTGGGTACACGAAACGCGTCAAGTCTGTGGAGGAATAAAAATCTTTGTCTTAAGATCTGAGGGACTTGGAGTGATTTTCTTGGCCAAATCTTCGAACAGCGCGATCTACAAGCCGGATTCCTATATCAACTCTCTGGACCTTTGTGCACTGTCTCTGGGCTCCCGTGTGCTTGCTTTTCCCCCTCTGTGCTCTTGCTGCTTGCCTGTGCACTCTCTCTGCCCTCCTGTATGCTCTCTCTGCTTCCCCCGTGCTCTGTCTCTACCCCTTCCATTTGCACTCTCTCTGGACCTCTGTGCACTGTCTCTGGTACCCCGTGTGCTTGCCCTTCCCCCTGTGTTCTCTTGATGCCCCTGTGACCTCTCTCTTCCCCTGTGTGTGCTCTCTGCCACCCTGTGTAAAAATTGTTTCAAATCCAAAGACTATTCTATGTCTTCTTATGCCCTTATTTAAAAGAAAACACTTCCATTTTTAACCATAATAGTACCTTTACACGCCGCTACAGAAGGTTGGAAACAACCGGGTGTCTCACGTGCACGAGCACGTTCCAACGGTTGCAAACGGTACCCGATACTGCCTTTACACGCCGCTACAAAGTGCTCTACAGAAGGTTTAATCTATCTCTATAGGCACCGCCGGGTGCCACAAGTTACCCTCTGTAGAGCACCGTCCCTCATTTACACGCCGCTACAGAAGGTAATATGGGAGGACCTGGAGCAGCAGGGACAACGCATAGGCGTGCCAGAGTTGTGAATTACGAGATGCTCGTACGGTGATTGGACAATGCAATAGCATCATGATTGGCCAGCCAGCGCAGGAAGGCTGGCTAATACATGATGCTATTGCAATTGTGTAGTGTGAGTGGTCAGCTCCTTAAATATGCCACCCTATGCAGGGACAACCAATCGTAATGCAGGAGCTTCCACCAATGATCGCTGAAGGGGGGCGTTTTCCTGGAGGCTGTGTCACGCCCCAGGGAGTTAACTAGGTGGCGAAAAAACCTTGCCGTACCTTATTTAGACGCCGCTACCATCGGGTTGAAATCAACCTGTTTTAGAGCACTGCTCTGAAACAGGTGCCGAAAGTGACGGGTGGCAACAACCTAGTTTACACGCCGCTACCTCGGGTTGATTTGACGGTGCAAGATACATTTGTCTCCGAAACCTGGTTGTTTTCAACCTTCTGTAGCGTTGTGTAAAGGGACTATAATATATGGATTTTGTACAGAACTGTGTGTAATAACGTACAAGCAAGATGAACAAGAAAAATCTTTATTGCAGCCAAAAATAAACATTATTCTATATCAAAAAATGTGAACATTCATACTGCAACTTTATCTGTAGTTAATTATTGCACCTTTTCTTTTTCTCTTCAAAGCTTCCCTTAAGACGTTTTCTCTCATACAAGGTTTGCAGATCTTCTCTGTGAAGCATCCAGCACTAATCCCCTATCATCTTCACGTTCTAACTACCCTGGTATTGTCATTTCATATCCTTGATAGCCTAATGAAATCTTTCTCCATGCTCTTTACTAACAGCACACTAGCTTTTCAGGAAATTAGTCCAAATGAAAATGTAAAAAATGAACTTAAAATTCATCAGACATCCCAAAGCGTTCAAACGTTTCAGCATGTACTTCACGATGGACTTAAATTTTGGATGTTTGTTGTTACCTAGAATTTTGTTCATTACATCTTTATAAGAATCCCAAACTCTTTTCTAAACAGTCCTTAATGAGTTTCCGAGCATCTGGACCTATAAAAATGTGTTACGATGGTCTCTCTTACTTTGAAGACTTGTGACTGGTTTGGGAGCCTAGTCTCTTTTTTGTGTTGAGACTTCAAATTAAACGTGTTTCGTTCCTTTGGCAGTGTTGGAGTTATTGTCAGTTTCTGTTGCTAGCAACTTCCTATTTCTCTTTCAAGGTGTGGCTACTTTGTGACTCCTCCCATCTCCTTTATATGGTGACATGTTCCAGCAAACCTTGCTGGTGATTAAACTCATTCCTGGCCTGGTATCCTGAGGTAAAGGTAGTACTTTGGAGAGCTGATCGTTGCTAACCTGTCTGCTACCTTGGAGTGTGACAACAGGTGTGAAGTTGCCTTGCTGTTTTCCTGAGTATATCACCTTACCCTCTTGTTTTGTTTATTGCAGTGGTTGGTTGGGACTAGTGCTCCCGCCAGCCATCTCCATTATGAAGGTTTATATTAGGGCCGGCGAGGGCAGAGGTATCCTACTCAGCTGCAGGTTGAAAAAAACAGTATAGGAATGGTAGGGAGATCAGGGCACAGTCACAGTTGAGCTTAGGAGGTGTCCTTTCCCCCTTTCCCTTCCAGCAAGGGATTGTATTTGTCCCCCCCTGCCCTGGACATCATTGGTCCGTGCGCCACTGTCACGCACCGTGTAGGGTTGATACCAAGGCTGTGGCGTGACAAAATGCCTTTCTTCAGTATTGCTTCAGATAGTCCTTGAAACTTGGTACACAGGTACTTAAGAGTTTCTCCTTATTTTGCTAGAGCTTTTGTAAACTGGTTCATCAGTCCAAGATTAATGTTCAGTGGTGCAGGAGAACAGAGGGCAGCACAGGCAGGTAATACATCTTTACCCACTTGGTTTATTTTGACATTTGTCAGTCTATGGTAGCTCGGTAGAGGTTCATTGTGGGGCTTGAGACATTGGTGTGTATAGCTCTATGCATTATGCATGTAATAGGAGGATGAACCCTCTGTGTAAATACATGATTGTACCAAGTGGGGTAATTCCTGTCCTGTGTATGTTTATATATCTCCATTTTAACCAGTGTTTCATATGTTTAATAAATAAAATCATCATTTTTGATTATATTCAATGAGTACATGTATGATTGTAGAGAAAAATGTTATCAAAACACTGGGAAACAAGTGAAGCATATTAGCATAAATGCAGAACAGGGGAGTTGGGTTTCTATTTATTACTCCTCTGTTTGCTCTAAGACAAACCCTCCATTTCTTCCCCCCCCCCCTTCCTCCCCCTCCCTCTCTTCCTCCCCTCTCCCTGCCTCCCTATTAGTATATGCTAGGGACAGGACATCTGACATTGTGCATGGTGATAGCACAATGTCAGGCTCCTATGTGGCTGAGCTCAGCACTCCAACCCTTCCTTGTCTGCATGCCTGCCAGCTTCACTGGGTTCTCACTACTTCTGTCACCAGAGTGCAGGAGAAAGCCCTGCGCCTCAGTCTGTGTGTCCCGGACACCTTTCCTGGATGTTCCCATTGTCTGTGACTGTGAGACTGGGGATACACAGACTGGAGGGGACGAGCTTTGTCCTGCACTCCGTTGACATGAGAAGCAGTGAGCACCAGGTGAAGCTGAAAGGCATGTAGATGAGGGAGGGAGTGCTGAGCTAAGCCAAATAGGAGCCTGACATTGTGCTATCACCATGCACGGTGTCTGGTGTCTTGGGACTGGTACCGTATATACTCGAGTATAAGCCGACCCGAGTATAAGCCGAGGTCCCTAATTTTACCCGCCAAAACTAGGGAAATTTATTGACTCGAGTATAAGCCTAGGGTGAGAAATGGAGCAGACCCCCATCCTGTTATATAGCCCCCCATCCCGGTATATAGCGCCCCCTATCAGTGGTATACAGGGCCCCAGCAGTGATCTACAGCCCCCTGCAGCAGTATACAAGCCCCCAGCAGCAGTATACAGGCCCCCTGCAGCATTATACAGGCCCCTAGCAGCAGTATACAGGCCCCGAGCAGCAGTATACAGGCCCCAGCAGCAGTATACAGGCCCCCAGCAGCAGTATACAGGCCCTCAGCAGCAGTATACAGGCCCCCAGCAGCAGTATACAGGCCCCCAGCAGCAGTATACAGGCCCTCTACAGCAGTATACAGACCCCCTGCAGCAGTATACAGGCCCCTTGCAGCAGTATACAGGCCCACTGCAGCAGTATACAGGCCACCAGCAGTGATCTACAGCTCCCTGCAGCAGTATACAGGCCCCCTCCAGCAGTATACAGGCCCCCTGCAGCAGTATACAGGCCCGCTGCAGCAGTTATACAGGCCCCCAGCAGTGATCTACAGCCCCCTGCAGCAGTATACAGGCCCCCTGCAGCAGTATACAGGCCCCTTGCAGCAGTATACAGGCCCCCTGCAGCAGTATACAGGCCCCCATCAGTATACAGGCCCCCTGCAGCAGTATACAGGCCCCCTGCAGCAGTATACAGGCCCCCTGCAGCAGTATGCAGGCCCCCTGCAGCAGTATACAGGCCCCTGCAGAAGTATACAGGCCCCTTGCAGCAGTATACAGGCCCCCTGCAGCAGTATACAGGCCCCCTCCTTAGTATACAGCCCCCCCCTCCTTAGTGTTTGTCCCCCAGGCTGCAGCACACATTAAAATAACAAACATTTCATACATCTCCTTTCCAGCGTCTCCTGGCTGGCAGCGCCGCTCCTCCGGTCCCGGCTTCTTCCTGCTTGTGCCGGCTTCTTTTGCTGTGGCTGACTGGTACCGTATATACTCGAGTATAAGCCGACCCGAGTATTAGCCGAGGTCCCTAATTTTACCCGCCAAAACTAGGGAAATTTATTGACTCGAGTATAAGCCTAGGGTGAGAAATGGAGCAGACCCCCATCCTGTTATATAGCACCCCATCAGTGGTATACAGGGCCCCAGCAGTGATCTACAGCCCCCTGCAGCAGTATACAAGCCCCCAGCAGCAGTATACAGGCCCCCTGCAGCATTTTACAGGCCCCCAGCAGCAGTATACAGGCCCCGAGCAGCAGTATACAGGCCCCCAGCAGCAGTATACAGGCCCCCAGCAGCAGTATACAGGCCCTCAGCAGCAGTATACAGGCCCCCAGCAGCAGTATACAGGCCCTCTGCAGCAGTATACAGGCCCCCTTCAGCAGTATACAGGCCCCTTGCAGCAGTATACAGGCCCCCAGCAGTGATCTACAGCCCCTACAGCAGTATACAGGCCCCCTGCAGCAGTATACAGGCCCACTGCAGCAGTATACAGGCCCCCAGCAGTGATCTACAGCCCCCTGTAGCAGTATACAGGCCCCCTGCAGCAGTATACAGGCCCCCTGCAGCAGTATACAGGCCCCCATCAGTATACAGGCCCCCTGCAGCAGTATACAGGCCCCCTGCAGCAGTATACAGGCTCCCTGCAGCAGTATGCAGGCCCCCTGCAGCAGTATACAGGCCCCCTGCAGCAGTATACAGGCCCCTTGCAGCAGTATACAGGCCCCCTGCAGCAGTATACAGGCCCCCTCCTTAGTATACAACCCCCCTCCTTAGTGTTTGTCCCCCAGGCTGCAGCACACATTAAAATAACAAACATTTCATACATCTCCTTTCCAGCGGCTCCTGGCTGGCAGCGCCGCTCCTCCGGTCCCGGCTTCTTCCTGCTTGTGCCGGCTTCTTTTGCTGTGGCCGACGCAGCAGATGACGTCATCTGCTGCGCCCGGTCACATGATACCGGCACAAGCAGGAAGAAGCCGGGACCGGAGGAGCGGCGCTGCCAGCCGGGAGACGCCGGAAAGGTGATGTATGAAATGTTTGTTATTTTAATGTGTGCCGCAGCCTGGGGGACAAATACTAAGGAGGGGGGGTGGGGCTGTAGATCACTGCAGGGGGCCTGAGTAGTGTAATATGCACTGCTCCCCCCCGCCGCTGATGAACGGGGGAATGCCGTGCATATTATTTACACTAATGAGGCGGCCCCACGTGACCTCCCGCGGTCACTGCGGCCCCCTCCTGCCTCTTCCAGCCCCCGGTCACATCCCCCCGCTAAGCAAATACCGAGTGACTCGAGTATAAGCCGAGGAGGGCACTTTTCAGCACAAAAATTGTGCTGATAAACTCGGCTTATACTCGAGTATATACGGTATATACTGAAAGCCAGGAAGGGAGAGAGAGAGAGGGAGGCTTTGGCTTAGAGCAAACAGGGAAGTAACACAAAGAAACCCAACCCCATATAGTGATGTTATGCTGCACTTGTGCTAATGTGCTGCACTGATTTCCCAGTGTTTGCTTCACTTTATAGCCCTAAAACCTGCTGGTTGGTTCCATTTAAATTTTTCCATCAGCACAGAAACATCACCACAATACACTAGAGCACCGTCTTGAGAAAAGCATGAAAGAATTTGCTTTTCTCTGCTTTTGTACCATGAAAAACAGGTATAAGGAACTAGCAAGTTATTTTGCTTTAGTTTACAGTCTAACTGTTCTGCAGAATGTTTATGAAGGGCCAAGCCCATGACTAAATTAAATTTGATTTCAGCTGTGAAAAAAGCTGTGGCATGTTGGAAGTAGCCTGAAAGTTTTCATCAGAATTCCTGCTATTCATGTTCTGAATCTTCTGGATCAGGTGTAATTTCGATATCTCCAGAGGTAAAGGGACAGGCATTCTTTGACCATGAGGCACAGGGTGCATGGCTGATGGAAGGTCAGGGTATATGATTTTCTTCTTATATTAGAATCTTTCCTTATTGCATATACAAAAGCAGCAGTCATCACTTTGGTTTTGCGGCTCCCTCCAGATCATAGGCACACCAAAGCTAAAGGTCTTTTTCTTTCCTTTAGCCCACTATCATAGTTCTACCTGTGGAACCCACGACTTGTCCTGATCACCTAATTTTAATCCAAAGTACACATAGTACACTTTCCTAGCAAAGTTCATAATGTTTCTCTGCTACAAAACAACCGCAAATTTAGCAAAAGTTGTCGGGTGAATTACAACACCCACTTGTAGCTATTTTGATCACGTTGTTAGAAACAGAAGTTTAATCCACCACAACCACTAAATACTGAACAGAATGGTGGTAAGCACACCACCACACTCTTAGAAACTCTGTCTAAAAAAGATCTGCCATTGTTCCTCATAGCAACCAATCACATTGCAGCCTTCAGTTATAATATTGCTGAGGTAAAATGAAAATGGTGCTTTGATAGGTTGTCATGGACAGCACCTCACTGTTATGAACTGTAATTTAAAAAAAAATCTGCCTTTACTATCAAAATAAAGAAATCAAAGTTTAGCTTTAATTTTTTATATTGCTGAGATAAAATGAAAGCTGAGCTATGATTGGATGCTATGGACACCATCACTCTTTGGAAGCTGGGTTAAGAAAATCTTCTCTGTTCACAGCAACCAATCGAAGCACAGCGTCCATTAGTTTCTAAGGCTGCCTTCACACTTGTGTTTGTGTCTGCACGTGGAGGGCATGCAGACGCAAACGAAGTGCAACGCAGCATATACGTATGGGATCGCAGCGGAGAATCTCCGCATTAGTTCACATAAGTATGGTGCCCGGGCAGCCAATCAGCTATCTCAGGGGCGGCCGGGAGGAGGAGATCAGCGGCAGAGATCTCCTCTCGGCACAGCTCATCTCCCGTCGGTGTCAGAGGGGAGATACAGCTTATCTGACAGCTGTTTAAATCTCCCACGCTGACACCGAATAGGGTGATATCAGTGCAGGAGATATGAAACAGCTGATCGCTGCTTCAAATCTCCCGCGCCGACCTCACCTATTCGGTGTCAGCGCGGGAGATTTAAACAGCTGTCAGATCAGCTGTATCTCCCTCTGACACCGGCGGGAGATCAGCTGTGGCTCTGCTGATCACCAGCGGCACCGGGAGAGATTTCAATGAGATCAGCAGCGTTCTCCTGCGCTGTCATTCGGAGGACACTGCGGATCCATTGAGATCCATGCATTGTTTGTGCACTTTCGGGCGCTTGCAGATAAAACAAGCGCCTGCGACCGCACAAAAAATGCAACATGCTGCGTTCGGAGGGCGCACAAATTGTCCGCATGCAAACGCAACCGAATGCAGCCAATACGCAGGCACATGCGTTCCCATGTTAAACATAGGAACGCAGTGCGCAAGCGTTTGGCTGCGTTCGGTACGCTGTGCTTGCAAACGCAAGTGTGAAGGCAGCCTAACCAATATAATGACACCAAAATCATCCACCAAAGGTCACGCAAAGGGCTCAACATTTGGTGCAAGAAAAAGGCTATGGAGTAAGTATTTGTGAAACAATTGTGTGTCAGGGAATTATTTTCGTTATGTTTACTGAGTTCAGTGATTAAAAGTACAGGGTTTTTTGGACTATAAGACACATTTTTTTCCTCCTGATTTTGAAGGAAAATGCAGGATGCAAATATATCAACTTGGGTCACAAAAGGCAGGAATGGGTCCTCGCTGAAGAATTCGGTGGCTGGGGCAACCACAGGTGCCTGATAATTAAGAGCATGAATATTCAGTTCTTCCGCACGCCCACCTCTTGGCACTGAAGACACTACCAAAATATGAGAATGAAGAGAAGGATTTAATTAGTTAGTTTCTTAAATAGTCAGCACAAGTGGTTGCTCCACAGCCGCCAGCTTTCTGTAGCTGCTGGGGAGATCATGCACCTATTGAAGAATGGAGGAACAGGGTGCCGGAGGCAACAAGTGTATCAGCACTAGCCTCATGCTGAAAGAACTGTAATGAAAATAACTTTACATGGGCAGAAGCACATGTACATTAGCACAACACATCACAAAGTCTCTGTGCTCACTGTAACAATGTGTGCCTGGCTCTGCCACTGCATTAGAAACTAGGAAATGGACGGTCCAGCTCAAATGCTGCAGTGAATGAAGAGGCACGGCCAGAGCATCACAGAATAGCACAACGCACAGACTTCCTGGCCTTGCCTCTTTGTTACATCACTGCAACACTTGAGTTGGACCATCCACATCCTGGTTTCTAGCACAGCGGCAGAGCCAGGCTCACATCGTTAATGTGAGCACAGGGACTTCGTGGTGTGCTGTACTAAAGATATGATATGTCATATCATCCTAGCAGCAGTGATTTCAGCGCTGATACACATGTCGCTCCCGACACTCTGCTCCTTAAGATGGGGGCCATACATCAGGATAGGGGATCATATATACCCGAATTGAGGATCATGTATGCCAGTATGGAGGGGTCAGTTGGCCAGCATTCTCGTCATTAGCCACAACTATTATATCACTAACATGCTCCGTAGCTTGTACTTTTAGGACTCTTGTTGTTAGGCCAATATAAATCTTGGAGCATGGTGTATAGTATATGAACACTTGAGTTGAACAGGTGATAGATTGAGTAATTTTATATTCTGTTTCATCTGAAGATAGAAAGCATTTTGTTCTTTCAATATTTGGACAGGCCATGCACTTGCCTCAGGGAGACCAGCCCATGATCTTGTTACATTGGAAGAAGAAATTAAAACCTGATTTTTTGGTGGATAATAAACTCTGACCAAATGGTATTTTAATATGGGATTGACATGCTGTGGTTGAACATTGAGATGTGAAATGACACTTCAGTTCAGGATCAGCCAACAATATCGACCTATGTTTTTTAAAAATAGCCAACATTATATCTCATTGGGAATGGTATTTTGGGACCATTCTTACCTGTAAGGTTTCTGTAGGTTTTGTTGTAGGGTAAACAGATTCATGTCGTTGTGCTCTATTATATACCCTCTCGATGCTACGTCTACTATTTCCACATTGTAAAAACCCTTTTTTTTGGTCTTCAGCTTAGTCTTCAAAAAGTTGTTTTTTGGAACAAATCCATTTCAGCCTTTTCAGCCTAAGAAACTGACCAATGGAAACTGAATTTACCACATATTTGGGATGGGCTGATGAGGCATTCAATAATGATTTAACTGCTGTCTCTTTACGAATTATATATGACTGTAGAAATACCTCTTTGTCGTTTTTGATTAGTACATTTCAAAAGTCTATCAGGTCTGTATCTGACTTACACATAATACGTAAAGATTGTTAGAATTCAATTCTTGAAAAAATGCTTGAAGTTCATCAGATGTACCTTACCAGATCAAGAACACATTATCAATGTACCAGGTCCAAAGTATGACTCAGTCATTGATGGATTCTGATCTGATGAGAATAGATCCCTCTCCCACAGCACCACGAACAGATTAGCATAGGGCGGCGCACAGGCTGCACCATGACTGTTCCCTGGAGCTGCAGTTAGAAGGATCCATTGAAAATGAAAAAATTATGAGTACGGTAAGTAGAAACGCCAATAAATTCATTATCCTGAGATGAAACATTTATCATGGACAGAAAGAAAGAAACGGCCTTAAGTCTATGGCTGCGTTCACACGTCGCACTTTTGCCGTTTATTTTTATGTTTTATTTTTGCTGTATTCATTTGCAAGTTTGTTTCTTTTAGAGCAGCTTGTTTATTGGACATCGGAAAATTTGTAGGCCTTTATTCAGATATCATTTTTTGAAGAGTAGTGACCCGATCAAACAATGTAGGCTTTAAAGGGAACCTGTCACCTACCTAAAGCCCCCAGGCTATCACTACCTGTCCCTGTATCTTCCTATTACTACTCTAGCTATCCCTTTCTGTCCTAAATCTGACCTGTCACTGTGTAAGAAAAGGGTTTTGATACTCACTCATTAGTATGTTAGTGATTCGGGGGCTACCATTGCTAGCCCCCTGAGCATCCATTGCTAGTCCCGCTGAGCATCCTCTGCATGTCCCCTTTGCCGCCTCCTTTCTTGTGTATCACGCCCTGATGGGCGTGATGTTGACTTCCCAATGCACGCTCTTCCTGCCTGGCTCGTCCATCTGCAGAGTTTCGGGTATGACGCCGAATGTGTCATTGTAGGCCAAGATCAGGCTGAGCAGTATGCTTGCTCTGTGGAGCACAGTACGTCAACTCATCTGTGATGAGCTGCCATACGTGCATCTCCAGAGTGACGCACACTGTTCAGCCTGTAGTCGGCCAACAGAGTCTTGGAAATAACGTGTTCGGCATCATACCCGAAACTCTGCAGATGGACGAGCCAGGCGGGGTGAGCGCGCTTTGGGAAGTCAACATCACGCCCATCTGGACGTGATAAACAAGAAAGGAGGCAGCGAAGGGGACAAACAGAGGACGCCCAGGGGGGCTAGAAACGGTAGCCCCCCAGATCATTAACATACTAATGAGTGAGTATCAAAACCCTTTTCTTACACAGTCACAGGTCAGATTGAGGACAGAAAGAGATAGTTAGAGTAGTAATAGGAAGATGCAAGAACAGGTTGTGTTAGCCTGGGAGGCTTTAGGTAGGTGACAGGTTCCTTTTAATTGCAGTACATGCACATGCTTAGTGAAAATGGAAGATAGTAGTTGTTTTAGAAAATACTTATTGTGATAGGTTGATTACCTTAGGTATATTTTTGCTTGATGCAGATGGATTTTATATGCGTTTATTATTGGTCCCCTTCTGTTCCCATTTTTGCTTGTCACACCTTTGCCTGAACAAGTTGTCATTTGAGAATATTTCCAATCGATGACATATATGAGATATATCCTGTAAGAGTTTTTTAGTTTGTATTGTCAAATACCTTTTTCCCTTGCATCAGCAGTCTTTTCCATAGATACATTAAAGGAGGTTGATACTTCTAGTGTACAATTAATTTGGAGTGTATCTTTTAATTCATCAAGCTCCTCTGCAAGGTTGTGAGTGAGCTCTGGTTAAGCTTAATGAGATGATAATAAATCGATTGCAGCTATCACAACAGACTTTTCCCCATCTAGTAGTAAAAGATTTAACTGAGATGGGGAATGAAGGGGCACAGGGGAATGGAGGAGGGCAGAAAGCAGCACCACTATCAGGTACTAAGATGTTACTTTATTAGTTACTTTAATAATGATATGAATTTAATGGTATCACCTTGTTGTTACTTTAATGGCCATGGTATTGTAGGTATCAGTACCTTATATACTCGTGTATAAGCTGAGTTTTTCAGCACAAAAAATGTGCTGAAAAGTCCCCCCTCGGCTTATACACGAGTCATATACGGTACTCGGTATACAGCCCCCCCTTGCTGCCGCACACCTGTAAAGGAATAGATCATTATACTTATCCCTGTCCTGTCGCCGCTGCCGCTCCGCACCGCGCTCCTCCGGGTCTTCATGCTTCTTCCTGCTGTGACCGGCGGGCGCAGGCAATGACGTCATTGCCTGTGCGCCAGAGGAGCAAGCAGGAAGAAGCATGAAGACCCGTAGGAGCGCGGTGCAGAGCGGCGGCGACAGGACAGGGATAAGTATAATGATCTATTCCTTTACAGGTGTGTGGCAGCAATGGGGGGCGCCTGTATACCACTGGGGCCTGTATACACCACTGGGGCCTGTATATACCACTGGGGCCTGTATACACTACTGGGGCCTGTATACACCACTGGGGCCTGTATACACCACTGGGGCCTGTATACACCACTGGGGCCTGTATATACCACTGGGGCCTGTATATACCACTGGGGCCTGTATAGACCACTGGGGCCTGTATACACCACTGGGACCTGTATAGACCACTGGGGCCTGTATACACCACTGGGGCCTGTATACACCACTGGGGCCTGTATACGCCACTGGGGCCTGTATATACAACTGGGGAGGTTGCTGTATACTACTGGGGCTGCTGTATATACTGCTGGGGCCTGTATATACTACTGGGGAGGCTGCTGTATACTACTACTGGGGAGGCTGCTGTATACTACCACTGGGGAGGCTGCTGTATACTACCACTGAGGAGGCTGCTGTATACTACCACTGGGGAGGCCTGTATACCACTGGGGGGGCCTGTATACCACACTTCTGGGGGCTGTATACCTTTGCTGGGGTCCACCCTTGGCTTATACACGAGTCAATAGGTTTTCCCAGGTTTTGGGGGCAAAAGTAGGGGGGTCGGCTTATACACGGGTCGGCTTATACACAAGTATATACGGTAATTTCTTTTACTTTAGGGGGTAACCTAGCTTTTGACCACAACATGAGCATTATGTATAAGGTATAGTCATAAAGTGTATATGAATATCTTACTACTAAACACCTGTATATATATTTTATTCTTTGTGAGGATATTACTATTAAACACTTTATTTACTCTTACATTGTATATTAATTTTGCACATATTACCCTCTATTTTGTCTATTACCTTTGCTCATGTATATTAAATCTACCATTTTGTTTTTTATTTGATACCAACACTATCTAAACCTGTAGATTTTATACCACAGTCTCTTTCCGGCTACTCTACTGTCGTATATTTGTCCACCAACTTTATCCTTAATTTTTTATATTATTTCATCATATTTTTTTTTATTATTTTTTTAATGTATATTTGTTTATATTTTCTTGGACTCATATACAGTAAGTACAACTGGCAGGGATTTCAATGAATAAAATATAAGTTGTACTGAATCTAACAATGTTATAAATCATTCTGCTCAGCTCCTTCTCTGTAATATGCTGTCCAACAGATTGGACTCAATATACCATAAGGTTCCCTTTAAAATAAAACATATAAAATAACAAACAATTGTCTTACCTTGACATTATCCATACTAAAGCAATGTCTACATTTTTAAACTATTATATTATAATTTTTCAGAGTAGAGAAAAGTTGCAATGCCACTTCAGTTGTTGAATACAATACTGCAGAACATTTGGAACTTCATTGGCATAATGAAGCATCAGTCATAAACTGTCTGGGATTTGTACATGTCTTTTAACTATTATTGTTATAACTCCACTATTTTAAATAGCATAATTAATTCCATTTTCATAATAACTGTATGAAAAAAGAAACAAATGATATCTAGTGCATACATTCAGTGGAACGTTTTGGCTAAAATATATGTACGGTAAATGAATTACTGGAATACCAGTGCTTCATCTAAAAGTTACCGCATATACTTGAGTATAAACCGAGTTTTTCAGCACAAAAATTGTGCTGAAAAGTGCCCCCCTCGGCTTATACTCGAGTCACAGTGTGAAGGCTCAGTGGGGGGGCAGTGATCAGGAGCTGGTGGAGGTGGGGGGAGGCTGCAGTAGGAGTGGGCGGTCACGTACCCCCGCTCATTAGTGCAATGCAATATGCACTGCATCCCCCTGTCCATCAGCGGCAGGGGGAGCGGTGCATATTACATTGCACTATGTAAGCAATCCCCCCATCAGTGGTATATACAGGCACCCCATCAGTGGTATATACAGGCCCCCCCATCAGTGGTATATTCAGGCCCCCCCTTGCTGCCGCACACCTGTAAAATAATGGCTCATTCATACTTATCCCCGTAGCTCTGTCACTGCGCGTCCTCCGGTCTTCTCCCTGCTTGTACCCGGCGTCATGTGACCGGCGCAGAAGCAATGACGTCATCGCTGCTGCGCCCACCACAGGAATAGAAGCCAGGTACAAGCAGGAAGAAGACCGGAGGATGCGCGGTGACAGAGCGATGGGGATAAGTATGAATGAGCCATTATTTTAAAGGTGAGCGGCAGCAAGGGGGCCTGTATATACCACTGATGGGGGGGGGCTTGTATATACCACTGATGGGGGGGCCTGTATATACCACTGATGGGGGGCCTGTATATACCACTGATAGGGGGGTCTGTATATGCCACTGATGGGAAGGGCCTACATATACCACTGTTAGGGGGGCCTGTATATACCACTGATGGGGGGGCCTGTATATACCACTGATGGGGGGACCTGTATATACCACTGATGGGGGGCCTGTATATACCACTGATGGGGGGGCCTGTATATACCACTGATGGGGGTCTGTATTACCACTGATGGGGGGGCCTGTATATACCACTGATGGGGGGGCTGTATATACCACTGATGGGGGGGGCCTGTATATACCACTGATGGGGGGCCTGTATATACCACTGTTGGGGGATACCTGTATATGCCACTGATGGGGGGGCTGTATATACCACTGATGGAGGGGCCTGTATATATCACTGATGGAGGGGGCCTGTATATGCCACTGATGGGGGGGCCTGTATATACCACTGCTGGGGGGCCTGTATATACCACTGATGGAGGGGGCCTGTATATGCCACTGATGGGGGGGCCTGTATATACCACTGCTGGGGGGCCTGTATATACCACTGATGAGGGGGGCCTGTATATACCACTGATGGGGGGGCCTGTATATACCACTGATGGGGGGCCTGTATATACCACTGATGGAGGGGCCTGTATATACCACTGATGCAGGGGCCTGTATATACCACTGATGGGGGGGCCTGTATATACCACTGATGGAGGGGCCTCTATATACCACTGATGGGGGACCTGTATATACCACTGATGGGGGGCTGTATTCCACTGATGGGGGGAACTGTATACCAGTGATGGAGGTCCTATATACCAGTGATGGGGGATTATATACCAGTAATGGGGGGCCATTTATCGTGATGAGAGGGGCTGTATACCATGATGAGAGTCTGCTTCATTTCCCCCCTAGGCTTATACTCGAGTCAATAAGTTTCCCTAGTTTTGGAGGATAAAATTAAGGGCCTCAGCTTATTCTCGGGTCGGCTTATACTTGAGTATATACGGGTATGTAATGTCTGTAGTTAACTTCAGTTGATGTACATGGTGAAAAAATCCTTTGTTATCACTTATTGATACTCTAAAAACAATATCTTTTCAAAAGAATCTTATTTTCTTGTCTTTTCTAAAAACACTTCAATATATTGCCATTTTCTCATATTTTTGAAAAATTAGATTGTTAAAGACATAAAATACCAAAAAAGCTCCAGCTCAGGAATTTTACCCATTATTTACAAGTACAAAAGGTTCCTCTTTCTTCACTAACACAATATGTTTCTGATTCAAATGTTTTTTTAAGGTAAGGTATGATCTGGGGTTGTATGTGAATACAGAAGGAAAAATAGGGGTAGTGATTACATGGGGGAAAAGATAAAGCAATTTACATGAAAAAATCTGAACTTTGCCCTTTTTGTTAACAGTTTGTTGATCTGAGTGAATATTTTTTTTTAATTACTATACATACATCAAAGCAGGATATACAGGGTGGCCCATTTATATGGATACACCTAAATAAAATGGGAATAGTTGGTAATATCAACTTCCTGTTTGTGGCACATTAGTATATGGGAGGGGGAAAACTTTTCCAGATGGGTGGTTACCATGGTGACAGATTTGAAGTTGGCTATTTTGGATCCAACTTTATTTTTTTTAATGGGAAGAGGGTCATGTGACACGTCAAACTTATTGAGAATTTCATAAGAAAAATAATGGTGTGCTTGGTTTTAACGTAACTTTATTCTTTCATGATTTATTTACAGGTTTATGACCGCTTATAAAATGTGTCCAAAGTGCTGCCTTGTGTTGGATTGTCAATGCAACCCTGTTCTCCCACTCTTGACACACTGATAGCAACACCACAGAAGAAATGTTAGCACAGGCTTCCAGTATCCGTTATTTCAGATGCTGCAATCTCGTATCTTCACAGCATAGACAAAGTCTAAGGGGGTCAGATCGGGAGACCTTGGTGGCCATTCAACTGGCCAACGACGACCAATCCACTTACCAGGAAAATGTTCATGTAGGAATGCTCGGACATGACACCCATAATGTGGTGGTGCACCATCTTGTTGGAAAAACTCAGGGAACGTGCCATCTTCAGTGCATAAAGAGGGCAGCACATCATCATGTAGCAATTTCAGATATCCAGTGGCATTGAGGTTTCTATTGATGAAGAATGGCCCCACTAACTTTGTACCCCATATACCACACCATACCATCAATTTTTGTGTTCCAACAGTCTTGGAGGTATCTATTCACAGTGGGTTAGTGTCAGACCAATAGCGGTGGTTTTGTTTGTTAACTTCACCATTCACAAAAAAGTTTGCATCATCACTGAACATAATGTTTTGTGTAAACTGAGGGTCCTGTTCCAATTTTTGTTTTGCCCATTCTGCAAATTCAGTGCGCCCATCTGGGTCATCCTCGTAGAGATGCTGCAGCAGGTGAATTTTGTATGGGTGCCATTTATGAGTAGCTAATATCCGCCAAAGGGATGTTCGACTGATGTCACTCTTCAGTGACTTGTGCCAAGTCCTACACTGTGGGCACTTGCTGAATGAAGCTAGGACAGTCACTGATGTTTCTTCATTTGTGATACTTTTCTTGCGTCCACATTTTGGAAAATCCAACACTGAACCTGTTTCATGAAATTTGGCAAGCATTTTGCTAACTGTAGCATAGGAGATGGGTGGTCTCGTATGGTGTCTTGCATTGAAATCAATGGCTGTAAACAAAGAAAAACTTGTAAATAACTCATGAAAGAATAAAGTTACATTAAAATCAAGCACACCATTATTTTTCTTATGAAATTCTCAATATGTTTGATGTGTCACATGACCCTCTTCCATTGAAAAAAATAAAGTTGAATTCAAAATGGTCATCTTCAAAATGGCCACCATGCTTCACCACCCATCTGGAAAAGTTTTCCCCCTCCCATATACTAATGTGACAAAAACAGGAAGTTGATATCAACAACCATTCCCATTTTATTTACAGTCCCTGACAAAAGTTATGTCGCTTATCCATGTTATGTAAAAGCTTATAACCTGACGTTATATTCCTGCATTGGTTGTATAAATTACTCTTTTGAAAGCTGAAACCCTCCCAAATGTGGTTTAGGTTAAGAAAATAAATTGGGAGCAAATGATTTCTCAGTCTGTGGAGTGCTAGGGCTAAGAAGGATCAGGAGGATAAGAGTATTATTAAAAAGGTTTTTTATTAACCTCTTACAAGCCACAATGCATTTCCGCAGCAGCGCTTTGCTGCGGAAACACGTTGTGGCTTGTAAGAAGTTGATAGAAAACCTTTTTAATAATACTCCCATCCTCCAGATCCTTCTTAGCCCTAGTGCTCCACAGACCGAGAAATTATCCGGTCTTGGCTCCAGACCAGCTGAAGGATCAGTTGATCCGAAATGGTGCCATCGTCTGCACCTCTGACACCCCCTCCCCAGTACCCTGTACCCTAATGCCGATTAAAGTTATCCATTGAGGAACAACTATCACCGGGTGAGTGCCTCTTTCTTCAATGTGATTTCCTATGGACGTGTCTCTGTGAATGCATGCAGATATTCACCGCTGTGCCTACATCAGGATGTCTGCGTTTGGCACTGCCTTTGTGTCTGCACACCAGATGCAAGCGTATCAACACATATGTGAAACCAGCCTTAGGCTAGGGTCACATTTGGAGGGGGCGTCCTTTGTAAGGATGCGTTAAAGTCAGCAGTTTTTTGCCCTTGACATTTTCATGCTATTTTTTCCCTTTTTAGCGCTGACGTTAGATCATGTGTTAACGCATGGTACATATATGTACCATGCGATAACGCATGCGTTTCCCATAGACTCCCATGTTAGAAACGCATGCGTTTTTGCAAACGCCCCTAAAAACGCTGCTTACCGTGCTTTTTGGTGGTTTTGCAAAAACACCTAGCGTCAAAAGTGTTGCATTTTGACCATGCATTTTTTGCATGGGAGCCTATGGAAGCGTTAACGCTAGCATTTTTCACAATTTACACTTGTGAAAAACGCTAGCTTTTAGCACTTCCAAAGCTCTAGTGTGACCCTAGCCTTACTATTCAATCAACACTGATGGCAATCTATTTATCAATGGAAGAGAAGCCAAGATAGCAAGCTCACAATAGGCACTGACGTTGGTTCATTTAAATGGAACCTGTCACCTGGATCTAAGCCCCTAAACTATCTCTACCTGTCCCTGCACCTTCCTAGATGCTCCCCATCTATCCCTCTCTGAGCTAAATCCGCCCTATAAAACAGCAGAAAAATAACAAAACTTACAGAAGTCCCTGAGGCTGGGGACTGAAAAGGCGGGCCCAGTCTCCATTCTGCCCCTCCTCGATGCAGCAGCACACGCCCCGCTGGACGGCGTTTTTCTTTCTTCATCACCACCTCCTCCATTTGGAATCTCCCACCCGCTTTACACTGTAACGTAGCGGTTAGGATCGGCACAACAGAAGGCATTGACTTAGGTATTTGCTCACACAGCACACAGTTTAATGGCACAGTTCAGGTATTCACAGATCTCCAGGTTCCCGGGCGCAGCCGAGTACAACCTCATACAATCCCATTTAATATTTTCACCGACAAACGAGTTATTAAGTTATTCAGTATTAAATATAGTAAAGAAAGGGGGATAACTTTATTTCTCTTGTTATAGTTTAATAGTTAAAAAACACTTAGTGACAAATGGTGATATGGTGCAAAGACTTCCCAACCCCAATGACAAACTACATAAACTACCCACGAGGTGGTGTCTAGACCGAGGCCTAAGGTTTGGATGACGTCACGATGTGGTCAAGAAAGGGTTTTGGATGCGGTCACCTGAGGGCCTCCCGACACACTGTGCGTCTGAGGGTGGTCACAAAGGTTCCTACATATGGTCAAATACTGGTCAAAGAGCCGTCGTCCTCCTGTTACAAGGTCCAACCTAGTCCCCAAAATCCAAAAACCACTCAGGTGGTGTTGGTCAAATTCAAGTTATACAGACCAGTGATATGATCTGTTAGCAAAGAGGATTTTCCCGACGCGTTTCGCCTAAAAAAGGCTCATCAGGGGCAATATTATTATGCTACATCGGGTTCACAAAGGTTCACACTGATTCAAAGTGAACCTTTAGTTTACAGTTCATCAAACAGGTCCAGATACAGGATCCTAAGATTAGGAGGTCAAAGTAGGGCAGAATGTTGGTTTTTCTCTATATCAGAAGTTTTCTTATAAGACCTGGAAAGTATATAAAAGTAAGAGGGACCTTTGTCAGTTATGAAGGTTCATAGTACTGGTTACTTTCACCCGTCTATATTCACTATTGTGTGAGATGTTATTTTTACAACACCCTTAAAAAGTGACTTTTTGAGTGGTCATACTATAGACATACCAGGGGTGACGAGTGGGCAGTTAGCTGTACTTCAAAAAGTTCAGTCATCCTAACCCCTTATCTCAAAAAGATGTCCTTCCTTTAGTAGATTACAGGAGAGGATATTAGTTGGATTAAATGTGGGTTGTCTATCATAGTATAGCTATGTGGCGAAAGGACATACTTTCATCTGTTTTAGAGTCCTTTATATAGAACTTTCTGGTGTAGTTTTGTTTGTTTAGTATTCAGCCTCTTTGTTTTCCTCCCTTTTTTTAAAAAAAGAATGAAAAGAGACATTGAACAGAGTCCTAAATGGTATTAATTAAGTAGTAGACACAAAAGTGTATCACTGACCTATTTATATAACAGGTTCACACACAGGTCAAAATTACACTTGGTCCAAGCTGCAAGCTTTAATAGGCCATCAGTATACAGGTCATGCTTATTTGGTAATAAAGGACAGTAAGGTTACTGTTAAGCCTAAAAATGAGACAAAATTCTCTTATTCATTATATAAGGCATTCAATCTGAATAGTGGTGATTAACTGAGTAGTGGTAGTAAGGGGTTAAATACCAATACCTTGCTGGTGCAGTTAGGCCAAACCACTCCTGTGGATCTGTCCCTCTACTGGTCCCAGATTGCAACTGTCTCCCTGTGTGTGGACAGCAATGAGATGCCGCCTCATTAGGGAGCTTATATGAGGCTTATCCTGCCCCTGGATCCCTCCTCCCCTCGGCCACCTCCCTACAGGAAGTAATTAGCAGATCGGCCATGTTGTTTGCGTTCCACCTGGAACGCACGGCCGACTGCGCATGCGCGTGACGTCACTTTTGTGGGCGTGTTCGGGAGCTCGGAGCTCTCAGATTGTAAACAGAGCTCCGGAGCTAACCCGGCTTCACAGAGGTCTCCATGGTGACAATCAACATTAGTCACCACAGGAGACTTACTGTAGGAGGTGTGGGGAAGGGGAACAAATGATTATTTGGGGCAAATAGGTTTATTCTAGGGAAGAGCCCTAAATAGATATAGCTTCATAGGCACAAAAGTCCATGGGAGTGGTAATGTAAGTGCCCCCCATGGGTGAATGTATCTGTTAATACATAAGGGGCTATTTATCCCTATTACTGATAGAGGCTCGTTTCAGTTAGGGACATCAGCACAGGAGAGGCTGTTTGCACCATTTCACCATTTGTCACTAAGTGTTTTTTAACTAATAAACTATAACAAGAGAAATAAAGTTATCCCCCTTTCTTTACTATATTTAATACTGAATAACTTAATAACTCGTTTGTCGGTGAAAATATTAAAAGTAATTCCTTTCTTATGGCTGGTTTCCTGTTCAATAGGGAACAATGGGTACTTGATGCCCAAGATGCCTTTTCAGAGCCTACTGGCAATACAGGGAATGTTCCTTGCATAAATATCAAAAGTACTTTCCAGGCCCTTACTGGGTGTTACAAAGATAATATAAGATCTTGGTGGGAGATTCGTTCATTAGAAAATTACATTAAGAACAAAATTGTACCAGCCGGCCTACGGGTTAACCTTGCCCCCGCTCAAAGAACTAGATCCCCGGAACTTATGACCTCCTGGGAAAAAGAACTAACAAATAGCTCCTTGAGGTTGATGTAGATTCTTCTCAAAGAAGAAAAACTAATCTTTGAGGAAACTTCACATGGATTAAACCAGCTCACAGAGCAAGCACTCAAATATAAGACCGAACAAGTCCAGGTGGAACGCAAACAAACACGGCCGATCTGCTAATTACTTCCTGTAGGGAGGTGGCCGAGGGGAGGAGGGATCTAGGGGCAGGATAAGCCTCATATAAGCTCCCTAATGAGGCGGCATCTCATTGCTGCCCACACACAGGGAGACAGTTGCAATCTGGGACCAGTAGAGGGACAGATCCACAGGAGTGGTTTGGCCTAACTGCACCAGCAAGGTATTGGTATTTAACCCCAATCAGTACTCAGCTCCAGTAGCAGCTAACCCTGTGTGTGCTGCTTCCGAGCAGAAGATACAATCTCCCATATGCTGTGTCTCGGTCAGGGGACACATTGAGGTCGCATCACCACAACATGATAGGTGTAAAGCAGGTGGGAGATTCCAAATGGAGGAGGTGGCGATGAAGAAAGAATAACGCCGCCCAGTTGGGCGTGTGCTGCTGCATAGAGGAGGGCAGTATGGAGCCTGGAGCCGCCTTTTGAGTCCCCAGCCTCAGGGACTTCTGTAAGTTATAAGTTATTTTTCTGCCGTTTTATAGGGTGGATTTAGCTCAGAGAGGGATAGATAGGGAGCAGCTAGGAAGGTGCAGGGACAGGCGGTGATAGTGAAGGGGCTTAGATCCAGGTGACAGGTTCCCTTTAAATGAACCAACCTCAGTGCCTATTGTGAGCTTGCTATCTTGGCTTCTCTTCCATTGATAAATAGATTAGGGGCTTAGATCCAGGTGACAGATTCTCTTTAATGTCCATCAGACTGCTCATGTATAAAGGTTATTTTTAGAGGTATTCTAGGCAGCAGGATCTCATGAAATGGATTGTTACAATGCTTAGTAGGAGGCACATAATATGTGGGCATGATGAGAAACGTGACGACAGGTTTAATTTAAATGAATTGTGATCTTGGAAGTCCCCAATACTTAACATGTAGTTATGAAACTTATCAATATATCACTCTTCATAATTTAGTTCACTTCAGTTATCAAGATATATGCATTCCATTAGGGAATAAAAATACAGTATTTTTAGCTTACACTTGTTGGTCAACTATTAATGTGCAGTTTCTTATTTTTATCTGCTAAAGTGAAAATAAGAATCAAACAACTGAAAATCTACAAAAATGCTCTTCTGACTATTTTTTAATATATCCAATATAATGGCCATTATAGCCTCCTTTATTTGTAATAGCAGTCTGTCAATTTCCTAATCTGCAAATGGAGTCCATGAAGCCTCATTTAGGAGTCTCAAAAACGGGACTAGCCAGATATCCCTCCAGGAAGGACCTAGCCTTTCCTAATGTGTGGACAATCAACTTTTTGTGCAATACCAACCACAACTTTTCATACACTGTTCAGAGAGGTGTATTGTTTTTCTTTAACATAAATCTCTTAAGAAACTATCACAAGTACTCAATTGGGTTAATATCAGTTGAGGAAAGGGCCATTTCATTCTTCTTTTATCTTTACGGTCTTTACTAGTTGGCCAAGAAGAGTACTTTGATGTAGGTAATGGAGCACTTTCTTACATAAAAAAAAATCATGGTTTTCTTGAAATATGCTGTCTTTTTCCTGTACTAATGCTTGAAGAAAAAGTCTTCTAAAAACTGGCTATAGGTTTGGGAGTTGACTCTGAGTCTATGGGTCCTGTCCCATTTGGCGACGTTCCAGCGATCCCAACAGCAATACGACTTGGTAAGGATCACTGGGACGTCGCTACGTGGTCACTGGTGAGATGTCAAACAGTCAGTGACTCAATGACTCAGCAACTATATGGCGACCCGTATAACGACCTCAGTGGTCATTGGGACCTTGTCACACAGCAGCTAGTCTGACTACTCAGACCAACGTGGCTGAGTTCTGAGTCGCCAGCGAGGTTGTTGTTAAGGCGTCAAACACAGTGATGCATGCTGCCCAGCAGGAACCCAACGATCAAAAAATGGTCCAGGCCATTCTGAGATGATCGGCGATCTCACAGCAAGGGCCCCGTCACTGCTACGTGTCAAACAAAGCGAGATCGCTGGCGAAGTCACTGTTGTGTCACAAAACCTGTGAGGTAACAGCGATCTTGCTAGCGATCTCGCTATGTGTAACGGGGGATTATCTTCAACCTCAAAATATCCAACTAGCTCCTCTTTAATAGTACACCCCCTAGCAGTACCCCACCTTCCCCTTACTGGCATCTGAGATTAAGTGGAGGTCTGACCGTTTCTGATCCAGCACAGGCCCAACCATCTGGTCCATCATTAGTCACTCTCATCAGTCCATAGAACCTTTGAAAAATATGTCTTTTAACTTGGACACGTCTCTAAGAAGTAAACTCTTTTTAATTCTGGGTACTTCAAGGAGGTTAAAGTTCTGGATTATGGCAGTACTGGAGGATATTGGGTTCCAGGTCACTTCACATTTACACTTCTCTATTGTTCTACCCCTTGTGAGACATTAGAGCATATGCAATTGTATGCATTACGATACTCCCCGAGGGATGACACTCTTGGAGTCCTTTTGGGGTAATAAGAGTGTGACCCTTCCTTTCTCTGGTTAATAAATATATGTACATTACATTGTGCATGGTTCCCCACTCTATATTATATGTATGTATATGTTTGTCTAAATTGTGGTCGTGTTTATTTTTAACTTTTGATACGAATAAAAGATATATTTTTATTATAAATAAGTTGGTATCCCCTGGTTTTGATAAACATGTTGTCCTACTCCAAGCTGTATAGGCTTGAGAGTCAACTACCAATCAAGTAAATCAGGTGATGTGCATCTCTGTAATGAGGAGGGGTGTGGTGTAATGACATCAACATCCTATATAAGGTGTGCTTAATTATTAGGCAAAATGGGTCAGAAGAGAGATTTGACGGGCTCTGAAATGTCCAAAATCGTGAGATGTCTTGCAGAGGGAAGCAGCAGTCTTGAAATTGCCAAATTTTGAAGCGTGATCACAGAACAATCAAGTGTTTCATGGCAAATAGCCAACAAGGTTGCAAGAAGCGTGTTGGGCAAAAAAGGCGTAAAATAACTGCCCGTGAATTGAGGAAAATCAAGCGTGAAGCTGCCAAGATGCCATTTGCCACCAGTTTTGCCATATTTCAGAGCTGCGTCTGGGAGGTTGTGGTGGCTGCTGCACGCAATATTGATCGTAAACAGATCAAGCAACTGACAGAATCTATGGATCGAAGGCTGTTGAATGTCATCATAAAGAAAGGTGGCTATATTGGTCACTAAGTTTTTTGTGTTTTGTTTTTGCATGTCAGAAATGTTTTTTTCTAAATTTTGTGCAGTTATATTCGTTTACCTGGTGAAAATAAACAAGTGAGATAGGAATATATTTGTTTTTCATTAAGTTGCCTAATAATTCTGCACAGTAATAGTTACCTGCACAAACAATTATCCTCTCAAGGCCCCTTTCACATCAGCGGTAAACACTGATCGCGGCAGTTGCGGTGAAAAATCTGCAACTGCCGCGATTACCGCATAACGTCCGCGATACAATGTCTATGGGGCTTGTGGTAAGTGTGCGGCAGGTGCGGAAAGTGCGGTTTTGGCACTTGCGGCAGGTGCAGCCGCGAAAAAAACGCAGCATACTGCGTTTTTTTTTGCGGCCGCACCTGCCACAAGTGTCGAAACCACAACTGCTGCGTTCAGCGTTTATCGCTGATGTGAAATCAGCCTAAGATAGCCAAATCTAAAACAAAACCCACTCCAACTTCCAAAAATATTATGCTTTGATATTTATGAGTCTTTTGGGTTGATTGAGAACATAGTTGTTGATCAATAATAATAAAAATAATCATCTAAAATACAGCTTGCCTAATAATTCTGCACAAAGTTTAATTCTTCTCAAATCTTTGATAATTATTGTGAATACCATCGAGTAGATTGAAAGGGCACTGACCTGTAGTAGCTGCTGGTGTCTTTTCCTTTGTCTGGATGATGGTGGTTGGAATCCCGGTGCTCAGCTTATAGATATAAGCATGTGGATTGAGGTAACAGATGAAAGCGGCACTCGTGGATCTTTTGTTCCATATGCTGTTTAATGATCCAGTTTAGGATACATCCATCGGGGAGGGTGTGCAGGGAGGGAGTGTGCAAGCAACGGTGACCGTTTAAAGGATGATTCCTCTTCTACGAGCCCATAGAAGAGGAATCATCCTTTAAACGGTCACCGTTGCTTGCACACTCCCTCCCTGCACACCCTCCCCGATGGATGTATCCTAAACTGGATCATTAAACAGCATATGGAACAAAAGATCCACGAGTGCCGCTTTCATCTGTTACCTCAATCCATTTGCTAATTATTGTCTGTCTTTTTTTCTCAACATGTTTTTTGTGACTTTGTTGACTTTTTGCAACTAACCTTTTGATGGTTTTGTTATATGTTCCAATACCTTAGCATTGTCAAGAATGCTCCTTCCCTCTTTAAGACTTTTAACAATTGTTTACTGTTTAGAGTCACTTAAACCCCTTTATTTGGCCCATGCTGCCTAATAATTCTTTATACCTTGATAAATCGTATTTCTCTCGTAAGGCTCCACCCTCCCTCATTACATAAATAAACATCACCTGATATGCTTAATCCAATAGGCAAGCAAATTTATACAGCTGGAAGTTGAAAAATATGCATAAAAATGATGATATATTCAAAATACTTGTCTAATAATTCTGCACACAGAATACAGTATACAAACAGCTAGTGGCTTAACACAGCAGATATACAGAAATTGGAAAAAAAAAACAATTGTTATTACATAGAGTAATTCAGAATGGAAAAAATATACAGAGAGTACATGAAGTGGAAAATGTAATATTTATATTATTCATTAGCAAATTAAATCAAATATTGTCACCCATGACAGTCTGACTTGAACCTGCAGTATTTAAAGGGCTTGTCCGGACAAAATTCATAAGTCTGCAGTCAATCCATGTGACTGCAGACTTATGAATCCTCACATCGCGCGCACTATGCACTATGAGAATTTGCCAGTTTCAGAGCCGTTAATGGTAGTCACATGGCTGTGAGAATGCAATATGCATACTTCCAACCAGAATCTGACTACAGAGTAGCAGCCTTAATGCAAATGTATTGAGTGAAGCTGCTGCTCTCTAGTTGGATTCTGGCTGGGTATGTGACTTTCACGTACTTGGCATCACATGACTGCCATTCCCAGCTCTGACACTGGAGAATCCTCACAGCACACAGTGCGAGCAATATGAGAATCATAGAATGACTGCAGACTTATAAATTTAGATCAATTCCTTTAAATATGCTACACAATTCTGATTGATTATACAGGTCTGCAAAAGTAAATAGTTTGAAAAGCAAGAGGCGGTTTTTATATACTTTTGATCACTGAATTCAATAAAAATATCGAAAAAATTCCATAATGTACTTTCAAAAAAAAATACTGACTCCATAGTCTTTTTTTTTGCACCATACTTTGACCTCTTTGCACAAGGGCAAACTGGGCCAGGGGGCAGAGTGGCATACATCCCCCCGGTCCCCAGGCAATTGGTCAGGGTCGCCATAGGACCAGCATTGTACCTTTCAATGTGGTCACCAAAGGATTCCTTTTGGCCAGGAGCCTCTGGTTCTCATTATCTTGAATCTAAATGTATTCGTGTCTTTGAGACACGAATATACTTGAATACATGACAACCGGGACTGGGGCAGAAAAGAGCGTGAGATCCCTGGCCCAATATGCGGCAGTGTGATAAAGTCATGTTGCTAGGCCATGATCGCACTGCTGCTGGCAATGTTGTGGAGATGGCAAGGACATGGTGGGGAATAGTAAGTGCTCCATTGAGGAGCCAAAGATTATATGTCCTGACATTTACTGAGGAAGTGGGTATGGAGCATGGTGTTACTACGAGGGGATATTATGTAAAGGGTTGGTGCGGGGGATATTTTGAAGAGTTGTGGTGTGGTGGGGATATTATGGACATGGGCGGTGTGGCATGGATATTATGGGGATGGGCAATGTGGGGGCTATATTATGCAGAATGGTGGTGTGGAAGGGAATATTATGGAGTGGAGCAGTGTTTGGGGGAATATTATGGAGAAGGGTTATGTGTGTGGGGATATTATGAAGCGGAGCGGTGTGTGGGGGTATATTATGGAGAGGGGTGGTGTGGGGTGGATAATATGGAGGAGAGCAGTAGGGGAATGTTATGGAGAGGGGCAATGTGGGAGGAGGATTACAGAGAGAGGTGGTGTGGGGAAATATTATGCAGACAGGTGGAGTCGGGGATATTATGCAAAGGGGCAGTGTGGGGGGACATTATGGAGAGAGGCAGTGTGGGGGACTTTTTGTGCAGTAAGCTCAGTGAGGAGCAATTATTTAGTCATGTGCACAGTATGGAGGATATTTATTTTTCTGAGACAGTGTAATGATGCTTTTATTTTTAAGAGCGCTGTGTTGGGAAGTACTCTAGAAGTACTCTAGAAGACCGAGGAGAAGGAAGATTGGAGAGTCAAGCTCTTGCTATTAAAAATCATGGTGCCTATACTACATGGAGATAGAAGGGAAAGGAACAATTTCAATCAGAGTAGATGTTACGTTGAAGTTACCTGCATTTAAATGTTCATGTGGTCCTGACTACATCTCATCAGTGTTGTTGTTATTGTAATAATTACCAGCATTTCCTTAACACTACCACTACCCCCTCCGACTGTACCCTCCCCGGTCCCTCATAGACTGTGAGCCCTTGAGGACAGGGTCCCAGCCATTCCTGTTGCTGTTTGTCTGCAATACGTATTTATTGTACTTGTATTTAGCCTCGCCTACCCTCTTATCATGTAAAGCGCCATGGAATCTAATGGCGCTATATAAATAAATAATAATAATAATATTTTTAAAGACATGCTGGGAGGTATAGGTTCATGTGATGCAAGTGTATCATGAGACTGATCTGGCACTGAAATTGATCACTGTACTAAGGTTGCAACTGCATTCATATACTGATGGTTATTCTGGTACTGTATTCATGAACTGATGGTGGTTCTGGCATTGCTTTCATGTACTGATGGTGATACTGTACATGGTGAAAGGCTGAAGGAATTCATTTTTGTGGGTTCGGATATTCGGAAATGCATGAAGGACAACTTGTATTAAACAAATTTGAAGCTGTTGATAAAAGGGCTTGGGATCCTTTTAAAGAAGTTGTGATCACATTTCTAAGTAAACATCCAGAATTTAAGTCCATAGTGGAAAACATGTTGAAACCTTTCAAAGCCTCAAGTTGTCATATGAATTTGAATTTACATTTTTTACATTCCCATATGTACTACTTTCCTGAACTCCTTGAAGCTGTTAGCGAAGTGCAAGGTTAAAATTTTTATTAGGATTTCAAGGACATAACAATGATAAAAAGTAGATGGAACGTAAACATGATGGGGGACTACCCATGGATGCTTCACAGAGAAGACCCGCAGGCCTTCTATAACAGAAAAGGTATCAATAGAAGCTTTGAAGAAAAAATAATTAATTTCCAATACAGTTGCAGAATGAAGGTGAATAATTTTTTATATATAATATTGTGTACATTTATGACTACAATAAGGCTATGTGCACACTTGGAGGTTTAGCAGCGGTTTAGCAGCGGAAACCGCCGGTCGGTTTCCATGAGGTTTATGTAAATTTATGTTAATCCAAAAGCGGCTTTTGGGTTAACATATAAACCTATGGAAACCGACCCCCGGTGTGCACACACCGGCGGTTTCCACATGCTCATCCGTTGCTAACCCGCTGGGTTCCCAGCGGGTTAGCAAAGAATGAGCATGTTCTATAATCCGGCCGGTTCTGCAGCGGCTGCAAGCAGAATCATGTGCTGCTTCCAGCCGCTGCAGAATCGCCGGCGCTAACCGCTGTGCACCGCCGCACACCCGCCCGTCTCCCGCAGCACGGACCCGACAGGAAGCCGGTGGATGGCTCCGGAGCTTCCTGTCGGGTCCGCCCAGCCGCCGGCGCCACTAACCCGCCCCCGTGTGCACATACCCTAAAGATTATTCTTGTTCATTTTGATTGTATATAATTTCACAGGCATTTTGTGAAAAATCCATAGATGATGATTAAACATAAAAGTTTTTTTAAATGAGGGCATAAAAAGATAAGAATCAGTCATTGGATTTGAAAAAAAATCATAAACCCAAATTTTGCATTCTAAAATATCTAATCTTGTGAGTTATTTTTTGATCTTTTTTTCATGAGGTAACACATTGTATTACAGAAAATCAAATACAGTCTCATTAAATAATTAAATGCATTTGTTTTATTACCACTGAATACTGACATAAATAGTTTAAAAGAAAGAGCTGCATAGTTCAGAACAACAGATGAGCCTGTTTGACAATGGATAAACCTCCAGAAAATTAATTATGGTGATGTTTGATTATGAATTACATCCAATGTCTACGTGAATGTATAGTGCATATTCACAAAAATTACTTTAGCTCAAATGTAATAAATCATCTGAAGTGTTGAATGGTACATGATGAATTATGATTATCCTTGCTAACAAGATGTTATAGGAAGTATGCTGTGCAAGAACTATACATGAGCCTTTTTCAGTCCAATAGCTCATCATAATGTATAATTCAACCTGCTTTAAAGGTAAAATCAGGCACCCTTACCTCTTTTGGGGCTATGCACAGATTGTAGCAATGGAATGTATGCCCCCAAAATAATTCTTTATAAGACACACTGTATTTGTCACATGGGCACTTTACATGGTAGCTTTACGGCCCTTTATAGCGCTTATGCCAACAGGATTACCGTATCCACTCTGTCCTTCAAATTGGAAGTTTTGCTCTTGCCTTCAATATTTAACATCTGTATAGGGATCTTGACTTACACAGTGGCCCTGGATTAGGGCCATGGTGCAGGCTTCTGGAAAGTGAAGCAAGATGGGGACAAAGGTTGTTAATCGGGGTCGCTACCAAGAGGCCAACGTCAAGGGCAGAATCAAAATTCAAGTGGGTGATCAGAAAATGAGCCAAGGTCAGAAAACACAATAATCAAAATTACCGCACAGGTGTACAAATCAAAGATGGGGACCAGGAAATAGCTGCCCCATCAGGGCTAGCAAAAAGGATCTAACACAAACTAGAGATAGAAGGTACCCGCTAAGATGCCTGTATAGCACCACAAGTCCCACAGAGTACATTAAAAAATCAAGAACTATTTTAGGTTATAGCTGTTGACACTTGTTCACTTTGTGTCATGCTTGGACTAAGGGGATGTCCAGCAACTGTGCGTGACAGTGGCACGTAGACCAACGATGTCCAGTGCGCAACATCAAAAAAACAACAGACAGGGAAACACCAAAGGGAATAAATACAATGAAGGGCCCTGCTCATAGGAAACCAGGGAGAGGTGACTTCCTGCACCTGCGGCAGCCCTGATCTCCCTACCATCCCTATACGAGTTATTTCACCTCTTCGCCAACAGGAAACCTAAGCTCTTCTCTGGCCCTGATGTTAACCCTCACTAGGGAAGGCTAGTGGGAGCACTAGTCCCATCCACTACAATAAAGAAACATGAGGGAAGGGGAAGACAGGCAAAGAACAACAGGATAGCTACTTCATATCTGCTGACATTTCACAAGACAGCAGACCGCTTGACAGCAAGAGGTTCTCCACAGAGCTCCTTTCAACTCAGGAGCTGGGCCAGGAATGAAGTTCAATTTCCAGCAAAGCATGCTGGAACCCTGTAATCCTATAAAGGCAGAGGTAATCACAGAGTGCTTACACCTGGACAAGGCCCAGCTAGCTTACTGGCAACAGAGACTAACATTAACTCCTCCATTGTCAAATGAAAAGGACATGTTTAATAAGAAGTCTCAATTCAGACATGAGACTTAGGTCCAAAGCAGTCACAAGTCTCATAAGAAAGGGAGACCATTGTGACACTTTGCCTATTGCATATTGTAAAATTTATTTTAGAAACTAGATGGACTGATGCTATCGCATCGAGAGGGCAGTGACATCACAATGGGGGCTGGCTCTATGGCACTGGGAGCAGTGGCTGTTTCTCCCCCCGTGCATTCTCCTCCTGTCCACTCTCTCTCTCCCTGTCATGTCTTCTCCCTTCTGTGCTCTCTTCTTTGAGCTGTCTCCATTATGTGTGCTTTCCCTCGCTCTGTGTGCTCGCTCCTCCCTCTTTGCGGTCACCCCTCTCCATATGCACTCCCCTTCTGCACTCTCTATACCCCCTTGTGAGCTCTCCTGTCCCCCTTGCTTTGTCTTTCCCCCTTGTGCTCTCTCCCCATTGTGGTGTCCAAATGCACACACCAGTTCACTCTGGTGCCATCTTTGTATACCCAGTTGTCCAAAGATGGCGTCCACCTGAGTAAGTGTGCATGCGCGCCGGATACACCCATGCACACTTACTCAGGCAGTGATGTTTTAGTGGCTGCGGGCAGTGGTTTCTGGTGGCAGTAGTTGCGAGTGGCTGCCACACCGCTGGCGGTACTGCGCAATGTGCCCGTACCGCTGGTGGGCATCACATTTGCACACCCATCACTCTCTGCCCCACTGTGTGCTCTCTTTGCCCCCTCTGTGCTCTCTGCCTCCTGTATGCTCTCTCTACCCCCTGTGTACTCTTTTTGCCCCCTGTGCATTCTCTGCCCCCCCAGTATGTACTCTCTGCCCCTGTGTGCTCTCTCTGGCCCCCTATGTGCTCTCTATGGCCAACTGTGTACTCTGTACCCCCTGTGTGCTCTCTACCCCACTGTGCACTCTGTTGCCCACCGTACACTCTCTATGTCCCCTGTATGTACTTTGTGCCCCCCTGGGTGCTATCTGCCCCACCTGTTGCGTGCTTTTTCTACCCCCTGCTGTGCACTGTCTCTGTCACCCTGCTGTGTGCTCTTTCTGCTCCCCCTTCTGTGCACTCTCTCTCTGCGCAGTCATGCCCCAATCTTTGGACACCTGAGTGGTGGTGGCATGAAAAACTGTGCATGCGCATACCCAACATGCACATGCTGGCTTCCTCAGGCTGCCGCCATCTTAAGTGAGTAAGTAGACATGCATGCCGGGGATGTGCATGCTCTTTTGGTCAGGCGATGCTGAGGTGCAGCGATAGTGGCAGGCAGGGAAAAGCAGTGGCAATGTATGACATCGATATTAGGTATTGGCGTTTTCAGTTGTCAGTGGCACCGCTGGCTGTATTGTGCAAAGGGACCATTACCACTAGCGGGTGCTATGTTTGCACAACCATCACTTTGATGTGCAAATATGCTGTCAGCATGTGATATGAGGACAACCAGACAGAAGTTTATATACTACTCCATCCTGCTACTCCTTGACCTGTCTGCCGCCTTCGACACGGTTGACCACTCCCTTCTTCTCCGGATCCTGGAATCCCTTGGCATCACCCACCTTGCCCTCTCCTGGATCTCCTCATACCTAGCAGATCGGACCTTCAGCGTCTCCCACTCCACACCTCCTCCTCACCCTACCCCCTTTCTGTCGGAGTCCCCCAAGGTTCCGTCCTGGGACCCCTACTTTTCTCCATTTACACTCTCGGCCTAGGGCAACTCATCGAGTCCCATGGCCTCCAGTACCACCTCTACGCCGATGACACCCAAATCTACCTGTCCGGCCCTGACATCACCTCCCTACTCTCGAAAATCCCTCAATGCCTTTCCGCCATCTCATCCTTCTTCTCTGCTCGCTTCCTTAAACTCAACATGGACAAAACTGAATTCATAGTCTTCCCCCCAAGAAATTCCACCCCACCTCCCAACCTATCCATCTGCATCAACGACTGCGCCCTCTCCCCAGTCCCCCAAGCCAAGTGCCTCGGGGTAATCCTTGACTCCTCCCTATCCTTCAAACCCCACATCGAGGCCCTCACCACATCCCTCCGGCTCCAGCTCAAGAACATCTCACGGATCCGCTCCTTCCTCACCCACGACACCGCTAAAACACTCATCCATGCTCTTATCATCTCCCGCCTTGACTACTGCAACCTCCTTCTCAATGGCCTCCCGGCTAACTCCCTCACACCTCTCCAGTCTATCCTCAACTCCGCTGCCCGACTCATCTATATGTCCTCCCGCTACTCCCCTGTCTCCCCCCTCTGCCAAGCCCTTCACTGGCTCCCCGTCTCCAAGAGATCCCAATTCAAAACACTAACCATGACCTACAAAGCCATACACAACCTGGCCCCACCATACATCTCCGACCTGGTCTCCCGATACCTACCCTCACGCAACCTCCGCTCCTCCCAAGAACTCCTCCTCTGCTCCCCCCTCATCACCTCTTCACACAACCGAGTCCAGGACTTCTCCCGGGCATCTGCCTTACTCTGGAACTCCCTACCCGAACACGTCAGACACTCTCCTACCCTGAGTAACTTCAAGTGTCACCTGAAGACTCACCTGTTCCGTCAAGCCTACAACCTGCCATGAGACCCAGGCGAACGCCCCATACATGACATTCCCCCATCCTACTGTATCCTTACCCACCCCTCATAGACTGTGAGCCCTCGTGGACAGGGTCCCTGCCCCTCCTGTACCTGTACGTCCTGATCGCCTAGATTTAGTGTACTTGTTCTTGTCTCCCTCATCCTCATGTAAAGCGCCATGGAACCCAATGGCGCTATATAAATAAATAATAATAATAATAATAATATACATATATAAAAGTACAAAAGTAGGAGCAGCAAGGTATGCTGGTAATCCCGGGTGCAGAGCGACCCACACAGTCCTCAATGCGTATAATTATACATACAAATGTCGCAGCACTCCCTTGGTGATGTTCAAAGATGTTTAATCCAGCTTGCAAAAGATACAATGGCAACGTTTCAGGCACCTACGCCCTTATTCCTGCCTAGGAAGGCAGAAATAAGGGCGTGGGTGCCTGAAACGTTGCCATTGTACCTTTTGCAAGCTGGATTAAACATCTTTGAACATCACCAAAAGAGTGCTGCGACATTTGTATGTATATATATATATATATACACATATATATATATATATATATATATATATGTATATAGCACATGGTAAGTATATAATAGATACAGATGAAGTAATTTAATTAATGTAAGGTTTTAAGGTTTTACTGCTCAATATAAGAGTTTCAAAACATTCAATATTGTGCACACATACCAAGTGTTTGCTTACTTTCATATCCAGGACCAAAAAGTAATTTCTCAGTCAGACTTCTGTGGTCAATTGCACATCTGTGACCTCCCTCAGGAGAGTGTACTTGTTCTCCACATCCCGGCATGCTACAGACTTGGGGTCCTGTCCCGTGTGTGTGATGGTACTATTGCTCCTGTGGACACATTCAGGTTCAGCACTGCCTCGCTATGAGTGGCATCAGATGCCCTTATCCCCAAGACGAGGAAGCTAGTCAATTTTGTGAAAACAGAGCTTCCTTTTACTGAAAAAGAAACTTATGTACAAGGGATAGCTAATATTACATTTGTAGTTTTGTTCTGCACAATACAGAGGCTCATTCATGGTGGTTCTGGGCAGTGGCACATTGTGAACGTTACAGATCAAAAGCATGGTGACTATACTTTTAGATAGTAATGTTCTGGTGCTCTTGCTAGATACCACCTTACTGGACATATCCCCAGCATGGCCAAATGATCCTTCTGTCTCTCAAAACTTAGTATACAGATGTTGCATGAGAACTTGTCCAGTACTAAAATACTCACACTCGCTTCCATGAACTGCCATCACTGTAGTTACCATGCTGAAGCTTGATCCCTTGTCTTTGTCACACAACGTTATTCTCCTCTGATGGTTTCTTCTATACTTCCTTGCTCACTAACAAGTCACTCCTCACAGAAAAACAGTATCTCTCCCTGCACTCTACCCCCTCCCACTGTGGACTAGTCATAGCTTTTAACTCTTAATGTCAATGTTCGCTGCCTGATGCTGGACAAAACACAGCATCCACACATGGCGACAACACGACACAATACTATGTGGGCACATATTAAGTCTATCTTTAGCTTTGCCCAATAAATCCATTTAAACATTATGCATCACAACTCACATTATTATATCAATAGGATTGGTGTCTTGAGAGGTGGAGATATCAGAGTCTGTCCACTTCCTTACACATCCACATACTTGTTAATAAAGACAAGGCCCAAAATGACTTACAAAAGTACAAGGAGACCCCCCACATGATCATTTATATGAGAGAATCCTCATCAGCATGTACATTTTTCAATAATTACAGCAAAATAGGAGAAACCAGAATATCATGCAAAAATGTATACAGTTTATTTATGGACAAACATTTCTTAGAATATACATACAGTGGATTAAAATTAGCAAAAGGAAAAGGTGATAACTCAATAACCATTAGATATACAAAGTACTAAAAGGTTGTATACACTGTTCTGATTGTGTGCTCAATGCAAAACTTTCATAATACACAGTCCAGATACATGACAATTAGATGGTATACACCCCTGGACTGCAGTGGTGTCCAGTTTGAAACTAGCTTCAAAAGAGCCCTGTCTAATTATCGGTGCCCCCATCTGCCTCACTTATCGTGTGTAGCTGTCGGCAATCTCCACCGACTGGAAGTGACGCATCGGTCGCCAGTGGGTACTGCACAGGCGGGACGCGTCACCATAGCTCCCGCACACGCGTGCCCCATGTTGCCTGCGCTGCTCACGCCAGAGCATTTACTGGCAGGGCCAGGACAGTACGCACAGCCATGGAGGCCGCATCTGAATGGGCTCTATCCATATAATAATATAATATGAGAATAATATAATACTAATCCGTTACTGGGCATCATGTGCAGTGCTTTAGAGAACAAAGCAGAAAAAAGGTGACAAATATAAACAATTAAAAATAGAAATGCAGATATCCAGTGACTATGGGCCAGATATTAATCATGGACCATGTATATTATTCAAATAAGTGGCCAGAGCTGTTAACTCTTTCGGTCCCAGAAGTCAGATCCACAGTGAGCAGTGATAATTCTGGATTTTTTCCTTTTTTGTTATCTTTTTCAAACCAGATCCGGGCCGGAATCAAAATTGCAGGGCAACAATTTGATAAGTTGGTAGGATTCTGCAATTACATAATTAAAAGCAATTTAAAAATGATTTCTCCAGAAAAGAGAAGATGACACTGAAAAATTACATATGGGTACAATTCAAGAAAGACAAGTGATCAGCAACTATAAGAATGAACCAAAAGTTAGGGACTCATTGAGGCCCAGCAGAGTCATGGTGTCCAGGGTGACAATCCAATTGACCTCAATTTGCACCAAAATGTTTTTGAGGTTGCCACCCCTGACACCGGACTTCACCATATCAATTCCTCTCACTCTAAGCCCTGCTGGATTGCAGTTATGATATTGTCTAAAATGGCGTGGTATCGTTTTTAAAAGTGAATCCTCTGCTGTGCTGGCTGCCTCTAGATGTTAATCCAACATATATCTGTCACGGGTGTGTCAGGAGGCAGGATGAGACTGTAGAGGCTATTCGCAGAAGGTCTCAGCGTTTGGCCAAACAGTCTACATCCTAAAGAAAAATTCTCTGTCAGTTTAAGACCCAGCTGATTCCTTACCTTGGAGCTGCCTATATATTTCCCTTGACTCCCAGAATGCACTGCTGGTGATACCTCAGGTGTTTCTGATTGTTTCTTGGATCAAAGCAGTGTTTCTTGGAGCCGCTGGTTTGCTGCTTGGATCTGCTAAAGCTAAGTGTATCTCTTCCCACTTTGTATGTTTCCCTTAGTTTGTTTTCTAGTTGCTAGCCTGGCAGACTAGTGTTCACCCGCTCTGAGCCCTGTGTAGTGGTAGTCCAGAGACAGTAAGGGAATAGGTTCCTGGTGGTGCCAGTTGCGTAAACTGTATAGGGACGTTAGGGGAGCCAGGTGTCAGCGCTAGTTGTTCTAGGGGTCACCATCCCCCCTTTTTGCTCTTAGCATCAGGGACACCTTTCCCCTCCCTGTCGTCGTCCAGCGCTGGGTGTCTCCTTACACCCAGCATGACAATATCAGCCAACAATCACACGTTGTGTAGTACACGACGTGTGTTGACCTGCATGACAGACGCTGTCTGATGTCATACTGTCTATTGCCTTCAGAGGAGGTGAAGGATTTACAGCGGAGGACGTTGGGCCAAGCCACGCAGTGGCCACACAGGAAACATCCACAGAGGGGGCCTGATGATCTGAAGTGGAGGGAAGTAGTGGCTATGATCAAGCCAATCTTTCAAACTTTTAGCCTTTTGGGGGCGATTAGAGGAAGCTAAGGGATACACTGAGATAGAATGGAGTCAGTTCTCAAGATGGACCTATGTCATCTTAATATAGACTGCATGGTCCCCATTCATGATTAAAGGTGCCGATGAATCGGATATTTGTATCCATCAGATCCTTTTTTGGATTATACCTCAGTAGTTTATCCCTGGAGGTGTTTTTGGCCCTTCAGTACCAAGCTTTTATCCCTCTATTGTTATACCCCCTGTCGCTGAATCACTGTTTCAAATCCAATGCTTATTGCTCAAAGCTAGATTTGAACAAGCAAATTTGTTTCATTTCAGAAACTGGCCCATCGGAATGGCTCGTATTGTTGATGGGTGGTAGCCAGATATAGCATGTAATAGTGCATTTACAGATGTATCTTTCCGGTAAACATCAGTCTGTAAACCACCCCTCTCATCAATGGAGAACTCAATATCAAAAAAATAAATTTAGTTTTAACTCACCTTGTGTGTCAGCCTGATGTTTTATGGATTATCATTTTGCTGACACACAAAGGTCTCAAACTGCTCTACTGTGTGCCACCAAATGATAAGGACATCATGACGTAACGCAACCAGCACTGTGCCCGGGTGCAGCCTGACACGACACCACCACCAAAGATGTTACATTCCCAGTACCCCAGGAAGAGGTTGGCGTATGCAGACATGCAGGCCGCGCCATTGCAGTGCCCCGCCTCTGTTGATAACAGACATCCTTAAACATGAAAAAATTATGTGTCAGGGCAATAGGCAGCAGCTCGACTATGAGATCCCCCATAACAGCAGCCCGACCTCCAGCCTCCAAGAAGAAGCAAACAGCTCTCAGTCCATCATCATGGCTAATGCAGGTATATAGCGACTCAACATCAATGGATATATTTGGATAAGTGCATTTACCTATATACAGTATGAGGTCCCCACAGCAACCCTAAAGGCCCATTAGTTCTTTATAATCAGTATGATGACCCTTTTATTTCCCTATATACAGCATGATGGACCCCACAGCACTCCATATACATTACGATGCCCAAACATTTTGATAGAGTTTGATGACCCAAATCCTCCTCTGTATACAGTATAGTGGCCTAAACACCTCATCAAACTCATTATCATGTCCTCCACAGCTTCTTCTTATATGTATTTGATGTTACCAACAGTTCCCTAAATACATTATGATGTTACCACAGCTCCCTTTAAACAGTGTAGTGTCCCCATAGCTCATAATACACATTATCATGTCCCCACAGCACCCAAAAGAGGATGATGGACCCAATATCCCCCCATACGTACTATATGTCACTACTCCTTCACTCCCTGGTCCAATAATACACTGTGTGCAGAATTATTAGGCAAATGAGTATTTTGATCACATGATACTTTTTATACATGTTGTCCTACTTCAACTGTATAGGCTACCAATTAAGTAAATTAGGTGATGTGCATCTATGTAATGAGGAGGGGTGTGATCTAATGACATCAATACCCTATATAAGGTGTGCTTAATTATTAGGCAAATGCCTTTCCTTTGGAAAAATGGGTCAGAAGAGAGATTTGACGGGCTCTGAAAAGTCCAAAATTGTGAGATGTCTTGCAGAGGGATGCAGCAGTCTCGAAATTGCCAAATTTTTGAAGCGTGATAATTGAACAAGCAAGCGTTTCATAGCAAATAGCCAACAGGTTCGCAAGAAGCGTGGTGGGCAAAAAAGGTGCAAAATAACTGCCCATAAATTGAGGAAAATCAAGCGTGAAGCTGCCAAGATGCAATTTGCCACCGGTTTTGCAATATTTCAGAGCTGCAATGTTACTGGAGTATCAAAAAGCACAAGGTGTGCCATACTCAGGGACATGGCCAAGGTAAGGAAGGCTGAAAAACGACCACTTTTGAACAAGAAACATAAGATAAAACGTCAAGACTGGGCCAAGAAATATCTTAAGACTGATTTTTCAAAGGTTTTATGGACTGATGAAATGAGAGTGACTCTTGATGGGCCAGATGGATGGGCCAGAAGCTGGATCAGTAAAGGGCAGAGAGCTCCACTCTGACTCAGACGCCAGCAAGGTGGAGGTGGGGTACTGATATGGGATCGTATCATCAAAGATGAACTTGTGGGACCTTTTCAGGTTGAGGATGGAGTGAAGCTCAACTCCCAGACCTACTACCAGTTTCTGGAAGACAACGTTTTGACTTAGTGGTACAGGAAGAAGTCGGTATCGTTCAAGAAAAACATGATTTTCATGCAGGACAATGCTCCATCACATGCATCCAACTACTCCACAGCGTGGCTGGCCAGTTAAGGTCTAAAAGAAGAAAAAATAATGACATGGCCCCCTTGTTCACCTGATTTCACCTGATCTGAACCCCATAGAGAATCTGTGGTCCCTCATAAAATGTGAGTTTTACAGGGAGGGAAAACAGTACACTTCTCGGAACAGTGTTTGGGAGGCTGTGGTGGCTGCTGCACGCAATGTTGATCGTAAACAGATCAAGCAACTGACAGATTCTATGGATGGAAGGCTGTTGAATGTCATGATAAAGGAAGGTGGCTTTATTGGTCACTCATTTTCTTGTGTTTTGTTTTTGCATGTGAGAATTGTTTATTTCTAAATTTTGTGCAGTTATATTAGTTTACCTGGTGAAAATAAACAAGTGAGATGGGAACATATTTGGTTTTTATTAAGTTGCCTAATAATTCTGCACAGTAATAGTGACCTGCACAAACAGATATCCTCCTAAGGCCCCTTTCACATCAGTGGTTTTCGCTGATCGCTGCAGTTGGGGTGGAAAAAACGCATAACCGCATAACGGCCGCACTTGAGGTTTACTTGCGGCAAGCCCCATACAATGTCTATGGGGCTTGCGGTAAGTGTGCGGCAGGTGCGGTTCCGGCACTTGCGGCAGGTGCTGCCGCGAAAAAACTGTGGTATGCCGCGTTTTTTTCGCAGCCGCACCTGCCGCAAGTGCCGAAACCGCACTTGCCGCACCTGCCGCAAGCCCCATAGACATTGTATGGGGCTTGCCGCAAGTGAACCACAAGTGCAGCCGTTATGTGGTAATCACGGCAGTTGCCGCTTTTTTCACCGCAACTGCCGCGATTAGCGAAAACCACTAATGTGAAAGGGGCCTAAGAGAGCCAAATCTAAAAGATAAAAAAACACTCCAACTTCCAAAAACATTAAGCTTTGATATTTGAGTCTTTTGGGTTGATTGAGAACATAGTTGTTGATCAATAATAAAAAGAATCCTCTACAGTACAACTTGCCTAATAATTCTGCACACAGTGTACACTAATAAAAAAAAAAAACCTGTTTTCACCTTCCCTTGGTTTCCTATACAGTAACTGCACACTTTTATTTTTAGCCTATAGAACTTATTAAAGTGCAGTTGTTTATAGCAAGGAGAGGCATAACTGGAAGATTATGAGCCCCAAGGTTGAATCTATATCATTGTTCCCCCTGTGTTGTCACATTTATAACACTGATCCTATCAAATCAGAATAAGTTGTTTGAAAATACAGTGATTATTTACACACTAAACACAAAGTCTATACATCGCTTCTTCCGGCCATGCAACTATTTTATTATCATGGATTATATTAATCCACACTAGATTTAGGGCACTGCACTCTTACAACAGGTAATGTCCTTTAGGCCGGTGACACACTATGCGAGATGCATGCGAGATACTCACATGAGTCTCGCATGACACACCAGTAACGGCCGCTGCCTCTCTGAACTCCATAGAAACGCACACAGCTGATGTGCTCCCATCCAGAGAGCTGGCATGCATCCCGCATAGTGTGTCTCTGGACTTAGTGGTAATGTCTTGGCCTCTTTGTCAGATATGGCATATGTACAACACACAATAAAGATTATGCAAGTTATTAAATATGCTTTTAGAGCAGATTGCACCAGGATACTACCACAATTAGCTTAATAAATCTCTTTCAGGCCATGTTCACATGGCAGTATTTGGTCTGTCTTCCCCATAAATACTGTATTTGTAAGCCAAACTCAAGAGTGGGTCAAAACTGGTTCAAATATTTCTATCACACTCTTTCTCTGGTTGTTCCACTGATGTAAAATACTGATGTCTGACTGAGCTCTCATTGTGCTAGATTTTCTTGGAATACTCTTTTAACTGTGTTTTTAATGTGATTTATTTAATTGCATTTGTGAGATATAAGAAAAGTCTCATTTTAAAACTTCATTCAATACATAGCTCTTTCCTTGGTTATTTTATCCTCTATTTATTTAGATTGCTTATGTTTTAGAAAAAAATATGACATTTGGGAATCAACTTGGGAAGCACATACATACTGAGGAAACCCAATTACAGGTAAACAGATTGGATAACCAATATAGGCAGCGCTGTCAAATAAACTCTGTCCTGCTCACTGTTTGATTTATTGCTGTTTGTTTCACCCAATGATTGTTGCAGATTCATATTCCAGATTGAATATTATAATTGCCAGAACAGACTAGAGGTTCAAGGTGTATTGTTTTTTCTGCACACTTTATCTGCAAATTGTGTAGAGGTTGTACTGTAATTGCATTAAATATAACTAATTGAAGATTTTTTTTCAAATACAGTGATTTCAAATTGTTGAGTTTTACATCAGATTTAGTAGCTTTTTAGGGTATTTTCACACTGGCGTTTTTTTCGCGGCCGCATCTGCCGCAACTGCCGAAACCGCACTTGCAACGTTTTTGTGTCCGGGGCTAAAATCTGTCCAAATCGGATCCGGGGCGATTCGGAGCTCCCTAACACGGGAGTCTATGGTGCCCGATCGACCCGGTCCGACAAAAACATCGGATCTGGGAACCGGACCTAAACTTCAGCTCCACCAGCTGTCCCCTGCTGTGATTTCAGGACCGCAGCTAGCTCCCCACTAGCCGCGATCTTGAAATTGCAGCAGCTGCGGCTGTTGTCAGCTGAATTCGCCTACAAACCAGACCGGAGGGCATATTTGACCTTCGGTTCTGTTTGTAAATCGGGTCCTGGGCTGTCTGGTTTAGACTGGACAGCCTTGTACCTGATCAGGCTGTGGTGTGAACCCAGCCTTACAACAGTACAAACTTAATTTCTGCACTAACCATAACAGTGCTCCATCTTCTCCCAGAATACATACTGTATATTTGTATGCTTGACTTTTCATAGTAGTCACTGCAGGACCCCTCCCTTCACACATAACATTTTTCCATTGTTTAGGAGTACTCACTTCCAATCCACACATGTAGATCCCAGGATGGGGGACATTAATATAGAATGGGGACCAGAATGTTGCATTACATGTAGGGACCAGGAAGGAACATTACTTCAAGAAGGGGACCAGGATGGGGACATTACTACAAGAAGAGGAGCAGGATAGGGACATTGCTTCAAGATGAGGTCCAGGATGGGGTACATTAATATATGATGGGGACCAGGATGGGGACATTACTACAAGAAGAGGATCACAATGGGTACATTACTACAAGAAGAGGATCAGGATAGGGACATTACTACAACATGAGGTCCAGGATGGAGGACATTAATATACGATGGGTACCAGTATGGAGACATTACTACAAGAGGATCATCCACTAAAAACGTAGTCATTTTTTCAGCAGCATATATGTGCTTCCCAGCACTGCTGCTGCTCAATGCTGCCCCTAGTTACCCGATGTTGATCGTGGAAACCGGCCAGACATCCAGCTGAATAGTGTCCGCTTTTCCTTAGTACACATGGAAACACTGCATGCAGCGATTCCCTGTCCGCTCTGCTTAAGTGGACGGTATTCAGCTGATTGTCTGGGTGGTTACCAAGATCAACAATGGGTAATTAGGGGCAGCGTTGAGCAGCAGTGGCACTGGTGAGCACATATGCGCTGCTGAAAAAATTACTACGTTTTTAGCGGATGTTCGTGACAGTCTGACACTGGCCATAGGTGACTCTTTAATACAAAGATAAGCTCTTGAAATTTTTATATATATTTTTTTATGCAACTGTTGCACATGACGCTTTTTTAGTCATTTCTTAGTAGCTCTAAGGGTGCATTCATATGCTGTGTATTTGCTGCATTTATTTGCATTAGACATGACCGCCATGAATTTCTATTAAATTGTTTTAAAAAAAGCACAACACAGAGAAAAATTTTTATTAGAAATAAAAAAAAAAGCCATTAGGGACTCCATCTTTAATTAAAAAAATCCTCTTCCGTCCGACGCAGTCAAAAACGCGATGTCCTCTCTGCTACATCCCCTGTGCATAGATATAGATGTCTATGCACAGGGAATGAGCAGACTGAGAACAATCTCAGCTCTGCTACATCAGGCAGCAGGCGGGCTCTAGGACCCTGGAGCTACGGCAGCCTGTACACAGAGGAGACAGCCGGACTCTTATCTGTGCGAGTTTCCCAGCGATTACTTGCACAGTAAACGAGTCCAATGCAAATCAATGGCAAAACTAGGATTGCTTCAGGCTGAAGCTTCCGAGACACATCTGTGATTTGTAAATCGCACACTACTCGCTATTACTCGCTTCCCCATTCATTAACATTGGACTCGCTAGACTCGCAACGAGTAGCGAGTCCCAGGCTCGGACTCGCTAGAGTAAAGCGATTCCGAGTAATTTAGGATTCGCCCATCACTAGTGCGAGCTCATCACAAACCAGGAGTGGGTGATTAAATCCAGAAGTGGAGCACTTGTATCTATGAGGCTGAAGGCACTCTGTGCGCGGCACTCGCGTTAGTGCAATGCGAGGAAACTCGCATTGCGCTCGGACCAGTGTTGCCCTATCAGGCAGGGCACACTGGTGCGAGTCCCCGCACTTAACTCGCATTGCGAGTCAGAAGCAAGTGCAGTCGCACCATGCTGCGACTGCACGCGATTCTGACGCGCGTGAGGGCAATGCACGTGCATGGGGGCAAGAAAACTCGCCCCCATACAGCACACAATGTGATATTCGCATAAGTGTACTGCCAAAATCGCTTTAAACTCACCAGCTGTCTTAGCCGGCAAGTTTAAAATTACCGCTTTCCCAGTACAGTAATGAATCATTTTGCACTGCTGTGTCAGCGGTGCAAGATGATTAATAAGCACTCAGCTGCTGGCCACCTATTTGTCTTTTTTGGGGTTAAACTGCGGCATATCAGCGCAGATGCTGCATAGACAATAAGTAACCCCAATAGTAAAGGGTTAATTTGTGCAAAATATGTTGGCACCATGTCTCCAGGGAGTGACTACCCTCCCTAGAGACATGGTGCCTTAATTCATTGGTAGTTCAGGGGTTAATCACTATGTTTCTGGCAAGCCAGTAATTGTTGGCTTTGCCAGTTCACATTCATAAAATCCGGCGGCTCCTGTCAGTGAGTGCGCCGGTATGCTGCGCAATTAGCTTAAGTACATTGCTGGGCAGCGTCCTGAATAAGGAGCTGTCCCTGGTACTTACGCTAATTGCGTACTGAAGCCACCGCTCTCATTGGTGCTAAAGAATTCAGCATCAGCTCCATGGCCAGGGTACTGAAGTTTCAATGTGCGCTGCCCATGGAGCTGATGCTGAATTCTTCAGCACCATGGAGAGCGTCGGCTGCCCAGCATTGTACTTACACTAATTGTGTAGCATTTCGGTTCGCTCACTGACAGGAGCCGCCAAATTTTATGAATGTGAACTGGCAAAGCCAACAATTACTGGCTTGCCAGATATTTAGAAATTAACCCCTGAACTACCAATGAATTGAGACACCATGTCTCTAGGGAGGGTGGTCATTTCCTGGAGACATGGTGCCAACATATTTTGCACACATTAACCCTTTATTATCGGGGTTATTTACAGCATATGCAGCATCTGTGCTGATATGCCGCAAAGATGTTGCATATGCAGTTTAACCCCGAAAAAGACAAATAGGTGCCCATCAGCTTGGTGTTTATTAATCATCTTGCACAGCTGACACAGTGGTGCAAGATGATTCATTACTGTCCCGGGAAACCTGCACATTCATACTCTGCGGCTTTGACAGCCGTGGAGTATGAATTTACCAGTAAATAGAAGTTTGCTTCAGGACCGTGGACAGCATTACACTCACATGCACTCACGCACTCACGCAGCCCACTCTCATCACACTCGCAGCACACCCACATACATATAGGCAGGTGCACTCACCACACGCACCACACTCGCACCACACACACCCAAAACACGCATTACACTCTCATCACTGTCGTGCATCAAACACGCTCCGTGTTTGATGGGCCTTGTTCACACACAATTTGCGTTTTTTTTAGCACTCCTAAAACCACATGCGTTTTTTAAGAGTGCTAAAAAATGTCCCTTTTGTGTCTGAAAGGATTTTTGGACTTTGTCATTTTTTCTTCAAAAACGCAGGCAAAAACGCTAGCGTTAACGCAGGGTGCATAAATGTGCCATTTAAAAATGCATGCGTTTCCCATAGGGCCCCATGTTAAAAAAATGCATGCATTTTTGGAAACAACCCCTGCATTTTTTTCCAGCACCCAAAAACGCTGCATGCAGTGTTTTTTGGACTGGGGGAAAAAAACGCAAGGGGAGGTGAAAAATGCATGTACACTCAAATGCACCCTGCGTTAACGCACCTGCGTTTTTTTTTATAGCCCAAAAACGCAGAGATGGTCAAAAAAGCTCATGTGTGTGAACAAGGCCATGCACGTTAGTGTGCCTTCAGCCTTATACTTTTCCTCTAATTGTTACACTTCTGGTTTGTGATGAGCTCGCACGTAAAAAAAATGCAGCAAATATGCCGCGTGTGAATGCACCCTTTAAGAGGGTGTTCACAGGCTTTGCACAAAACATGTTATTTAGCACATCCCTGGGAATCCTTGGCCTTCACCTTTAAAGCTTTATGCCAATATATAGGTATCTGGATTTATGCTGAGCTCCCTGTATTACATCTATACTACCGTTCAAAAGTTTTGGGTCACCCAGACAATTTTGTGTTTTTCATGAAAACTCATATTTTATTTATCAAATGAGTTGCTAAATGAATAGAAAATATAGTCCAGACATTGACAAGGTTAGAAATAATGATTTTTATTTGAAATAATAATTTTCTCCTTCAAACTTTGCTTTTATCCAAAAATGTTCCCTTTGCAGCAATTACAGCATTGCAGACCTTTGGCGAGTATTATTTAGTGAAGCTGCCAGATGAGAAGCTCAAACTAGAGACTCTAATGTACTTGTCTTGTTGCACAGTTGTGTAATGGGGCCTCCCACTCCTCTTTCTACTCTAGTTAGAGCCTGATTGTGCTGTACTCTGATGGGAGTAGTACACTGCGTTGTAGGAAATCTTCAGTTTCAGTTTGGCAATTTCTCACATGGAATAACCTTAATTTTTAAGAACAAGAATCGACTGTCGAGTTTCACATGAAAGTTTTCTTTTTCTTGCCATTTTGAGAGTTTCATAGAACAAATGTAATTCTCCAGATTCTCAACTACTGTAGCTCAAAAGAAGCAAAATTTTATAGCTTCTCTACTCAGCCAAACCGTTTTCATCTGTGCTAACATACTTGTGCAAGAGTTTTCTAGGGTTTTTTAAACATCCATTAGCCTTCTTACACAGTTAGTAAACACAATGTACCATTAAAACACTGGAGTGGTGGTTGTTGGAAATGGGCCACTATACACCTATATACTGTAGATATTGAATTCAAAATCAAACGTTTGAAGCTAGAATAGTCATTTACCACATTATCAATGTAAAGAGCAGGGCCCACATATAAAAAGATTGATATCGGGGGACCGCATTCCTTGTAGGAGGACTAAGTGACATTTTAGTAAAGCCTGAATTTTTTGCTCAATGTAGTAAAATACAAATCATGATCATCTTCTTGTAGGAATGTCCCCACCCTAATCGCCTTTGAGTAGGAATGTCCCCATTTTGTAGTAATGTCATCATCCTGGTCCTCTTCTTGTAGTAATGTTCCCATCCTGGTTGCCTTCTTGTAGTAATGTCCCCATCCTGATCCTTTTCGTGTAGTAATGTTCCCATCCTGATCCTCTTCTTGTAGTAATGTCCCCATACTGGTCCCCATCATATATTAATGTCCTCCATCCTGGACCTCATCTTGTAGTAATGTCCCATCATGATCCTCATCTTAGTAATGTCCCCATCTGGTCCTCTTCTTGTAGTAATGTCCCCATCCTGATACTCTTCTTGTAGTAATGTCCCCATCGTGATCCTCATCTTGTAGTAATGTCACCCATCCTGGTCCCCATCATATATTAATGTCCCCCATCCTGGACCTCATCTTGTAGTAATGTCCCCATCGTGATCCTCATCTTGTAGTAATGTCCCCATCCTGGTCCCATCATATATTAATTCCCCCATCCTGGACCTCTTCTTGTAGTAATGTCCCCATCCTGGTCCCCTTCTTGAAGTGAGTTCACTCCTGGTCCCTACGTATTGTAATGCCCCATTCTGGTCCCCATCGTTATTATTGTGCCCCATCCTGGTTCTCATCATGTAGTAATGTTCCTACCTGGTCCTCATCATGTAGTAATGCCCCCATCTTGGTCCTCATCTTGTAGTAATGTCCCCATCTTTCAGTAATGTTCCCTCCCTTGTCATCTTGTAGAAATGTTCCCCATCCTGACCCATTTTGTAGTGATTTCCCAACATCCTGATCTGCTTTTGCAGTGATGTCCCCACAACCTTGTCTCTGTTCTTTTTGTTCTCTCTCACTCACACACACACACTTACACAAAACACACACTCACACATATACACACACTCATACATATACACACACAGTCCACACTCAGACATTCACATACACACATACACACACTCACACAGACATATGCAACATACACAACTCACACACATACATATACACACTCACATATACTCACACATATACACACACATACTCACACATACACACACATACTCAGACATTCACACACATACACTCACAAATACACACACTCACACATATATACACACAGACATATTCACACAAACACATACACATCACACATACACACACTCCACACATACACACACACTCAGACATATACACACATACACACACATACACACACTCACACACATACATATACATATACACACACATACTCACACATATACACACATATACTCACACATATACACATATACTCACAATCACACACATATATAAACACTCAGACATATTCACACAAACACATACACACTCATACATATACACACATTCACACACACTCAGACATATTCACACACAATTACACATACCCACACACATACACAAACTCACTTTTACACTCACACATATACATACACTCACACTTACACACTCAACATAGTCACACAAATGCATACTTACACACATGCACAAACTCACACTCACATATACACACACTCACACATACACTCACATATATACACACCACACTTAGATATATTCATGCACACACTCACACACATCATACACACATACACACATATATTCACACTCAGACATATTCACACACACACACACCATCACAATCACACTCACTCACAACTCATAACATAACACACTAATATCACACACAAACTCACAAACACTCACACTAAAGCACACACACTCAGACATATTCACACACAATACTCACACACTCACACATAGACACACACACTCATATATTCACACACTCTCTCAATCACACACACATTATCGATGCTCAGGCCCATCGTACAGGGGGCTGCTGTGGTACCCACTTTATTGTGATTTCCGGGTACCACTCACACAAGCTCCTTCACTCTTGTACAGCAATGCAAGCCGGGGCCGGCTGGACCAATCATAAACCTGCAGCTGACATTGGAGTATGACGTTAATAGGAGGCTTCTGATTGGACTGCTGACCCCCGGCTTGCATTGCTGTACAAGAGTGAAGGAGCTTGCGTGAGCAGTATCTAGAATTCACAATAAATCAGGTACCACGGCGGCCCCTATACAATGGTCCGTGGCATGCTTATGTTTTTTTGGTGCCACGGGCCACAGTGTGAAGCCTCGTGGGCCGCATGCGGCCTGGGAGCCACGTGTTTGAGACCCCTGGTATAAAGTGTATTTCTGATTCATTTAATGTTAGCTTCATTGAAAAAAAAGGCCTTTCCTTTCAAAAATAAGGACATTTCTAAATGACTCCAAACTTTTGAATGGTAGTGTACATCTAATATATAAAGCTGAATGTGTGTATGTATGTGTGTGTGTATGTATATCCGGGATTGGCATCTACACCGTCGCAACTACAGCCACAAAATTTTGCACAGTCACACATCTGACCCCGAGAGCGTCATAGGCTATGTTGTGAGGCGAAATTTTAACCCTGTGCGTTCCAGTTCACCAAACAATTTTGCCCCTATCTACATAATGGGGAAAAAGTGAATGGAAAAGTGTTGGAGGAAAATCAACAGCTGCCAGCTTACAGCCACAAAATTTTGCACAGTCACACGTCTGGAGCCCCAAGAGCGTCATAGGCTATGTTGTGAGGCGAAATTTTAACCCTGCACATTCCAATTCACCAAACAATTTTGCCCCTATCTATATAATGGGGAAAAATTGACAGTTACCAGTTGACAGTTGTGAATGAGAGAGGCTTAATGATAGCGCCAAAGACTAACGGCATATACCACCATATAATCACTAAGGTGGGGCCCCGACATGGGATATTCACCACGCACGGGGACATGTATACACACAACACACACACAAAGAGTAACAGCAAGTGTATAGTCGCTAAGGTGCAGCCCCAACATTGGATACTCACCACGCACCCGAACACAAACACACACACCACAAAGAGACACACACAACACAGAGACACACAGACACACCCCCAATGGGACACACACACACCCTATAGCGACACATGCACTCACCCCATAGGGACACACGCACACACCACAAACAGACACACACAACACAGACACACACACCACACAGACCCCCCTCCACAGGGACACACACACATAGCCACCCTATAGGGACACATGCACTCACCCCACAGGGACACACACACACACCGGAAAGAGACACACACAACACAGAGACACACACACCCCACAAAGACACCCCCCCCACAGGGATACACACACATACACACCCTATAGGGACACATGCACTCACCCCACAGGGACACACATACCACGAAAAGACACACAAAACACAGATACACACACACCACAAAGAGACACACACAACACAGATACACAAACACCACACAGACCCCCCCATAAGGACACATACACACCCTATAGGGACACATGCACTCACCCCACAGGGACACACACACCACAAAGAGACACACACAACAGAGATGCACACCACACAGACCCCCCCACAGGGACACACACACATACACACCCTATAGGGACACATGCACTCACCCCACAGGGACACACACATACGCACACCTCTGGGACACACACACCACACAGACAGATACAGATGTGCACAAATCACCTCACACAACTCGCCTCATACATGTGCTATCTTTAATTTCCAAACATAAACATCTGCTTAAAAACAGCAAATGTGCAACACATGTGCCATATAGGGAATTAAGGCAGATGTCAGTCACATGAGGTGTCTATTATGTGTATGTGTGAGGTAACATATACTTCCCGGCCAGGGGGAGGGTTTACTGTTGGCTGGAGATTTATTAGGTTGCCTATAGCTATCAATCACAGCTCAGCATCTATTTTCTTACAGGTCATTAATATGACATATTCAAATTCTATTTTGTTATAGCTAACATCAGTTATTTATTAACCCGGGCGTAGCCGGGTACTACAGCTAGTACATACATAAAATACAAGATTGAAAGTTTAGACAAAGAAACAGATTAGGGAAGTAACAATCTATTACTAGCAGCTGTAAATTATCTGCTGAAGGTTTAAATAGGGAATGACCCCAACCAAAATTCACAACAGAGAACTGATTAGAAGAGATAATCAGCACTGAACTGCACCTGCATCCCCCAATTTTATCAGCAGTACAAGAACGGCACCACCTAGCTTCTTCAGACACAGAGGTTATAAGAGAGAGTTCAGGCACAGAGTTACACATACTCTCCCTTTGTAAATGGACCAGTTTTATCAGAAAATGACAGAGGGAATTTTATGAGATTATAGGTATTAATTTTATTAACCAAAAACCCACTATCTCTCCTCTGGCCTATGAATATTCCAGTGTATAAGATACTGTACAGACCTTCTTAGTGCCTCTTGCTAACACAGGAGTTAACCGTCAAGAAGAATATATCCTAAGCAGGAATTTATGAAAAAACCTTATGCAAATTGTCACTTCAGTGAGGAAGTGGACAAACACTAGTGCCACCTTTACGTAGCAATCCTTGAAGTCATAATTGACTCTTTAACATGCCTTTTAATATGACCAAGGATTTGTGCCAGATCAGAATCCCAAACTGCAGATGCTGTGTTTCGGGGTGATTGCTCATCAGTGCAGTGTGTGGGAATTCTGATCTGGCTGTGTGAGAGGCTAAGACGAGGTCTGGGGAACTAGCAATTTTCTTAATGGAGAGAAATCTGCCTGCCGGCATAAGGAGACAGATAAGCTGATAAGGAGACTTATAGCCACAATGCTCCTCTGGGACATACGCAAATTGTCACTTCAGTGAGGAAGTGAACAAACTCTAGCGCCACCTTTAGGTGGCAATCCTTGAAGTCATAATCGACTCTTTAACAAGGCTTTTAACATGACCAAGGATTCATGATTTGAAAAACCTTAGGTATATGGAAGAAAGGGCAAAGTTTCATTCAGAAGGCTACTGGACTAATTACTTATTTCGTAAAATAAATTTGGGCCCTAGCTTAACAGAAGGAACCATAAGTTTGATATATTTAGTGGATAATAACAACTTGTCCTTAACACCAAAGTTTGGCTCACATGTCCACCTCTTATTAGCAGAAGAGATCTGTCTACCCTTTGTACTCCTCAAGTTCTGACATAAGGCTAGATAAGTTTCAAGCTATCCCGAGAACCAAAGCAAGGATGATACCCAATATTACAGAAAAAGAGGATAAGTGTTAATGGATTATTAATATTGCTTATTAATAGCAAAATCAGCTAAAGGAAAACGTTCCACTGATTGAGATTAATGATCAGGGATATAACACCAAAGATATCACTTGAGTATTTGATTAGCACGTTGAGTCTAACCACTGATTCCTTTTGGTAGCCAGATGAAAAGGAAATTTCAGTATAGATCTTATTACTCAATGCCCTTCAGAATTTAGAAATAAACTGCTTTCATCAGTCAGTATAGGAGCCAACATAGCACTTGTGCAGCCTGTGCATTGAACCAGGACCCCGAGTGAGAGGGGGCCCACGCGAGGCTCCCGCACCATCAGTTGCTGTCCACATGACTAATTTGTAAGCTATGCAAATTAAACATGTGGAGGAGTGGAGGATCAAGCAAGGCAGCAGCGGTCCCGCCATCTGACTCCCAGTGCATGTGGCAGGATGGGGGTGCTGTGGCGGCGTTAGCGTCCCAGTATCCATGGGTACTGGGATGCTGCATTGATTGCACTGTCGGCATGGCCGATGTTTCTGGCTGCATTCAGTTTCTCTTCCTGCAGCTGGCGAGCAGACAGGAGTAGATGCAAGCAGCGGGGCCACAATACACAGCCCGACGTCAGCCTCTGCGATGGAGCTTACAACTCACATGTCACTGTCCTGTGATCCTCCTACCCAGTGTAATTTATAGCTCCATCGGGGATCACAGAGGCAGAATGATGTACACAGCCCCGCGCTCTGCATCTTCTCCTGTCTGACCTCCGGCTGTATCCATCCTCTCTGACAGGATTATTATCTATACAGTGTCCTGACCACTGCTGTAGTGTTCAGAGTCAGGACTTTACTGCACAGCCAGAAAGTGACACCAGATCACTTACTGCACACACAGCAGGACACTATACAGGCCTGGCTTCCTCCCAGGAGAAATGCTCCATAGCTCACAACACTGTACAGTGATGAGTTTTATTTTACTACACAGCAACACGCCAGTCACCGTCAGTATAATGTTTGTGACAAAGTTAGATTAGACTGTGGGATAAAGTAACACCACTGATATTGTCAACCACCATGCGAATAACAGTTTTCCCATCAGTGGATGGCAGGTCAGTAATGAATTCCATGGAGACATTTGTGTCGTACAAACACACGGTGGTTGAAACCAAAGATCTCAAATTTGGACTCATCAGACCAAAACACAGATTTCCACTGGTCTAATGTCCATTTTTTGTGTTTGCTAGCCCAAACAAGTCTCTTCTGCTTGTTGCCTGTCCTTAGCAGTGGTTTCCTTGCAGCTATTTTACCATGAAGGCCTGCTGCACAAAGTCTCCTCTTAACATTTGTTGTAGAGATGTGTCAGCTGTTTGAACTCTGTGCGGCATTGACCTGGTCTCTAATCTGAGCTGCTGTTAACCTGTGATTTCTGAGGCTGGTGACTCGGATTAACTTACCCTACGCAGCAGAGGTGACTCTTGGTCTTCCTTTCCTGGGACGGTCCTCATGTGAGCCAGTTTCTTTGTAGCACTTGATGGTTTTTGCAACTGCACTTGGGGACACTTTCAAAGTTTTCCCAATTTTTTGGACTGACTGACCTTCATTTCTTAAAGTAATGATGGCCACTCGTTTTTCTTTACTTAGCTGCTTTTTTCTTGCCATAATACAAATTCTAACAGTCTATTCAGTAGAACTATCAGCTGTGTATCCACCAGACTTCTGCACAACACAACTGATGGTCTCAACCCCATTTATAAGGCAAGAAATCCCTCTTATTAAACCTGACAGGGCACACCTGTGAAGTGAAAACCATTTCCGGTGACTACTTCTTGAAGCTCATCAAGAGAATGCCAAGAGTGTGCAAAGCAGTAATTAATGCAAAAGGTGGCTGCTTTGAAGAACCTAGAATATAAGACATACCGTATGTTCAGTTGCTTCACACTTTTTTGTTAAGTATATAATTCCACATGTGTTAATTCATAATTTTGATGCCTTCAGTGTAAATCTTCAATTTTCATGGTCATGAAAATACAGAATGGCAAGGTGTGTCCAAACGTTTGGTCTTTACTGTATATATATTATATATTTATATATATATAGTTTATAGTAAACAAGTTAAAAATGACAGACTGGTACAGAGGGGAGAGGACCCTGTCTTTGCAGACTTATATTCTACTGGATAATGGGGAAGAGACAGAAGGTTGGGGGTGCGGCAGCTCTGGGGGTGTTGGTGAGGCAGCAGCTCTGGTGGTGGTGGTGGTGGTGGTGAGGCAGCAGCTCTGGTGGTGAGGTGGCAGAATGGTCATTGCAGGCTGTAAACTTTCCTGAAGAGATGGGTTATCAGGTTCTATCTGAAGGGCCCGAGTGTGGTGGATAATTGTATGAGTTGAGGTGCAGAATTCCAGAGGATGGGGGATACTCAGGAGAAGTGTTAGAGGTGGTTATGTAAGGAAAAAGCAAGTGTGAAGGAAAAGAGGAAGTCTTGGGAGGATCAAAGTTTACGTGAGGGAAGATATTGGGAGATCACATCACAGATATAGGGAGAGGACAGGTTTTGGATCGCTTTGTAGGTCAGTGTTAGTAGTTTGAATTGGATTTGTTGGGGAATTGGGATCCAGTGGAGAGATTTGCAGAGGGGAGAAGTGGAGGAGTAGGAGGTGGATTATTCAGGCAGCAGAGTTGAGGACAGACTGGAGTGGTCCAAGAGAGTTAGTGGGGAGGCCACAGAGGAGGATGTTACAGTAATCAAGGTGGGAGATGATGAGGATGTGTACAAGCATTTTAATAGACTGGGGGTTGAGGAAAGGACAGATCCTGGAAATATTTTTGAGTTGGAAGCGACAGGAGTTGATGAGTGTTTGAATATGTGTTTTGAAGGACAGGGCAGAGTCGAGAGTTACTCCGAGGCAGCGGATTTCAGATGCAGTAGAGAGCATGGTGTCATTTACGATAATAGATAGATCGCGTAGAGAAGATACATGAGATGCAGGAAAGATGCTGAGTTTGTTTTGTCTACATAGAGTTTAGGAAATGAGAGGTGAAGAAGGAGGATATGGCTGATAGACACTCCGGGATTCTGGACTGCAGATAGGTGGCATCTGGGCCAGAGAGGTAGATCTGACTGTCGTCAATGTACAGGTGGTACTGGAAGCCATGAGACTTTATGAGTTGTCCTAGGCCAAGGGTGTAGATGGAGAAAAGTAGGGGTCCCAGGACAGAGTCTTGTGGGACTCCAACAGAGAGAGGGGGAATGAGGAAGTAGTGTGGGAGTGAATTCCAGGCTTGTCTGCAAGTACTGAATCTTTGGTTTCCTAAAAAGTTTGCAGATGAAACTGAGGTGGAGCAAATAATTTTTGGATAGGAGTAATGTCAGGAGCTAACTCTAATCATGTTTCCCCAAGAATAGGACCTACCACAAAAATAAGCCCTAGCAAGACGTTTTGGCCTTTTTAAAGTATGTCTAACAAATAACCTCTACTCCAAATGTAAGCCCCATATGCAGTTCAATAAGGAAATAACCAGTCCTCTAAAAATTTATTAAATAATATAGCAAGATGCTTCATTCAAGAAAGCATGTAGAAGGGTGAACTATGCATATATGGTCCTGTCACTGAGTACAACAACTGCGTTATTATGTTCTAATGTGAACTGTGTTCTGTGTCTATGTATATACACTCCCTGACAGAAGTCATGTCGCTTATCCATGTTATGTAAATAAAAGCTTATAACCTGACGTTAAATACATCCATACCCTATCACACAGTTCAAATCCCCAATTATTAGTAAATATGGCAGCACTTGGGTCTGCCTCTCTCCTCTCTCCTTTGTAGTTGTTTTTTGGAGAGAAGAGAGAGACAGACTACTTGCTGCCATCTGTGAAGAAAGAATCAATTTTGATACTTATTCTTTATCAATTTATTTAGCTAGGGCTAGGGTTAGGGTTAGAGCTAGGGTTAGGGTTAGGGCTAAAGTTAGAGTTCAAAACCAGGGTTAGGGATAAAAAACATCCCCTCTGTCATTCCTCCTCCATCACTCCCCTAACTATTTTTTTTTTTTTTTACTTTATTCTTTATCAATCCTTTACATAGCTAGGGTTAGGGTTAGGTGTTAGGGCTCAAAACCAGGGTTAGAGCAAAAAAAAAATCATCCCCTGTGTCATTCCCCCTCCCTCACTTCCCTAATCAAATATTTTTTTTTATTTCAAAACCAGGGTTAGCGTAAAAAAAACAAAAAAAAACTTGTGTTAGGTTTAGGGATACTTTATTTTTGTTCCCAAAATAAAAAAAAATGGCCCGCAGAATGAATACTGCTGAGCAAGCATACGCGTTGCTCACCTCCGGTACCTCCAGGTCGGAGACTGAAACGGCCTCTGAAGCTGAAATGTCCTCAGAGGACGATTCAGCTTCCTCTAGGGGATCCCCCACCCCGCCAGTCGTCTCTTCTGATGCGGCAGAGGCAGGACCCAGCTCTGCAGCTCCCCGTCCTCTGCGGCAGCCCGACCCATCCTATTCCCCATAAATTCACCCTTTCACTACAGCCCCCCAGTATACAAGTTAACATCACTGATTTTGCCCCCTTTGATTTCTTTTCAGTTTTTGTAAACACCAATGTCCTTGAGTTAATCACCCAACAGACTAACATGTATGCCCATCAGTATATTGCCCAAAAACCTCGGTCTGTCCATTCCCGTTCTTGGATCCCCACTAATGTCACAGAAATTAAAAAATTTTTAGGCATCACTTTCAACATGGGAGTTGTAAAAAAACCCTGCCTACGTTCTTACTGGGCAACAAATTCGATCCACAGCACCCCTGTGTTTGCAGCAGTAATACCCCGCACCCGTTATGAAGCCATACTGTGATTTCTGCATTTCTCCGATAATTCCCAAGTCCCCCCAAGAACTGGCCCAAATTACGACCGTCTAAATAAACTAAGACCCTAATTTCCCTCCTGAACCAATCGTTCCTCAATTCGTACACCTCAGAACAAAATGTATCAGTGGACGAGTCACTAATGAGCTACAAGGGCCGTGTCTCCTTTAGGCAATTCATCCCCTCCAAATGAGCCAAGTACGGCGTAAAAATGTATAAAATGTGCGAGAGCAGCAGTGGTTACACCAGTACATTCATGATTTATGAGGGTGAGGACAGACAGATAAGCCCACCTAACTGTCCCCAGACAAATGGCATCCCAGTGAAAATTGTCTGGGAGCTAATTACCCCATTTTTGGAAAAAGGGTACCATGTGTACACGGACAATTATTATACTAGCATCCCCCTATACCAAACCCTACAAGCTGCAAACACAGGGGCCTGTGGGACGATATGGAAAAACCGTGTGGGCTTGCCGTCACAGTTGGTGTCCAGACGTCTAGAGAGGGGGCGTCATTTTCATTGGCAAGAGAAAAAATGCTTGCTGTAAAGTGGAATGACCACAAGGACGTCTTCATGCTTACCACCCTGCATGCGGACACCACTGTGACGGTCAGAGACCGGGGTGCCACCAGGGACAAACAAAAACCCCTTTGTGTGACTGAGTACAACAAATACATGGGTGGCGTGGACCTGTCCGACCAGATGCTCCAACCATACCTGGAGAAGCGCAAGATGAGGGCCTGGTATAAAAAGGTGGTTATCTACCTTCTACAGATAGCTACCTACTAGTGATGGACGAGTCCTAAATTACTCGGAATCGCTTGACTCAAGCGAGTCCGAGCCCGGGACTCGCTACTCGTTGCGAGTCTAGTGAGTCCAATGTTAATGAATGGGGAAGCGAGTATTAGCGAGTAGTGTACGATTTACAAATCACAGATGTATCTCGGAAGCTTCAGCCTGAAGCAATCCTAGTTTTGTCAGAGACTCTGACAAAACTAGGATTGCCATTGATTTGCATTGGACTCGTTTACTGTGCAAGTAATCGCTGGGAAACTCGCACAGATAAGAGTCCGGCTGTCTCCTCTGTGCTGGCTGCTGCAGCTCCAGGGTCCTAGAGCCCGCCTGCTGCCTGATGTAGCAGAGCTAAGATTGTTCTCAGTCTGCTCATTCCCTGTGCATAGACATCTATATCTATGCACAGGGGATGTAGCAGAGAGGACATCGCGTTTTGGACTGCGTCGGACAGAAGAGGATTTTTTTCATTAAAGATGGAGTCCCTAATGGCTTTTTTTTTTATTTCTAATACATTTTTTTCTCTGTCTTGTGTTTTTTTTAAAACAATTTAATAGAAATTCATTGCGGTCATGTCTAATATTGGCGTGACCGCCACAAATTTCGGGCTTAGGGCCAGCTGATAATACAAAGCTGGCCCTAACCTCTTTATTACCCAGCGTGCCACCGCCACCAGGGCCGCTGGAAGAGCGGGGTTCAGCGCCAGAAGAAGGCGCTTCAATGAACGCGCCATCTTCTGGGGCGACTGCGGGCTGCAATTTGCAGCGGGGGGTGCCCAGAAAGCTTGGGCATCCCTGCACTGCGGATTCCAGCCCCCAGCTGCTTAGCTGTACCTGGCTAGACATAGAAATTGCGCGGTACAAATAGGCACTGGGGGGTTGGGGGCAGCCCGTCGCTGCCTGCTGGATCCGGCTGGTTCCAGAAATACGGCGAAGCCCATGTAATTTTTTTTCTGAAAAATCAATAAAACAATCCTAAAAAAGGGACTGCATCTTTATTAACCCCTCGCCCATGGTCCAGGGGTTAATAAAGATGCAGTCCCTTTTATTTACATTGTTTTATGGATTTGTCAGAAAAAAATTTCACGTGGGCTTCGCCGTATTTCTGGAACCAGCCGGATCCAGCAGGCAGCGACGGGCTGCCCCCAACCCCCAGGTGCCTATTTGTACCTGGCCGGACACAAGAATATAGGGGAGCCCTTTTTTTTAATTATTTCATGAATTTCATGAAATAATAAAAAAAAAATGCGTGGGGCTCCGCGCAATTTCTATGTCTAGCCAGGTACAGCTAAGCAGCTGGGGGCTGGAATCCGCAGCACAGGGATGCCCAAGCTTTCTGGGCACCCCCCGCTGCAAATTGCAGCCCGCAGCCACCCCAGAAGATGGCGCGTTCATTGAAGCGCCATCCTCTGGCGCTGAACCCCGCTCTTCCAGCGGCCCTGGTGGCGGTGGCACGCTGGGTAATAAAGGGGTTAATACCAGCTTTGTTATACAAGCTGGTATTAAGCCCGAGATTCTTAATGTCAGGCCACGTTTGACCCAGCCACTAAGAATCTCCAATAAAGGGTTAAAAAAACACAACACAGAGAAAAATTTTTATTAGAAATAAAAAAAAAAAGCCATTAGGGACTCCATCTTTAATTAAAAAAATCCTCTTCCGTCCGACGTAGTCCAAAACGCGATGTCCTCTCTGCTACATCCCCTGTGCATAGATATAGATGTCTATGCACAGGGAATGAGTAGACTGAGAACAATCGCAGCTCTGCTACATCATCTCTGTGAGCAGGTGGGCTCTAGGACCCTGGAGCTGCGGCATCCTGCAGAGAGAAGACAGCTGGACTCGGCTCGCAAAGTAACAGCAGTTACTTTGCGAGTTTCCCAGCGATTACTTGCACAGTAATCAGACCAATGCAAGTCAATGGCAATTCTAGTTTTGTCAGAGTCTCTGACAAAACTAGGATTGCCATTGATTTGCATTGGACTCATTGCTGTGCGAGTAATCGCTGGGAAACTCGCAGAGTACCGAGTCCTGCGAGTCCCTTACTACTCGCCGAGTAGCGAGTCCTAGCGAGTAGATTCGCCCATCCCTACTACCTACAATAGCTTTGTCTTGTATAAAAAATCCCAAGGGGCCCTCACCTTCCTGCAATATCAGGAGAAGGTTATTGAGTGTCTCCTGTTTGAATCCATGGCTCTGGAGGCAGCCTTTGAAACAGAATGCCCACAGACTAACAGAGCGTCATTTCATGCACATTATCCCTCCCACTCCCACCCTAATCCGTCCCAAAAAAAGATGTAAAGTTTGTAGCAAGCGGGGTTTGAGAAGTGAATCCTGCTACTACTGCCCCACGTGCCCATCTCAACCTGGACTCTGTATCTCCCCCTGTTTTGAGATCTACCATACAATTCACAATTATTAGGTTGGTATCCTCATGTGGTAGGCTTTTTTCCCACATAATTTATATTTTCAGTCTGTTGGCCCCTTTACAGATTGGACCTGTCATCAGTTAAACACTTATTACCCAATTTCTCAAATAATTCCAGGACTTGATCACTCACATACCAAACTATTATTCAGACACATTCTTATCCACAAGGCCACGTCTGCATACCCCAGAATGTGGACCCCACAAATGTTCTTGAGAAGTCTGATCCCATGTGACAAATAATTCCAGGACTTGATCACTCACATAAAGTTTTTTTTGCCAGTTATCTTAGTTTGACTAGCATTACAACTATGTCTTGCTGCACAAAACTATTTTTGGCATCTACATTACATATATGTATATAATGGTGATTACGGGCATGATCATTTTATTGGAGGATCTCCAACAATGAGGTTATTCCGTATTTATACACCAGGGCTTTACTGTGTTCTTGCCGAACTTCCTATACCGGACAATAAGTTTGTAGTCCTGTAGGGTACTGGTTGTTTTGTGCATGTAGCAGTTCCGACCTTGGCGAGTTGGAGCCTGTTATGGTGCATCATGTCAGCTGGCACATTCGTCTCTCATATAGGGATTGATGTCACTAAACTGACGTTGAACAAACAGTCTCTGAAAGATGAACTTGTCCTCCTAGCCCTGCTGGTGTTTTCTTTCATCTCTACAACAAGCACAAGTTTGCCACATAGCTGGCTACTTTTTCCTTCACATTTTGCCCTTCACGCCAGTAGAGTTTTGCGTTCCTGCTACAATATACGCAATTGCAGGACAACTATTTTGTGAGCAAGGCTATGTTTTATAATCAGCAATTGTGTTTTACGGGCATGCCGCCCTTTGTGAGTAATAATTCCTGGAATGATCTTCATGTTTGGTAGCGCAAAGTCTTGGAAAGTTTTGAATGGGTCCTGGAATTCATTTAATTTTACCCTGAAGATAAAATGATACATAATAAAAATTGGGAACAAACTACTGAGTATGTCCTTGACAAATACATTACAGGGTAAAACTTACAAAAAATCCATCTATGTGGGTTTTCAGTTGTTCTTGTACTATATACCGTATATACTCTAGTATAAGCCGACCCGAGTATAAGCCGAGGCCCCTAATTTTACCGTCCAAAACTAGGGAAACTTATTGACTTGAGTATAAGCCTAGGGTGGGGAAATGAAGCAGACTCTCATCACGGTATACAGCCCCTCTTCTCATGATAAATGGCCCCCCATTACTGGTATATAATCCCCCATCACTGGTATATAGGACCTCCATCACTCGTATACAGTCCCCCCCACATCAGAGGTTACAACCCCCATCAGTGGAATACAGCCCCCCATCATTGGTATATACAGGCCCCCTCAGTGGTATATACAGGCCCCCAATCAGTAGTATATACAGGCCCCCATCAGTTGTATATACAGTCCCCCATCAGTGGTATATACAGGCCCCCCTCAGTGGTATATACAGGTCCCCCTCAGTGTTATATACATGCCCCCCTCAGTGGTATATACAGGCCCCCCTCAGTGGTATACAGCCCCCCATTAGTGGTATATACAGGCCCCCTTCAGTGGTATATACAGGCCCCCTTCAGTGGTATATACAGGCCCCCTTCAGTGGTGTATACAGGCCCCCTTCAGTGGTATATACAGTACAGGCCCACTTAAGTGGTATATACTGGCCCCCTATAGTGGTATATACAGGTCCCCTTCAGTGGTATATATAGGCCCCCTTCAGTGATATACACAGGCCCCCCCAGTGGTATATACAGGCCCCCTTCAGTGGTATATACAGGCCCCCTTCAGTGGCATATACAGGCCCCTTCAGTGGTATATACAGGACCCTTCAGTGGTATATACAGGCCCCCTTCAGTGGCATATACAGGCCCCCCTTCAGTGGTATATACAGGCCCCTTCAGTGGTATATACAGGCCCCTTCAGTGGTATATACAGGCCCCCTTCAGTGGTATATACAGGCCCCCTTCAGTGGTATATACAGGCCCCTTTCAGTGGTATATACTGGCCCCCTTCAGTGGTATATACAGGCCCCTTCAGTGGTATATACAGGCCCCTTTCAGTGGTATATACTGGCCCCCTTCAGTGGTATATACAGGCCCCTTCAGTGGTATATACAGGCCCCCTTCAGTGGTATACACAGGCCCCTTCAGTGGTATATACAGGCCCCCCAGTGGTATATACAGGCCCCCCAGTGGTATACAGGCCCCCTTGCTGCTGCACACCTGTAAAATAATAGCTCATTCATACTTATCCCTGTCGCTCTCTCACCGCGCATCCTCCGATCTTCATCCTGCTTGTATTCCGGCTTCTATTCCTGTGGCGGGTGCAGCAGCGATGACATCATTGCTTCTGTGTCGGTCACATGACGCCGGGTACAAGCAGGAAGAAGACCAGAGGACGCGCGGTGAGAGAGCACCAGGGATAAGTATGAATGAGCTATTATTTTACAGGTGTGCGGCAGCAAGGGGGGGCCTGTATATACCACCAGGGGGGCGCTGACATAGTGCAATGTAATATGCACCGCTCCCCCTGCCACTGATGGACAGGGGGATGCAGTGCATATTGCATTGCACTAATGAGCAGGGGCACGTGACCACCCGCTCCTATTGCAGCCTCCCCCCACCTCCTCCAGCTCCTGATCACCGCTCCCCTACTGGGCCGTCACTGTGACTCGAGTATAAGCCGAGGGGGGCACTTTTCAGCACAATTTTTGCGCTGAAAAACTCGGCTTATACTCGAGTAGGTTCTGCAAATATAACAATCTATTCCAAATACAACCAAATTTGCTTTCCAAAATTCAAATAGCGCTCCGACCGTTCTGACACCTGCCGTTTGTCCAAACAGAATTTTTTGACTACATGTGGGGTATCGACGTGCTCACAAGAATGTGGGCAACAAATTGTGGGGTCCACTTTATGGGGTTACCTCTTGTAAAATTGAAAAATGTGGTGCTAAAGCATCACTTTTGTGGAAAAAAAAGAAAATTTTCATTATGATGACCTATTGTTATCAAATTCTGTGAAGTACCTGTGGGTTCAAAATGCTCATTATAACCCTAGATATAATTCTTGAGGGGTGTAGTTTCCAAAATGGGGTCACATGTGGGGGGTTTCACCTGTTTAGGTACCCCAGGGGTCCAAGAAGTGAAAGTTGGCATCTGTCATCTATTTCAGCCAAATTTGCTTTCTAAAATTCAAATAGCGCTCCTTCCCTTCAGAGTACTGCCGTTTGGTCAAATAGCAGTTTCTGACCACACTTGGGGTATCGTTGCGTTCAGAAGACACATGGTAAAAATTTTGGCATCCAATTTGTCCTCCTGTCCCTTGTAAAAGTGAATAAATTGAGGCTAAAGCAACATTTTTAGGTAAAAAAATTTTTATTATTTTTTATTTCCACTTTGCATTCATTCCTGTGAAGCACCTGGTTTAACAGAATAAAATTAAAAATGTGAAAAACGCGAAATTTTATAAATTTTCACCAAATTTTTTATTTTTATTTTTTCACAAATAAACGCAAAAATGATCAACCTAAATTTACTACTAACATGAAGCCCACTATGTCACAAAAGAATTGCTAGGATCCGTTGAAGCGTTCCAGAGTTATTACCTCTAGATTGGAACACTGGTCAGAATTACAAAAAACGGTCTGGTCATTAAGGTGGAAATTTGCTCAGTCACTAAGGGGTTAAGTAGGCAATAGTAATGTATAAAATAGATATAGTAATTACTAGTATAGGATATGGTGTTTAGTAAGGTAAGAAAAAGCAAATCTATTGATTATAAGAAAGAATTCATGGTGATATAGAGATGAACGAACTTTCCCCGAACATGTTCGCCAATTTCAAATTCAGCATGAATGTTGACGATTCATTTAGATATAAGAAACACAAGCAATTTCTAAAAGAATTAGTGAATGTGGCTTTGTTCCTTAAACGATCAGATAACAAAAGCATTATTGAGTTTAAATTATGCTTTTTCTCTGCCTTCTGACATTGTATGATAGTGAGCGGTACATGTTTGATGTGGGGAGGGGATGAAGGAGGTTAGAGGAGCATCGGACTCCATTTTTTTTCCCCCGGCCTTTTCTGTGTGGCAATCTGGGCGCATAAGGCTGCCTTCACATTTGCGGACCCCTCCGCAGCGTTCTGCAGAGGGATCCGCAATGTGACCGCAGCTCCTATCTTTATAATGGGAGCGCACGGTGCTGCAGATGCTTGCAGACAGCCGTGCGTTCTCATTGCCCACACAAATCACACAGTCTTGTCCGCACCAGGGACGCGACATGTTGCGTCCCTGGTGCGGGCGAGAGTGTGTGATTTGTGCGCAGGCATCCGCCTGCGCACAGATCACTCATGGCGGGCAATGGGAGCGCACGGCTGTCTGCAAGCATCTGCAGCACCGTGCGCTCCCATTATAAAGATAGGGGCTGCGGTCTGCATCTAGAGGTTTGCAGATGCCTCCGCAGAACGCTGCGGAGGCATCTGCAAATGTAAAGGCAGCCTAAAACATCCAAAAGTTCAAGACACAAAGGCTTGTGTCATTGGCTGCCAAAGTCACAGGTCCCTTGGGATATAATAATATATTATATAATATATTATATAATATAAGATTCCACAGTTTTTGCTAGGGACAGTACTTCTGCCACTTTGTGCTGCTCAATCCATGGTAAGCTAAAAGATTAGGTAGCTACTTGATCACTTTTTAGATACAATAGGAGGATGAGAGGGTCCATCCGAAAATAGGCATTTTTTGCTGAGAACAAGTATGATTACCAAATCTGCCAATTTTTTTGAATACAAGTGATTACCAAGTCTTTGTGCTTCTCTAAAGAAGGTTGTGTTTGACCTCAAAGCAGTGATTGCCAAATATTTCATTTTCCCCTAAAAAGGATTTTTTGGGCCTCAAAGCAGTGATTGCAAAATCCTTCAATTTACCCTAAAACGGCTGCATTTGGTATTATACAATAATTGCGAATTTATTCAGTTTCCACTAAAAGGCTTATTTGGGCCTAAAAGCAGTATTTGCTAAATTATTTACTTTACCCTACTAAGAAAAGTATTCAAGGAGTGATACCTTTATTGGCTAACCAAGAAAATTATATTTGTAAGCTTTCAAAACTCAAGGCTCCTTCATCAGATGAAGGAGCCTTGAGTTTTGAAAGCGTATAAATATAATTCTTTTTAGTTAGCCAATAATGGTATCACTCCTTGAATACTTTTCTCAGTTTTTTTTTTGGGACTTACTTGGGTATTTACATCGATCTTTCTGGCTAACACAGCACCACATTATTATTTTGTATTGTACTTCACTTTACCCTAAAAAGGCTTTCTTGGGTCTCAAAACAGTGATTGCCAAATCCTTCATTTTCTACTAAAAATGCATTTTTGCTTCACAGCAGTGTTTGCCAAATCCTTCAGTTCCCCTAAATAGGCTCATTGTGGCCTAAAGGCAGTAATTGCCAAATTTAAAGGGGTTGTCCAGGCTTTTTCTTTCATTTACATGTGTACCTAGGTTGCAAAATGTTGACAGTTTGTAATATACATCCTGTCAACATTTTGCATAGTTAGCTAGATATCACATATTTGCAGCAGCCAGGGAATGTCCAGGGGGCGTTTTTGTATTGGAGTCTGCATGTAACTGGGAAACTGGTATTTTCCTCCCAATCTCCTCCAAACATGCCCCCTCCCATAGTCTAAACTATGCCCGCCCACCCCCAGGATGCTGTCAGTGTAGGAGGGACCACTGCATGTGTGTGTGCTCAACCTGTGGTCTCTGTACAGGGAGCCGAGGTCCGCGGCCTGGAGCTCTGTGTTATGGAGACTGATGCTTTTCTCCATACCTCCCGTACCATAGAACGGGGCAGAACTGGTATTCCGCAGCCACCGGCTCTATGGTACGAGAGGTATTGAGAGATGCATCGGGCTCCATAGCACAGAGTCCAGGGCTGCGGACCTCGGCTCCCCTGCACAGAGACCACAGGGTGAGAGCACACACATTCAGTGGTCCCCTCCTGCACTGATACAGTGTGCTGAATTGCCTTCACAGCAGCAGATTTGGCACAGTGTGTCAGTGGACCAGGGGACTGCTGTGTACAATGGGGGTGGGTGGTGACATTAGGGGCTGGGGAGGGCCTGTAGGATCCTGGGAGTGGCCGGGCATAATAGACTGGGGGAGGGGGCATGTTTGGATGAGTCCAGGAGGAAACGACAAGTTTCTCAGTTACATGCAGACTCCAATACAAACACGCCCCCTGGACATTCCTTTGCTGCCGCAAATATGTGATATCTAGGTAACTATGCAAAATGTTGACAGGATGTATATTACAAACTGTCAACATTTTGAAGCCTAGATACACATATGATTGATAGCAAAATCCTGGACAACCCCTTTAAAGCAGTGATTGCCAAATCTTTAAATTTACCCTAAAAAGGCTGTTTTTCTACTAAAAATGCATTTTTTGCCTCAAAGCAGGGATTGCGAAATCCTTCAGTTTCCATTAAAAAGGCTTTTATGGGCTTCAAAGCAGTGATTACACAATCCTTCATTTTCTACTAAAAATACATTTTTTTACTTCAAAGTAGTTATTGCAAAATCTTTTACTTTACCCTAAAAAGACTGTGCATAGCCTCAATGCAGGGGTTGCCAAATCCTTCATTTTTTTTACTAAAAAGGCATTTTTTGCCCCTTACAGCAGTGATTGCCACATCTTTCATTTTTTACTAAAAAGGCATTTTTTTTTTGCCTTAAATCAGTGATTTTCAAATCCTTCAGTTTCCTTTAAAAAGGCTTTTTTTTTACCTCAAAGCAGTGACTGCCAAATCCTACATTTCCTACTAAAATATATTTGTGGCCTCTAAACAGTGATCGCAAAATCCTTTACTGTACCCTAAAAAGGCTGTGCTTGGCCTCAAAACAGTGATTGCCAAATACTACATTTTGTATAAAAAGACATTTTTTGGCCTCAAAGCAGTGATTCCCAAATCCTTTACTTTACTCTAAAAAGGCTGTGTTTGTCTTCAAAGCAGTGATTGTCAAATCCTTCCTTTTCAACTAACAGGCATTTTTTACCTCAAAGCAGTGTTTACAAATCCTTCACTTTTCCCTAAAAAGGCTTTTTCGGGTCTCAAGGCAGTGACTGACAAATCTTTCCGTTTTCCCTAAAAAGGCTTTTTTGGGGCCTCAAAGCAGTAATTGCGAAATCCTTCAGTTTCCCCTAAAAAGGCATTTTTTTGACTCAAAGCAGTGATTGCCAAATCCTTCATTTTCTGCAAAAAAAAGGCATTTTTTTGCTTGAAAACAGTGGTTGCCAAATCATTGACTTTACCTTAAAAAGGCTGTTTGTCTTCCAAGCAGTGATTGCCAAATCCTTCATTTTCTGCTAAAAATAGATATATTTTGCCTCAAGGTAGTAATTGTCAAATGCTTTACTTTACCCTAAAAAGGCTTACTTGGGCCTAAAATCAGTGATTGCCAAATACTTCACTAATATTACTGAAAGCTGTACTGACTAAACAAGGGTTTGTCATATCCCAAAAACTCACCAAAAAGTAGCCAAGGTTTTATATTCATTGCAATATCCATTGCACTATGGCAAGACACAGCAAACCCCAATGATAATGGCAACATCAGTGCATAATACCCGTGCCATAATTACTCTCCACCTGCCAATCCATGGCATATGCATCACACAGAACCAATGCCCTAAAAGGGTCCAACTGCATCCTGCAAAAAGATAAAAAAGTGCAAAAAATAATAAATAATACTATGAGGTGTTAGTGTAAACTCAAACTGTAATACATAAACTCATGACTCAACGTCAAGGGCCCTCACACTCACGAGTCCCTAACCATATATACACAGAAAAAACACTAAGAGGGACAAAAATTAAAAAAAACTCTCGGAAAAGTAGCCAAGGTTTTATATGCATTATAATATCCATTGGACTTTGAGAAGACATTGCAGGCCTCAATGATAATGGCAACACAAGTGCATAATACCGTTGCCGCAATCACTCTCCACCTGCCACTCCATGGAGGAAGTGATTGGTGGTATTTATGCACAAAGATGAGGTGAAGCAGTGATTGCCACATCCTTCGTTTTTTACTAAAAAGGAAATTTTTGCCTTAAAGCAGTGACTGCCAAGTCCTACATTTTCTACTAAAAAGATATTTTTGGCCTTAAAACAGTGATCACAAAATCCTTTACCCTAAAAAGGCTGGGCTTGGCCTCAAAACAGTGATTACCAAATACTTCACTTTACTCTAAAAAGGCTGTGTTTGGCCTAAAAGCAGTGATTGTCAAATCCAAAGGCATTGCTTACCTCAAAGCAGTAATTACAAATTCTTCACTTTTCCCTAAAAGGGTTTTTTGAGGTCTCAAGGCAGTAATTGCCAAATCTTTCCATTTCCCCATAAAATGCTTTTTTGAGCTTCAAAGCCAGTTATTGCTAAAATCCTTCATTTTCTACAAAAAAGGCATTTTTTGCCTGAAAACAGTTATTGGCCATGTCCACACACCTGTGCTCTAAGTATTTAGCGGTTCTGCGCTAAATACTTAGGTTTTGTGAGAGAAACGCAGGTGCGTGTGTGCGGGTGCTAGGCAGCATGCAGTATGAACTGGTTACCACGATACACACGATACACATTGGGTAACCAGGGACTGCGTCCTCAGAAAGCACACGCACCTGCGCTTCTCTCACAAAATCTAAGTATTTAGCCAGAACCGCTAAATACTTAGAGCGCAGGTGTGTGGACATGGCCATTGTCAAATCCTTCACTTTACCCTAAAAGGTATGTTGGGTCTCAAAGCCATAATTGCCAAATCCTTCAGTTTCCCCTATAAAAGCTTTTTTATACCTCAAAACAGTGATTACCAAATCCTTTATTTTCTACAAGAAAGGTATTTTTTTGCCTGAAAATAGTGATTGTTAAATCCTTCAGTTTACCCTAAAAAGGCTGTGTTTGGCTTCAAAGCAGTGATTGCCATATCCTTCATTTTCTACTAAAAATACATTTTTGCCTCAAAGTAGTGATTATTAAATCCTTCACTTTACCCTAAAAAGGCTTATTTGAGCCTAAAATCAGTGATGCCAAATACTTCACTAATGTTAATGAAAGCTGTACTGACCAAACATGCGCTTGTTGTAACCAAAGAAAAGTGACAACTTCTGTTACTGGACATTCTACTCCATTATCTTTGTTTGCCAGAACCAGAGCGATACGAATTGTGGATGAGGTCCAGAAAGAGATTTTGCTACAATTCATGGAAAGTACTACATCAAGTAGCCCTTCCTCCTTTTCCTCCACCTTAACATCACATACAGTATAGTCCTCAGAGGTGGCACCGCAATTACCCATGTTTCACCCCGTGTCACAACTCTCCAACTGCACAAATGATTCTGGGGAAACACAGATGGGTGATTCTGCAGAGATGTTCACACATTCTATTCCATGGGCATCAGAGCTTTGCTCTTAAGATTGAGATCAGCACTGATACCCATAATCCTTTGGAGTTGGATCTGGTTATTGCTGACTGATGGGGCAAGCTTGCAGAGAGAAGGGTCTTCAATGCAGGTCAATACCAAGAGGTCAAAATTAGAGACAGTATTGTGAGGCAGTTGGGTAAATAAAATAACAAACCAAGGTCAGGAAGTAAACACTAGGAGATATAGAATTCAAGTGCTAAATAAACAGACCAGGGAAATAACAAATTATGACAATGAGAAGTTAACTGATGGAGGTTTAAATAGGGAGTTGATTACAAGAGGTAATCAGCCCCATATTGTCAAACGTTGTATTGTTCAAAACTCGCATAGTTTGAAGGCGGCATCTGGCGCTGTTCATAATACAGATTCTCACACTCCACCTTATGGTTTCTATGATACTTCTGGGTTCCGTAGGTAGGCTCAGTCATTGACCAGCTGGGTTCTCATTAGTGATCAGGCTGGCAGGAGTTAATCTCTGTATGACTCCTGATTACCTCTAGGATCTCATGTTCTGGGAAACCTATCATAGTTGTTCTCTGCTTTTTTAAGATGGTGAAATCTGTCATCTCATGTTGACAATAAATTTTGCAATACTGGTCCATGTGTTGTGGTGATCCAGTTGCTGGTGATCTATTGAAGTGCTGTTTGGTTTGCTGTGAAAATCCTCTAGTTGTCTGATTTTCCTCCCTGCTCCTTATTTCCTCCTATACACATATTGTTTTATAACTCTGTGTGTTTTGCTGTGAGTGAATACCATTTATTTCTTTGTTGTTCTATTTGTGGTCTGTTTTACCACTCCTGCCTCAGTCCCCTCTGGGTGGGGGAGAGGGGGTATTAGAACAGTGCTGACCATGAGCAGGGAAAGTGTGGTAGCTCAATCATCCTCGTCATCAGAGGCAACTCTGGGATAAGAGACAGTTAGGGCCCCTTTAGCCTGAGGGTCAGTCTAGGTGACCCAGTCCCCCTGTTCCTTACTACCCCTTGACACATATATGAAGACTTGGACTACCTTTTCTTGATTGGACCAAAAGTCAAACAAAGGTAAAACAGGACCATACCTGCATACCCCAATACTATTGGCAGTTGAAGTGTGGCATCACCTATTGGCAGAAGTCATAGGAGATGGCTAAGACATAAGCATTATAGTATCATATAAAGTTGAAATATTATATCCCACACTGAAAAAAAGTCACTCCTGAAGCAGAATATGTGGCTCCATAAATCAACTTTTACAATGCTGAAAACTCCTGTTGTCTTTTGAAATATAGATACAGTACACTGGTTTCTAAATTAGAGCAAATGCAACTGAAAATTCAAAAGATGAAATGAAAATGTAGAATTTCCGTATATTACTTTTTGACAGATTGAGTCTCCAGGTTTGTACAGTCCAATATTATATAGTAGGTTGCTGAGACATCTGATATTGAAAAATATATTTAAGGACAATTTAGTTTATTTTTAAAAGTTCAGCGATGAGGGGTTGTTGATTTCTTTTGGAATCGGAGGTTGCTATAATGATTTCTATTCAATATTCTTGTCCTTTTTTATTTCACACAATGGTAAATAACTGGTAGAAACTTGTTCCGCTGGGGTAATCTACTACCATCCAAGCTGCATTTAGTTACACTCAGGTTACATTTGTAAATAACTAGAATGTTTTCAATTTGTTATTGTATGTGTATGAAGGGACAATAGTTATTGTTATCTTTTTTTGCTTGAAAGTTACTAATACTAACTAAAAATTATTAATTTTTAGATTCTAATATCTGTGGTATTTCATTTATAATAATATCTCATCTCATAATATCAATTACATTATATAGTTTATGTAATTTTAATAATATTGTTTCCTTCTAAAGGTCAGCTCTTCAAAAGGTCTTCATAAGGGGCAACGCACTGACACTGGATATATACAACTGCTGTATTCATACACCTTGCATTGAATATATAATTTAATTATTTTAATTACTACATGATTTTTTTATGATTAGTAAAAATAATAAATGTAAAAATAAGGCTCATACAATTTTAAACTCCAACTTCTTTTTAGTCTGTGTGTTTTCCGGTCAAGTAGTCATATGTTATCCTGCTCTCTCAACCCCATCTATTTATGTCTTTTAATAAACATGTAAAATGGAAATAGCAACTATAGAAATCCTTAGGTCTGCAAAGGGGCTAAGTTCAAGAAAACATGTAAGTTTACCTTACATACGAGACAAATAAGTTAAGGTATGTAGGTTTGCATGTGGGTTAAATAAACAAAATACTAATTATATTCAACTGCTATTGAATGCAATAATAAATCTGTTTTCTGTAAGCTTTAAGTAGGCCCCGTGTGTTATACGTAGGAGCTCCATCTGTCTTAGCTTTAATAATACCGTAAATGCACTGGAGTGATTTTTTCCAAAGAATAATAATTTTTCAAATGTATGAGTTATTTCAGATTATGCCCCTTTTTGTATAATTCCTGTTGCTGTAATGAGTTGGCTAGTTAACATTCTGGGATGGTAGTAAATTATTAAATGGATAAAATAAACACTATTAGACCTATAGCAAAATGAATTTTGTAGACCCTTACTGCTATTCTTAAATAATTTCTTTTGTAGGGAGTTCAAACTGTACAAATAAAATTCTTTCAGAAAGAGATATTACCTTACGTTCTTACTGTATCCATGTTGTACCATATTATCAAATAGGTTGTATATGCGCCACCTGCCTATGGTCTGTCTCAGAGACCAAATCTATAAAACTCACAAGTGTGGGTATGTTTCAGAATAGCGAAAGGTACCGTCCCTATATTTGGTACAATATAATGAATTTAAGCAGCAAGGTAGGTTGCCCTCCGTTAAGACCTATGGAGTCTAGTCAGGTACGGCTGTGTTAATCCAATAGCATAGAAAAACTGAGAAGTTAAAACTTAACTTTTACTAGCTCTATATTAATAAGACATAGTTGTCTAGACCAAACAAAACAAAAAAGTGCGCATACGTGACTGTGCAAGTCAGTGTAGTGCTAAACTGAACCCCTCTTATTACCAGGGTTCACAGGTACCCAAGCTAGCTCCCGTCCAAATACCCTAGGGATGCTGGCAGGTGCCTGCTTTTTCAGTTTTGAGTTTCCCCTAGGATGTAGTCATCAGAACAAACAATCCCATTAGGTAAACCCAGCCACATGCATTAGTAAAAAAACAGCTTGTATACTCCTATAGGGAGCGATCTCACCCAGCTGCGTCCACCTGTACGCATGTATACGAGTCCATATAGCTCTGGATAACCTTTTGCTAGTGTTTTCTAGGCTGCTCAGGGCTCAGTGAATGTCATATAGCCACCATGTCATCTGATACGTTCCCTCCCGACGCGTTTCAGATCCCTCTTCTTCAGGGGAGTCATGGTACACATATAGGGATTAGTGTTCAAAGATACACATCCCTGTGCAGATGATGGCGATGGTGTCTGTAATAGACAGTGAATATCAGTTGCAGTACCATCATTATCCACAGTAACCTATGTGCTGATCGAAAGAACGGAGGAAGGGAACCTCAGGACGAGTACATACTGTAAATAGACCGCAACCAACCCGTTACTAAGATGGGAAAGTGGCCACCCTAAGAGCCATAAAAAGGGTATCCCTAAGAGCCAGATGATTCGCATGAGGAGGAACTGCTCACATGAAGAGCAGTTCAAATCTCAGGCGAAGGATACCCGGACAGGGTGGTAGATAAGGCCTGTAAAAAGGTGAAAGACCTAGACAGATCAAAACTGCTTGCGACCAAACCTGAACCATCTAGGACTGAGGGTGGGGATGAGGTACGTCTGATTGCAACTTACACCAGCGGGTCAGAGAAGGTAAGGGAGATTTTGGCCAAACACTGGCATATTTTAAGGATGGATCCTGATCTCTGTCCATATCTCCCAACCACCCCTAGGGTGACTTATCGTAAAGCTAGGTCCCTTAGAGACAGATTGGTGCACAGCCGCTACACTGCTCCTGGTACGAGGCTAAGAAGCAACCTGAAAGGATGTTTCAAGTGCGGTAACTGTGGCGAATGTGGCTCTATAGTCACAGCAAAAAACTTCACTAGCAATGTAAGTGGAATAAATTATGACATCAGATCCTTCATAAATTGTAAGATCAAAGGTGTGGTGTATAGAGCCCAGTGCCCATGCAACTTGGAGTATGTAGGAAAGACAAAGAGGGAACTGAGACGGAGGGTATGGGAGCACAAGAGGGACATAAAAAAGGAATACGACATCCCCCTGGCTCGTCATGTCAACGCGGTACATGGAAGAGATGAAGACTGCGTCCGATTTATATGTGACCCATTTTATGTGACCCGTCGCAGCACATGACGTCATCGCTATTGCGACCGGCCGGTCACATGATCCGGGAGACAGCTGAGGACGGGACCGGAGGACCGACGCGCTGGCTGCTGCAAGAAGACCCTGGAGGGTAAGATGTGAGCAGCAGCAGCAGGGGGGGCCTCAGAACACCGGCTGGGGGGTAGTGTGCCAGCAGGAGGGGGCCCATATACATAATGCACAGCTCCGCTGATTGACAGGGGGATGCAGTGCATATCTAATGAGCGGGCGCACGTGACGTGTGACCTGCTCCCGCTCTCCCCCCCCCGCTAGGGGCCTTACATTAGCCCCATCCCGGTTGTAAGGCCTTATATTCGGGGGAGACCTTACATTAGCAGGCCCCCCCTTTACCCCTAGGTGGCCTTACAATCGGGGGGGGCTTACTTTCGGGAAAACACGGTACAGTGGTATGAGGCTGTACTGTACCTTATAACTGTTCTCCTTTCACTTTTCCACCTTTCCTCTTTTGCTAGTGCTGAGCATACCTGATCTGTCCCCGCTGGTGTGATGAGCAATGCAGACTGTCCCTTTGCATCTAAATGATGCTGACTACCTCTATGCTATGACTAGCTTAGGAGAGAATAAGGCCAATGTAAATATGAATAAGTATGATCAGATCAGATGTGATGTTTAACCCCTTCACCCACATGGGTACTGATACACCCATCGCATGTAATGTGTGTATCCTCCCCTAACAGTGACATCATCCTATGTATGGTGTACATTGTGGGGGACTCCGCCTCCTGCGGGGAGGTCTTGAATCTCTGTGATCCTCCCTACTTAGTACTAGGCAGGAAGTGGTCTGTAGAACATAAGCTTGAGTTCCACAGGATACAGGAACAGGAAGTGACACGTCACTTCCGGTCACGTGACTCACTACTACTGAAACGCGTCGGGAGGGAACGTATCAGATGACATGGTGGCTATATTTGGGAAAGGAAGGTGTGCCACAGTCCGCGCTGCCAGAATTTTCCGCTTGTACATAATGCAATTAGGCGATGTCCAAATCAAACCTTTCTTTTATTTTTCCAACGCGTTTCAACGCCCTTCCCTGATGAAGACGCCAGGAGGGCGTTGAAACGCGTTGGAGAAATAAAAGAAAGGTTTGATTTGGACATCGCCTAATTGCATTATTTACAAGCGGAAAATTCTGGCAGCGCGGACTGTGGCACACCTTCCTTTCCCAAAACTTCTGATTTCGTTTCCACGTGTGGAGACCGGTGGAAGTCCTGCAGCAGCCATCCGGATACATACTCGATCAGGTCTACTAACCAGTTGTGGGTTACACAACCGGTATAGGTGAGTGACCCCTATTTGCTCACCTCTTGAGATTTGGTGTCTAGTGATAAGGGCACTATTGCGCCTCTTGTCCCCCCCCTTTCTCTCTTTTTTTATGGTGGCTATATGACATTCACTGAGCCCTGAGCAGCCTAGAAAACACTAGCAAAAGGTTATCCGGAGGTGGACGCAGCTGGGTGAGATCGCTCCCTATAGGAGTATACAAGCTGTTTTTTTACTAATGCATGTGGCTGGGTTTACCTAATGGGATTGTTTGTTCTGATGACTACATCCTAGGGGAAACTCAAAACTGAAAAAGCAGGCACCTGCCAGCATCCCTAGGGTATTTGGATGGGAACTAGCTTGGGTATCTGTGAACCCTGGTAATAAGAGGGGTTCAGTTTAGCACTACACTGACTTGCACAGTCACGTATGTGCACTTTTTTGTTTTGTTTGGTCTAGACAACTATGTCTTTTTAATATAGAGCTAGTAATAGTTAAGTTTTAACTTCTCAGTTTTTCTATGCTATTGGATATACAATATAATGAAATTATAGATATAATAAAACGTATGCTACTGTGTAATTTTAACCTGATCCATAAATATACCGGGCTCTTACCTTAGTTCACACAAAATCACACTACACACAACATATAAAACTTATGAAAATACTCAAACAGAAACCCTTTCTGAGGTTTTACTGTATAGGTTCCTTGGTAATAGGTGTGTATTCAAATAAATATCCCCTCTGTTATGTACTTATATCAGGTTTATTCACCCTTCAAGATTGATTTAGCTTCGGTGACGGTTATACCCTCAAAGTGGCACAGATATCCCCCCACAGCCCGGTTGCAGGTGCTTGCTCCTCGGCCTAGGTGTTCCAGGCATGGTGCAGCACATGGAGCAGGCACCTGCATCCCCTTTGTGGGGGAATAGACCTTCCTAACCATTTACTAGGGATGAGCTGATTTTTTTAAGACAAATTGCCATATTTTTCTGGAGAATTAAATTAGATTAGCCGCAAATATTTTGTCATGAATCGCATAATTAAAAAGCCTCTTAATTGCCTGGAAAATATGTGTATTACATGGTGAGTTCCCCTTGGTAGTCAATTTAACACATTTTGACCTCTGTAATGCAAACATAGCTATTTTTTATATCCAACTGGCTTCAACCTATCTGGCTAGGGGAAAACATATGGTAATTATAAGTAAAAAACAGAATAATTAAAAACACGCTGCAGTATCACACTGTTTAGACTACTTAAATCGTATAAACAGTCTAAAAATTATTCCATTTTGAGGGGCAGATGCATGCATTGCTGATGTTTGCAGACAGGTGGTACAAAGAGAAGAATCCAGGGTATTTTCACATAATTGAGTTCAACATTTATCCCTGGGTGGTGAGTAGAAAAAGCTTTGCACTTTGCCAAATAATAAAAAAAAATTATAGCTTTGGGGAATATATATATATATATACTAGCTGTACTACCCGGCTACGCCCGGTTAATAAATAACTGATGTTAGCTATAACAAAATAGAATTTGAATATGTAATTTTAATGACCTGTAGGAATATAGAAGCAGAGCTGTGATTGGTTGCTATAGGCAGCCTGATATATCTCCAGCCAACAGTAAACCCTCCCCCCAGCCGGGCAGTATATATTACCTCACACATACACATAATAGACAGCTCATGTGACTGACATCTGCCTTAATTCCCTATATGGCACGTGTTGCACAATGGCTGTTTTTAATCAGATGTTTATTTTTGGAAATTAAAGATCGCACACGTATGAGGCAAGTTGTGCACATCTGTATCTGTCTGTGTGGTGTGTGTGTCCCTGGGGTGTGTGTGTATCCCTGTGGGGTGAGTGCATGTGTCCTTATAGGGTGTGTATGTGTGTGTGTCTCTGTGTTGTGTGTGTCCCTGGGGTGTGTGTCCCTGTGTGGTGAGTGCATGTGTCCCTATAGGGAGTGTATGTGTGTGTGTCCCTATGGGGGGGGGGAGTCTGTGTGGTCTGTGTCTGTGTTGTGTGTGTCTCTTTGTGGTGTGTATGTGTCCCTGTGGGGTGAGTGCATGAGTCCCTATAGAGTGTGTATGTGTGTGTGTCCCTGTGGAGGGGTGTCTGTGTAGTGTGTGTGTGTCTGTGTTGTGTGTCTTTGTGGTGTGTGTGTCCCTGTTGGGTGAGTGCATGTGTCCCTGTAGGGTGTGTGTGTCCCTGTGCGGGGGGTGTCTGTGTGGTGTGTGTGTGTCTCTGTGTTGTGTGTGTCTCTTTGTGGTGTGTGTGTGTCCCTGTGGGGTGAGTGCTTTTGTCACTATAGGGTGAGTGTATGTCCCCGTGGAGGGGGGATGTCCCTGTGTTGTGTGTGTCTCTTTGTGGTGTGTATGTGTGTGTGTTCGGGTGCGTGGTGAGTATCCAATGTTGGGGCTGCATCTTAGCAACTATACACTTGTTGTTACTCTTTGTGTGCATGTGGTGTGTATACATGTCCCTGTGCGTGGTGACTATATGCTGGTATATGTTGTTAGTCTTTGGTGCTGTCATTAAGCCCCTCTCATTCACAACTGTCAACTGGTAACTGTCACTTTTTCACCATTATGTAGATAGGGCCAAATTTGTTTGGTGAATTGGAACGCACAGGGTTAAAATTTCACCTCAGAACATAGCTTATGACGCTCCCGGGGTCCAGACGTGTGACTGTGCAAAATTTTGTGGCTGTAGTTGCAATGGTGTAGATGCCAGTCCCGGATATGCATGCATACACACATACATACATACATACACACATTCAGCTTTATATATTAGATATAATATATATAAGCTTAACCTCTACTGTGGGTAAAATCCTAGAGGGTTTTCTAAGAGATGCTATACTGGAGTATCTGAAGAAAAATAACCTCATGACCCATTATCAACATGGTTTTACGAGGGACAGTTCCTGTCAAACTAATCTAATAAGCTTCTATGAAGAAGTAAGTTCTGGACTGGACCAAGGAAATGCAGTGGATGTGGTGTATATGGACTTTTCAAAAGCTTTTGATACGGTGCCACACAAAAGGTTGATACATAAAATGAGGGCAATGGGGATAGGGGAAAATATGTGTAAGTGGGTTAAGAACTGGCTTAGTGATAGGAAACAAAGGGTGGTTATTAATGGAACACACTCAGAATGGGTCACAGTTAACAGTGGGGTACCACAGGGGTCAGTGTTGGGCCCGCTTCTATTTAATATATTTATTAATGACCTTGTAGGGGGCATACAGAGTAGAATCTCAATATTTGCAGATGACACTAAACTCTGCAGGGTAATCAATACAGAGGAGGACAATTTTATATTACAGGAGGATTTATGTAAACCAGAAGCTTGGGCTGCTAAATGGCAAATGCGCTTTAATGGCGATAAATATAAAGTCATGCACTTGGGCAGAGGAAACAAAAGGTATAATTATGTGCTTAATTGTAAAACACTGGGCAAAACTGTCACTGAAAAAGACCTGGGTGTATGGGTAGACGACAAACTCACATTTAGTGGCCAGTGTCAGGCAGCTGCTGCAAAGGCAAATAAAATAATGGGATGCATTAAAAGAGGCATAGATGCTCATGAGGAGAACATAATTTTACCTATATACAAGTCACTAGTGCGACCACACTTAGAATACTGTGTACAATCCTGGTCTCCGGTGTATAAGAAAGACACAGCTGAACTAGAGCGGGTCCAGAGAAGAGTGACAAAAGTCATTAGAGGACTAAGGGGTCTGCAATACCAAGACAGGTTATTAAACTTGGGGTTATTTAGCTTGGAAAAAACGAAGGTTTAGGGGTGATCTTATAATAATGTATAAATATATGAGGGGACAGTACAGAGACCTTTTTAATGATCTCTTTACTCTTAGGCCTGAGACTGGGACAAGGGGGCATCATCTACGTCTGGAGGACAGAAGGTTTAATCATAATCACACACGTGGATTCTTTACTGTAAGAGCAGTGAGACTATGGAACTCTCTGCCACATGATGTTGTAATGAGTGACTCACTACTAACATTTAAGAAGGGCCTGGATGCCTTTCTTGAAAACTATAATATTACCAGTTATATATACTACATTCTTTGATAGGGCGTTGATCCAGGGAACTAGTCTGATTGCCGTATCTGGAGTCAGGAAGGAATTTTTTCCCCCAATGTGGAGCTTAGTGTTGCCACATGGTTTTTTTTTTGCCTTCCTCTGGATCAACATGTGAGGCTATGGGTTGAACTAGATGGACTTAAAGTCTTCCTTCAACCTTAAAAACTATGTTACTATGTTACTATATTATGGATTCTTGTCACCAAGACTTTAATAAGAATAAATTAGCAATTTTTTGAAAACTAATCCTTGAGGGTACAAATACTTGAGAGCATGTCTCCCAGTGCTGACTAGCACTATAAAAGGCAAAGGGCAGCCAGCAGATATGTGACTGCTGTGGCTGTGTAGTGGCTACAGCAGGAGAACCGCTGTAGAGATTTAGGACTGCAGGTAAAGAGATGCTTGGCAATTGAGGAAGCAATGGCAGCCCCAACAGCAGCAGCTCAGTCTAGCATTATGAAACGCAATAGGCTGTCAGAAGGTATGTGGTTGGCACGTCTGTGCAGAAGTTGCAGCCTAAATTACATGTTAAATATTTACAATGGGCCAGGTGGGGGGATTTAAGTGCAGGGCTAGCAACAACAACCTGACCAACAGTAATAGAGTATAGCTGGGTTAATATACAGGGAGTAGGCTCTTATTTAAGCTTTGAACACAGTTGTTGGCAGGAGCAGAATGGTGCAAAAGACAGATAATGTATAGTCAGGCAGGCAAATGGTATGGCCAATTTAATCATTTACATTTACTATAAATCAATAGAGGAGGGTACTGATCTATGCATGATGTAGGATGGATGTAAGTACAGGGCCAGTAACAACAACTCCACCAACATTACTACAGTATAATGACTTAATAGACGGAAATTAGATTCTTATTTAAGCTTGAGCTACAGTCGGTGGTAGCAGCAGAACGGTGTAGCAGAAAATGAATAGGCAGGCAGATGGAATGGTCAATGTAATAATTGGCATTAACCATAAATCAATAGAAGAGAGTACTCATCAATGCTTGATTTATTTTGACTGATCAAATTTGTTGAGCCAGAAATCCATGGAGTCGGAGCTAAGGATATCTATGGAGAAAGGTACAGCTAAACCTGGCTATTCAAACAGTGTAACTTTGTTTGCTAATATGCAATAGTTAGATTTATAAACCATCTGGTGGATCAAGTCATATATTATTAGTGCTGCGGCTGCCTTGATTTCTTGAATTTTTTTGGATTTTGTGAAAGAAAAAATTTTGTTCTGCACAACATTAACTAATATGATTTCAAGTAAAGGAACTTGATGACTGCTCTGATTTCCAATGGGTCATACCTCAAACCACTTCAGCACCAATAAAAGAAAGACTGTTATCATTTCAGACTTGCAAATTGGCACGTAACCTATAGAGACTGATACCGTGTTTCCCCGAAAGTAAGACCCTGTCTTACATTCTTTTGGGGGCCAAAAGTGGCCCCTGGTCTTACTTTCGGGGGGGTCTTACATTGGGTGCCCCAGCAGTGTGGCCTACAGGCCCCCTCCTGCTGAGACACTGCGGGAGCGGGTCGCACGTCACGTGCGCCCGCTCATTACATATGCACTGCATCCCCCTGTCAATCAGCGACAGGGGAAGCAGTGCATTATACTGTATATATGGGCCCCCTATTGCTGGCACACTACCCCCCTGTTCTGAGGCCCCCACCGCTGCTGCTGCTGCAGACATCTTACCCTCCAGGGTCTTCTTGCAGCAGCCAGCGCGTCCGTCCTCTGTCCTCGGCTGTCTCCCGGATCATGTCACCGGCCGGTCGCAGTCGCGATGACGTCATGCGCTGCGACGGGTCACATGATCCGGGAGACAGCCGAGGACAGAGGACGGACACGCTGGCTGCTGCAAGAAGACCCTGGAGGGTAAGATGTCTGCAGCAGCAGCGGTGGGGGCCTCAGAACAGGGGGTAGTGTGCCAGCAATAGGGGGCCCATATATACAGTATAATGCACTGCTCCCCCTGTCGCTGATTGACAGGGGGATGCAGTGCATATGTAATGAGCGGGCGCACGTGACGTGCGACCCGCTCCCGCTCCCCCCCCCCCCTCCGCTAGGGGCCTTACATTGGCCCCCCCGGTTGTAAGGCCTTATAATCGGGGGAGGCCTTACATTAGCAGGCCCCCCCTTTACCCCTAGGCGGCCTTACAATCGGGGGGGGCCTTACTTTCGGGGAAACACGGTATCATTACTTATGTGGAGTTTCAGTATCTTGCATTAAATCGAAGTGCGTCATTGGAAGCCTTTAATGAATGCCCCTTGTATCTAAAGAAGATGATTAAAACAGGTATTCCAAAATAAAAAGGTCAAGCATTTTTACAAAATAGAATGGGACAATACAATCTAGATAGAACCTTATCTCTATTGTAAGCATGTGTAACTGGATGCTGTCTTCAAGTGGTGTAAGTATGCATATAATATCAGACTTTGGAACAGTGAAGCAAGATCTTTTTTTTAACCTCTTCATGACCTTGCAGTTTTACATTTTTACATTTTATTTTTTTCCCCCTTTTTCCAAGAGCTAATAACTATGTTATTTTTCCATTCATTGCACCACTCCAATGCTGAAAAAACTAAACACTGGAGGACTGGTTTAAAAAAGGCACTAGATGAAAAAAGCAACAATTACGGTGCTGTAGATAGTCTGTCACAAATGTATAAATTCACAGTTATACAATGAGTGGTGAAGAGACCTTTGCAACAGTTTATTGTATAACACTTGAATTCTTGATTTCTTTTCAGAGACAGTGACTCTCATGCCCATTTTCAATCTGTACATTAGCACTGCAGTAGTATACCACAATCACATTAGTTCTTTTTCTATCCCTATGCTGGGTGCTTTAAATGCTGCTGTACCAACAAAGTACAGGCATAAAATAGCATTCCTTGGCCTGTTCCTGATTTTTTACTGCATGTGATACCCTCCTAATTGGCTGTGCTACACCATGTGATCAGATTACTGCAGTGCATCATGGGAAATCCTGTGCTGTCACACCTGACGGCATAAGCCGGCTAGCTTAGTGGGAATGCCAATCCTCACAAATTTGATCACAGATTGTTTGAATGTGCATGGAACTGTGAAGGTACTGTCACACACAGCAATATTGCTTGCAATTTCACTGGCAATTTGCTGGTTGCAGTGAAATCATGGACATATTGTTCTATTTTGTTGCCGTGTACAAATGTAACAATGTGTCCTTCATTTCACTGCAATCAGCAAATTGCCAGTGAAATTGCATGCAATATTACCGCGTGTGACGGTACCTTTCAGAAAATTTAATTTGAATTCAGTCATCTCTAGTATTTGCAATAAGTTAACTTTACCTACTCTATGTGTTTCCTTCACTATCTCTATCAGTACAAAATGTCAATGGTAAGGGCTGATAAGCATGCCAATTACAGAGAGAACTTGTCACATTCAGCTGCCAAACTAGTACTCGAAGAACAATGGTTTCTAGAAATCAACCTCTTTTTATTTTTTTCCTTTAATTGCATATGTTATTATTTTATTCTGTGTTGGAGTGTTGCTATAAGGAGAAAAACCCATCTGTGAATATAAATCCTCTTTAAACTAGTCTTTACTTTTATCATCTGTTATATTATGTATTATGTCTAATACTTGAATGTATTACCTTTTACTTTCAATGTTTAGTTGCTTATTTTCAATTTGCATTGATATTACTTAGATTGTAATGTACATTTAGACACAGCACAAATGGTAAACTAAATATTTGCTACTTTTTATTCAAAGGTGTTACAACAGTGCTGACCATGACAACACTAAGTATAAGTGCTCGAAATTCACTACCGAAGGTTGCCTACGCCACTGCAATGGACTGGTTTATAGCTGTGTGCTATGCCTTTGTTTTTTCGGCACTCATTGAATTTGCGACTGTCAACTACTTTACCAAAAGAAGCTGGGCCTGGGATGGAAAGAAAGCTCTCGAGGCAGCAAAAATAAAGGTGTTTCTTTTAATCACATTTTATATAAACCTGAACATCTCTATGCCTTTAGTTATATAACAATTACATTAGGGGAAACATAAATGTGATAATTTGGTGCTAGAACATTTCTTACATGCCCAAATTCTTATATTTTACTGAGTCAAGCAAATATATGGGCACTAGGGATGAGCGAGTATGCTTGTCAGTACTCGGTACTCGCACGAATATCTCGGTACTCAGGATGCTTGGTGAGCACCGAGTACTGTCGAGATGCTCGGACTCCTCGCAAATAATTAACGATCTGACACAAATACACAGCTCCCTTCAGTGCACACAGTGAGCTGGCACCTCAAAGAGAGCAGATTGATTGTTAGGGTCCCTCTGGGGGCCACAGCAAGGTGTTGTATGTTGCGACTATTTGAAAAAAGCCCCCCTCCTGCCCTTTCCCAGAAACACACGTTTTATAGCCGAAAGTCTGTGGGCGGAGCCTGTCACTAATTGACTTACATTGGGCTCGGTGCTCTGGCAGAGTACACGAGTATCTTGGGATGCTCGGCCAGAGCACCAAGCACCCGAGCATTTTAGTACTCGCTCATCTCTAATGGGCACCTATGGTCAAAATTACTGTTATTGGGAACAGTTCAGCAAGTTGAAAAATAATCTCTAAAAGGCATAAAGTTAAAGATGATACATTTGCTTTATATTTTAGGCAATAAAAATATATATTTATCTTTTACATTTTAAAAATTACAAAAGGAATATTAGCTGATGCAAATATTTGGGTACCCTGCGTATTTAGTACCTAGAAGTACCCCCATTTACAAGTTTTATAGCTTGCAAAAGCTCTTTGTAGCCAGCCAAGAGTCTTTCAGTTCTTATTTGAAGGATTTTCATCCATTCTTCTTTGGAAAAGTCTTCCAGGTCTTTAAGATTCTTAGAATGTCTTGCATGCACTGCTCTTTTGAGAATTAGGCACAGATTTTCAATGATGTTCAGATCAGTGGACTCTGAAGGCCATTATAACATTTTCAGCTTGCACACTTTGAGGTGGTCTATTGTGGATTTTGATGTGCGTTTAGGATCATTATCAATTTGTATAAGATATCCTCTCTTGAACTTCAGTTTTTTGTACAGATGGTAATTTGATTGCATCAAGAATTTGTTAAAATTTAATTAAATCCATTCTTCCCTTTTCCTGTGAAATGTTCCCTTGTGTCATTGGCTGCAACACAACTCCAAAGTATGATTAATCCACACCGATGCTTACTGGTTGGCAAGATGTTTTTTTCCTGAAATCTGTGTCCTTTATCTCCACATATACCTTTAATCATTGTGGCCAAAGAGTTCTATTTGAACCTCGTCGGTCCACAGGACTTGTTTCCAAAATGCATCAGGCATATTTATATGTTATTTTGCATGTTTCTGATGGTTAATTTTATGGCGAGGATGAGTTTTTTTGCTGGGTGACTCTTCCATGAAGGCCATATTTGTGCAGAAGTCTCTGAACAGTAGAACCCAACTCTAGAGTCTGCTAAATCTTCCTGAAGGTCTTCTGCAGTCAAGCAGTGCTTATAATTTGCCTCTATATCAATCCTACAAGCAGCCACTCACACAGAAAATTTCTTTGGGCTTTCAGCCTTCACTGTTCCTGTTAACTGCCATTTCTTAATTATATTTCCAAATGAGGAAAGGGCAACTTGCTTTGCTATCTTCTTATAGCCTTCTCCTGCTTTGCGGGCCTCCACCATTTTCATTTTCAGAGTACTAGGCAGTAGAGATGAGCAAACGTTCCCCCAACATGTTTGCAATTTCAGATTCGCACAAGCAATGCAGATTTGGTTTGTGATCAGAAACCTAATCAATTTACCAAAAGATTGGCAAACTCAGCTTTGTTCAGGAAAAAGTTCGAAATTTTAAAATGGCCCTAAAAATGTACCTGAATCATTGGGTCCAAAACGCCTGCCAGAAGACCCGCAGGCTGGGAACACCATCTAAACTAATGGTTAGGATTGTTCCCAGCCATTAGGTCGGTCATTTTATTTCAACTTGTAATTAGTGATGGGCGAATCCTAAATTACTCGGAATCGCTTGACTCTAGCGAGTCCGAGCCCGGGACTCGCTACTCGTTGCGAGTCCAATGTTAATGAATGGGGACGCGAGTAATAGCGAGTAGTGTGAGATTTACAAATCTCAGATGTGTCTCGGAAGCTTCAGCCTGAAGCAATCCTAGTTTTGCCATTGATTTGCATTGCTCGTTTACTTTGCAACTGTAATCGCTGGGAAACTCTCACAGATAAGAGTCCTGTCTACTCAGTGTGCTGGCTGCCACAGCTCCAGGGTCCTAGAGCCTGCCTGCTGCCTGATGTAGCAGTGCTGAGATTGTTCTCAGTCTGCTCATTCCCTGTGCATAGACATCTATATCTATGCACAGGGATGAGCAGAGAGGACATCGCGTTTTGGACTACGTCGGACGGAAGAGGATTTTTTTAATGAAAGATGGAGTCCCTAATGGCTTTTTTTTTTATTTCTAATAAAAAATTTTCTCTGTGTGTGTGTTTTTTTTAAAACAATTTAATAGAAATTCATGGCGGTCATGTCTAATATTGGCGTGACCGCCATAAATTTCGGGCTTAGGGCCAGCTGATAATACAAAGCTGGCCCTAACCTCTTTATTACCCAGCGTGCCACCGCCACCAGGGCCGCTGGAAGAGCGGGGTTCATCGCCAGAGGATGGCGCTTCAATGAATGCGCCATCAACTGGGGCGGCTGCGGGCTGCAATTTGCAGCGGGGGGTGCCCAGAAAGCTTGGGCATCCCTGCGCTGCGGATTCCAGCCCCCAGCTGCTTAGCTGTACCTGGCTAGAAATAGAAATTGCGCGGAGCCCCACGCATTTTTTTAAAATTATTTCATGAAATTCTGAGATTCTGACTCTGAGACTCTGAGATTCTGACTCTGACTCTGAGACTCTGAGATTCTGACTCTGACTCTCTGAGATTCTGACTCTCTGAGATTCTGACTCTGACTCTCTGAGATTCTGACTCTGACTCTCTGAGATTCTGACTCTGACTCTGACTCTCTGAGACTCTGAGATTCTGACTCTGACTCTGACTCTCTGAGACTCTGAGACTCTGAGATTCTGAGACTCTGAGATTCTGACTCTCTGAGATTCTGAGATTCTGACTCTGACTCTCTGAGATTCTGACTCTGACTCTCTGAGATTCTGACTCTGAGACTCTGAGATTCTGAGACTCTGAGATTCTGAGACTCTGAGATTCTGAGATTCTGACTCTGACTCTGACTCTCTGAGACTCTGAGATTCTGACTCTGACTCTCTGAGACTCTGAGATTCTGAGACTCTGAGATTCTGACTCTGACTCTCTGAGATTCTGACTCTGACTCTCTGAGATTCTGACTCTGACTCTCTGAGATTCTGACTCTGACTCTGAGACTCTGAGATTCTGAGATTCTGACTCTGACTCTCTGAGATTCTGACTCTGACTCTCTGAGATTCTGACTCTGAGACTCTGAGATTCTGACTCTAAGACTCTAAGACTCTGAGATTCTGACTCTGACTCTGACTCTCTGAGATTCTGACTCTGACTCTCTGAGATTCTGACTCTGACTCTGACTCTCTGAGATTCTGACTCTGACTCTCTGAGATTCTGACTCTGACTCTCTGAGATTCTGACTCTGACTCTGAGACTCTGAGATTCTGAGACTCTGAGATTCTGAGATTCTGACTCTGACTCTCTGAGACTCTGAGATTCTGACTCTGACTCTGACTCTCTGAGACTCTGAGACTCTGAGATTCTGAGACTCTGAGATTCTGAGATTCTGACTCTGACTCTCTGAGATTCTGACTCTGACTCTCTGAGATTCTGACTCTGACTCTCTGAGATTCTGACTCTCTGAGATTCTGACTCTGACTCTCTGAGATTTTGACTCTGACTCTCTGAGATTCTGACTCTGACTCTGAGACTCTGAGATTCTGAGACTCTGAGATTCTGAGATTCTGACTCTGACTCTGACTCTCTGAGATTCTGAGACTCTGACTCTGAGACTCTGACTCTGACTCTGAGACTCTGACTCTGAGACTCTGACTCTGAGACTCTGAAATTCATGAAATAATAAAAAAAAAATGCGTGGGGCTCTGCGCAATTTCTATGTCTAGCCAGGTACAGCTAAGCAGCTGGGGGCTGGAATCCGCAGCGCAGGGATGCCCAAGCTTTCTGGGCACCCCCCGCTGCAAATTGCAGCCCGCAGCCGCCCCAGAAGATGGCGCGTTCATTGAAGTGCAATCCTTTGGCGCTGAACCCCGCTCTTCCAGCGGCCCTGGTGGCGGTGGCACGCTGGGTAATAAAGGGGTTAATACCAGCTTTGTTATACAAGCTGGTATTAAGCCCGAGATTCTTAATGTCAGGCCACGTTTGACCCAGCCACTAAGAATCTCCAATAAAGGGTTAAAAAAACACAGAGAAAAAATTTTATTTGAAATAAAAAAAAACCATTAGGGACTCCATCTTTAATTAAAAAAATCCTCTTCCGTCCGACGTAGTCCAAAACGCGATGTCCTCTCTGCTACATCCCCTGTGCATAGATATAGATGTCTATGCACAGGGAATGAGCAGACTGAGAACAATCTCAGCACTGCTACATCATCTCTGTGAGCAGGCGGGCTCTAGGACCCTGGAGCTGCACAGAGAAGACAGCTGGACTCGGCTCGCAAAGAAACAGCAGTTATTTGCGAGTTTCCCTGCTATCACTGGCACAGTAGCTGAGTCTAATGCAAACAATGGCAATCCTAGTTTTGTCAGTGTTTGCCAATGATTTCCATTGGACTCGTGCGAGTAAACGCTGGGAAACTCGCAGAGTACCGAGTCCTGCGAGTCCCTTACTATTCGCCGAGTAACGAGTCCTAGCGAGTAGATTCGCCCATCCCTACTTGTAATATTTAATGAAGCTTTATAATTTTTTTGTACGTTTCCTTGACATTGCAGGTGGAACCTTACAATGTCCTTTACACATCTGTTTAAGGGAGTTTTGAATTTATTTTATTTTGTTTTATGATTTTTTATATTATTATTATTATTATTATTTTTGTAATTATTATTTTTTTAGAGAGCAAACCTTTACTATTGCAGAGGACCAGCAACATTCATTTCATTTCATACATTTAGAGTACAGATTTTTGTCATGTGCAAAAGTGTGTTGTATGCATCACTAATCTTGGACCTGTCCGTGCATTGATGCCCACTATCCTTATTCAACATTGCAGATGAATTGGTAGAGAGCTGAAAATAAACTATTTTCTTGTTCTCATTTGTCCTCCTAACATGTTAGGCTTCCATAATCACTCCTCCCAACTGCAAGCTCAGTTGTTAACATTGGCTTGGGGAATGGGATTAGTAATTCGGGTACGTTCTACGGCCCATCCCATGGAGGGTTGAATGAGGAGCTAGGCAATAGGATTGGATAAAGATTTAAATCCTGTTAGTAATTGGGTCCTGGAGCTGGAACATGTGGGCCCCTAGGCAAAGGAAAGACGCTTCATCACAGAGGGTGGCGCCATCCTAGGTTTACTGTACAATGCATCTGCACTGTGCTACTGTGTGTGTGTAGTCTCCAGTTTGGAGACATAATGAATCCACCTCAAGACATGCCTGCTCTATAAGATGTAATCTTCCTTAACACCCCAGAGGCTGAATGTGCTTCACCATCAGAACTGGAGCAGCCTGCAGAGGAGAATGATATGCAGTGAGGTCAGAATTCAGGGCTACGCCCCATGCTTGATTAAGAGGTCCCACTGGAATGCAGCTCAAAGTCAGGAGGTCAGCTGTACCATATGCCAGCCGACACCAGCACAGATCAGAGTCAGGATCTTGCAGTATGCCTAGCTTTATTACAACTGCAGCTGATACTACAGCTGGTAGATTAGCATATATAGAAGGAGGAAGAGGAGGATAAGGAGAAGATAATAGTGGTAGAAGCTCTTGTTTCCCTGTCTTGAGTAGCACCCCGGCCAGAGGCCTTTAACTGTGAAAAGGCCACGTGGAGATCCCTACCTTCTCCCAGCAACTATCCTAATAGGCCCGAACTGCCCTGGCCCATATAATTTCTGGAAGAAATTAGGCTCTCTGATTCCATGGTTGCAAGGGCCTAAGGCCAACACCTTTAATGAGCAAGAATGGGTTTGGTTCTATAAGAGGGGGTTTAGTTTCCTAGCGAAAGACAGGTCTGGGGCCATTGGTATGTGAACCAGTTCACCCTGTTGTGTAACACGCTGATTGTTACACTTGTACTGTTTGGGTCAATATGACCCGATAACATTTTATGCTGTTCAACAGGTCACTAATTATTTCTGTCTGCAAAATGTATTTGTTTTCCTGTGAGCTTCATGTTATTTTTCAAAAGGGTGGTGGTTTCACTATTCTTATCAGTGAGCAAGTAGTCATCCAGCAAAGTACGGCATCAAGATATGGACACTTTGTGACGAAAGTTCATACGTTGTAAATGCTCAAGTGTATACAGGAAGAAACCCTGGAGAAAGACCTGAAAAAAATCAGGGTATGCGAGTTGTTCTCGATTTGATTCATGGACAAAAAGGACAAAATGTCACATGCGACAAATTTTTCACATCCTACAAACTGGGCCAGATGTTGCGAAAAAGACAACTTACCATTCTGGGTACTATAAGGCAAAACTAGCTAGAACTGCCGCAAGGCATCCTTTGTAAAAGAGATGTGTATACCGTATATACTCGTGTATAAGCCGACCCGTGTATAAGCCGACCCCCCTACTTTTGCCCCCAAAATCTGGGAAAACCTATTGACTCATGTATAAGCCGAGGGTGGACCCCAGCACAGGTATACAGCCCCCAGCACTGTGGTATACAGGCCCCCCCAGTGGTATACAGGCCTCCCCAGTGGTAGTATACAGCCCCCAGCAGTGTGGTATACAGCAGCCTCCCCAGTGGTATATACAGGCCCCAGCAGTGTTACAGCAGCCTCCCCAGTGGTATATACAGCAGCAGCCCCAGTGGTAGTATACAGCAGCCCCAGTGGTAGTATACAGCAGCCCCAGAGGTATATACAGTAGTCCCAGTGGTAGTATACAGCAGCCCCAGTGGTAGTATACAGCAGCCCCAGTGGTATATACAGCAGCAGCCCGCCCGCCACCCCCATCAGTATACAGGCGCCCCCCATCAGTATCCAGGGCCCCCCCCTTGCTCCGCAAACCTGCAAAGTAAGATCATTATACTTATCACTGTCCTGTCGCCACCGTCCCCGCCGCTGCCATCGCACTCCTCCGCCTTCATCCAGCGTCTTCCGGCTTCCTCTGGTCGGCGCAGGCAATGACGTCACTTACCATTCTGGGTACTATAAGGTAAAACTAGCTAGAACTGCCGCAAGGCATCCTTTGTAAAACAGATGTGTATACCGTATATACTCGTGTATAAGCCGACCCGTGTATAAGCCGACCCCCCTACCTTTGCCCCCAAAATCTGGGAAAACATATTGAGTCGTGTATAAGCTGAGGGTGGACCCCAGCACAGGTATACAGGCCCCCCAGTGGTATACAGGCCTCCCCAGTGGTAGTATACAGCCCCCAGCAGTGTGGTATACAGCAGCCTCCCCAGTGGTATATACAGGCCCCAGCAGTGTTACAGCAGCCTCCCCAGTGGTATATACAGCAGCAGCCCCAGTGGTAGTATACAGCAGCCCCAGTGGTAGTATACAGCAGCCACAGAGGTATATACAGCAGCCCCAGTGGTAGTATACAGCAGCCCCAGTGGTAGTATACAGCAGCCCCAGAGGTATATACAGCAGCCCCAGTGGTAGTATACAGCAGCCCCAGAGGTATATACAGCCCCAGTGGTAGTATAACAGCAGCCCCAGTGGTAGTATACAGCAGCCCCAGTGGTAGTATACAGCAGCCCCAGTGGTAGTATACAGCAGCCCCAGTGGTATATACAGCAGCAGCCCGCCCGCCACCCCCATCAGTATACAGGCGCCTCCCCATCAGTATCCAGGGCCCCCCCCTTGCTCCGCAAACCTGCAAAGTAAGATCATTATACTTATCACTGTCCTGTCGCCGCCGTCCCCGCTGATGCCATCGCGCTCCTCCGTCTTCATCCAGCGTCTTCCGGCTTCCACTGGTCGGCGCAGGCAATGACGTCATTGCCTGCGCCTACCAGAGGAAGCCGGAAGAAGGCGGATGAAGCCGGAGGAGCACGATGGCAGTGGCGGGGACGGCGGCAACAGGACAGTGATAAGTATAATGATCATACTTTGCAGGTTTGCGGAGCAAGGGGGGGGGGCTGGATACTGATGGGGGGCGCCTGTATACTGATGGGGGTGGCGGGCTGCTGCTGTATATGACTCGCGTACAATCCGAGGGGGGGACTTTTCAGCCCAATTTTTGGTCTGAAAAACTCGGCTTATACGCGAGTATATACGGTAGTTCAACATTTTATTTTACTGGAGATACAACTGTTGTGTCTTACGTTCCCCAAAAAAATAAACATGTAATTCTAATTAGCACAATGCACTCCATAAGAATGCAAAAGATAATCGAGAAGATCGAGAAGACAGAAAGACATGATATTGGATTATAATACCACAAAAGGGGCAGTTGATGTACTAGATCAAGCAACATCATCATACACATGCAAACGCAAAGCTAATTGTTGGCCAATGATAATATTTTACAACATTCTGGGTGTTTTGGCATACAATACATTTGTTTTAAGGAGAGAACTCAACCCCAATTGGAATGGAAATGAGCTGCATAAAAGAAGAATTTTTTTTGAAGAATTAGGAAAATCCCTGGTTAGGCTGTATATCGAAGCCAGAAAAGTAAGCCCAGATGTGAAGGAGCAGCAGCCATTGTGAAGAGTGTCCAGCAGCATGCTCAAGAAAGAGACTTCACAGCCTCCACTAGTACAGCCAGAGCTGCAACCAGGAATTTCAAGGCTCCTGACTGACAAAATTTTGGGGCCCCCCTGAGACTCCGACCATTGTCCACCTCTAACCAGACTCCGCCTCCATCCAAAGATCCATATATATATAATATCAAAATAAAATGGAGGCAGCACTTCCTTTACTGTGGTAAAAATGTGGATTTTAATCCTGGACTGCGATGTTTCGGCTATACAACAGCCTTTCTCAAGCAGTACAGTCTAAATGTCAATATGCTCATATATATATAAGGCCCAAACAGGGGCGATTAAATCAGTGTTAATTAAATCATTAATAATAAAATCGGGTCTATAAGACAGTGAATATCAATTGAAAGTGCAAAAAAACACCATACAGTGATATAAAACACAGTGAATAATTATAAATATATATAAAACATAATCATAGATTATCATAATAATAGACAAAAATCCCTATGATTAGTTAAAAAGTATAAATCAAGTGCACCTGTGTATATTAGTGATGAAACACGATCTTCAAACTACCTGCATGAGGCTCACACATACTGTCACGCTGCATATCATGTAATCCTATGGATGATTTATGCGCGTGCCCACCTGCGCCTCTCTCGCGCACACGTGTTGTCTGTAGCTTACCTGCTTCAACACAAGACGTACACATTGCCATACATAATTTCAGCAACACTGCACCACACTAGCGTTCTTGTCTGCCAGTTTGGCAACGCCGCAGTGTCTTGCACAACCCTGAACTAATGACAACACACTTGAATGGCGAGATGGTAGAAAGGGGAAATGCGTAAATGTAGTCGCCATCTTGCCAGACGAGGCTGACCAATGGTAACGCAGTTGTTGCGACCAATCGAAGTGGTAGAGGCGCGGAAAATCACACTCTGGCACACCCATCTCCCAGCCTATGGCAAACACTATGTCCAGATTGAGCTTGGGGTTGTGCAATGTGACGCTGCGATAACGACCTGCAACACCGCTCGCTGTGTTTGTCAGGCGATGTTGGAATCGCTGGATCGTTGTTGTTTGGTCACGATATACCCTGTTTCCCCGAAAATAAGTCACCCCCGAATATGTCAGGGCAGGGCTGGCGCAGAATTTGCCAATATAAGTCATACCCCGATTATAAGACAGGGTGACTTATTTTCGGGGAATATAAGACAGGGTACCGCTAAAGTGCCATTTTTGTCCATTGCATGTTTTACCTGTGTCCCCTCTGTCCCGCTGGCCCCGCTATCCTCCGTGGGCTCCCCTCTGCCCTCAGGTGCAGCCGCAGGTCCGCTGTCCCCCGTGGGCTCCCTTCTGCCCTCAGGTGCCACAGGTAACCCCGAGGGCATAGGGTTAATCTTGTGCGCCTGTCGCCCCGGCCTGACGTCACCGCTGCCGGCATTAGCTTCTGATTGGCCAGCGGCTCCCCAGCATCTCGAGCGCTGATTGCCTCAGCGGCTCAAGTGCTGATTGGCCAGAAGCTCCTGCATGAAGAAGCAGCTGGACAACGCCCTGCACCGTGGAGGAATCCATAGCCCGAGACCACCATTACCCTAAAAAATAAGGATGTTTCCTTGCCGACTTGCCCATTAAAACCACAATTCCGCCACACAGCCGACTTGCGGCCGACTTGCGGCACACTTGCGGCAGGTCCCCATACAATGTACGGTACTGTATGGGACACTTGCGGCAAGGTGCGGTTAATTGTCATTTTTTTTTTTTAATATAAGTCATACCCCGAATATAAGACAGGGTGGGACTTTTGGGGGTAAAATTAATATAAGACACTGTCTTATATTTGGGGAAACACGGTATGTACGTGTGACATCTCACCAGCGATGTTGCAACAATGTCAAAAACGACAGCGCTCCCGCAAAATCATTGCCGACATCATTTCAATGTTGTGCCGTGTAACAGTACCTTAAGACGCTAATTAAACTTTGACACCTTGAGCACACAAATCACCAAGGGTACCTAAACATTTGCATTGGGACAATTTTCCTATTTGTAATTTTTAAATTCTTAAAGGGAACCTGTCAGCTAGTTTATGCCCCCCTAGCTATCACTGTCTGTAACTGCAGCTTTATAATACCAGTCTAATCATCCCTGTCTGAGCTCATAGTGTAATGTGAAAGGTGAAAAAAAAGCATTTATACACTTACATCTCCTTATGTAATGAGGCAGTCAGTCCCCGGCTTGGAGGACGGGGACTGTTTGGCAGGTTAATAGTTAACATTTCAGCCTTGTGCTAGAACATGTTGGGAGACCTGATGTGATGTCACTGACTCACCGTAAGCCGGGTTCTCAGGTCTCAGGCACTGGCTGTGGTCACGGTTCTCTGCCTGAGGCTGTGGAGGCCCGGTGGTCAATGAAGGGTGGAAATGAAATAATAAAATGGGATGACAAAGTTACTGTTTCGTGATGCCATCTGTAGGGGTCCGGTGATGGCACCGGCGCTGCTTGGACCTACGGGGGATGTGCGGCAGCTAGATGGATCCGCTCCCTACAGGATGAGCGGGAGTCCCTGGAGTCAGGAGCTGTAGTGATGGAATACGGCAGCTCAATTAATTCTGTAGATGAATAAGTTAGTAACAAGTCTGAAATAAGGCTCAGACACGATGCTCCTCTGCACGGGTCTTTACTTAGTTCATACACGGTACACTGGAATAACGGTTTCACTTTCAGGTAACGGACCGGGTGATCCCCGTGGTGAACAGTGTTCCTCCAAGGCTCCACAGTGTCTTTCTTAATCTGACTGTGCCTTTTACTCTTCGCTGCCTTCCACGTACCAGGTCGGGATACAGAGGAACTTCTGTTGGGCACCCGAGCCGTTGGCCTGGCGACTCCCGATGGGTACCTGAACCTCAATGGTGGGTACCCCTCCTGGTACAGCTGCGGTGATGGAAATTTGTGCGTTGTGCTCCTATGAAGCCCACAATCACTCCGGTTTGTGGCGCAGCGGTAGAACAACTGTACCACCTCGGAACTGGTTCTCCAGGTTTGGACTGGGCTCGGGTCGTCTGTTTCCCGTTACTTGTTCTCTTGGCCCCCTTCACTTCTGGGTCACCACTACTCGGTGCCCTCTCTGTTATCTGTTTTGTCACGACATCTGTTCTTGTTCCTGTCTCCCCAACTTTCTAACTCTTTCTGCTCTTTCCCCACTGCTATGCATCTAACTCTCCTCCCACCAGGACCGGTTGCCCAGGAAACGGGTATCTAATTGGACCTCTGCCTCTAGATGTTGCATGTGGTGCATGGAGCCTTGGGATTAACCTGTTCACCACTGAGACGGAGAATACTGCACCTTCAGTCAGGGGTGCAGTACCCTCCTGTGATGCACTCGTTGCATGGCGCCACATCACAACCATGTGACTACAATAGGTGGAGCTAAGTTCTCATAGAACATAATACGTTTGCTGGCTTAGCTCTGCCCACTATGGTCACATGATCGTTGAATCACACAGGTCCTTTAGCTATCCAAGTTAAAAGTGAGTTAACTATTATCCTGCCAGACAGTCCCCCTCCTCCAAGGTGGGGACTGAAATGTAAGTGTATAAATGCTTTTCTTTCACCTTTCACATTACACTATGAGCTCAGACAGGGATGATTAGACTAGTATTATAAAGCTGCAGCTACAGACAGTGATAGCTGGGGGAACATAAACCACCTGACAGGTTCCCTTTAAAGATTAAAATAAGATTTTTTTTGCCCAAATACAAAGGAAATGTGTCATCTTTAACTTTAAAGCAAGGGTGGGGAATCTCAGGCCCCAGGGCAGAATGTGGCCCTCGATGACTTTTTTGCGGTCCCTGGACAGATTCCTGGGGACCGCAGTGCTTAGGCTGGCAACCATGTTTTGCCAACTGCATGCCCTTTAAATCCAGCTCCCCAGTGATCTCTATGCCCCAGCCTCAGCCTCTCCAGTGATGTATATGCTCCCAGCCTCTCCTGTGATGTCTAGGGCTCTAACAAACCTGGAAAAGTAGTTGAGAAGCAACATGACCAATATCACCCACGCTGGAGGGAAGCAGCTTCCGCCACCACAGTAGGGGTGAGTTGATTGTTTAACCAAATATAGTGGGTAATTTTCAAGTTGATAATTTTATACAGCCCCCAAAGGATTGTAGAGATTTCCAAATGGCACTCAGCAAAAAAATGGTTCCCTTCCCCTGCTTTAAAGCTTTTAGGGATCAGTTTGGGGATCAGTTAATCTTCAACTTACTTAACTGTTCACAATAAGAGTAATTTTGAGCAGGGGTGATCAAGATTTTGCATGCCACTGTATTTATAAACATATTTAAGACACTTAGAGAGTAACTTCATAAAAGCAGAACAATTGTAAAAAGCACATAACATGTTGGATGAATACATATTTGCTGGACTGCTCTAAAGAACAGATCGTTAATAATTCTGCTCTGAGTAGACTATTCCCTAGTGTTTTAAATGCACTCATTTTTAAGAAGTAATCTAAAAGCAGGTGCATAAAATCCCAAAATAAAGTCGTCTTTTTTTTACTTCTATGTGATAATATCTCACATTCTTAGTTCTGTATATGTCAAAGGGAGGGGGGAACACTGGAAAAGAGTAAGATCTATATATAACATTTCATTGTTGTCTGCACTCTCTGAATGCCAACAGGCCTTTAATACCCATTGCTGTACCCTGCCAGGCAACAATTGTGTGAATTGTTTATATTAAAAAAGAAATCTATGGCCTCTGATTTTTCTATATTTGACTCTTAACTTTCTTTACTTAAAGGTATATTTTTTTTTGGTATATGCTTTTTTATTGAAATCTGTACATTTGTTCCATGTTTACAGAGCTTTCAATCATTGTATGTTACTTTGCAAATGGAAACTTTTACCTTTAAAAAAAAAAAGGCAATTGGAATGTAAAATTCTGACATATAAAGTTATTTTACATTTAAATGGGTTTTCCCTAGTCAGAAACTCCCTATCCCTAAGTACATATTTTGAAAACAAAAAAGAAAACAATCTGAGCTTTATTCTCCCTTCCAGCTGCCCTCTAAGCAGGGGTGTAACTACAATAGGTGCAGGGGTTGTGATGTCACCGGGGCCTGCAGCCTAAGCGGCCCCAAAAGTCCCTTTGGCCTATAGAAAAAGATTAATACTATTAAAGATTTGCAATAATTGGGGGCCCCGTTGGAGCTTTCGCATTGAGGGCCCTGTGCCTGAAGTTACGCCACTGCCTCTAAGATTGCACCATTGCTCCTGGTGACTGTTATTGTCTGCTGATGTCACATCGTTAGCACTGCAGCCAATCAGTGAGCTTGACAGCTGTGAGCAGTGGAGTAACTTGAAGCCTGAAAGTGAAATGGTCAAAATATTGTTACCCTTTTGCTCATCATTGTAATAAACGTCCTCCTGTACCTGTACTATCCTCATTGTAGTGGCTGCACTGAATAAAAGGCATACTCTCTGTGTATATGCTTTAAGGTAAAAATAGACTTTTTCTGACTCTCAGAATTCTGTTTAATTATTTGCATTGCATGTTAAAGCTTAGGCGGCCGTCACACACTACAATATCGTGAGCGATATTGTAAGCGATCACGTGCACGCGTGATCGCTAACAATATCGCTCACATCGCTGGTGAGCTGTCACACAGACAGACTCACCAGTGATGTGGACCAGCGAGATCGCTGGTAACTATGGTACACATCGGGTTACTAGGCGCCGCGCGGCGCTTAGTAACCCGACGTTTACCATAGATACCATCTCCCAGCATAGGCTCTTCCGCTGGGAGATCGTTCATCGTGGTGTCACACACCACGATGAAGCAGATTGAACAAGCGATGATCGCTTGATATGAGCTCCGGCTCTCATATCTGCGATGTCACGATCAAGCGATTTTACATTGTAAAATCCATAGCGATGCACAAACGATATCGCTTAAGCGATCAAAAAGCAGATCGCTTAAACGATATCGTTCAAGACATTGAACCGTGTGACGGCCGCCTTACAAGTATGCCTAAAATCTAAGTGGACATATTGGCATACACAGATGTAATATACTGGCATATATTGAAAGTATATTATAATGAAAAAAATAATTAAATATGAAGGCCTTCTAATGGGATTCAAAGGAGCAGCTTCTTAGGCTGGTTTCACATTACGGATTTTGCAAATCCGATGCTGTCCGATAAAAATCGGACAGCATCGGACCGATTTTGGCCCCCATGCAGCCCTATGGGCATCGGACTGAATCGGATGTGCACTAAATGCCATCCGATTTGGTCCAATCTGATTCTGTCCGATTTTTTTATCGGTGCAAAAATCGGAGCATGCTCCGATTTTTGCACCGAAAATAAAATCGGACAAAATCGGATCGGACCAAATCGGATGGCATTTAGTGCACATCCGATTCAGTCCGATCAATTTAGCATGGGGCCCTATGGAGCGGGGTCCGAGGAAACATCTGATGTCTCCTCGGACCCGATTTTACTGTACTGACCATGTTCAGTACAGTAAAACTGCTCCAAGGCAGGCAGGGGTATAACCTGCGGTCATGTGACTGTGACATCACGGCAGGTCCTGTACTGCAGTAGAAGACCTCTTCACACCGAGGACATCGGGAGCCAGCGGGAGACGGCAGGAGACGACGGGAGACGGCGAGGGCCTCGGGGATAGGTGAGCATATACTTTTTTTTTTTTTAGCACAGAGGCTACGATTTTATGCCGGAATCGGATGCCTATTTGGCATCCGATTCCAGGCATCAGAAGGGAGCCGATGCTGTCCGATTTTATCGGACAGCATCGGCTCCCTAAAGATCGTAGTCTGAAAGTAGCCTTAGAAGAATGATAACACTGAGTTTGCAATAGAACTGTCTGCAAGCACCTTTACTGGAAATATCAAAAACTAGTAGCTCCCTGACTAGTAACACCTAAACTAGGAATGAGAGAGTACCTTATTATTCATGCTCGCTAAACGCGCAACGAGTATGTAGCGGTACTCGCTACTCGTTGCGAGTATAGCGAGTACGAATACTTTCGCAGTGTATCTATAGATACACTGCGAAAGTAGCCTAAAAGTGAGTAAAAGTTGTTAAAAAACAATAAACTTACATACTCACCTGTCCGACGCCTGCACCGGGACAAGAAAACCTCACCTCCGATGGCTGGACACCTCATGGTAGCACCGTGCAAATTGGCCAATCAGGTGGCCGCTAGTGATCACGTGGTTGTGACGTGGCACCCTCTGATTGGCCAGATCGCTACCGGCCATCTGATTGGCTGGTAGTGAAAGGTCCTTGTCCAGCCATCGGAGGTAAGGTTTTCCGGTCCCGGTGCAGGCGTCGGACAGGTGAGTATGTAAGTTTATTGTTTTTTAACAACTTTTACTCACTTTTAGGCTACTTTCGCAGTGTATCTATGGATACACTGTGAAAGTATTAGGACTACTCCCTACTCCCGAGTACTCATAAGTACTCGGAGAGTAGCGAGCAGCCCGAATACCGCTACTATTCAGCGAATACTGAATAGTAGCGAGTATACTCGCTCATCCCTAACCTAAACAAAAAAATTCTACAACTCTTAAAAATTAAGACCTTTATGACAAATACTTTGGATGTCTGAGGTGCAGTTCCATGTCTCACTTCTGTGAATGGAGTGAGGGTTAAGCATCTGATTCCATTAACTTCAATGGGAGTTTATAAAAAAGCCAAGTAACCATGGGACCCACACCTATTCCACATTGATGTCCTAGTCTGTTGATAATTTGTAATTTTAAATAAGTTCAATCCAATAAAAAATAGATGCACTTGCAACAATGTAATTCAGTAGGAAGAGCTGGAAAATGGTGCTACCCGTTTACCCGTTACAGACAGAAATAATCTATTACAACTTTCACTTTAAGAATTATTATAGCCAACGATAGCGTGGTCCAAGTTCCACTTCCATTGTTGAATACTGTGAGTTTTTCCTAAGCTGGAATTGGGCTAAGGAAAGAATCACAGCATGCTGTGTATAGCCACGTAAAAATGCCAAGAGTCGCCAATGGAATTCAGTGGGTACAAGAAAAAATTGCATGGTCCATCTGTCATCAAGTGCAATGCAAGTGTGCAGTTTCTTGTTGTCTAACATCTGTGTGACATCCAAATGCCATCCGTATGCAATGTATTTTTTTTCTCAGCAACTATTATTTTACAATAATTTACAGGACCATTTATAGTGTTCTATGGTACAGAATGGTATTATATTTGTAAATGGCTTGCATTGGCGAAGTCTCACCTGTTTTACACACAAATTTCAAAAATATTATAGATAGCTAGATGATAGATTAATTAGAATAGATAGAATATAAAGATAGCATAGCTATCCTGCATCTATATAATGTTTCACCCTTATTTTTGATAGCCAGCAAAGGTAAAGCAGACATTTGCAAGCTGATATTATTAGGTTGGGAAGGTTCATGGCTATTGGACCGTTCCAAGCCTAAAAATATCAGCCTCCAGCTGCCCCAGAAGTGGAACATCTCATTAAATGCCGCAATTTTGGCACTTCACATCAGTTCTTCCCAATTTCCCTAGTTTATTGGCAATTGGGATAATGTTTTTTGGGGTTGATATCAGCTTTGTAATGTCAGTTAACATAAGTCCTGGTGTTAGTAATGGGAGAGGGGTCTATCAGACATCCCATTACTAACCCAGTAATTGAAAAGCAAAAAAAATGCACAAAAATATTTTCTTTACAAAAAAATCACTCCAGTTATCCCTGGATAGCAAATTTATTAAGGAAAAAAAGCCATGTAGGTCTGCCATCGTGCATGCAGTTCTGCCATACTACAGGGGAGCCATTTATATGGATGCACCTAAATAAAGTGGGAATGGTTGGTGATATCAACTTCCTGTTTGTGGCACATTAGTATATGGGAGGGGGAAAACTTTTCCAGATGGGTGGTGACCATGGTGGCCATTTTGAAGTCAGCCATTTTGGATCCAAATTTATTTTTTTCAGTGGGAAGAAGGTCATGTAACACATCAAACTCATTAAGAATTTCATAAGAAAAACAATGGTGTGCTTGGTTTTAACGTAACTTTATTTTTTCATGCGTTATTACAAGTTTATGACTATTTATAAAATGTGTTCAAAGTGCTGCCCATTGTTGGATTGTCAATGCAACCCTCTCCTCCCACTTTTGACACACTGATAGCAACACCGCAGAAGAAATGCTAGCACAGGCTTCCAGTATCTGATGTTTCAGATGCTGCACATCTCGTATCTTCACAGCATAGACAATTGCGTTCAGATGAGTGATAAGGCAAACTTTGGTGTGAATGGTGAAGTTAACAGAACCACCGCTATTGGTCTGACACTAACCCACAGTGGATAGATCCATCCAAGACTGTTGGAACACAAAAATTTCTAGTATGGTGTGGTATATGGGGTACAAAGATAGTGGGGCCATTCTTCATCAATGGAAACCTCAATGCCACTGGATATCTGAATCATGTAGCAATTTTAGATATCAAGTGGCATTGAGGTTAACATTGATGAAGAATGGAACCACTATCTTTCTACTCCATACTGTATACCACACCATACCATCATTTTTTGTGTTCCAACAGTCTTGCAGGGATCTCTCCACTGTGGGTTAATTTCAGACCAATAGCGGTGGTTTTGTTTGTTAACTTCACCATTCATGAAAAGTTTGCTTTATTACTCATCTGAAGGCAATTGTCTATGCTGTGAAGATACGAGATGTGCAGCATCTGAAACAATGGATATTGGAAGCCTGTGCTAGCATTTCTTCTGCTGTGTTGCTATCAGTGTGTCAAGAGTGGGAGAAGAGGTTGCATTGACAATCCAACACAATGGGCAGTACTTTGAACACATTTTATAAGTGGTCATAAACTTGTAAATAGCTCATGAAGGAATAAAGGTATGTTAAAACCAAGCACACCATTGTTTTTCTTTTGAAATTCTCAATACGTTTGATGTGAATGAAGGACAATCTCTTCTTTTTATTTCTTTATTTCTCACTTTTTATGTCTTTAAGATTTCTAATTGTGGACTATAGTGGATTCCCTGGACTACAGCGGATATGCATGGCTTTTTTCCTTCTTATAATACCATATATTGGTGAACCAGGGAAAGAGTCAGTGAGTCTTTTTTTAAATATTTTTTTTAGTATGTATCGTTCTTATTTTTCAATTACTGGGCTATTAATGGGGTGTCTGATCAACAACTCTCCATTACTAACATCAGGGCTTGATGCCAGCTAACACTACATCAATTCCTGATGAATCTCATTTTGTATGTCCTGCATATATACCATAAATTTCTAAGATAAGAATTATCCTTTTACATCAAAATAGACTTGTTCCTTGACAAGAGCTTTCAGCAATTTTATTACCTTTACTAAATATTACCACAAGTTCAATCATACATTTTTGGCTGCAAACTGATCCTCCATGGCAGACATAATCTACTTAAAATATTTAAGTAATATGCTGAGCCAGCTAATTCCCAGAGAATGCACTGATTCTCTGCTTATTCCATACCAGGCACTGCACTGCATGACCTTGTTTGAGGTTTGGCCAGCAATGCTATTTTACTGTGAACAGAAGTTACAAACAGATGTCAATCAAGTTTATCGTTTGGTACTAGCTGGAAAAAAATAAGGGTGTTGGCCTTCCCACCTCCCCCCCGCATGAAATTGCACATTATTTATTTAAATTATAACCACTGTTTACATTTTTATTTAATAATAATGTAGAGCAAGATATTTTAATAAACTTTGAAATACATTTCATAAGAAAATTCTGGTTGAAAACCATTCATAAACCTTTTACAAGGTATCCCCGCCAGACTGTGTTTGAAGCAGACATATGTTCATTATCGGTCAGAGCCATCTTCACACTGAATAAAGGGCATGTAACCATATAAGGGAAAGGGTGTGGCCTACACTGTGAGAGAACTCCTGACTGCAGCTGGTGAGGAAACAGTGTATCAGATTAGTTCAAATTACAGCACAGTTGCTAAGCAATGTCAGAATGTCAGGATCAGTGTAAACTCCTCTTCCTTTTCTTTGGCACAAGCTTCTCTGATCCGTTATCTGGCTACTGGCCCCCCACATAGTTTACAATCTCTGATCTTGCCTTTCCTTTGCTATCACATTGCAACGCTCCCAATCAGATGCTGGCCATACCCACACAGCCCTAAATGCAGTTTTTAAAAGAGCACAAAAAATTAGAGAGAATATTATGCCACAAAAAAAAGCATTATGTTAGCTGTTATGTGACCATTCATTAACAACCAGTGCAGTATTGTTTTGTTTTTTCAATGAAATGACACTTACACTTTAAAGATTAAATATTGATTTTCTCAGCATTTTTTGACCATAAACCTGAAAGATTCTCTTAAATTTTATTCTATAAAAGCCATCACAATATACTTGAACCCCAAATTGTATTAATGCTTTAATAGTGCTCTACATATTTCTATGTCAAACAGAAAAAAGAGCAAGAATCTCTTGGAAGAAAGCCCATCAACACCTATGGAGGAGGAAGAATAACCTACACACCCAATATTTCCAAAGACCTTACCTCATCTGTTATCTCAAATCCAGCTTCTTTGCATATGAAAGTGGAGGATAAGTGCCCAGAAAATAAAAAGACTTACAACAGTGTCAGTAAGATTGACAAAATGTCTCGAATAGTTTTTCCCGTCATGTTTGGAACTTTCAACCTTGTGTATTGGGCAACATATTTGAACAGGGAACCTGTCGTCAAAGGGGCTGCTTCGTCTAAATCATCGCAAGTATTACCAATACACATCTGAGCCATATCTTTGCATCTGACAATACCAATGAAAGTAATACAGTATATCCAGGACATTTTTTGTGGAATACTTATATTTTTTTTCGTTTGCTTGTTTGGCATGAATAGTTACTGGCTCATGTTCATCTGAATGTCTTACCTCATTTTTCTTTTCAAAGAAAGAAAAAAAAACTGTAACGCCAAAAACCTGTCTTATTTATGTTGCTAAAATTGAAACATATAATATTTTATGTAAATATTGTATCTATTTTCCGGACAACAAACTTAAAGGGGTTATCTGAGATTGGGCAAATTTTTCATAATATAGGGAAGTAGGATAAAATAATAAAAAGTTTACATGAGCTGCAGATCTGGAAAAGCAGACGGAATTAACAAAAGACCACTTGAACGTTTGTTATTATATCCCATGTCTTCCCTGTGTTGCCCAAAAATGGAAACCCTTCTAGGATGCCATACAACTCCTTTATAATGTGACACTGTTTAAAATTGAGAAATCTTAAAGAAGAAATATAGTAGGGAATTTCTGTGAACTTTTTAGGTATTAAGCCATATTTAGTCTTCTTAGTAAAAATTCAAGAAAAGTAAATATCTAGTTTTATTAGGACAAAAATGGGTATGTTATGCCACAGTGAAATAAATGTTTCTCCTAGAAACCAGCATTTTCATAGCTTTGTATGGTCCATTTTTTTTGTTTCTAATTATATACCAAAATGTTACCTCCATGTGGCAATGTTCTTCATGTATGTGCCATATTTCGCTACAGATAGAAAAATATATTGCAATTGGTTGATACCTTTTAATGGCTAACTGAAAAGATGGTAAGCATAGCAAGCTTTCGGGACACTGTGGCCCCTTTGTCAGGCTGATAATGACACAGATTATGAAGACACATACATATATACTATACTTAAACAGGATGAGATGGTGCAGCTACAGATACAGTATTTTGCTGATAAGAGAGTTCAACCATAGATTATCACTAAGGGCTCTTTCACATTGGCGTTTTTGCCAAAGTGCCGCAGATGCTGCAGATTTGGGCATCTGCCGCCTAACAGCCACACTTGCAGCATGCCCCATTCATTGTCTATGGGGCTTGCAGTAAGTGTGCGGCAAGTGCAGTTGCGGCAGTTGTGGCAGGTGCGGCCACGAAAAAAACCACTGCTGGCCGTGTTTTTTTTCGCGGCCGCACATGCCGCATCTGGCGCAACCGCACCTGCCGCACCTAACCACAAACCCCTTACACAATGCATGGGGCTTGCTGCAAGTGGGGTGAAAGTGCGACCATTAGGCGGGACCCTCGGCAGATGCATTTTTTTGTCTAGATCCGGACAAAAAAGCTAGTGTGAAAGGGGCCTAACTAATATATTGCAGGTAACTATAATGAAGACTAGCTCTATTAAATGTCTGTGTGTATATACAGTTGAAACCAGACGTTTACGTACACTAGATGAAAAGACAATTGGAGGAAAAAATGAAATTCGAGCACCAAATCCTTTAAGACCTTCAACGTTTAAAACTTCAATTTATTCAGATTCTATAAAATGCATACAAGACAACATTTAAAAGAGGGATGTTATCAGGCTCATAGTAGACTGAAATCTTCTTACTATTTATGTCTATATAAAAAGTCACATGCATGTTTTTCTCTCTATCTGACGTGAACTAAGAATAAACTTTCCCGTTTTAGGTCAATTAAGATTCACATAATTATTAATATTTCCCAAATGCCAGAATAATGAAAGAGAATGTTTTAAGGAATTTTTATTACTTTCTGCAAAATTACAAATTTACATGCACTAAAGATTACTATGCTTTTACAGGGGAACTCCAGTGAGAGAAAACATTTTAGTACAGTTCCTTCCCTGCTACATGATGAAGCAGAGCCATACACTGCAGTTCTAGGGTCTATTGATCTCTTACAAATCAATAAAATCATATTTGCTCCTCTGCTCTAGCCGCCACCTCAGGGAACCCTGAATTTTCAGCCTGAGAGCTTCATGTAAGAGCAAAATGCAGGAGGTATGTCAGGGGCATGGACCCTGGGAGCTGCAGTATCAACCTACATTCCAGTGAGGAGTGATGATGATGCATTGAAAGTTGGAGAGATAAGAAGATACCATTTTCCTATGGAGAAGGAGAGACCATGCAGAGCTGAATCAGTCAGTGTAATAATTTGCCTCTGCTTGTATCCTCACAATAACAGTGCACATTATGCATCATCATACAGCAGAGGGTCACAGCATGTATTTGTATTTGCTTGGTGACATGATTGCTATTTGATGCCTGGACCCCCTGTCACATAGGATGGTATATCAGAGGCTGGATTGTATGTGTGAGCATGGGGCCGGCAGCCATTCTCCCTATTATGCCCCCTCCCTATACAGAAATGTGAGGGGGTGTGAATGTAGGCTGATCCTAAAGCTCCCAACATCCACGCCCCGACACACCTCCTCTGCTCCTAGATGAAGCTGACATGCAGAAATCTAGGGTTCCATGAAGGAAGGGGGAGATAAAAAGCAGGTATGATTTTGTTGAATTATAAATGATCTATAGATCCTAGAACTGCAGTGTACAGCTTTGCTTCATCATGTAGCAGGGCAGGAACTGTACTAAAAAGTTTCCTCTCACTGGAGTTCCCCTTTAAACAATTTGGAACAGCTCATATGATGATGTAATGTGTTTGCAAGTTGCTGATAGGTATTTTAGCAACATCTTAGTTTATTAGATACACACTTGTGGATGCAGTTTAATGCACACCTGTAACACACTGCTTCTTTGTGTAGCATCATGGGAAAGTCTATAGAATTCAGCAAAGATATCAGGAAGAGAATTGTGGACTTTCATAAGTCTGGTTCATCCTTGGGTACAACTAGCAGATACCTGCACGTGATTTGTTCATCTGTACAAACAAGATGGGAATGTCCAGCCATTAGACATGTCAGAAAGGAGACGGGTTCTGTGCCTCAGAGATGAGTATGCTTTGGTCCGACATGTGCATAACAACCAATGACCTGGTTAAGATGGTGGCAGAATCTGGTAAGATTGTGTCATTATCCACAGTGAAACGACTACTGTATCAACATAGGCTGAAAGGCCACTCTGCCAGAAAGAAGCCGTTACTACAAAAGAAACGTAAAAAAAAAACAGATTAATGAAGACCTAAATTTTTGGAGACATATCCTGTGGTCTGATGAAACCATAATTGAACTGTTTGGCCATAATGACCACCATTTCATTTAGAGGAAAAAAGGGAGAAGTTTGGAAGCCTATGAACACCATCCCAACTGTGAAACAATGGGTTGGCAGCATCATGTTGTGGGGTTGTTTTGCTGCAGGAGGGACTGGTGCACTTCACAAAATAGATGGCATCATGAGGAAAGAAAATGATGTAGCAACACTGAAGCAACATCTCAAGATATCAGCCAGGAAGTTAAAGCTCAGGCTGAAATGGGTTTTCCAAATTGCCAATGACAAAAAGCATACTGCCAAATTGGTTAAAAAGTGGCTTAAGGATAACAAAGTCAATGTGTTTGAGTGGCCATCACAAAGCCCTGATCGCAGTCCTGTTGAAAATTTATGGTCAAAGCTGAAAAGGCAGATGTGAGCAAGGTGACCTACAAATATGGCTCAGTTACACAAATTCTGTCAGAAGGAACGGGCCCAAATTCCTACCAACTTTTGTGAGATTCTTTTGCAAGGATATCCAAAATGTTTGACCCAAGTCATACAGTTTAAAGGCAATGGTTCCAAATACTAATGAAATGTATGTAAACTAATATTAATAATTATGGTAATTCAAATAGACCTAAAATGGAGAAGTTTTATTCTGATTTCATGTCAGATAGTGAGAAAAACATTAATATATGTCTATTTATATACTGAATGTAAACTTCGGCTTTCAACTGTGTATCTATATAAATATCTACATATATAGCTAACATTACTATTGCAACAATAAGAAGAACAAATCATGGAGTTATTGTAATCATAGGGTCGATCGACATGTTCTTGATAAGCATATGGTGAAAAAAAAACTGCATCTTGAAAAGATCTCGATTTATTCAGTATTGAATATAGAAGTATAGAAATAAATAGAAAATAGAAAGAAATAAACTCACATTCATGCTTTAGCAGCTATGAATTATGTTACTAATAGTTGTCTGATGAATGTTCCACTACATTGAATGTGCTTGGTCAAACATATCATCAAGATTCATTGCTGGCAGCTCCCTTTACATTTGGAAATAAATGATTGTGGTTGAAAAACAGCTCCTGGATGTCACTGGTGTGTAAGTTCTTAATGTGACCTCTAGGGGATCTGAGATCAGAAGGTCACAATGCATAATTAAAGTAAAAAAATATAGGGGGGGGGAACAAGAGGCGCAATAGTGCCCTATCACTAGTGACACTAATGTATGCGGTGGGTATGAATTCACTCACCTAGCACAGTTGTGAGACCCACAACTGGTGTAAAAGCATTTGGCATTAAATGCAGCTGCTGCAGGACTTCCACCTTCCACATGCACGTGGGAATCATCCAGAAGTTACTTCAGGGGAAATGGTGTATCAGTGTCCGCGCTGCTGAAATCCCAAGAAAACGATCCGGAAACCATATGTAGGTTGCATCAATCATCCATTTATTCCTTTTCCTACGCGTTTCAACACTGTCCTAGTGTCTTCCTCAGGGATCCGGAAACCATATGTAGGTTGCATCAATCATCCATTTATTCCTTTTCCTACGCGTTTCAACACTGTCCTAGTGTCTTCCTCAGGGATCCTGAGGAAGACACTAGGACAGTGTTGAAACGCGTAGGAAAAGGAATAAATGGATGATTGATGCAACCTACATATGGTTTCCGGATCGTTTTCTTGGGATTTCAGCAGCGCGGACACTGATACACCATTTCCCCTGAGGTAACTTCACAATGTATAATTGATCCCAGTTCATCATTGCTGCCTGCTTGACTATTATCAGGTATTGGAATGGTTTTACTTTCTTCTAGTGCTGAAAGGATTAAGGACTCCTTCTATTCTGGCTGAGAACTTGTAGCAACACCCTTCCACTATATTTAGGTACTCCAGGCTGTCATACAGTGCCTACCTGTTAAATTCTACATTCTGACCACTTTGAAGTTTAGAAGAGCCTACCTCTGGAGAAGCTTTGGAATTTGTTGCTGTAGCTTCAGCAAAGTTCCTTCTGGAGTATCTGTAGATTGTTGTTTGCTGTGTGTTTTCCCATCTGTCTGTCTTACCTTCCTCTTGTTGATTTATTGTAGTAGCGAGACTAGTGCCTTGCTAGCATTCACAACAGCCAGGGTAAGCCCAGGGCCATTTAGGGTCAAAATATATGATGACTATGGGGGAATGTTCTGTATAATGATGTTAGGGGAGCACAGGCTCAACCTCAGGTGAGTGTTAGGAGTTGAACGCTTGCCTCCTCTCCCTAACACCAAGGGCTTCCATTATCTTATTCCCTTGTTACACCACATTAGGCGTGACATTGGGACATATCACATTCCTTTATGAAAGCTACTTCATGTAATTTCCAGACAAATCTTCAGCTATCTGTGTGTTTAAGATAAAACTTAGACTCATTACTAAAGAGGATAGATTTCTGCCTTCATTGCAGTCAAAGGAACCATTGGAGCTAGACACCTCTCTTTTATTGCTATGTCATGCAATTGCCTTCTGATAGCTTGTGTAGATACTTTCATGGGTTGACAGCTTAGGTTTGGTATATGATCACACGTGGTACAGAATGGATTATTATGTGTCATACTTTAAATCTGACAAAACCACATGAGCAAAATCATGAATAGGACTTCACTAAAGAACGTTTAACGTGTACTACTCTCGGAATTATGGTAAGGGAGTGCATAATTTATGGTATCTGGACCCTTTTAGGTTTCATTTCAGGTACACTAGCAGTTTAGAGTTACATTGAATTGTTACAGAACCAGTGTATTGCTATTTTTCCAAGGTGTCATTTCTCAGCAGAATATCACCAGACTTGTAGGAAGGCTTACTGATCTAAACATGCTACCATGACCTGCAGTGGAACTGGACTTGTCTCCAATCAAGCATATTTAAGATGTCACTGGTCGGCCCCTGCAAAGAATGCATCAGTGGATCTTGATGATTTACGGTACATGCCCAAGTGCATTAAGTGTGCCAGAACATTACTCAGAAAACCAATAGTGTCCTCCTTGATAGCATGCAAGTGCACATATCTCTGCATGTAGCACTTATGTTTTGAAAATAATTTTTATATTATTAGCATATCATTAACATGCCTATCCATCCTGAAATGTTCATAATTCCAGGGCTTTTCCTTACTGTGGTTTTATATGAATGATATTTCATTGTCTAAGGGAATGTGGTTCTAAAGGTTCTATTTATATGAATTTTTCACTAGATATCAGTAAGAACCCATCCAATCCACACTGTCAAAGAAATCAAACCATAGATGTTCATACATTTACTGATGTGTAATAATGAGGCTTAGGAATTAAAAAAATATTAAACACGCTTAATGAAATTCATTTTACTTTATTTACTACGTCATACAAAAGCCTTTTTTCATTATAGCTTCATAACGTCTTCCTCATGGAGAAACTAGTCGCATGCATTGCTCTTCTTGAAATTCAGTGGACTCCTGAAATGAACTGTGAATTTTAGTTCTTTCCATACATTTTTTATTGTATTCAGGTCAGGTGATTGACTTGGCCATTCTAGCAGCTATATTTTCTTTCACTGAAACCAATTGAGAGTTTACTTGGCCATGTGTTTGAAATCATTGTCTTGTGAAATGTCCACGCTCATTTCATTTTTATCATACTAGTAGAAGGCAGCAAGAATGTATTTGTCAATACATCCTCACTTCTCAAGTATGTGAAGTTTGCCAGTCCCATATGCTGAAAAAAATGCACAATATCATAACGTTCCCACTTTCAAGCTTCACTGTTGCTATAGTGCTTTGGCGGCAATATGCAGTGCCTTTGGCCTCCAAAAATGGTGTGCATTAAGGCATCCAAAGAGTTCAATTTTTGTCTCACCTGTGTAGACTATATTGTCCCAGTGGTTCACAGACTTGTCTAAAGGTTGTTGAGCAAATTTTAAACGTGCTTGATCATGCTTTTTGTTCAGCAATGGAGTCTTGCGTGGTGAGGGTGCATACAGGCCATGGAGGCTGAGTGCACAAATTATTGTTTTCTTTAAAACAATTGTACTTTCTGATTCCAGATATTTGGGTAGTTCTTCCACAGGTTGTTCTTGGCTTCTGGACAATGCTTCTGATAATTTTTTTCACTCCTCTGTCTGAAATCTTGTGGAGAGCACCAGGTTGTGGCTGGTTAATGGTGAAATTATGTTCTTTCCATTTCCGGATTAAGGCCCCAACAGTGCTCACTATAATTTTCAGTAGTAGTAGTCAGTAACCAATGCCACCAGTATGTTTTCCAACAATAAGATTACCATGGTCTTCAGACAGCTTGTTTTACCCATCATGAGATATTTCTTATCTGGCACCTTCATAATGAGACACCTCTTTATAGGACATTTGTTGAACCAGCTGATACTATTTTTCATTAAGTGTCAGGATTCCTTTCTAACTAGTGATAGATGTCAGCTGGTGTAATGTCTTTCCAAGGCTTTTTGCATCACTCTTTCTTCATGGGGTCAATACTTTTTCTTTATAATTTTTTATCACTACCTATAAATTAGTCTATGGACATCTATGGTGTGACATATATAAATTGGATGGAAGATTCAAGTCAATAGCACCTTCAGAAATATATTTAGAAATATGGTGATGTGGTGAATACTTATTTCACACACACACATATATGTATAATATATATATATATATATATATATATATATATATATATACATATACATACACAGTGCCTTGAGAAAGTATTTGGCCCCCTTGTACTTTTCAACCTTTTGCCGCATTACAGGCTTCAAACATAGTGATATACATTCTAATTTTTGGTGAAAAATCAACAAGTGAAACATAATCGTGAAGTGAAACAAAATATATTGTATATTTTAAAGTTTATTAATAAATAAAAACTGAAAAGTGGGGCGTGCAATATTATTCAGCCCCTTTACTTTTAGCGCAGCAAACTCACTCCAGAGGTTCAGTGAAGATGTCTGATGATCCAATGTTGTCCCAAATGACTGGTAATGATAAATAAAATCCACCTGTGTGTAATCAAGTGTCCATATACATGCGCCTGCTCTGTGATAGTCTCAGGTTCTGTCTCAAGCGCAGAGAGCATCATGAAGATCAAGGAACACACCAGGCAGGTCCAATATACTGCTGTGGGAAGTTTAAAGCCGGATTTGAATACAAAAAGATTTTCCAAGTTTTAAACATCTCAAGGAGCACTGTGCAAGCGATCATAATGAAATGGAAGGAGTATCAGACCACTGCAAATCTACCAAGACCTGGCCGCCCCTCTAAACTTTCATTTCAAGCAAGGAGAAGAGTGATCAGAGATGCAGCCAAAAGGCCCATGATCACTCTGGATGAACTGCAGAGATCTACAGCTGAGGTGGCAGAGTCTGTCCATAGGACAACAATCAGTCGTACAATGCACAAATCTGGCCTTTATGGAAGAGTGACAAGAAGAAAGCCATTTCTTAAAGATATCCATAAAAAGCCTCGTTTGAAGCTTGCCACAAACCACCTGGGAGACACCAAACATGTGGAATAAGGTGCTCTGGTCAGATAAAACCAAAATCTAACTTTTTGGCCACAATGCAGAATGATATGTTTGGCATGAAAGCAACACAAGCTCATCACCCTCAAAACATCATCCCCACTGTCAAACACGGTGGTGGCGGCATCATGGTTTGGGCCTGCTTTTCTTCACAGGGACAGGGAAAATGGTTAAAATTGATGGGAAGATGGACGGAGCCAAATACAGGACCATTGTGAAAGAAAACGTGTTGGAGTCTGCAAAAGATCTGAGACTGGGACAGAGATTTATCTTAAAACAAGAAATAATGATCGCAAACATAAAGCAAAATCTACAATGGAATGGTTCAACAATAAACGTATCCAGGTGTTAGAATGACCAAGTCAAAGTCCAGACCTGATCCAATCAAGAATCTGTGGAAAGGGCTAAAAACTGCTGATCACAAACACTCTCCATCCAACCTCACTGAGCTCCAGCTGTTTTGCAAGGAAGAATGGGCAAGAATATTATTCTCTCGATGTGCAAAACTGATAGAGACATGCCCCAAGAGACTTGCAGCTGTAATCGCAGCAAAAGGTGGCACTACAAAATATTAACTCAAGGGGGCTGAATAATATTGCACGCCCCACATTTCAGTTTTTTATTTGTTAAAAAAGTTTAAAATATCCAATACATTTTGTTCCACTTCACGATTGTGTCCCACTTGTTGCTGATTCTTCACAAAAAAAATTGAATTAATATCTTTATGTTTGAAGCCTGAAATGTGGCAAAAGGTTGAAAAGTTCAAGGGGGACAAATACTTTCACAAGGCACTGTATATATATATATACATACACATAAAAGTACATACATATATAGCATATGTGTATATATACATACATATCATTGCTTCATTGCTAAGCAAACAACTATTAAAATAATATATGCTTTACTCTCTAACACTAGAAATTTAAATATTTATAATAACTGCTTTTGCTTAGATGGAGGACATAATGTTTGTTCTGTTACTAGTGTTTAGTTTTCTTAAGTACCTAAGCACCACTGTTTAGTAGTATAGTAATGTGCCATGTTTCAATAATTCTTTTTTACTTTCTTGCTGAGTTTTACTTTTTTATTTTTGCTTTTATAAAATCAGGTTGATCAGTTTAAATATTGTGTATTCCAGCCTACATGATTTAAATTAGTTCATTCAGCACTGAGCACAATGAGAACCTTAACAAAACTATATGAATGTGTATAACACAGATAAGGCTGTGGTCACACATAGAAATCCGTTTTTGGAAGTGATTTTTATCACCAATCCGTTTTTTTTTGGGTGCTTTTTGAGCCTCCTGCACTCCTGAACGTTTTTGGAATTTTCATTAAAAAAACGCATGCGCGAACGCATGCGCAAACGCAAGTGCGCATTTGCATGCGTTCGCGCATGCGTTTCCCATAGGGCCCCATGTTAAAAAAACGCATGAAAACGCATGCGTTTTTAAATGATGCCAAAAACGTTGCATGCAACGTTTTTGACTCAAAAACGGACAGGGCAATGTTTGGAGCTCCAGAGAAAAACGGACAGGGTGTTTATTACATCCAATCCGTTTTTCTGTCAGTTTTTGGACTTAGAAAAAAAAATGAGAAAACTGAAGCCAAAAACGGACTGAGGGCTTATGTGGAACCCCAGCCTAAGTTGAAGTCAGAATTAAAGCAGTTTTTCAATAATTTGAGCATCCAGCTAGCTTTGCAAAAATTGTTACTTGTACATTTCATATGATCTTTAGTTGCTTTACTACTTTATTAAGGCTTTTTTTTCAGATCTGCTTTTCTGTTCAGTTACAGCAGATCAGGCAAACCTCAACTTTTTTGCAGAAACCAGATGTGGCACACTTGCAGCAACAATGCGTTTTGTCTGATGCATTTTGCATAGTAGTTCGGAACATGTGCGGCACTTGCGTTTTCATCGCGATCCGGCAAATCTAGCACTCCTGGCACCGGACATATACCACTGCTGTCTGAGGTTTTAAGACAAGCCAGAAGTGCTGGATTGAGAAGAAAATGCAAGTGCCACAGATGTACAGAAGTCCAATACATAATGTATTAGCCCGAACGCAATGTTGCTGCAAGTGGCCGCATCTGGTTTTTACAAAATTTCGCCATATTTGCAAAAGCGTAGATGTTATAGTATCCTTATGTATTGCTCCATTTCAGCAATTTGCAGTTTTCATATGTATGAAAAGTTGTGTAGATTGCCAGCCTTGTTCTAACTATGACTGGCATTTGTTTGCTCTCACACTGCCTTAAGGTAAAAAGGTACTGGTAAATAGAGATAAGCCGATTGATTCACAAAGGATTAAATTAGAGTCGAATTTTCTGAACTTCGAAGTTTCAAGCAATTCTGACATTTGAGATTCCATTTGTGGCTCTCAAAGGAAAATATCTATATATAATCATTGCCATCACCATTTCTCACTCTGCTGAGGCATCACAGAGTGGACAAATGTCATTCTGCATGGCTGTGCGGACTTCCCCATAATGTTTTGTCTATGACATCTAGCAGATTAACATTCCAAGTAAAGTGGGGGTCAGTCATTTGAGATCATCAGTTTCCAGAAGATTACAGTTTGTACGACAGAGTCGTCTTTTATCTCCAGTGTCACTGGGGTAAATGTCTCTCTTGTGTACATGGTACAGGGTGGGCCATTTATAAGGATGCTCCTAAGTAAAATGTAAATGGCTGGTGATATCAACTTCCTGTTGGTGGCACATTAGCATATAGGAGGGGGAAAACATTTCCAGATGGATGGTGACCATGGTGGCCATTTTGAAGTTGGCCATTTTGGATCGCACTTTATTTTTTTCAATGGGAAGAGGGTCATGTGAAACCTTACACTTATTGAGAATTTAATAAGAAAGACAATGGTGTGCTTGGTTTTAATGTAACTTTAATCTTTGATGAGTTATTTATAAGTTTATGATTGCTTATAAAATATGTTCCAAGTGCTGCCCATTCTTCATCAATGGAAACCTCAATGCCACTGGATATCTGAATCATGTAGCAATTTTAGATATCCAGTGGCATTGAGGTTTCCATTGATGAAGAATGGCTCCACTATCTTTGTACCCCATATACCACACCATTTTTGTGTTCCAACAGTCCTGGAGGGATCTATCCACTGTGGGTTATTGTCAGACCAATAGCGGTGGTTTTGTTTGTTAACTTCACCATTCACAAAAAAGTTTGCCTTATCACTCATCTGAACGCAATTGTCTATGCTGTAAAGATACGATATGTGCAGCATCTGAAACAATGTATACTGGAAGCCTGTGTTAGCATTTCTTCTGCAGTGTTGCTATCAGTGTGTCAAGAGTGGGAGAAGAGGGTTGCATTGACAATCCAACACAATTGGCAGCACTTTGAACACATTTCAAAAGTGGTCATAAACTTGTAAATAACTCATGAAAGGATAAAGTTACGTTACAACTAAGCAATACACAATGGTGTATTTTTTTCTAATAAAATTCTCGATAGGTTTGATGTGTCACATGACCCTCTTCCCATTAAAAAAATAAAGTTAGATTTAAAATAGCCAACTTCAAAATGGCCACCATGGTGACCACCCATCTGGAAAAGATTTCCCCCTCCCATATACTAATGTGCCACCTACAGGAAGTTGATATCACCAACCATTCCCATTTTATTTAGGTGCATCCATAAACATGGCCCACCCTATAGTGTGTAAACGCTTATGCTCAGTGGGGTCCTCTCTCTTGCCTGTAGAGTGAAAACTCTTATTGTCAGAAAGGTACTCATTGTTCTCATCTTTCTTCTTTAGAATGTAAGCTTATTTGATCAGTGGGGTACTCTCTATCATGCCTGTAAAGTTTAAACTATTATGATCAGTGAGATTCTCTCTTTTGCCTGTAGAGTGTAAGTTGCTCATGGTCAGCAAGATCTTTTCTTTCTCTATCTTTGTTGTGTAGTGTGTAAGCTCTTATGGTCAGGGGGATCCTCTTTCTGGCCTGTACATTATAAGTGCTCATGGTCAGCGGGATGCTTTCCCTCTGCCTCTCTCCCCTGTAGAGTATGAGCCCTTATGGTTAGTGGGGTCCTCTTTCTCTGTCTTTTTTTTGTAGTGTGTATCTCTTATGGTCACCAGGATCCTCTCTTGGATGTAGAGTGTAAGCTCATATGGTTTACAGATTGTCTCCCTCTGTTTCTCTCTTCTGTAGTATTTAACGTTCTTATGGTCAGTGAGGTCCTCTCTCTCTGTCTCATATTTTTGTAATGTGTAAGCTCTTACAGTCAGTGGGATCCTCTCTTATCTCTCTTTTCTGTAGTGTGTAATCTCTTATGACCAGCAGGTTCCTCCCTCTCTATCTCACTCTTATGTGTAATGAAAACTCTTATGGTCAGAGGGGTTCTCTTTCTCTCTCCTGTAGAATCTAAGCTCTTACAATCAGTGCGGTCCTCTCTTTCTCTCTTCTCTTCTCTCTCTCACTCCTCTCTCTCTCATCCCTGTAAATTGTAAGCTTTTATGGTCAATGAGCTTCTTTCTTTCCTTCTTTCCCAAGTGTTTATTCAGAGCAATTGCAATTTTTCCAGTATTTATTTGTGTGAAAATTCAGCAAGCTCAGTGGAGTCAAAAATAACTTTTCATTTCCAGTTGTAATATTTAAATGTAGTTGAAAATTTTAGTGGCCTTCTATCATGGTGTTTGGAGCTGGTTTGTACACTTTTTTCCCAACTGAAATCTGGTCAGTTTCTGTCCATATGTTGATTGACATATTATCTTTGTGTTTTTTCTTACTTTTGTTTGTGGTTCTCAGGTGTTTCATCTTGCTTATTGTCTCTGTCCTATCACATACTGGATGGAGCTATTTATACTTTTCTGAGACCAGCTTTCTTTGCTAGCTATGTTGCTGTGTGGATTTAAGTAGTTCCTGCAGCTAGGAAATTTGCCTTTTAAAGTGGTGCAGTAAAAAGCCATATAGCAAGGACATGGATCACATCACAATAGTAAGACTGGCCGTCTTCTTTTCTGCTGCATACATCATGGCTGTGACAACAACAAACTACAGTGCTGAGGTACCATAAGAGACCAAGTAAAATAAAGAAAAATTGTAAAAAAAAGTTTTAAAGAATATGAAAAAAATAAAGTAAAAGTTCCCCCCCCCTTTTGCCCCATTGGAAATAAAACTAATATATAAATAAAAAAAATACATGTTTGGTATCTCCACAGTCTTAATTGCCTGATCTATCAAAATATAAATTGAATTAATCTGATCTATAATCTACGCTGAAAATAATTAAAAATGCCAAAATTATGTTTTTTTTGGGCGCCGCAACATTGCAATAAAATGCAATTACATATGATCAAAACAGCGCATTACCCAAAAATAGTACATTAAGAACTGTTAGCTCAAGATGCAAAAAATTAGCTTTTCTCACAGCCTCAGATCCTAAAAAAACTGTAATGCTACAGTTGTGGAGTATGGCGCCAAAAATGCAATTCTTTTTTTTCTTACTAAGCTTCTGATTTTTATTTCACCTCTTAGATAACAGTAAAAGTATACATGTTTGGTATCTACAAATACCATATAGTAAACATGGTAAATAAAAAAAAAAAAAAACCATTGTGGAATTTCACTTATTTTGCAATTTTACTGCACTTGGAATTTCTTTTCCCGTTTTCCAGTTCACTGTATGGTAAAATGAATGTGTTATTCAAAAGCATAAGTCATCCCGCAAAAAACAAGGCTTCATTATCCCTTTATTGGTGGAAAAGAAAAAGTATGGCTCTTGGAAAAAGAGGAGGAAAAAACAAAAGTGCAAAAAAGGGAAAATGCAAGGGGTTGTTATATTCAGCAATCAACAAGAAGCAAAAAAGGACTTGTTGGAATGGAGGAAAAAGGTGCAACAGACATGGTTTAAGGTTAAGTGGCTAGAGCATCTGTCGAAATCCCTTTAAATACTTACAAAATAACAGTTTTTATAAGAAAGAACACTACCGTTGGGCCTAAAAAGGTGGATACCCTGAAAGTCAATGATATTATACTAGCACTCTAATTCTAAAGGGTCTTTATACAGACTTAAATTCTGAAAATAGACATGAACTTGAGAGACTCTTCCTAATTTCTAAACTTCTGGTGGCAGAATCAACAGGTTTTGAGGAACATTATATAGTTAGTGGGCTTTTACTTCTACGATGCTTAAGCTCGTTGGTGCAAAGTATTTCCCCAGGATTCAGCTAACATATGCTTTATGTTGTACCCACTACGGGGCCCTATATACTAATTGTTTACTGTATGCAATTGTATTTTTAGTTGCATACAGTGTTGCCCTCTAGTGGTAAAAAATGCAACTGCAATTTGTCCAAGTATTTGTAGTGAAGCAGAGAAGTAGTGCTCTGTGCTAAGAAATAAATAACTGTAGATTTATGTGTTGTACTAGCAAAATAAGGCTAATTCTTTATACTGGTGCAAAAATTGTGTTGTGGTGCCTAATTTGCCCGTATTTTGCTTTTACATTATACAATCTCAATTACCAACCTAGAGAGTCGTCATTTCTATTTTCCGTAAATTTACAGGGTTTGCTTAGCTGTTCCATGTGTTACATAGGTACTCACGTAAATTCCACAATCAATCTCGCTGAAGCCTCAGTATCTATGCCTGTAAGTCTATGACAGGGGCCTTGTATTAGGCTACATAATATCATAATAGGATACAAATATTAATAATAAAATTAGTAAGAAATGTTATAAAAAATTGTAATGTATGAGTATTTCGTGTTTTGTGGGCTTTTATTTTGTTTGCTTTGAATTAAAAGGAGTTTTATAGGTTTTCTTTTTTTTCATATTTTGGATAAGTCATTTCTACTCAAATACTGATAGGAGCTTGTTTCTTGCCTTTTTTTTATACTTTTGTGTATACCAGCTACAAAGAACTGTTATGTTATTGCTTTCAGCAACAAGATATAACACTACAATGCAATATATCTGATGTATTCGCAATGACTCAAGCTAAACTTACTAGTTCATTTGTCTGGATATAAGTTTAATTCTGTACTTAAAGCATTTGATAAGTTAACATGCAGTTCATTAACATAACCAACGAATGTGTTCATACCTGGTAAGCTACATAAATAACCAACTAAGTATTGAGAGCATATCTTGAGGGCTGCTTGTTAAACTATACATCGAGCATGAGGTTGTGTGCATAAATGTGTAACCTAGAATTATCAGTTGAACCCTCAAATTGTGTTTGGATGATTAATAAAACAGTCAAATATACAGCATTACATCACAATTTTCGCCTGTAAAGAATAAAAGAGACAATGGTGTGATAAAAGAATCTGGATTACAAGACAACAATTCAAGGCAAAATAACACCTGGAGTGTGCATCTATATCATTATTAAAAATGTTATAAATTGATCTCATGCTTAAAAGTTGCACTGGGATTGCAAGTGAACAATCGGGGCATTCACAATATGGCTTTCAAATAAATACACATTTTCTTCTAATTATGGTTTGTTTTAAATTTATATACCAACCATACCATACTTTATACATTAACCTATATTAACATTAAAAGCATTGAAAGATAAAGGCATTATCATTGATTGCATCATTTCGATGGCACCTTTTCAAGTGATAAACTGTATTTCCTGTATTTCACATGATAGCTCATAATTATTGTACTTTTCAAATGTAAAGCGCCATGGAAAAATGGTGCTATAATAATAATAATAATAATTGAGAGATGAGAGGACCCATGGATGCTCAGATTCATTGGGTTTGGTCAGACTTTAGTTAAAAATTCAGTTGGGTCCCTGGACTTGACCCGAATTCGACCCTGTACCCCATATAAGTCAATGGGGACTGAACTTTGGTGCTTTAAAATGGCTGTAAAATGGGCATAGCAAGGGCTAGGAGGCTGCAAAACGAAGCAAAACGGGAGTAAGAGCAGGACAAGTGCTCTGCAGACAATTGTGGATAGGTAATAATTAAAAAATTATTTACTAGTTAGTAAGGCTAAAAACACCCTTTAGTGTCCCATAAAATGCATTAAAGGGTGCAAAGTTACAATATATAGGAGAGGGACTTTGCTTTTGCTTTGGTATTCAGAGGACATTGTGTGCTGAGCATTGCGTGACCGGGTCCTATATAGGCCCAATGATGCGATGTGGCCAGCTACTCACAGAAATTCCAGTACTCAGCATGGCTGTGATAGCTGTGGAAGTGACCACAAACAGAAAGTTTGTTGATTGGCTGTGCTGCAGCTTTCCAACAAGCTTTATACAGCATTGAACTACAATTTCTGACACAAATTTCAGTGAGAAGTCCTTGTTTGAGTTTGAGTACCCGACACTTGGTGTCCGGTAAGAACCTTGAATTTTACAGTTTGGGTTCACTCATCCCTTTTCACAATCAGTTGGTGAAGTTGATATTTTAAAAGCAGGAAAAATTGAAAGTGTTTAAGTCTGAAAGCTAAATACTAGGTGTTGACCAGTGGTATACAGTGTTTAATATATGCTAAAATGAATTAATAATAAAAAGAAAAAAAGTTTAGTAACAGTTTTTGCTAAGGGTGCTTTCACATCTGCGTTTTTCGTAATTCGCGGCAGATGCGGTGAAAAAACCGCATCTGCCGCGTTTACCGCATAACCGTTCCACTTGCGGCGCGGTTGCGGTTTTTTCTATGCAATGTATAGGGGGACTTGCGGCAGGTGCGGCAAGTGCGGTTTTGCACTTGCGGCAGGTGCGGCCGCGAAAAAAACCGCGGCTTACTGCGGTTTTTTTCGCGGCCGCACCTGCCGCAAGTGCAAAACCGCACTTGCCGCACCTGCCGCAAGTCCCCCTATACATTGCATAGAAAAAAACGCAACCGCGCCGCAAGTGGAACGGTTATGCGGTAAACGCGGCAGATGCGGTTTTTTCACCGCATCTGCCGCGAATTACAAAAAACGCAGATGTGAAAGGGCCCTAACATGACAAGGAGTTATGGGTGTTGAATGGTCTTCAAATTCATGAGAATTCAATGAAATCTATTTTATGATGGATGCACTGGGACAATTTTTCCAAATCAGTAAACCCCACATTACTATCATTCAAGGCTTATAGGGATGTTCCTAGTCAAACTTTGGAAATAGATTGGCAAATGAGTGTTACCATTCTGCTTGTTATGAAAGTCATCACTGATTGGACAAAATCAAAGTGCGTAGGGGTGCTCCATTAACACACAGTTCTTAATTTATTCCTAAACCATTCATGGGGAATGCAAATGTTTACTAAAGCAGATATGTCTCAAGAGGTGATATGTCTTCTTCAAAAGATTTGATGCTAATGTCTTGGTGACAGATACTACACATCACCTTTCAAGTTTTTGTGGAAGCCATGCCCAGATGGTTAGTGTTGTTTTGGTGGCACAAAGGGACTTGCACACCACTAAGCAGTTTGTTTAAATGCTATGACTGATTGACGTGAGCTATGTAAGGACATCCACTCTCACAAGTACATGGACTAGAATATTTAATCTGTATTAACAATCTTTATAAGTTATTCATAGCAACATTTAGTACAAATCAGTCAATGAGTTAATTTATCCAGTGCATTATTGTCATATTGATACAACTACATTTTAAGAAAGCATGATTGGCAGTGTTTAATAGGGTCAGCTGTAAGAACATGCAGATCATTAAAAATGTATAAAAATCATTTTAAAATATTTTGGAATGCCACTCACTTGATTTCTATCAGTTGTCATGTCAATGATATTAGGAAAACTTATCTTAAGAATGTCACAATGACAATACGTCTTAAACCCAAAGGCTAGATATTGTATACTTCTATTATCTCAAATAAAATAGATAGTTGAAATCAGTAATTCTTTATATTAAAGAAACAAGGATGTCTCTTTTAATATTGTTTATAAATATTCACACAGTGTCAAATATATTGCTATTTCTCAAGCTAAATGTATGCTTTGTATACTAAAGCTGTTTTTATTGTTACACTAACTTTAATAAAACTCATAACATCTGCTTCCTACGTGTCTTTCGAATGATCTGAATCATCCTGTAATATAAGTCAATAAGTCAATTTCATTTTAGTTTCTTTTTTTAAAATTGCGGTCTTACAAGAATTCATTACTAGGCTTGCGCCAACCACCACTCCCCCAACAAAACATTTTCTATGGAATTTTGGTGGAGAAAAAGGCATTCATTCTACTGTATGTCTTTATACTTTATTTTATCATTGAGATATTTCTTCAAAGAAGCAAATATCCTCTGGTTGACACAATACCCCAAAGGTACAATCCATTTTTTATTTTTATTATTATTTATTTATAGACCACCATTGATTCCATGGTGTTGTACATGAGAAAGGGATACATACAAAATAGTTAAAAATACGGTGAACAAATTAACAGTGACAGACTGATAAAGATGACCCTGCCCTTGCAGGCTTACATTCTACAGGGCAATTGAGAGAGAGACAGTAGGTTGGGTCTGCTCTGGTGGTGGTGGATCCCCAGGTCCGATGGTGGTGGAGTGCTAGGTCCAGTGGTGGAGGAGCACTAGGTCCATTGGTGGTGAGGTGGCATTGTGGTCATTGCAGGTTGTAGGCTGTTCAGAAGAAATGGGTTTTCAGGTTCCGCTTGAAGGTTCCGAGTGTGGAGGACAGTTGGATGTTTTTTAGGGTGCAGAATTCCAGAGAATGGGGGATGCTCGGGCAAAGTCTTGCAGGCAGTTAGATGAGGAACGTACAAGTGTGGAGGAAAGAAGGAGGTCTTGGGAGGATCGAAGATTACGAGTTGGATGATATCAGGAGATTAGTTCAGAGATATATGGGGAGGACAAATTGTGGACAGCTTTGTAAGTCAATGTTAGTGTTGGATCCGCTGGGGAATTGGGAGCCAGTGGAGAGATTTGCAGAGGGGAGAAGTGCAGAAATAGCGAGGAGAGAGGTGGATTAGTTTTATGCTGGATTTATATGTGATCTATTAAAAAAAGAAGGAATGCTTCTTTAAAAAATTGAGTAGAAGAAAATCAGTTTTAAAAACATTACTATCAGCAACTATATGGTCTGTAACCAACACACCAATCACTCACAGACTCCTTGTCTTTGAGGGGGTGATTGTTGGTATTGTTGGTGCTCATAGAATGAGGTTCCCATAGGACAACAGTCATACGAATGTGATGCAAAATGTGCCCAGCCTATTACTAATGCCCCTACCATAAGACTAAGGCTGACAGGCACTATATCAATGCACTGCAACAAGGCAAACACGCTATATGGCCCAGCTGCATCCTGCATAGAAAAAAAAAGTGCAAAAAAATACAAAACATGAGTTATAATGTCAGGTATTGGTAGGTATTTTGGACCAAAACACGTAAGCTCTTAAATCACGTCAAGTATCCTCATGCTTTCAAGTCCGTAACCATTAAATTCATGAATAATAATAAGTAAAAAAGGAATTGATTAATTTAATGGTTAGGGACTCGTATGCGTGAGGATCCTTGACGTAGGTTACACGTTTATGTGTTTTGGTCCAAAAATACCTACCAATACCTCACATTATGATTCATGTTTAGCATGAAGCATGAAGACTACTATGAGTGTCGTATTAGACCAGGAGTCTCAAACTCCAGGCCTCGAGGGCTACACACAGTCAGGTTTTCAGGATTTCCTTAGAGTTTGACAGTGGCAATTTGATTACCAACTGTCAAATGCTATGGAAATCTTGAAAACCTGGACTGTGTGTGGCCCTCGAGGCCTGGAGTTTGAGACCCCTGTATTAGACCCTGTGCACACAGTGCATATTGATGAATTTTTAGTGCCATTTTGTCACAAAACTGTATGCAAATCTTAATGCCAGCAAAGGCAATGAAATTTGTACATTTTGTGCACTTGTTGCCTTTTATTCCTTGCACATTTGGAACAGAAATTAATCTGCAGCATGTCCATTATTGCAGCATTCTTGTAGCATTTTTTCCACCCTAAATGCATGAAAAATGTATGGAAAAATGCCCCAAAAAAACATTAAAAACACATTAGTTTGATGGTGCACTTTCCTGCCATGAGATGAAGATTTGGTGCAGACATTTTTCCACTCATACTTAACATGCACACATAGACTTGCTGTATCAGTTGAATAAACCATTATAGTAGATGTGCATAAACCGTAAAATAGATAATAATAATATTTATTCATTTATATAGATATATTTGCAGTCGTTCTTCATCTTCAATTGAGTTTTGTCTTCCCTTATTTAAAGAACTGAAAAAGGTTTTCATTTTAGAACTGATTAGTTTAAATATCCCTTCTATCAGAAAATACGTAAAAGCAGACATTAGGCAGGTACATGCTTTTTACACTATTACTCATGCCAATTTCTCATACCCTGCCATGTAATTTTCAACATGTCAATAAGTAGAAACAGGACCGTATTGTACGCATCTAATGTTGAAAAATAATAGCGAAAAATATTCAGTCTATCTTGGGATAGTGTTTTAAAGTAGCTTTTGTCACCTTTGAGCTTGCTTTTAAGAGAAAACCACTGCTGGTTACAATTTGAATCATATTCACTGTATGACATCTATTACCGATCTGACACCTAAATACATTTGCAATAGCTATTATAATACTAATGGAAGGCTAAAATTCACTTTAGTTTAAAGTATATTTTTTTCCTCTGGTCTCAACTCATACAAAAACATACATAAAAGGACTTGTGTATAGTGTTTTAATGGTGTACGTGATCATTAATTCACATCTCTTTTTCAATCTGGCAACTAAAGAAGGTAACATTCAAATACACTAGATTTAAATGCTGTAATGTGAACTGTAAGACTTAAGAAAAGAAGACTCAGAAAGTTTATATGGTTTCTTTCCTTGAACTACTCTTTCATATTCTACTCCTAAAATATGACAAAATTCTATGAAAATGAGTATGTATCAGATGTCTATATTCCAAAGAAAACTAAAATAGACCAAAGGCGCACATAGGGTTTCTCTGTGCCAATTTCCAATAAAAAATGAGTGTGGGTTCTAACCTTTAGGGATTGTGTTAAGCCACAACCAGTATACCCGCTTGTAATGAAGATCCATGGCTGCTGCAGGTCCCTTGTATCAAGATCATGCAGGATGGACACAGAAAGGGCAAAACCCCGCACTGCTGTGATAAAAGGAGGCTCCGGAAAAATAAAGTATTAATAAATGAAATTGATTTATTGCTACATGTTTCGAAGTCAATTACTTCTTCACGTAAATCACCAATGTTCATGATGTCTGTCCATGATGTTTTGATAAGCTCTTTCAGAAAAAAACAGTCAAGCTGGGTACCCTGCATGATACGGCTAGGGCTACTAGGGGTACTCGGCCACCGGGTCTACTGAATAGGGAGTCACGGGTGGACGGGATCCCGGCGCCGAGCCCTGGTAATCATCTGGGGTAGATGTTGATGATGGGGGATAAAGGGAGTATTTACAGGAGATCGTGACGCCACCTGTAGTTCCCGGTATTATGGTACCGGCCTGCAAGCCGGCCGCTGAGGTGATGGTGGGTGCAGCAGAGTCTGGAACAGTTCCCCACAGGTAGAGCTTTACCTCAGGGCAGCAATGAAGGATGATGGTGAGGGAGGGCAGTGATGAAGAAAGATGGTGAGGGAGGGCAGTAATGGAGATGGTGCTGCAGTTCTTACCACTCTGCTGAGCTGCTGCTGTTGCTGAGCCCTCCGGGCACCACAGTAAGGAAGACAGAGTCCAAAGCAAGTTTACTCCACTTTGATAGGTACCGGCAGATGATGATGGTGTACAGTATAATCCGGTTTACCGGGGGTCAGTCACCAGCTCCAGGTTCCCTGTTATGGAGTCTCTAGATGTCCTTCTTTCTATGGCTTTCTGGGTTAACTTATCTTCCTTACTCTCCACCCCCGCAGAGCTCACCCACCAGTCCCACAGTATGTATCTATCAGATAAGGTTTGTGCCCCACCAGTCCGATAGGATGCCCGAGAAGAAGAAGGCTTCCTTCCAGCACCGCAATATATGGCCCTTTTCTGTAGTGTCTTGAACCGGTTCTCGGTCCTGAGGGGCGAGGTACTTTGTGGTGCGTACGGCAACCCGTTTATGTTGGGCCCGCAGCTTGTCGGTCTATAGCCATAGTATTGTACTTCGGCATGGAAGACCATGACCCTGAGGGACCCAGCGTCCTACCCCTGGCCCATACATTATGCTGGCCCAAAAGATGGGGTATCTTCAGCTTGGCTGTAAGGCCTGACCCTCAGCTCCATGCCAGCACTGCACTAAGCACCCCAAATCTATCTGGGAACCCCGCCATGTTGACTCTAAAAGACCTTTTCCACTATTCTAATTGAATGCCTCTTTCAACTCCTGTAACCCTGATGTTGATCTTTGACGGAAAAACACATTTTTTCATCTAAGTGTAAACTACTTCTTCAGCCAAGAACGTTGCGTATCAGTGCTTTGCAGTACTTTGGGAACTCCACCGGCTTTTATTTAGTCTCAGTGTCAAAAAGTGGTCTCTTAGATACCCTAATACTGCTCTTTGTTCCAAACGTGACTGGATATGTATGGTTAACAGCTTTTGCCCCTATGGTCTTGTCCACAGGGCAGCTTGAATTGTTTATAGTTTATGCGGTTCTTTAATTACATAATGCACAATTTTCGTTAATTATTTCTCACAATTTTTCTTTTCTGCCAACATATTAGAGTGTTAGCACAGTTGACCAATGGGGGATTTAAAATTGGATGACACGTTCTGCATGGGGATCACACAGGCAACATGAGGTTTTGGAGAGAAAGTTATCACCTCTGAATTGCTCATGCTTCTCACAATTTGGGCTTTCATTTTCTAATGAATTTAATGGATGGAAGGGATTAAAAACATAGGCAAAAACACATCAAGAATTGACATGCTGCAGATTATTTTTCTGCACCAAATCTGCAAGCAAAAGATAAGCAATGTGGGCAAAACACTACAGAATTTTCATTGACTACGCATGCACTCACAGTTGTGGCCAAAAGTATTGACACCCCTGCAATTCTGTCATATGATACTCAGTTTCTTCCTGAAAATGATTGCAATCACAAATTCATTGTTATTATTATCGTCATTTAATTTGTCTTCAATGAAAAAACACAAAAGAGAATGAAGCAAAAAGCAAAACATTGATCATTTCACACAAAACTCCAAAAATGGGCGAGGCAAAAGTATTGGCACCCCCAGCCTAATACTTGGTTGCACAACCTTTAGTTAAAATAACTGTGATCAACCACTTCCGGTAACCATCAATGAGTTTCTTACAATGCTCTGCTGGAATTTTAGACCATTCTTCTTTGGTAAACTGCTCCAGGTCCCTGATATTTGAAGGGTGCCTTCTCCAAACTGGCATTTTTAGATCTCTCCACAGGTGTTCTATGGGATTCAGGTCTGGACTCATTGCTGGCCACCTTAGAAGTCTCCAGTGCTTTCTCTCAAACCCTTTTCTACTGCTTTTTGAAGTGTGTTTTGGGTCATTGTCCTGCTGGAAAACCCATGACCTCTGAGGGAGACCCAGCTTTCCCACACTGGGCCTACATTATGCTGCAAAATGTGTTGGTAGTCTTCAGACTTCATAATGCCATGCACACGGTCAAGCAGTCCAGTGCCAGAGGCAGCAAAGCATCCCCAAAACATCAGGGAACCTCCGCCATGTTTGACTGTAGGGACCGTTTTCATTTCTTTGAATGCCTCTTTTTTCTCCTGTAAACTCTATGTTGATGCCTTTGCCCAAAAAGCTCTACTTTTGTCTCATCTGACCAGAGAAAATTCTTCCAAAACGTTTTAGGCTTTCTCAGGTAAGTTTTGGCGAACTCCAGCCTGGCTTTTTTATGTCTCAGGGAAAGAAGTGGGGTCTTCCTTGGTACCCTACCATACAGTCTCTTTTCATTCAGACGCTGACGGATAGTACGGGTTGACACTGTTGTACCCTCGGTCTGCAGGGCAGCTTGAACCTGTTTGGATGTTAGTCGAGGTTCTTTATCCACCATCCGCACAATCTTGCGTTGAAATCTCTCGTCAATTTTTCTTTTCCGTCCACATCTAGGGAGGTTAGTCACAGTGCCATGGGCTTTAAACTTCTTGATGACACTGCGCTCAGTAGACACAGGAACATTCAGGTCTTTGGAGATGGACTTATAGCCTTGAGATTGCTCATGCTTCCTCACAATTTGGTTTCTCAAGTCCTCAGACAGTTCTTTGGTCTTCTTTCTTTTCTCCATGCTCAATGTGGTACACACAAGGACACAAGACAGAGGTTGACTCAACTTTAATCCATGTCACCTGGCTGCAAGTGTGATTTAGTTATTGCCAACACCTGTTAGGTGCCACAGGTAAGTTACAGGTGCTGTTAGTTACACAAATTAGAGAAGCATCACATGATTTTTCTAACAGTGCCAATACTTTTGTCCACCCCCTTTTTTATGTATGGTGTGGAATTATATCCAATTTGGCTTTAGGACAATTCTTTTTGTGTTTTTTTCATTGAAGACAAATTAAATGAAGATAATAATACCAAAGAATTTGTGATTGCAATCATTTTCAGGAAGAAACTGAGTATTATCTGACAGAATTGCAGGGGTGTCAATACTTTTGGCCGCAACTGTATAGGGAAAAGATAAAGATAGGGAAGCGCACCATTTGAAAAGTACCCGGTGGTCTAGTTGGGAACAATAACACAAGTGGGGGAAATTGCCTCTCACCTGGAGAGGTTGTGTACCCTAGCACATCCTCGGTCAAGCGTACTGCTGCGATGAGGCCACTGTCACATCGGCTCAGCTCCCCGGCCGTTGTTTCTGGTGCCAGTCATGTGGGACGCCGTTTGGTCATGTGATGTGCGTGTCACTGGAAACCACATCAGATCAGGTCCTTCACTTGCAAACAGCATCTGCGGCACCCGGCAGCTCCACCCAAAAACCTGAAGGGTTGTTGCAATGTTTGAGAAGGAAAATTATGGTCAATTAAAGGAGTGCTGTGGCACATAAAACAAAGGTTAGAGTACTTAACAAACCTATTTATTTGTTGTATAACGTGTTTCAACAGCTGTCTGCTGTCTTCATCAGGTAGATTTACATGATGGTAGGGGTAAAGACACATTAAATACAATTGGGACCCAATAAGGAGCTATCAATTAATGATGACATTTAACCCTAAACCTACTGAAAGACTGCTGGAAACTGTTTAGTGGCGATATAAACAGGAAAATGATATTAAAAACATAAAAGTGGTATAAAAAAACATCACAATGTACAGCCCTTAATAAATTACTCAAATAAGGTACTGACTATTGATATATAAATACATCTATGTAAGCTATGACAAGAAATATCAATAAAAAATAATAAAAATATGTAAAATAAAATATATTAATAAAATATGATAATAAAGCCAAGGTTGTATAAAGGACATACATAAAAGTTACTACACTCACAATGATATAAAGTAACCATATATGGTTCTTTACAATTAATCATATTATTTGCACTCATTGTCAATGGCCAGATTTAGTCTCTCTGGGCTCAGTGTCCCCAGTTTAAAGATCCAATAGCTTTCTTTATTGATTTAACTACTGAAGCGGTTGGTCACAGCGTCTGGTATTAGGTCTATTATTATTATTCTCAGACACCTCGGATCTTTCTGGTGCACTGTTCAAAAATGTTTCGAGACACTATGTAAAAATCACCTATTTTGTATGTTGGAGCCGTTTTTGTTCAACCCAGCGTGCATTTTATGCACCGTGCGACCCAATTTATATTGAAATTTTCTCCAGTCGTTTGTGAGCAGAAGGATGTGGCACCATCAACAATAGTTCCACAATACAGATAACCTGGGGTTTTGCATGAAAAACAGCCATTTTTCTCCTGACTGAGTGTCATATTAACACCCGAATGGTCCCTTTACCTGCGGCTACAGGAAGGTAGGAACAGGCAGGCATCGAACACAATTGTGCCTGTTGCCTTGAAAAGACCACGATGTGGCTGTGTGTAATTCAGGACTTTCCTTTCTTCAGGGAAGACACAGGAAGGAAAGTCCTGAATTACACGCAGCCATGTCGTGGTCTTTTCAAGGCAACAGGCACAATTGTATCCGATGCTTGCCTGTTCCTACCTTCCTGTGGCCGTGTGTAAAGGGACCATTAGGCTTTAATGTGGTGTTTCTTGGTGAAACCAGGCAATGTAGGTTGCAGTTTCTTCTGTATACTATATTTGATTTGCTGGTTAAATGTTTAGGAAGAATTGGATCACCTTTCAAGATGAACCAATGACTGCTAAGCAATTTTTGTATGCTCGCTGTGGACCTATTAAAGGTGGTTACCAAGCTCCAATCCCTATGTCCTATTTCTTCAATGTCATTTTTTAGTGAGAGAATCTTGGCAATGCAAGATTCCTGTGTAAGGGATGTAGTTTTCTCATAAGCATCATTTACTAATTTCTTTGGGAAACCTTTTTGCAAGGATGTTTGACTGTCTCACACAAATCCTCATTCTGGGTACAGTTTTTGTCACTTCTCCAATACTGTCCGTACAAGATATTTTTAATCCATCTGGGAAGGTGTCCACTGTCAAACCTAAGGTAACTGTTTACATTCACAGGCTTGAAGAAGGTTGAAGTGGACACCTTACCCAGATCATCAAATTTCAGAATGAGATCCAAAAACTGTATAGAAATATTTGAAGTGGATGCAGTGAAGATTAGACCCCAAGGGTTCTTATTTAGTTATTCTACAAATTTCAGTGCCCCACTTTCAGGACCATCCCATATGAGGAAGAGGTCATCTATGAAGCGACGATAAAAGAGAATTCACAAAAATTGAACCCAGATTGAGGATTTCATGACAGAGTCAAACATCCTTAAAAAGAGGTTCTTGCAAAAAGGTTTCCCAAAGAAATTAGTAAATGATGCTTATGAGAAAACTGCATCCCTTACACAGGAATCTTGCATTGCCAAGATTCTCTCACTGAAAAATGACATAGCAGAAATAGGACATAAAGATTGGAGCTTGGTAACCACCTTTAATAGGTCCCGTGCGAGCATACAAAAATTGCTTAACCATCATTGGTTCATCTTGAAAGGTGATCCAATTTTTTCTAAACATTTAACCAGCAACCCTTTGTGATGTTTTTTATGCCACTTGTATTTTTTTAATATCAGTTTCCTGTTTATAGTGCCACAAAACCTTTTCCAGCAGTCTTTCAGTAGGTTTAGGGTTAAATGACATCATTGATTGATAGCTCCTTATTGGGTCCCAATTGTATTTAATGTGTCTTTACCCTACCATCCTGTAAATCCATCTGATGAAGACAGCAGACCGCTGTTGAAATGCGTTGTGGTACAACAAATAAATTGGTTCGTTAACTATTCTAACCTTTTCATGTCTTATCTGCCCCATGGCTCCATAATTTGACCACAACTTTCCTCCTCAGGCATGCATTTATGGCATTTACACCTATGAACTCTTGCAAATGATGCCTGTATTTATATACGTGGATGCTACATATACACACACTATGGGACACATACTGTATATGCCCAGAGCAACTACATACAGACACATGTATACACAGAGCACATACATACAAATACAATGTATACATAGAGCACCTGCATAGAGACATATGCATACACAATGCACATACGTATAGACATATATGTGTACTCAGTCCACATACATACAAACACATGTATACATGTAGCTCTGTGGTGCAGTGAAGGGTCTAGTGCTGGATGGTAGGTATATTGCTCCCAGCATGGTACAACCAGGCCTGGATTTTCCCTAAAGCTCCAAGTTTTCCAAGTCAGGGTGGGTCAGGATCAGGTGGTGCAATCAGACCTGGATAAGGGAGTTAGTGGAAAACATCAGAGAGGAGCTAGGCTGGTGTAAGCCTGGATGTGCAGCATTGTCTGGTTATACAGCTGTAAGTGTCTGTGACAAGACTCAAGTAACCCTAGGAAAAGCACCTGGCGGTCGTCTATGGACTGCAACTAACCACATCGCTAGTGGTGACCAGGCGGCCGCTTAGTTAAGCTTGTCCTGTGCAAGGGTGAGTCTGAGACCTGTGGTTCTCCAGGTTAGAGTACATTTGTGTTGTTTTTTTTTTCCTTTTGCCATGGGTTGTTGTAAAGTGTGAATAAAACACTGAAGTGTGGACTTTAAGCCCATGTGCTGCCTCATTACTGCGTCCCTGCCGCTGCCTACCACAGCAAATCCCTACAATTGGTGGAGAATGCGGGCATTGCAGTGAGGCCGGTGCAGTTTTTTCTTGTTTTACTCTGGACTTCAGTTTATGTCCTGGGTTAAAAGCGTGGCGCAGATTCAGTCGGAAATGTTTGCCAAAATTGAGTCCATGTTAAAAGGGCTTATGGAGGCCATGCGACAACAGCAGCTGGCTACACAGCAGCAGCAGGAGGCCCTGCGTCAGCAGCAGCAGCAACAACAGGAGGCTATGCGACAGCAACAGCAGCAGGAGGCTAGGCAGCAGCAGCTGTTAGTGAATCAACAGCAGCAGGAAACCAATTGACTGCTGATACAGCACATCATGACCTTGCAGACAACCGGGCCACTGAGGGGTATTCATGATGTCCGGAAAGCGGTTCTTGCAGCGATCCCCAAAATGGAGAAATTGGATGACGTTGTAACATACCTGAAGATGTTCAAAAGAGTGGCCGAGAGGGAGAGACTACCCCGGGACCAATGGGCAGAAGTCATTGCTCCGTTTCTGGCTCCAGGACCTATGAAAGCATATCAAGATCTCTCCCCGGAGCAGATGGCGGACTACGCCATCATCAAGGGTGAGATACTGGCACGTCTTGGGGTAAATGTGTTAGTCCGGGCACAGCGGGTACACCAGTGGATGTTTAACCCCTCCAAGCCAGCCTGGTCCCAGTATTATAACTTGCTGCACTTACTGCAAAAGTTGTTGCAGCCAGAGATACTGACTCCCGCAGCCATGCTAGACCGCATAGTGTCTGATAAGTTTTGGAGGGCTTTACCCCACTCCATCCAATCATGGGTTGGTCAGGCGTCCCCTACTGATGCGCTCCAGGTGATGGACCTTATAGAACGATATGAGGCTACCAAAGAGATCCAGGGAGGGGCTCAGCAGAAGGCGGCAGGAAATTTCCCTAAATCCCCACCCTTGACCCGGCGAGGAGAGCCCAGAAAGCCCACTCATGACGTGTCTGGGGGAGAAAGGACCCCTATAGTCTGTTGGCAGTGCCAGGAGCCAGGCCATATGAGAGCTGACTGTCCCCGCTTAGCTGAGGCCATGGACACAAACTTTGGGTACCGCGTATCCCATTTTGCTGATCTGATTTGTGCAACTTGCACCCCGGAGGGTCCCAGTAATGGACATCTGTGTAAGATTGCTGTAGAGGGTACCCCAGCCGTGGCCCTACTAGACTTGAGGAGTCTCATGACTTTAGTACGAGCCAATCTGGTACAACCCAGTGAGTATACGGGACGAAGTATTAGGGTGTCGTGTTTACATGGGGACTCAAAAGACTATCCTACGGCACTAGTAGTAATAAATACACCAGTGGGGAGGCGGTGCCATGAAGTGGGGGTTGTATATGGTCTACATTATGAACTTATAGTGGGAAGAGACTTTCCTTTATTTTCTGTGCTATGGCCCACAGTGGACCCACCCAGTGGACAACTGCCGGCACTGGTGGCAACCAGGTTACATTCTCCTGGAGAGGTTGTGTCCCCCACCCACATCCTCGGTCAAGCGTATGCTGCGATGAGGCCATGTCACATCGGCTCGTCCCCGGCCGTTGTTTCTGGTGCCAGTATGTGGGACGCCGTTTGGTCATGTGTTGGGTCACGGGAAAAAACCACAAGATAGGCCCTTCACTTGAAACGCTCTGGGGCACCCGGCAGTCCCCCAAAAAACTAAAGGTTTTGTTGCAATGTTTGAGAAGGAAAATTTGGTCAATTAAAGGAGTGCTGGGGCCAATAAAAAAAGGTTAGAGTATTTTAAAAAAAACCTATTTATTTGTTGTTAACGTGTTTCAAAAAATGTCTGCTGTCTTCACGGGTAGTTTAAATGATGGTAGGGTAAAGACACATTAAATAAAAATTGGGACCCAAAAAGGGAGCTAAAAATTAATGATGCATTTAACCCAAAAACCTATGAAAGACTGCTGGAAACTGTTTGTGGCGATATAAACGGAAAAATGATATTAAAAACAAAAAAAGTGGTATAAAAAAAAATCACAATGTACAGCCCTTAAAAAATTTACTAAAATAAGGTCTGAATTGATATAAAAAATCATTATGTAAGCTTGACAAGAAATATCAAAAAAAAATAATAAAAATAGAAAAATAAAATATATTAATAAATATAAAATAAAGCCAAGGTTGTTAAAGGACTTTTTAAAAAAATTTATACACTCACAATGATTAAAGTAACCATTATGGTTTTTTTAAATTAATCATTTATTTGCACTCTTTGAAAGGGCCAGTTTAGTCTCTCTGGGTCAGTGTCCCCGTTTAAAAACCAATGCTTTCTTTTTTGATTAAATATGAAGCGGTTGGGCACGGTCTGGTATTAGGGGTTTTTTTTATTATTCTCAGACACCTCGGACTTTCTGGTGCATGTTCAAAAAATGTTTCGAGACATATGTAAAAAACACCTATTTTGTATGTTTGGAGCCCTTTTTGTTCAACCCAGCGTGCATTTTTTGCACCCTGCGACCCAATTTTTATTGAAATTTTCTCCCGTCGTTTGTGAGCGAAGGATGTGGCACCATCAACAATGTTCCACAAAACAGATAACCTGGGGTTTTTCATAAAAAAAAGCCATTTTTTTTCCTGACTGGGGTTTATATTTTAAAACCCCAATGGTCCCTTTTCCTGCGGCTACGGGGAAGGGAGGAAAAAGGGAGGCATCGAAAACAATTGTGCCTGTTGCCTTTTAAAAAACCACGTTGGTGGTGTAATTCGGACTTTCCCTTTTTCAGGGGAAAACACGGGAAAGGGAAAATCCCGAATTCCCAAACCATGTTGGTCTTTTCAAGGCAACAGGCACAATTGTATCCCATGCTTGCCTGTTCCACCTTCCTGTGGCCGTGTGTAAAGGGGGGCCCTTAGCTTTAAAGTGGGTTTCTTGGTGAAACCAGGCAAGAGGTTGCGTTTCTTCTGTATACTATATTGATTTGTGGGTTTAAAAGTTTAGGAAGAATTTGGGTCACCTTTCAAGTTTAACCAGATGCCTAAGCAATTTTTGTATGTCGCTGTGGACCTTTAAAGGTGGTTCCAAGCTCCAATCCTATGCCTATTCTTCAATGATTTTTTTGTGAGAGAATCTTGGAATGCAAAATTCCCGGGTAAGGGATGTGTTTTTCTAAAAAGCATCATTTATAATTTCTTTGGGAAAAACCCTTTTTTTTAAGGATGTTTGCTGTTCCAAAATCCTCATTCGGGTTTCAGTTTTTGTCCTTCTCCAATACTGTCCTACAAAATATTTTTAATCCATTGGAAGGTGTCCACTGTCAACCCAAGGTAATGTTTACATTCAAGGGTTTAAGAAAGGGTTTAAGTGGCCCTTACCCCGATCATCAAATTTTTTTTAGAAGAGACCAAAAACTGTATAGAAAAAATTTGAAGTGGATGCAGTGAAAATTGACCCCAAGGGTTTTTTTTTAGTTATTCTACAATTTCAGTGCCCATTTCGGACCCTCCCATATGAGGAAGAGGGATTATGAAGCGAATTTAAAAAAAAATCACAAAAAAATTGAACCCAGATTTAGGATTTCATGACAGAGTCAAACATCCTTAAAAAGAGGTTCTTGCAAAAAGGTTTCCCAAAGAAATTAGTAAATGATGCTTATGAGAAAACTGCATCCCTTACACAGGAATCTTGCATTGCCAAGATTCTCTCACTGAAAAATGACATAGCAGAAATAGGACATAAAGATTGGAGCTTGGTAACCACCTTTAATAGGTCCCGTGCGAGCATACAAAAATTGCTTAACCATCATTGGTTCATCTTGAAAGGTGATCCAATTTTTTCTAAACATTTAACCAGCAACCCTTTGTGATGTTTTTTATGCCACTTGTATTTTTTTAATATCAGTTTCCTGTTTATAGTGCCACAAAACCTTTTCCAGCAGTCTTTCAGTAGGTTTAGGGTTAAATGACATCATTGATTGATAGCTCCTTATTGGGGTCCCAATTGTATTTAATGTGTCTTTACCCTACCATCCTGTAAATCCATCTGATGAAGACAGCAGACCGCTGTTGAAATGCGTTGTGGTACAACAAATAAATTGGTTCGTTAACTATTCTAACCTTTTCATGTCTTATCTGCCCCATGGCTCCATAATTTGACCACAACTTTCCTCCTCAGGCATGCATTTATGGCATTTACACCTATGAACTCTTGCAAATGATGCCTGTATTTATATACGTGGATGCTACATATACACACACTATGGGACACATACTGTATATGCCCAGAGCAACTACATACAGACACATGTATACACAGAGCACATACATACAAATACAATGTATACATAGAGCACCTGCATAGAGACATATGCATACACAATGCACATACGTATAGACATATATGTGTACTCAGTCCACATACATACAAACACATGTATACATGTAGCTCTGTGGTGCAGTGAAGGGTCTAGTGCTGGATGGTAGGTATATTGCTCCCAGCATGGTACAACCAGGCCTGGATTTTCCCTAAAGCTCCAAGTTTTCCAAGTCAGGGTGGGTCAGGATCAGGTGGTGCAATCAGACCTGGATAAGGGAGTTAGTGGAAAACATCAGAGAGGAGCTAGGCTGGTGTAAGCCTGGATGTGCAGCATTGTCTGGTTATACAGCTGTAAGTGTCTGTGACAAGACTCAAGTAACCCTAGGAAAAGCACCTGGCGGTCGTCTATGGACTGCAACTAACCACATCGCTAGTGGTGACCAGGCGGCCGCTTAGTTAAGCTTGTCCTGTGCAAGGGTGAGTCTGAGACCTGTGGTTCTCCAGGTTAGAGTACATTTGTGTTGTTTTTTTTTTCCTTTTGCCATGGGTTGTTGTAAAGTGTGAATAAAACACTGAAGTGTGGACTTTAAGCCCATGTGCTGCCTCATTACTGCGTCCCTGCCGCTGCCTACCACAGCAAATCCCTACAATTGGTGGAGAATGCGGGCATTGCAGTGAGGCCGGTGCAGTTTTTTCTTGTTTTACTCTGGACTTCAGTTTATGTCCTGGGTTAAAAGCGTGGCGCAGATTCAGTCGGAAATGTTTGCCAAAATTGAGTCCATGTTAAAAGGGCTTATGGAGGCCATGCGACAACAGCAGCTGGCTACACAGCAGCAGCAGGAGGCCCTGCGTCAGCAGCAGCAGCAACAACAGGAGGCTATGCGACAGCAACAGCAGCAGGAGGCTAGGCAGCAGCAGCTGTTAGTGAATCAACAGCAGCAGGAAACCAATTGACTGCTGATACAGCACATCATGACCTTGCAGACAACCGGGCCACTGAGGGGTATTCATGATGTCCGGAAAGCGGTTCTTGCAGCGATCCCCAAAATGGAGAAATTGGATGACGTTGTAACATACCTGAAGATTTCAAAAGAGTGGCCGAGAGGGAGAGACTACCCCGGGACCAATGGGCAGAAGTCATTGCTCCGTTTCTGGCTCCAGGACCTATGAAAGCATATCAAGATCTCTCCCCGGAGCAGATGGCGGACTACGCCATCATCAAGGGTGAGATACTGGCACGTCTTGGGGTAAATGTGTTAGTCCGGGCACAGCGGGTACACCAGTGGATGTTTAACCCCTCCAAGCCAGCCTGGTCCCAGTATTATAACTTGCTGCACTTACTGCAAAAGTTGTTGCAGCCAGAGATACTGACTCCCGCAGCCATGCTAGACCGCATAGTGTCTGATAAGTTTTGGAGGGCTTTACCCCACTCCATCCAATCATGGGTTGGTCAGGCGTCCCCTACTGATGCGCTCCAGGTGATGGACCTTATAGAACGATATGAGGCTACCAAAGAGATCCAGGGAGGGGCTCAGCAGAAGGCGGCAGGAAATTTCCCTAAATCCCCACCCTTGACCCGGCGAGGAGAGCCCAGAAAGCCCACTCATGACGTGTCTGGGGGAGAAAGGACCCCTATAGTCTGTTGGCAGTGCCAGGAGCCAGGCCATATGAGAGCTGACTGTCCCCGCTTAGCTGAGGCCATGGACACAAACTTTGGGTACCGCGTATCCCATTTTGCTGATCTGATTTGTGCAACTTGCACCCCGGAGGGTCCCAGTAATGGACATCTGTGTAAGATTGCTGTAGAGGGTACCCCAGCCGTGGCCCTACTAGACTTGAGGAGTCTCATGACTTTAGTACGAGCCAATCTGGTACAACCCAGTGAGTATACGGGACGAAGTATTAGGGTGTCGTGTTTACATGGGGACTCAAAAGACTATCCTACGGCACTAGTAGTAATAAATACACCAGTGGGGAGGCGGTGCCATGAAGTGGGGGTTGTATATGGTCTACATTATGAACTTATAGTGGGAAGAGACTTTCCTTTATTTTCTGTGCTATGGCCCACAGTGGACCCACCCAGTGGACAACTGCCGGCACTGGTGGCAACCAGGTTACATTCTCCTGCAGCGGGGCATGAACCTGGTGCCCCCGAGGAAAGGGTGCTGGTGGTTGGAGTAACCTCCCCTTCAGTGTCGGAGGGGAAAAACTGTCCCATAGAAGTGTTGGTCGGGGAGGGGGATGACTTAACGCCTGGACCTGAATTGTCAGACTTAAATGTCTCTGGGAACAATTTTGGTACAGCGCAACTCCGAGACCCTACTTTGCCTCGAGCTAGGGAAAATGTGCTGTTCATTAATGGAGAACCCCAACAACCGGGGGCAGCCACAGTGTTGCCACGCTTTGAGATGACTCATGACCTCTTGTATCGAGTCGAGAAGATATGTGGGGAAATGGTGGAGCAGTTGCTGGTTCCTCAGACATATCAGAGGCTGGTAATGGACCTAGCGCATGCGCATGTGTTGGGTGGGCATTTAGGCTAAAAGAAAACCCTAGACCAAATACTGCAGCGTTGTTATTGGCTAGGCATCCATGAAGAGGTCAACCGGTTTTGTAGTTCCTGTCCAGTGTGCCAGGTAACCAGTCCCCAGCCACACTTTGGGAATCCATTGGTACCTCTACCAATTATACAGGTGCCTTTCGAGAGGGTGGCAATGGATCTGGTAGGCCCCGTTAATAGGTCAACAAGGGGTCACCAACACATCCTCGTGGTTCTAGATTATGCCACCCGGTATCCTGAGGCAGTTCCTCTGCGCCACACGTCAGCTAAACTCATAGCAAAAGAACTCATGGGTATGTTCTTTCGGGTGGGGATTCCTAAAGAGATTCTAACAGACCAGGGAACCCCCTTCATGTCAAAGATCATGAAGGAACTCTGCCGCCTGTTAAACGTTAAGCAGTTGTGCACATCGGTCTATCATCTCCAAACAGATGGTCTAGTAGAAAGATTTAATAAGACCTTAAAGAGCATGCTAAAAAAAGCGGTTTCCAAAGATGGGAAAGACTTGGATCTCTTACTGCCATACTTATTGTTCGCAGTGCATGAGGTGCCTCAGGCATCTACAGGGTTCTCACCCTTCGAACGTTTGTATGGCAGACACCCCCGGGGGTTACTCGATATCGCCAAAGAGGCTTGGGAGAATCAACCAACCCCACACAAAAGCGTGTTAGAACATGTTGCTAAAATGGAGGAAGAATGGAGACAGTACTACCACTGGTCCGGGAACATATGGAGGCAGCCCAACAGTCTCTTAGTTGGGTCTACAACCCGGGGGGCGCAGGTAAGAACCTTTAGGCCGGGAGATCGGGTGTTGGTACTTGTGCCTACCATAGATAGCAAGTTCCTTGGAAGGTGGCAGGGGCCTTTTTAGATAATAGAGAAGGTAGGGCTAGTGACCTACAAAGTACTCCAACCAGGACGGAGGAAGCCAGAGCAGGTCTACCATGTTAATTTACTTAAACCTTGGAAAGATAGAGACCACCTTTGGGGGACAGTTCGCTGCCTGCTTTCCCTGTGTAGAGGGCTCCTTCTTCTCCAGGGAAGACGAATGGAGCCTTTCCCGCGGTAAGGTTGGCAGATACTTTGTCCCCTAAACAGGTTCAGGAGGCCCGGGAGTTCATTAGTCGAAACACAGATGTGTTCTCGGAGCTCCCCGGATGAACCACCTCAAAGGGATCCTGTCACCTACAAAATGCCTCCTAAGCTATCAAAACATGTCCCTGCAGCATCCTATCATCATTCTCACTCTCCTTTTGTCTCCTAAAAGCATCCTGTAAAAGTGCATAAAAACGTTTTAATACTTACTCATTAGTGATTATAATTAGCAGGGGCTATATTCTTAAGTCTCCAGGGCATGTTGTTTTGCAGTCTCGAGGATCCACCCTCTCTCTGTCTGTGCTGCTGTTATGTGCAGCTGAAGGCAGGACTAATGATTTGCATTCTGTGAGTGATAGAGAAGTGGGAGGGTAAAGCCTGCACAAGCAGAGCACACAGACAGAGAGAGGGTGGATCCTGGAGCCTGCAAAACAGCCTGCCCTGGTGACTAAAGAATATAACCCCTGCTAATTATAATCAGTAATGAGTAAGTATTAAAACGTTTTTATGCACTTTGACAGGATGCTTTTAGGAGACAAAAGGAGTGTGAGATTAGTGAATGGATGCTGCAAGGACATGTTTTCATAGCTTAGGAGGCGTTCTGGAGGTGACAGGATCCCTTTAATCCAAGCCATCTTGGAAGAAGTGAACACTATGCTACAGCTAGGTGTCATTGAAGAATCCCCAAGTGAGTGGGCTAGCCCAATAGTCATAATTCCAAAGCCAGACAGGACTCTACTGTTCTGCAATGACTTCCGAAAGCTTAATGAAGTTTCAAAATTTGACGCCAACCCCATGCCCCGAGTAGATGAGTTGATAGAGAGGTTTGGGCATGCACGGTACTTTTCAACCCTCGTTCTCACAAAAAGGTATTGGCAGGTGCCCCTAACAGAGGCAGCTAAGGAGAAAACAGCCTTTGTAACCCCCGTAGGCTTATCTCAGTATAAAGTCTTATCTTTTGGTTTGCGTGGTGCGCCGGCGACGTTCCAGCGGCTATTGGATATTGTTCTCCGCCCCTATTGCCGCTATGCCACAGCCTATTTAGACGATATTGTTGTGCACAGTGCAGACTGGGAAAGTCACATACCAAAAGTACAGGGAGTGATAGACTCCCTCTGAAAAGCAGGGCTAACCGCCAACCCCAAAAAATGTTCCATAGGGTTGGAGGAAGCTCGATAAGGGTTCGAGGAAGCCCGATGGTAATTAGGCTAGGGTCAGACCTGCGTCTTCCCTGAGCATGAGGAATCCGTTAACAACTTAGTGTCTGGCAGGAGCAGCAGATAGCATTAATGGCATGTAAAGCTATGCGCTGCCTGTCTACTCATCTCTATGGCAAGCGAATGCTTACCGAAGACGCCGGCTCCACAGACAATTCCCGGATATGCGCTTTTGCAGAGCGCACAAGAAATGCGGTTTGCATGCTGATAACACTATGCACTAAGCCTGCCAGTGACTACGTTTTAAGTGGATCCAGCAGGCTGAGGCCTTAGATTGATTAAAAAAACCTGAGTTCTGAAGAGTACTGAAATGTAGAGCCTGAAAATTTTGTTGATATTATGTGTGTAAATTAAAATAGTTTCAAGCGGAGTATTCTACTGGCACCACATTCTCTGTACAAAGGGAACTTGTCTTTGTGTGAGAGAAACTACAGAGGCTCGACACCATCCTGCAGACTATGGATGCCCATCTGACCACCCCACATGCAGCAGATCCAGCAACTGCAACTACTTAGGTCACCAGCCTTCAGTAAGAGCTCACTCGACAGCACGAGAAACAAGGCCGAGTCCTGGATTATCTGGTATTGGTGGATGAGCGCCTTACGGCCCTGTAGTTCACTGCAAATCAAGCCTTGCTCCAGGCAGTAGTTTGTGATCCAGTCGCACTACCTGTGTCCACGCCTGCACCTTGTCTCTGCAAACCATCTTGTGTCCCAAATTGTGCAGGGGTTTCCTCAACCTGTGCCAACTGCAGTTTAAATTACTGCTGCAGAAATATCCCACAGAGACTCAGCCAAATTGGCCTTCTAGCCTCTCACCTGATAGGAGAAGCCTTGCTCTGGATTAATCCCCTGCTGGAGAAAAATGTCCTGATTGTCCTCATTTTCAAAACTTCCTAGAGACATTCCATAAGATCTTTGATGATCCAGGTCGGGTTGCCTCCACCACCAAAGCACTGTTCAGCCACCAGCAGAGTGACCTCACTATGGGTCAGTATGTAATCCAATTCAGAACTTTGGTGTCTGAGCTGCAGCAGACTAAAAAAAACCTGATTGGGGGGTATTCAGGCAAGGATTAAAGAACAATTGGCAGGAAGTTAATTGTCTTCCACGGTGGATGATCTCATCTCTATTGCCATATGGATCGACCTGAGGTTTCAAGAGCAATCCAAGAGGAGTCGGAAGAAGAGACTCCCTCATCTGGCACCTTCTGGAGGTTTCACTCTCCTCGAACCCCACTCCCTGCCTCTCAGGCTGTTCCTGAGCCCATGGAGGTTGACTGTGTCAAGATGGCAAATCGGTGGCAGAAGGAGAGGTTTGCCAAGAACTTATGCCTATACTGCAACCTTTCTTCACCTCTCCTTCTCAGCCTACCGCAGTTACACACCCATGAACCAGTCCTAGATTGTCGTTCTGGGGACATCCTACAATGCAGACAGTCCTGTCATGACAAGTACATACCCTGCTGTCTCCATCCACATTGCCTGGCTTACCCTTGGCCTAATGGACATTTGCCAGCATATTCAACATGAATGAGGCAGAGACCCTTCTGCCACACAGGTTGTATGATTGTCCTATTGACCTCATTTCATGATCAATACCACCAAGATTTTGTGTATACTCCCTGTCTCCAGCTGAGACTGGCCTTAACCTGATCTCAGTAAAAAACAAGTATCCTCTCCATCTCATACCATGACTTTCCAATTGATTCCAAGGGGCCAGAATTTTTACCAAGCTGGATCTTCAAGGGGCCTATAGTTTGATCAGAATACACTTCGGGGATGACTTGAAAACTGACTTCAACACTCATGATGGGCACTATGAGTATTAAGTGATTCTTTTCAGTCTAAGCAATGCCCCGGGGGTATTTCAGGAGTTTGTCAATGACATCTTCCATGATCTTCTGTATACCTGTGTCATAGAATATCTGGACAACATCTTATTGTTCTCACCTGACCTGCCTACACACAGGAGAAATGTTTCTTTGGTTCTCCAAAGGCTGAGGGAAAGTTGCCTCTATTCAAAATTTGAGAAGTGCCTCTTTAAGCAATGATCTCTGCCATTCTTTGGCAACATTATTTCTGTCACTGGACTTGAGATGGATCCAAAGACGGTATCAGTGGTGCTCAAGTGGCCCTGTCCGGTCAGAATCAAAGCCATTCTGTGATTCTTGGGATTTGCAAATTATTATCACCAATTTATTTAGCATTTTTGTGCCCGAGTTCAGCCCATCACTGTCCTGACCTGCTAACCCTAAGGATTGGACTCCTGAAGCAGAGTCATCCTTTCTTGCTCTTGCGCATGCCTTCTCCTTTGCCCCAGCACTCCACAGGCCAGAAATTAACAGACAATTCTTCTTAGAAGAGCTGTGGCTGGACATACCCAGAAATTACTCACTGGCAAGATGTTGACCTGCGCTTTCGTCTCCAAGACTTTCTGAGCATGCAAGCGAAAGTATTTCATCGACGACCAAGAATTGCTGGCCATTAAGTTGGCATTAAAGGAGTGGTGATATCTGCAAGAGGTGCAGTTCATCCTGTCATCATTGACCACAAGAATCTGGCCTATTGTCAGTTTGCTCAAAAGTTAAACCCTTGCCATGCTCACTGTTCGCTGACCAGTTCAACTTTATCCTCTACTTCTGCCTGGCAGAGAAGAATGTTAAAGGGTTGAACCCCGAAACATCATTGAACCCTGCAAAATGCTCATGGTACTCATGGTAGCTCCAGTCAAGTCTGTCACTGCTCCAACCTGGCAAAACTCTAGGGGGACAAAAAGTGAGTGTTGCAGTGGGGCCATTACTCCAAAGTAGCTGGTCATGCCAAGCATAAAAAAATCTATGCAGCTTATTAGGTGACAATACTGGTGGCCATCTCTATGCTAGGATGTTGGACTACGTCATATGCCCAAAAAACTTCCTGCCAGACGTTTCCTGCCTCTGACGATTTGGCCTCTTCATGGCAACATATCAACATGGACTTCATTATTCTTCCACAAACTTGTCTTTCATCTGCACCAAAGCTGGCAGAACTCTTTGTTGAACACATTCTCTGTCTTCACAGCTTGCCGCTCCATATTGTGTCTGATAGAGGGATGCAGTTCATCTTTAGGTTCTGGCAGTCCCTCTGCAAGTTGTTGGACTACGTTTTAGACTTCTCCTTGGCCTACCACCTGCAATCCATTGTTTAAGTTGAACATGGGAATCAAGTCTTTACTAACTACTTGCAACACTTCATGAACAGAAATCACAATGACTGGGTCTTGCTGCTGATTTGGTGGAGTTCTCCTATAACAACCATGTTTGTGAGCTCTCTAACAATTTTCTTATTTTCATTGTTTATGTGCAACATCCTTGGACTTCGACTCCAGTAACTCTCTCTTCCGGTAATCCGGTGGCCGAAGTTTTTGCCAACGATTTCTTCAAGATATGGGAACAGACCGAAGTCTCCTTGAAGCATGCAGCTGCCAAAATGAAGGACCATTATGATAAGAGATGTCTAGACCCTCCACCATTCCGGCTTGGAGATAAGATATGGCTCTCTTCTAGGCATATTATCTTAAGATCCCCTCCTTCAAACTGGATACTTCGTATAGCAAGGTTCTTCAGATGATAAATGAGGTGTCTCACAGACTGAGACTTCCTGCCTCCATGTGGGTCCACAACTCCTTTCATATCTCCCTCCTGAAAACTGTCACTCTTGGTGACTACTTCCAGGATACAAGTATGTGTCCTTCTCCAGTCAGCGCTGAGGATGTATTTGAAGTGAAGGACGTCCTGGCCATGAAAAAAAAAGGAAACTGGACTCTTTTCTTGGTCGATTGGAAGGGATTCGGCTCGGAGGACAGATCTTGGGAGTGCGAGGATAAACAATGCTCCTCTTTTCCTAGAGAAGTTCCTGGATCACCTGAAAAAGAGAGGGCATAAGGAGGGGGTACTATTATGCTCCTGACCATAGGGCTGGTCTCCACTGGGCAGAAAGGCAGGTGCCAATCATGAAGTTCCATATGGTCTGCCCTTTCTGCTTTGACTACAGGACCGATCTCCACTAGGCAGGAAGACCAGTGCCCATTGCATAGTCTCACATGATCTACTCATCCCTGTGCCATGTTTTCTGCACTATGCCTGCAGTCCCACACTGCTTCCTAGCTCCCCATCGGCTTCTTTCTCCTCCCAGAGCCTGCATCTTCTGAGCAGGGCCACTGGGAGCGCACTTAGGCAGCGCATGCTACACACTTTTTAGACTTAATGGCCAGTACACCTTAAAACAGAAGTGTCTCTCAACCTATTGCTGAGAGACTTTGTGTATATAAGTCACCTTCCCTTAATTGGGGGTGCCTGAGCAACATCTTCATTCACTGTTTGCATTGCTATTTCTTAAGTCCCCTTGTCCCGTACTTTACATTGTCCCAGTCCCTTTTTCTCCTGTTCCTTGCATCATGTTACCAATGTGTTATTTAACCACAGAGTCTACTATGTCTGCACTGAACTCACTATGCCTGCAGATAGCCTGCCACATCTGTTCTGAGTCCACTGCACTGCATGTGCTGCTCCTCTGGGATTCATAGTAGTGTCTAAATGGATAGACAAAAGAAGTTGCTTATGGTATAAAGCTACTTTCACACGGCATAATTTGTGATCCGTGTCTATCCATTTTAAAATTGATGGCCACTGATCAGTTTTGGCCTCCCATGTATCCATATGGGCACGGATAGGACCTAAAGTGGCCATCTGTGTGTGTCAGGTTTGTCACTGATCCGTTTGGGTCACGTTTTTTCATGCATCCAGAATCTTAAACTATTCCGATTTAGATTCTTGGCTGCCTTGAAAAAACACTGACAGCAATGTATAGACATGGATCCGTATCTGTCCGCATCAAATAACATGGTATTTTATGGAGGAAGGATTCATCTGGATCCGTGAAAAAAACAGATCAGTTTTGCTGTACTGAGCATGCTCAGAAGCAAGGTACAGCTCCTCCTACACCTATCTTTGCTAACTGATGACGGATCCGTCAAAAAAAATGTTGGCACAGATCCATGCCTGTCCGTGTGATCCTTGAAATTCAAGGAACCACATGGATGTGAAAATTATGCATTGTGAAGGCAGTCTAACACAACCTACATCTGCTGTAAATGGAACTGACTAAGCTCCTGCGAATGCTTCACCCACATGCACTCAATATGTGATGTCCAAGGATAACTTATGTCGTGAAGGGGTTAAATGGTGTTTCAATTTTAACACATCCATTCGGAGTGTGCTATGTAAGTTGCAGTCTATAAAAGTATGGCAGTTTAACTATGCTACTTGAACTTATCAGTTTCAAAGACTTTGTCCTAAGCCTTGTCAAGAGACTGAAAAATGCAGTATTTTCAGCATCTGTCATTTTATATCCTTCACTATACATGTTATTGCTTTTTGTCATGATGCCCTTAAAATTTAGAAAGATGTCTGTGATGTCCTTTAAAACGCTTTTCATTGAGCAAAAAGGAGCTTCATAAAATCTACTATATAATCTTCTAATGTTCTCAGTCTGTCACAAAAATCACGTGCCAGCTCTCATTGGTTGCCGCCAGCTGCGTCAACCAATGAGCGCAGTATATGCAAAACAGCAAAACAGCGCGATTTAGGCCCCACAGACACGCCGTGCTGTCAGCTTCCTCCTGCCCACACCCGCCCACTCCATTCCGCATCGCTCTCACCCACACCCGGTCATTGTCGCCCCCTCCAGCTCCATTATGCCACTGTGCACGTCACTTCAGCCCGCCTATCACATGACCCGCTCATTACCTGCTGTAGCTTCCAGTGGCAATGACCGGGTGCGGGTGAGACCAGAGCGGCGGAGAGAGGGGATCCACGTGTGCTGACCACTGAGCCTCCATTCTGCGCTGACCATCCAGCCTCAATTCTGTGCTGACCACCCAGCCTCCATCCTGTGCTGAATATCCACCCTCCATCCAGCACTGACCACCCAGCCTCCATCATGCGCTGACCACCCAACCTTCATACTGCGCTGACCACTGAGCCTCCATCCTGCGCTGACCAATGAGCCTCCATCCTGCACTGACCACCCAGCCTCCATCCTGCGCTGACCACCCAGCCCCATCCTGCACTGAACACTGAACCTCCATACTGTGCTGACCACCCAGCCTCCATCCTGCACTGACCACTGAGCCTCCGTCCTGCGCTGAACACTGAGCCTCCATCCTGTGCTGACCACTGAGCCTCCATCCTGTGTTTTGACCACGGAGCCTCCATCCTGCGCTGACCACTTTGCCTCCATCCTGCACTGACCTTTCTGCCTCCATCCTGCACTGACCAGTGAGCCTCCATTCTGTGCTGACCACTGAGCCTCCATCAGTGCTGACCACTGCACCTCAATCCTGTGTTGACCACTCTGCCTCCATCCTGCGCTGACTACTGAGCCTCCATCCTGCGCTGACCACTGAGCCTCCATCTGCACTGACCATTGAGCCTCCATCCTGCACTGACCACTCTGCCTCCATCCTGTACTGACTACTGAGCCTCCATCCTGTGCTGACCACTGTGCCTTCATCCTGCACTGACCACTGCTCCTCCATCCTGTGCTGACCACTCTGCCTCCATCCTGCGCTGACCACCGAGCCTCCATGCTGCGCTGACCACTCGGCCTCCATCCTGCCTGACCACTTGCCCTCCATCCTGCACTGACCACTTGGCCTCCATCCTGCACTGACAACTTGGCCTCTATCCTGCGCTGACCACTCGGCCTCTATCCTGCACTGACAACTCGGCCTCCACCCTGCGCTGACCACCTGGCCTCCATCCTGCACTGACAACCACACCAGCCTCCATCCTGCACTGACCTCTCAGCCTCCATCCTGTGCTGACCACTCGGTCTCCATCCTGCGCTCACCACTCTGCCCCATCCTGTGCTGACCACTGAGCCTCCATCCTGTGCTGACCACTCAGCCTTCATCCTGCACTGACCACTCTGCCTCCATCCTGCGCTGACCATTCTGCCTCCATCCTGTGCTGACCACTGAGCCTTCATTCTGTGATGACTACTCAGCATCCATCCTGCATTGACCACTGAGCCACCATCCTGCACTGACCACTCTGTCTCCATCCTGTGCTGACCACTCTGCCTCCATCCTGCGCTGACCACTCTGCCTCCATCCTGCACTGACCACTGAGCTCACATCCTGTGCTGACCACTGTGCCTCCATCCTGCGCTGACCACTCTGCCTTCATCCTGCACTAACCACTCTGCCTTTGCACTGTGCTGACCACTAAGCCTCCATCCTGCGCTGACCACTCAGCCCCCATCCTGCGCTGACCACTTTGCCTCCATCCTGTGCTGACCACTGAGCGTCCATCCTGTGCTGACCACACAGCCTCCATCCTGCGTTGACCACTGAGCCTCCATCCTGCGCTGACCACTCTTGCCTCCATCCTGCGCTGACCACTCTGCCTCTGCACTGTGCTGACCACTGAGCCTCCATCCTGTGCTGACCTCTGTGCCTCCATCCTGCACTGACCACTCTGCCGCCATCCTGCGCTGACCACTCTGCCCTGCACTGTGCTGACCACTAAGCCTCCATCCTGCGATGACCACTCAGCTCCATCCTGTGCTGACCACTCTGCCTCCATCCTGTGCTGACCACTGAGCCTCCATCCTGTGCTGACCTCTGTGCCTCCATCCTGCGCTGACCACTCTGCCGCTATCCTGCGCTGACCACTCTGCCTCCATCCTGTGCTGACTACTGAGCCTCCATCCTGCACTGACCACTGCGCCTCCATCCTGTGCTGACCACTCTGCCGCCATCCTGCGCTGACCACTCTGCCTCTGCACTGTGCTGACCACAATCCTCCATCCTGCGCTGACCACTGAGCCTCTGCACTGTGCTACCACACTGAGCCTCAATCCTGTGCTGACCTCTGTACCTCCATCCTGCGCTGACCACTCTGCCTCCATCCTGTGCTGACCACTCAGCCTCCATCCGGCGTTGACCACTGAGCCTCCATCCTGTGCTGACCACTCTGCCTCCATCCTGTGTTTTGACCACTGAGCCTCCATCCTGCGCTGACCACTTTGCCTCCATCCTGCGCTGACCATCTTTGCCTCCATCCTGCGCTGACCAGTGAGCCTCCATCCTGCGCTGACCACTGAGCCTCCATCCTGTGCTAACCACCCAGTCTCCATCCTGCGTGACACTGAGCCTCCATCCTGCGCTGACCACCCAGTCTCCATTCTGCCCTCACCACCAGCCTCCATTCTGTGCTGACCACTGAGCCTCCATCCAGTGCTGACCACTGCGCCTCAATCCTGTGCTGACCACTCTGCCTCCATCCTGCGCTGACCACGAGCCTCTCCATGCTGCGCTGACCACTCGGCCTCCATCCTTCCTGACCATCTGGCCTCCATCTGCACTAACCACTTGGCCTCCATCTGCACTGGACCACTCAGCCTCCATCTGCACTGACCACCCAGCCTCCATCCTGCACTGACCACTCGGCCTCCATCCTGCGCTGACCACTCTGCTTCATCCTGCGCTCACCACTCTGCCTCCATCCTGCGCTCTCCACTGAGCCTTTATTCTGCGCTCACCACTGAGCCTCCATCCTTTGCTCACCATTCTCACTCCATCCTGCGCTCACCACTCTGCCTCCATCCTGCTCTGACCACTCTGCCTCTGCACTGTGCTGACCACTAAGCCTCCATCTTGCGATGACCACTCAGCCCCCATCCTGTGCTGACCACTCTGCCTCCATCCTGTGCTGACCACTGAGCCTCCATCCTGTGCTGACCACTGAGCCTCCATCCTGCGTTGACCACTGAGCCTCCATCCTGCGCTGACCACTGTGCCTCCATCCTGCGCTGACCACTCTGCCTCCATCCTGCGCTGACCACTGAGCCTCTGCACTGTGCTAACCACTGAGCCTCAATCCTGTGCTGACTTCTGTACCTCCATCCTGCGCTGACCACTCTGCCTCCATCCTGTGCTGACCACTCAGCCTCCATCCGGCGTTGACCACTGAGCCTCCATCCTGTGCTGACCACTCTGCCTCCATCCTGTGTTTTGACCACTGAGCCTCCATCCTGCGCTGACCACTTTGCCTCCATCCTGCGCTGACCTCTTTGCCTCCATCCTGCGCTGACCAGTGAGCCTCCATCCTGCGCTGACCACTGAGCCTCCATCCTGTGCTAACCACCCAGTCTCCATCCTGTGCTGACCACTGAGCCTCCATCCTGCGCTGACCACCCAGTCTCCATTCTGCCCTCACCACCCAGCCTCCATTCTGTGCTGACCACTGAGCCTCCATCCAGTGCTGACCACTGCGCCTCAATCCTGTGCTGACCACTCTGCCTCCATCCTGCGCTGACCACCGAGCCTCCATGCTGCGCTGACCACTCGGCCTCCATCCTGCCCTGACCACTTGGCCTCCATCCTGCACTAACCACTTGGCCTCCATCCTGCACTGACCACTCAGCCTCCATCCTGCGCTGACCACCCAGCCTCCATCCTGCACTGACCACTCGGCCTCCATCCTGCGCTGACCACTCTGCTTCATCCTGCGCTCACCACTCTGCCTCCATCCTGCGCTCTCCACTGAGCCTTTATTCTGCGCTCACCACTGAGCCTCCATCCTTTGCTCACCATTCTCACTCCATCCTGCGCTCACCACTCTGCCTCCATCCTGCTCTGCCACTCTGCCTCCTTCCTACACTGACCACTCTGCCTCCATCCTGCGCTGACCACTGTGCCTTCATCCTGAGCTGACCACTCTGCCTCCATCCTGCGCTGACCACTCTGCCTCTGCACTGTGCTGACTACTGAGCCTCCATCCTGTGCTGACCTCTGTGCCTCCATCCTGCGCTGACCACTCTGCCTCCATCCTGTGCTGACCACTCTGCCTCTGCACTGTGCTGACCACTAAGCCTCCATCCTACGATGACCACTCAGCCCCCATCCTGCGCTGACCACTCTGCCTCCATCCTGTGCTGACCACTGAGCCTCCATCCTGCGCTGACCACTCTGCCTCCATCCTGTGTTTTGACCACTGAGCCTCCATCCTGCGCTGACCACTCTGCCTCCATCCTGTGCTCACCACTCTGCCTCCATCCTGCTCTGCCACTCTGCCTCCTTCCTACACTGACCACTCTGCTTCCATCCTGCGCTGACCACTCTGCCTCCATCCTGGGCTGACCACGCTGCCTCCATCCTACACTGACCACTCTGCCTCCATCCTGCACTGACCACTAAGCCACCGCGCAATGCTAACCATTGAGCAACCATATACTGTGCTAACCACTGAGCCACCATATACTTTGCTAAACACTGAGCCACCGCGCAGTGCTAACCACTGAGCCACCGCGCAGTGCTAACCACTGAGCCACCATACAGTGCTAACCACTGACCCACCATACAGTGCTAACCACTGAGCCACCATACAGTGCTAACCACTGACCCACCGTACAGTGCTAACCACTGAGCCACCATACAGTGCTAACCGCTGACCCACCGTACAGTGCTTACCACTGAGCAACCATACAGTGCTAACCACTGAGCCACCGTACAGTGCTAACCACTGAGCCACCATACTGTGCTAACCAATGAGCCACCATACAGTGCTAACAACTGAGCCACCGTACAATGCTAACCACTGAGCCACCATACTGTGCTAAGCACTGAGCCACCGTGCAGTGCTAACCATTGATCCACCATACAGTGCTAACCACTGAACCACCGTACAGTGCTAACCATTGAGCCACCATACTGTGCTAATCACTGAGCCACCATACTGTGCTAACCACTGAGCCACTGTACAGTGCTAGCCACTCAGTCACAATAATGTGCTAACCACTGAGCCACCATATACATTGCTAACCACTGAGCCACCATATACAGTGCTAACCACTGAGCCACCATACAGTGCCGATCACTGAGTCATCGTATACAGTGCTAACCATTGAGCCACTGTATACAGTGCTAACTACTGAGCCACATTACTGTTCTAATTATTGAGCATTACAGTGCCAACCACTGAGGCTCCATATACAGTGCTAACTACTGAGGCAGCGTGTACACCGGCAATATACAGTGCTAACCACTGAGCCACACATATACAATGCCTAACCACTCGCTGAGCCACCATCTACTATATAATTGCCTAATCGTGTCTGTCTGAGGCCAAAATCGTGCACCAGCGCTCATTGGCACAACGTATACATAACAGCGCAATTTTGGCCTCACAGACACACCGCGCTGTCAGCCTCCTCCTACCCGCACCCGCCTGCTGGAGCAGGTGCACCCACCTCTGGCCCCCTCTAGCCCACCACTGCCACCCGGTCTCCCGTCTCCCTCCTCCTAACCGCTACATCCTCCCCCCCATGCTTTGTCCCCCACCCCCCGTTCCGCTTCCCCCTGCTGCTCCATTATCCCCTCCCCGCTTCATTCCCCTCCTACCCCCCGCCGCCATTCACACCCTCTCCCTGTCACTCCATTTCCCCCCTCCATACCGGCCCGGTCTCACCCATCACCGATGGAAGGTGAAGCTGGAAATGAGCGGGTCATGTGACAGGCTCTGTGCACTTCAGCCCACCTTTCACATGACCGCTCATTCTCGACTCAAGCATCCATCGGCGATGGTTGAGACCGGGTGAGACCGAAGGGGGAATGTGTGTAGGTGTGTGTAGGTGTGTGTATGTAGGTGTGTGTGTGTGTAGGTGTGGTGTGTAGGTGTGTGGGGAAGGTGTGTGTGTGTCCACTGAGCTGTTGTATACTGTGCTGTCGACTCACCCACCATATACTGTGCTGTCCACTCACCCACGATATACTGTGCTGTCCACTCACCTGCCATATACTGTGCTGTCCACTCACTCGCCGTATACTGTGATGTCCACTCACCTGCTGTATACTGTGCTGTCCACTCACCCGCAGTACACTGTGCTGTCCACTCACCCGCCGTATACTGTGCTGTCCACTCACCCACCGTACACTGTGCTGTTCACTCATCTGCCGTACACTGTGCTGTCCACTCACCCACCATATACTCTGCTGTCCACTCACCCGCCGTTACTGTGCTGTCCACTCACCTGCCGTATACTCTGCTGTCCACTCACCCGCCATATACTGTGCTGTCCACTCACTCGCCTTATACTGTGCTGTCCACTCACCCGCTGTATACTGTGCTGTCCACTCACCTGCTGTATACTGTGCTGTCCACTCACCCGCCGTATACTCTGCTAACCACTGAGCCGCTGTAAACTCTGCTAACCACTTAGCGCCGTATACTCTGCGAAGCACTCTGCTGCAGGCAGGAGGGGGCCTGGGAACAGCGGCCAGGTGCTGGCACGTGGGCCCCCCCGAGGGCCCTCCCCGGCCCCTCCTGCCTGGACCTGGCCTGCTGTTCCCCAGCTCCCTCCTGCCCGGACCTGGCCCTGTTTCCCAGCCCCCTCCTGCCCGAACCCGGCTGCTGTCCCCCTGTCCCCCTCCTGTCCGCACCCGCCGCTGTCCCCCAGTCCCCTCCTACCCACACCCGCCCGCTCTTCCCCGGCCCCCTCCTGCCCGCACCCAGCCGCACTACTCCGCCCCCTCCTGCCCTGCACCCGGCCTCTCTTACCCGGCCCCCTCCTGCCCGCTGTTCCCCTGCGCCCTCCTGCTCGCACCCGGTCACTGTCCCCCGACCCCTCTCCTGACTGCACCCACCCGCTGTCCCCTCCTGGACTCCGACACCGCTGCACGCTGGCACCACTGCATATCGGTACTGCTGTAGGTATCTACTATATAATTGTCTACTTCTGTCTGTTTGTCTGTAACGCAAATCCAGTGTCGCTGATTGGTCAGGCCAGCCGCCTGCGACCAATCAGCAACAGGGTCAGTCCGTCCGCAAATTGGCGCGGGATTTGAACCACGCTTCACTGATTGGTTGTGCCCGGCCGGTCGCGAGCAATCAGCGATATTGGTGCAGGATTTAAACCATGGTTCGCTGATTGGTTGTGCCCGGCCGGCCGGTTCGCCAGCAATTCAGCGATATTGGCGCAGGATTTAAACCCAGCTTCCCTTTGTATTATTCTTAAATCTTCATAAATAGACTACATACATAGTCTAGAATACTCGATGAGTTAGAATCGGGCCAGGGGCCACCATCTAGTAATATATATTGTGCTAGAAAACCTTAATAAATTGTATTCTATATCAAGGAACTCAGTCCAAAACTGCCATGCCTCAGCTGAAAATATTGGCATGCAAACTCATAGACACTAAATTATGGTATACTATCAGAGACTGCTGCTCTTACATGTTCTTTCAATTTTTGTGGTATCAACAAAGGGAAGGAGGGGTCAACCCATATGACAAAAAGGAGAAGAAAATGACTGATAGTGCTGCTGCTATATATGTGAACTTGAAGTAGTTGATATCTAAGAGATGGTTCAAAAGATTTATTGCGAGAACTGAAACGTGTTTCATACCTAAAACCCTTTTTGTTCAGGCAGCACAAGTTCCAGTTCTTACAGTATTATATACAACATATACAGAAATGAAGACAAATTCACTGCAGAAAGGGAGACAATACAATTGCTATAGTCCATAAGAAAGGAAATGCTGCTTCTGGAATTGGAGGGGATTACTTTCTTGGGTATTGTAAAGGATACTATTAATAGAAGCAATAATAGCTGTGAGAAATAATGTTGTTAGAGAGCAGCATGAACTCTAACAATAAGGAGTGATTAGTCAGTGTAAAAAAGGTTATGTTAAACTAAGGTTACATGAAAAAAATAGCACACATGAAAAATCCAATGTGAACAGACATTGAACAGATCCACTGCCTTGTACAAGAAAAATGGCCAAATTAAAAATGTACATTTCTTTCCAGACACAGCCATCTACTATATAATTGCTTAATTGTGTCTGTCACGGAAATCGCACGCCAGCGCTCATTGGTCGCTGGCAGCCGCAGCGACCAATAAGCGCTGCGTTGCAAAAGAGCCCCGCGCATTCAAAATTCGTGCCACGGTTCATGTTCTGCCGTACAGAGGTCCGCGGAGATCCAGCAGGGAGATGACCGGCGTCAGCCGGTCATCTCCTGGCTGGCTTGCCGCGGACCTCTGTGTGGCAGTAGATGAGCCACGGTTACCTGCCACACAGAGGTCCGCAGCGAGCCAGGCGGGAGATCACCGGCATCAGCCAAGCCGCGCTACTTCTCTGACTGGTCGCTGCTGCCAGTGGCGACCAATCAGTGGAGCGGCGCGGCGAGAGATATGAATCCCGCGCTGCTGATTGGTCACCCCTGTCAGGGGTGACCAATCAGCAGCGAGGGATTGAAATCCCCCGCCAAGCCACGCTGCTTCTCTGACTGGTTGCCACTGCTGGCAGTGACCAATCAGCAGTACGGCGTGGCTTGACGGGAAATATGAATCCTGCGCCACTGATGGGTCGCCACTGTCAGCGGTGACCAATCAGCGGCGCGGGATTCAAATTCCCCGCCAAGCCGCGCTACTTCTCTGATTGGTTGCCGCTGCAACCAGAGAAGTAGCGCGGCTTGGCGGGGGATTTGAATCCTGCGCCGCTGATTGGTCGGAGGAGCTGTGACAGGAGGATCGGGGACAGGAGGAGCAGTGACAGGAGGAGCGGGGACAGGAGGAGAGACAGAGGAGCTGTGACAGGAGGAGAGATGGAGGAGCAGTGACAGGAGGAGAGAATGGAAGAGCGAGGACAGGAGGAGATGGAGGAGCGATGACAGGAGGAGAGATGGAGGAGCGGGGACAGGAGGAGCGGTGACAGGAGGAGAGATGGAGGAGGGGTGACAGGAGAAGCGGTGACAGGAGCCGTGACAGGAGGAGAGAGGACAGGAGGAGCAGTGAGATGAGGAGAGATGGAGGAGTGGTGACAGGAGAAGCGGTGACAGGAGGAGCGGTGACAGGAGGAGAGAGGACAGGAGAAGCGGTGACAGGAGGAGCAGTGACAGGAGGAACGGTGACAGAAGGAGAGACAGAGGAGTGGGGACAGGAGGAGCGGTGACAGGAGGAGCGATGACAGGAAGAGTGGTGACAGGAGGAGTGGTGACAGGAGGAGAGGGTACAGGAGGAGCGATGGACAAGCGGTGACAGGAGGAGAGGGGACAGAAGGAGTGGGGACAGGAGGAACGGTGACAGAAGGAGAGACAGAGGAGTGGGGACAGGAGGAGCGGTGAAAGGAGGAGTGGTGACAGGAGGAGCGGGTAAAGGAGGAGCGATGGACAAGCGGTGACAAGAGGAGAGGGGACAGGAGGAGAGATGGAGGAGCAGAGACCGGAGGAGAGATGGAGCAGTGGGGACAGGAGGAGCGGTGACATTGGGAGTAGTGGACAAGCAGTGACAGGAGGAAAGACGGAGGAGTGGGGACTGGAGGAGCAGTAACAGGAGCAGTGGTGACAGGAGGAGTGGTGACAGGAGGAGCGATGAACAAGCAGTGAGAGGAGGAGAGATTGAGGAGTGGTGACAAAAGAAGTGGTGACAGGAGGAGTGGGGACAGGAGGAGTAGTGAGAGGAGGAGAGATGGAGGAGCGGAGACAGGAGGAGCAGTGAAAGGAGGAGCAGTGACAGGAGGAGTGGTGACAGCAGGAGTGGTGGCAGGAGGAGCGATGGATGAGAGGTGACAGGAGGAGAGACAGAGTATTGGTGACAGTAGGAGAGATGGAGGAGCGGAGACAGGAGGAGAGACAGAGGAGCGGTGACAGGAGGAGAGATTAAGGAGCTGTGACAGGAGGAGAGAGGACAGGAGGAGCAGTGAGATGAGGAGAGATGGAGGAGCGGGGACAGGAGGAGCGGTGACAGAAGGAGATATAGAGGAGTGGGGACAGGAGGAGCAGTGACAGGAGGAGAGACAGAGGAGCGGTGACAGGAGGAGCGATGACAGGAGGAGTGGTGACAGGAGGAGAGGGGACAGGAGGAGAGACGGAGGAGCAGTGACAGGAGGAGAGATGGAGAATCAATGACAAGAGGAAAGATGGAGGAGTGGGGACTGGAGGAGCGGAAACAGGAGCAGTGGTGGCAGGAGGAGCGGTGACAGGAGGAGGGATGAACGAGCAGTGGGATGAGAGATTGAGGAGTGGTGACAAAAGGAGCGGTGACAGGAGGAGTGGGGACAGGAGGAGAGATGGAGGATCGGGGACAGAAGGAGCAGTGACAGGGGGAGCGGTGACAGGAGGAGTGGTGACAGGAGGAGCGGTGGCAGGAGGAGCGATGGACGAGCGGTGACAGGAGGAGAGACAGAGGAGTGGTGACAGGAGGAGAGACTGAGGAGCGGTGACAGGAGGAGAGATGGAGGAGCGGGGACAGAAGGAGCGGTGACAAGAGGAGAGATGAAGGAGCGGGGACAGGAGGAGCGGAGACAGGAGGAAAGATGAAGGAGCGGGGACAGGAGGAGAGAGGAAGGAGCGGTGACAGGAGGAGAGGTGACAGGATGAGATATAGGAGCGGGGACAGGAGGAGCGGTGACAGGAGAGACAGAGGAGCGGTGACAGGAGGAGTGGTGACAGGAGGAGCTGTGACAGGAGGAGTGGTGACAGGAGGAGCGGTGACAGGAGGAGCGATGGATGAGCAGTGACAGGAGGAAAGACGGAGGAGTGGTGACAGTAGGAGCGGTGACAGGGGAGCGGGGACAGGAGGAGAGACGGAGGAGCGGTGACAGGAGAGACAGAGGAGAGGTGACAGGAGGAGAGATGGAGGAGTGGTGACAGGAGGAGCAGTGTAGTTCACACACGTTGACTGAACAAGTTCTGTCAGTCACAGTATGTAAACTACACATATATTCTAGAATACCCGATGCGTTATAATCGGGCCACCATCTAATGTTTAATAAAACCATTAAAAACCTGGAATGAACATGTTAAACAGTGAGATCACTTTGATACATTTTGAAAAATGTTCAACCCTTTGCACATGGGATAACAATTATTTCCTATGTCAGCTGTAGTTGTAGGGGAAGCAGGCTCAGGAGGCAAACTTTTATGTGAATGGGGAAGTTAACAAACAAAACAACAGCTATTTGTCTGACACTAACCCACAGTGGATAGATCCCTCCAAGACTGTTGAAACACAGAAATTGAAGGTATGGTGTGGTATATGGGGTACAAATATAGTGGGACCATTCTTCATCAATGGAAACCTCAATGACACTGGATATCTGAATCATGTAGCAATTTCAGATATCCAGTGGCACTGAGGTTTCCATTGATGAAGAATGGCCCCACTATCTTTGTACCCCATATACCACACTATACCATACATTTTTGTGTTCTAACAGTCATGGAGGGATCTATCCACTGTGGGTTACTGTCAGACCAAAAGCGGTGGTTTTGTTTGTTAACTTCACCATTCACAAAAAAGTTTGCCTCATCCCTTATCTGAAGGCAATTGTCTATGCTGTGAAGATACAAGATGTGCAGCATCTGAAACAACACATACTGGAAGCCTGTGCTAGTATTTCTTCTGCAGTGTTGCTATCAGTGGGTCAGGAGTGGGAGAAGAGGGTTGCATTGACAAACCAATACAAAGGGCAGTACTTTGAACTAATTTTATAAGTGGTCATAAACTTGTAAATAGCTCATGAAGGAATAAAGGTATGTTAAAACCAAGCACACCATTGTTTTTCTTTTGAAATTCTCAATAAGTTTGATGTGAATGAAAGACAATCTCTTCTTTTTATTTCTTTATTTCTCACTTTTTATGTCTTTAAGATTTCTAATTGTGGACTATGGTGGATTCCCTGGACTACAGCAGATATGCATGGCTTTTTTCCTTCTTATAATACCATATATTGGTGAACCAGGGAAAGAGTCAGTGAGTCTTTTTTTAAATATTTTTTTTAGTATGTATCGTTCTTATTTTTCAATTACTGGGCTATTAATGGGGTGTCTGATCAACAACTCTCCATTACTAACATCAGGGCTTGATGCCAGCTAACACTACAAAGCAGACATCAATTCCTGATGAATCTCATTTTGTATGTCCTGCATATATACCATAAATTTCTAAGATAAGAATTATCCTTTTACATCAAAATAGCATCTGAAACAACACATACTGGAAGCCTGTGCTAGTATTTCTTCTGCAGTGTTGCTATCAGTGGGTCAGGAGTGGGAGAAGAGGGTTGCATTGACAAACCAATACAAAGGGCAGCACTTTGAACACATTTTATAAGTGGTCATAGACTTGTAAATAACTAATGAAAAAATACAGTTACATTAAAATCAAGCACACCATTGATTTTCTTATGAAATTCTCAATACGTTTGATGTGTCACATGACCCTCTTCCCATTGAAAAAAATAAAGTTGGATCCAAAATGGCCGACTTCAATATGACCACCATGGTCACCACCCATCTGGAAAGGTTTTCCCCCTCCCATATACTAATGTGCCACAAACAGGAAGTTGATATAACCAATCATTCCGATTTTTTTTAGGTGTATCCATATAAATGACACACCCTGTACAGATAAACAGGAAAGTAAAGTTTATCGGTGGAAAAAACCCCGCAAAAGGGGAAGACGCCCGTCGCGTGTTCCACCAGACTCGAGATCCTCCTCCTTGCAGTCAGGTGCATCCAATACTGGGAGTCCAGGGTCTGGGGAAGTGGAAACCTTGGTCTGGGTATAGCTGGACGAGTGGGAGTACTGCGCCTACAGCCCCCGAGAGCCAGTAAAAACGCACCTAATAAGATGCAGGTAGTGAATCTTTCCACTCACCAACTTTCCGACTCCCAGACTGAGGTACTTGCTTTGGGTCTGACATTTTCACGCACAAATTCTTTTAATTTTTTTTCAGCCGTAAAGGATTTACACCTGTTTGCAAGAAGGATAATCTTGAGAAAACTCCACCACAAAGACCCAACCTCTGATCCCCTGACCCCTATGGAGATGGATGTCTTAGCTGAATTAGAAGAGCTACAACTTGAGCACCCATGCACTACAGGTGTGTTTCCTAACAACCTTCTTCCCAAGTCTAGGAAGTTCCCCCCCTTGTCGGTCTGCCCTGCGGTAGACATGTTTATACGTCTAGTTGAGTCGGATCTCAAACAGGTCTCTTGCCGCCGTAAGTTTGATAATCTTACTCACAAACAGAGACAGGCGATTAAAGAGCTACAGGACCTGAAAGATGTGGTATTTAAGGCGGCCGACAAGAGTGGGAATATTGTTGTGTGGCCGGTGGCTCAATTCGAAAAAGAGGCTCTCAGACAGCTTCGAGATAAAACTACCTATAGTAAACTACATTCTAACCCCTTACCTGCTCATTTGTCTGAGTTGACAGCTATCTTTGATGGTGCTCTTGATCAGGGTTTGATTAACAAAAAGATGGCCGATGGTCTCTTGGTGTTGTTCCCCCATCTGCCCACGTTTTATCTGCTACCCAAGATCCACAAAGATGCCCTCAACCCTCCGGGACGTCCGATTGTGTCTGGGATAGGTGGTCTCTGCGAGCCAATCTGTAAATTTATTGATTACCATCTTAAGCCTTTGGTAGAGACCTTACCATCCTATCTCAAGGACACAACGGACGTCCTGAAGCGTGTTGATGGCATCTTTGTGGAATCTGATATGCTTTTGGTCACAGCTGACGTAGAATCCCTCTATATTTGCATTGGCCATACTGATGGCTTGAATGCGGTCCGCTTCTTCCTCGAATCTGGCGGTGTAGATGGTGCCCTTAGGGAGTTCATTCTACAGCTGCTCCGCTTCATCTTGACCCACAACACTTTCGTGTTTAAGTACTTCGTCTATTTACAGGAGCACTGCTATGGGCGTGGCCTGCGCGCCTTCGTACGCCAATCTCTTCCTCGGTTATTGGGAGAGATACATTTTTGGCGACGGAGGCGTGCGGGCCAGCGCCGAGGTGCAGTGCTGGATGCGCTATATAGACGACGTCCTTTTTGTGTGGCAAGGTTCGGCGGAGCAGCTTGATACGTTTATGCAAGAACTTAATATGAACTGTTACAATATCAGATTGACGTACAAGTGTGGTCCGGTAAAGATTGACTTCCTGGACGTCGTCCTGGAGGTGGATTGCTCCAGTCTGATTCAGACGGATGTCCACAGGAAGTCAACTTCCGTGAACTCCTTGTTACATGCTTCTTCTGGTCACAGTTCATCCACCATACGCGCCATCCCCACCGGCCAGTTTTTGAGGATGAGGCGGATCTGTTCAACCAAGGAGGGGTTCGAGCGTCAGTCCGTGGACCTCAAGCAAAGATTCAGAGATCGTGGTTATTCCAACAGGTGCATTAAACGTGGGTTCCAGAGGGCTGAACACACGCCGAGAGAACATTTGCTGAAACAAAAAATGAAAAAACCTGAGTTTGAACCGACACTGCGCTTTGTGGGTACTTATAACCATGAGTGGCAGACCATGTGGGACATTTTCAGGAGACACTGGGGGGTCCTACGTACCGATCCAACCTTGAGTAAATGTATCCCTAATAGACCTTTTATGACTCCACGACGCGCCAGAAACCTTGGTGATATGTTGGTCAACAGCCACTATGTGCCACATGTACCGAATCTCTTTGGGTCTCGGGGACCGATTTTGGGGTGTTACCCTTGTGGACATTGCGTCTCCTGCGCTAATGTGGAATGGGTGACCCATTTTCACTCGTCCGACGGCTCACGTAGATTTGAGATCAGGTACAGGATATCATGCTCATCCACATGTGGTATATTTTGCTAAATGTGCCTGTCCCCTGATCTACGTGGGTCTGACGTCGCGAGAATTAAGGGTACGCACACGCGAGCACGTTCGTGTCATCATCGCAGCGAAGAATGCAAAAGATCCCACAGTGCTCAAAACAATACCCAAGCACTTCTTTAAACATCATGGGTGCAACCCTGCTTCCTTCAAGGTCCGGGGAATTGATTTGGTGCATTGCGGTAATAGAGAGGGTGACCTAAAAAAGGTACTGGCCCGCCTGGAGACTAAATGGATCGTGACGTTGGGTACCCTTACCCCCAGTGGGCTTAATGAGAGTGTCTCCTATGGTCCTTATTTATGAGAGACAGTTCCTTATGCCATAAGCTGGTTTTCATTTTCCTGCCTTTTTCAGTTTTTAACTCTTCTTCCTGGTTCTATTTTTTAGGTTGTTTTTAAAATCACACACCTAGCCATACACCTCTATGGTGCACAAGCCTCCTTTCCTGCGTCCTTTGCCCTTGGATCACCATATGTGAAGCATACAAACTGGATTATGCTGTGACAGTGAGATGGAGATCGACCAATCCTATTACTGAAAGACTATTGCCTGAATTTTAGAGATCCTTTTACTTTGGGGATAGTTATATGATGATGAGGATCGATTATCCTGCTTCCTATCCTGATACAATACAGAATTTTTCCCTACCAGTTTGTTTTTAGTGTCCACATTAAGTCTGGGTGCTCCTAGATGGGCTGATTCCGCAGCTTTGGTCTGTGCTGCATCTCAGAGGCCGTGGTACCCGCCCACCGGCGCCGCCCCTCCGCCCAGCACACATGGTGACGCGTCCCTATGCTGGATGACAGCGCGGGCATGCGCGGTGAGCGGGAGCCGCCCTGGGCTTCAGCACACAGACTGCGCATGCGCACGACGCAACAGTGAACCCGGAAGTGCCTTACATCGCATCCGGGTCTCACAGTGCTATAAAGACACCGCTGGTGTCATGGCATGGTGTCCACTACTATCTACAGACCTCTCCCTGAGGAAGCTGTGTGGGCGAAACATATGTAGGGGCTTTAGGACCTACTCTCTCTCTCCCTGGTTTGCTCTCCCGCAGTTTTGACCACATAGGTATGATCCTTTGGATGCTTTACTATGCTCAGTTGTTACTGTGACTGTTGGTACTGTTATTTTTACTTTGGGTATAACTTTGTATGTACAACCTAGTCTTATACTCGTTCTGAGAATCAATAAGGTGGAAATTTCTACCAGAATGGTGCACTTTATTTATTCATTATGTGGTTCTCTGTAGTATCTGTACTATTGAAATACACCTTGTATGTACATTGTAAAACCTACATTTGTTCAGTAGTCAAGTACAACTGTTCTATATCTTGGTCTTAACATGTCGGTTGAGTTGCATCTCAGAGCCTCTGCTGTGTCACTTTTTATCACGCTTTTTTACACATGATTGAATAAAGATTTTTTTACTGCAATATACTCCATGTTTTCCTCCAGTTTATAAACACCCTGTACATGTAGCATGTAGCATGTACGGTTCTCAAATTAGACTAGTAAAACAGTTGTGCAAAAACAGACATGCACAATTAAATGTGTACATTTTCTGAACTTTTTCCTTTCCGAAAAATTACATATGTAATGCTACATAGGTATTCAGCTAAAAAGCAAACACTGAAAGCAGTGCAGATGTAAAGTTTTAATACGTGGTAAAACATATGTAAACATAAATATTTTGTGACACCTATAGTTTCTTAGGTAGACAGTCACAAGTTTAATGTCTATCCTTTCACACAAAAAGATAGCAAAAGAAATGAGAAGAAAAAAGTACACTCGATTGTCACAAGTAAGCACAGTATTTCTGGTTTATGGTGATTTCAGGTATTTTTATCTGTGAAAAATATTGCGGCTGCCTGACTTATGATTTCTAGCGCTTTCACTGTCAGGTCATTTTTTAGTATGATACTAATATTACCCTTGAATTGGGCCTGGGCAGACCTTTTAAAAACATGTAAAATCATTATTGTACCTTTTGAAGTTTCCATGTTATCACCATTGTCAGACCCTGCAGACAGCTGCTGCATTAGTCCTGTCCTTTAAAAGCAAAGAGGATTAGTCTTGGCTGTGTTAAACTGCCAAGTAGTTATGCACTCTCGCAGCAGTTTCCTCTTCCATCCTCCCCCTGCTTTCTATGCACTGTCGTTTCACTTTTAGGAGATCTATCCTGTTGAGGACAAAAGGAGAGAGGGATTGCAGGTCTGCTTTATCTTATCTAGACTCCATTTGTTTCTCAATAGCAGGCATTATGCTGTGACAGTTTCTGTGTTGTATTTGACCTCTTTCCTGGCTGCAGAAACAGAACAGAGAGGAGGGTACAGGCTCCCCCCCCCCACTGATATCCTGTGCTGTGATGTGACATTCATATTCATTGTATGGGGAGTGGACAGCAGAGAACTAAGTGAATCATTCACTGTGAGTGACAGATGGAATAAATCTCATTATTTGAAGTTTACAGAAGATAGGAGAGAAATATAAATAAAAGAAATACATAAATAGAGAAAGCTTAGAGAAAGGAATTAGAAAATGATAGCAGTTACATATGGATTTTTGACCTGACAGTTTTCCCTTAAGAAAAATAATGTGTAACTGTAATTGAAATGCAGCAGTCTCTCACTACTGCTGGCATCCCTCCCATATTTTTTTGTAGGAAGAAGTCAGCACCGGATATCCTTAAAATTGTTTTATACTTTATTCCAAATTCACAGCATTAAAATCACATACAGGGCATGCAGGCCCCACCTAGCTGTGACTTTGTAATAAAGAATAAACCAATTTTAATGATATCCGGTGCTCACTACTTCCTACAAAAAAACTTGTGAATATACTTGGATCCCAGCCAATGACATGCACCTGTGAATATATCTAAAGCATAAAGTGAGCTTTCGATTCCCTATTCCCCTTTTCTATATGTTCCCTCTCATATCTCTCCCACTATCAGTTTAATGTCTGTATTATTCAAAATCTACTACATTCATCTTCATTACTGCAATTGTACAAAACATTACTGTCTGGAGTATATGTTCAATTTTTAGGGTTTTCTCTTATCCATATGTATTCTCCAACACAAGATAAGGGAGAAATGAAGGGTAACATTCTGTAGTCACACCCACACACTACTAGTTCCCATACATACTTGAATTTCCTAACCGCACAACTAGCAACCGTAGCTCGGACCTGACTTCCTGAAAGGCCATTGACCTGTTTCTCGTTCTGCTTTCAGAATTAATATGTCTCTTATTTAGTTTGTTTAGAGTACTGTAGATCCCTCTAGTGGATGAACGTTTTATCACCATTAGCTTTTTGTCCTTTAATGCCTCCCATCCTCATCTATTTAGTGTTGCTTTGTGGGTACAAAGACTCCATTTTCTTCATGACTAAGGTACAATTGGCATTCACTATGTTATCCCTTCCTGATTGCATTGCTGGTAAGGAAGTTTATGTTCTAAACTGTTAAGTCAGCTGCATTTATTAGGCTAGATACAGGCTGAATTTGTAGATGTTGTATGTACATTACACAGCTATTTGTGATGTTTTATTTCACTGTTGCATTAATATATGTGCTGATTGTATGTATCCACTGTCCCTAGTTTCACCAAACACATTTACTGTAGTAACGTTCGATAAAGTGCACAGACTTCAAGGAAGACTCTGCTTATTGGATTACAGTAGATGCAGGTCAGGTTGCAAATAAACCTAAAGGTAACATATAGCTAGGAAGTGTTTATGAGATCGTTAAGGATATCGTTTCAATATTAAAGCTTGTAACGGTACCTTATGGCTGATGCAATCTTCTGATAATTGTAAAATAGTGGGTTTTTTTTTTGGTAATTCCCACAAATCGAATTGCTAATTATTTTCATTTGTTTCTTCTCACAAATTGTACAAAATGTAACATAAATTTGATTCAATCTCCCTAGTTATGAGTGACATGTTTGAGTAGTATAAGGCTACGTTCACACATAGCGTAATTCCCGCATATTCAGGCGTATTTGTGCATTTGTGTAGCACTTTTTAGCGTTTGCAGTGAAAGCGTATCTCAGCACTAGCTATGGCTTTTGCTGAAAAGCGTTCAGAAGCTGCGTATTTTGGTGTCTTTTTGCGGATGTGTTTTCACTGCAAAGCGCATCGGCAAAAAGAATGACCGTGTCAATCCTTTGCACATTTTTACGTGCGCTTTTTTCATAGGCTACATTATAAAATCAGCTTGAGAAAAGCACAGGTAAAAATGCGCAGCGTATGCATGCAGTTGCATTTTTTGCGCAAAATGCGGGCAAAAGCGGGCAACTGCAAGAAAACGCACACAATATGCAGTCTGTGATTATTGCCTAAAAATGCAGTTCTTTTGTTTTTGACTTATCAATATAACATGGTGTAATATCTGAACCTCTATTGTCTGCCTATGTCTAAAGATAAAAAAAGCATTTCAACTATGGATATGAGAACCAGGGCCGTATTTGGAGTTCCTGCTGCCCTAGGCACTCTCAGCGGCCTGCCGCCCCCCCCCCCCCCCGTCACGGCTCCTCCCCCCATTGTGGCCCCTCCCCCTGTCACGGCGCCTCCCCCCCTGTTGAAGCCCCTCCCCCGTCATGGCTCCTCCCCCGTTGCAGCCCCTCCCCCGTCACGGACAATCTTCCCATCAGTCGCAGTCTTCCCCCCAAACTTTGTGTAGCTTCTACCCCCACATTTCATCATGTAGTACATATAAAAGGTTTGTCCAACCACACTCCAGAGACATACTGACAGGATGTTTAAATTGTGAGCCCCAACGGGGACAGTGTTAATGATGTATGTAAAGTGATGTGGAATTCATAGTGTAATATAAGTGCAAAAAATATTATTCTTAAGATGATGTCACAATACCAGGATCTGAGGATCTTCTATTTCGAGGTCAGGGGCTCTCTGATGCCATGTTGCTGTCTGCCTCGCTGTCATCCTCTTTTGACACTGCAGTGCGGTGGATAAGAGAGCATTAACTGGTTAATAACAAGAAGTATGGAGTGTACTAAGGCTGGGTTCACACTGCGGCAGCGTCCGGTCAGGGGCTGTCAGGAGTGAGAACCCGGGACCGGAGTTTTGCTGCATAGGATAGTATCGGGCTGCACGGAGCTGGATGGCAATTATCTGTCATCCGGCTGCTAGCTCGCCGGATGAATCCTGCAGAAGTGGGGATTTGTCTGCCGACTCCAAAAACGGTGCATGCAATGTTTTTGGAGTCGGCAGACAAATCCCCACTTCTGCAGGATTCATCCGGCGAGCTAGCAGCCGGATGGCAGATAATTGCCATCCAGCTCCGTGCAGCCCGATACTATCCTATGCAGCAAAACTCCGGTCCCGGGCTCTCACTCCTGACAGCCCCGGACCGGACGCTGCCGCAGTGTGAACCCAGCCTAACTGAGCCATAAAGCCTCCCCATACCATGTCCAGCAGACATTGTAGGATTACTATATGGATTCTATTATTAGGGTACGGACACACTGGCGTGAAACTTGGATGAGTGCAATGTGTGATTTCATCACATTGCACTCGGACCAATGTTAATCAATCTCTGAGAGCAGATTGTCGAGTGTTGGACGCTTTTTTCTCAGCCAGATTCAGGATGAGAAAAAAGTCGCAACATTCTGCGACAGTCTGCGATTCACGACCGAGACTCACCAATGCAAGTCTATGGGTCTGACAAAATCACATACCGCACACTGACAGCACACCGACCATCCGAGAGGCATCAGTTTTTATTTCACTGATACATTATCATTCTGTAACTGAGAACACTTTAAAATGTTCCTGTAAATGATTCTACACTAATAGCTGCTGAGGAAAGAACAGATTGCACACGGATGTGATCTGAGAGGAATGTCGGACACTCGCACAGCAGTTGGATGCCAAATGGACCAAAAACCGATGACGCTCATCCGACTCTCCTGGATGAGAAACAAACCGAGTTTAAGGTGGCGGGAGACAGTGTACCACCGTGTCCTCAGCTCCGTGCTGTGCAGTGTACCACCATGTCCCCAGCTCCGTGCTGTGCACAGACAGTGTACCACCATGTCCCCAGCTCTGTGCTGTGCACAGTGTACCACCATGTCCTCAGCTCTGTGCTGTGCACAGTGTACCACCATGTCCTCAGCTCTGTGCTGTGCACAGTGTACCACCATGTCCTCAGCTCTGTGCTGTGCACAGTGTACCACCATATCCTCAGCTCCGTGCTGTGCACAGTGTACCACCATATCCTCAGCTCCGTGCTGTGCACAGACAGTGTAGCACCATGTCCACAGCTCTGTGCTGTGTTCCACCATCTCCCCAGCTCCATGCTGTGCACAGACAGTGTACGGTACACTGTCTGTGCCCAGCACGAAGCTGAGGACATGATGGTACACTGTGCACAGCACGGAGCTGAGGACATCCCAGAAGAGACAGACAGACCACAGACGGGCGGCGGGACAACACTGAGCCCACCTGGAAGAACAACAACACCCAGCACCCAACACACTGCCCAGAAATCATATAGGACAGGCAGGAGAACTAGAACTCCCGGCATGCCACACCCTGCAAACTCAGGAAGGTGGCGGCAGCTGCATGGAGGCAGACACACGGTACAGCCGCCATTATCACCATACACAGCGCCAGCCACAGCCTCAGTCCTCATGCACCCCCGTCCTTCTTTCCTCTGTCCCTCCTGCTGCTCCTGTCCTCCTGCACCTCCGCCCCTCCTGCTGCTCCTCTATCCTCCTGCACCCGGTCCTCCTCTCCTGTCCCTCCTGCTGCTCCTCTATCCTCCTCCTCCCCCCCTTCTCTCCTCTGCCCCTCCTGCACCCCCGTCCTGCTCTCCTCTGCCCCTCCTGCACCCCCGTCCTGCTCTCCTCTGCCCCTCCTGCACCCCCGTCCTGCTCTCCTCTGCCCCTCCTGCACCCCCGTCCTGCTCTCCTCTGCCCCTCCTGCACCCCCGTCCTCCTCTCCTCTGCCCCTCCAGCTGCTCCTCTATCCTCCTGCACCCTGTCCTCCTCTCCTGTCCCTCCTGCTGCTCCTCTATCCTCCTCCTTCCCCCTTCTCTCCTCTGCCCCTCCTGCACCCCCGTCCTGCTCTCCTCTGCCCCTCCTGCACCCCCGTCCTGCTCTCCTCTGCCCCTCCTGCACCCCCGTCCTCCTCTCCTCTGTCCTTCTGCACCCCCGTCCTCCTCTCCTCTGTCCTTCTGCACCCCCGTCCTCCTCTCCTCTGTCCTTCTGCACCCCCGTCCTCCTCTCCTCTGTCCTTCTGCACCCCCGCCCTCCTCTCCTCTGTCCTTCTGCACTCCCGTCCTCCTCTCCTCTGTCCTTCTGCACCCCCGTCCTGCTCTCCTCTGTCCCTCCTGCTGCTCCTCTTGCACCCCCGCCCTTCTCTTCCCTGTCCCTCCGGCTGCTCGGCTGTCCTCCTGCACCCCGTCCTCCTCTCCTCTGTCCCTCCTGCTGCTCCTCTGTCCTCCTGCACCCCTGTCCCTCCTGTTGCTCCTGTCCTTCTGCACCCCAGTCCTCCTCTCCTCTGTCCCTCCTGCTGCTCCTCTCTCCTCTTCTCCTGTCCCCTTATTTCTGTCCCCCTGTGCCTCTTCTTCTCGGTCCACCTGCTCCTCTGTCCTCTGCACAGTTTCCCCACACTTCTAGGGTCCTCACCTGGTGCTGGCTGCTGACATTAGCCGGGCTCCCTCTGAGCACAGGGATGTGCAGCAGGAGCTCGGTCACCAGCCGCACCATCATCCAGTGCCTCCGGCTGCTTCCCCGCTCTCTGGGTCTGGAGGGGGCGGCTGGGTGCCAGTACCGCCGCTGCCGCCACTACCGCTGCCGGCGCCACCACAGCAGCACGGGAGACAGGAGGGAACAGAGCGGGAACTTCAAGTTTCCCCTCTTTGGCGGGCCCCTCCTTCTCCTCGTCTCTTCCGGCCGGGACTTCCTGCCTGTGAGGTGGGCGGGCGGGACGGCGGGCGCGCGGCCGGCCATAATGATGACGGAAGGGGTGTGTGTGTGTGGGGGGGGGGGGGTTGTATGGGGGCGGGGCTTGAGACCCGGCCGGCCCGGAGCCGGGAAAAAAAAAAGTAAAAAAAATAAATAAATAAACACGCCGAGACGCTGCCCACCTATAAATAGCGCCGCCCTAGGCACGTGCCTAGGTGTGCCTAATGGCAAATACGGCCCTCATGAGAACTACTGTGTTTCCCCAAAAATAAGACATCCCCTTAAAATAAAACAATGTAGGGGGTTTGTAGAGCTGCTAAATATAAGGCACCCCTGAAAACAAGACCTAGCAAACTTTATTTTTTTAAGCATGCTCGCCTAACAGGACATTGAGCGTTGATACTACATGTAGGTATTTACTGGCTGCCCGGCCACCGCCTCTGTATTTATTCCGCCACTACTCTGAGGTCTCTCAGCTGCCGGTGAATTCACGTACCTGTATTGCAGCTGAGAGCGCTGCCCGTCTCTGTACACCACTGTCCGCCACCACACTGAGCTAGCTCAGCTGCCATACAGGTATAGGAAGCTGACAGCAGAGAGAGCTCAGAGCGCTGCCCCCTTTAATTTTCTGAGATAATGACCTTTGGGTTTTCATTGGCTGTAAGCCATAATCATCAATATTAACAGAAAAAAACACTTGAAATAGATCACTCTAATTGTAATGACTTTATATAATATAATGCGTTTAACTTTATGTATAGAATTACAGAAATAAATTAACTTTTTGATTATATTCTAATATAATGAGATGCATCTCTATCAGTAGAGAATTGACTGAAAGAACTTTCTCAACTAGTTCAGAAACTATTTCGATGACTAGATTTTTGTATTTTTTTTTTTCGCTTCAGGATAGAAATATGATATTGAGAAAGTCAGAGATTGAAATTTAATGATGCTAAAATATTTTGCACTTTCGATTCCATGTATTAAACTATGAGGAAATCTTGCTAGTTATGCTGCTACTAAAAAAAAGACTGCAGAGTTAGCAATTACAGCATGGTATATTATACCTCTAAAAGTTGCAAGATGTGCACAAAAATAAGGCACGTTTCTTTAATAACTTGGTGGAAGCCATCAGTTTGCTAAACAGTCATTTCTGTTGTAGCAAATTATTTTACACTTTAAGTTAGAAAAATTTGAATTTTTGTATATTGTGAACTGAAGTATTAATGTAAGTCTGGAAGGAATCAAGTTTGGATAATATTCAGTGGGGTGAGCGTTTGAACTAAGGTCTCATTCACACTTGAGAGAAGCTTGTACATGGTATATAGTTTTTTATCACATATATGATGCACCCCAGGGCCGGTGTACTCGGATCCCGGGCGTAGCTTTAAGGGACTGTCACTGGTGGCCAGTGCCCGGATCCGTGGCCCTGATGGTCACGAAAAAGTGGTTTACAATAATAAAAGTTTTTTAACTTGACGCCACCTGCAGTATCTGGTGATGGCACCAGCGCTGCCAGCAGACCTCCGGGGACAATGGGTAGGCAGCCACTCCCTGCAGGCGGAGTGAAGTCCCCAGGACAGTGAGGTAAAGAAATGGTTTCACACAGGAACAGCTCTATAGGAGGTTATGACATAGTCTATATTTGGTGCAGGTTCAGGGTGGAAAGAACTGGCAGGCACACACGGGGAGTAGTTTTCATACCTTTTACTGATGTTAAGCAGGTATAGTCCAATGAGCACTCCAGGTAATTGGGTAGTACTTCGGGATTTCCACACCAAGTAGTTTGTAAGGCCTCCTGGTCCTTGTTTCCTTCCTGTTGAAGCCCTGACCTGTATGAAGCGTATTCTAGCCTCCGCTGTGTGTCTTACCTGTATTAACTGCACTGAGAACCCTTTAATGGATGCTGCCTTTCTCCTCTCTGCAGTTCCTAGCTCTGAAGTTGAATGTGCTGCGGGTGTCTGGGATACTGTAGTCTCCTCGGTATACCAGTATTTTCTGCTGGGCTAAACTCCCCTAGGCAGACTCGGACTCCGGTATTAAGGTACTTCATGGGGTGAGCCGGTAAGGCTCCTCTGCCCCCTGTTTATCTGCTTTATGCCTTGCCTTTGTCCCCTACTCCCGGGAAACTCACACTAGTTTAGGCAGTTCTCTGATACGGGCCTAGCACAGCTCCATTCACCTGGTTCTTCACAGTGCTGTCCACACTGCACAGACTGCATAGACTCTCTGTCTCTCTCCTCCGCTGTTTGTCTCTTTAACTGCTTAGCTCTTCCCCCTGCTCCTGTATTCATAGGGGACCTCAAATGATGTCAGCAGTTCACCTGATGGCAGCTGTTAGAGCTCCCCCTACATTCCAGGGGTGGCAGGTGTTGTATGTATGAGGTGTACCCGATGTGGAAATCCCTACATGCACTAGGGTTCCTGTGGCTACCTGAACCACAGAGCGCCACATATATAGCACATACCCATTATAATTTATCATGCTAGTCATATGTCCGTGTTTTCATATGAACCGAATGTCTGTGAAAAATACACAGAGATATGTCTTTTTTTCTGCAGCATAGACTTCTATGTAGGAGGGTACTTTTTTGTTCTCTCCAGTGTGGTGAGGATGGACATGTGAATGCTTTCATGGGATAGGACAGTGTGGAGATGTTCAGATATACTGCTGGTGGTAATGCTGTCACATCCTTCCATCCTTGCTGTGTTTCTTGGTAGGGGGCAGAAGAACCTGAGACAGCAGCAGTAGAGGAAGAAAGGCCAATGGTGCTAGCAGCATTTTTGGGTGCAGTAAAAAAAAACTGATCAGGTTTTTTAACATGGGGCCCTATAGGAAAACTGATCCGCTTTTTAATGGCACAAAAAACCTGATCAGTTTTTTCTAACATTTTTTGGGAAAAATGACAAAGTCCAAAAAATGCAAGAGCTGCACAGGAGGGTCAAAAAGCACCCTAAAAAAAAGGATCAGTTATCGAGAACAAGGGAAAAAACTGATGGCTAAATATGAACACAGGCAAAGTTGAGTTTCAGATCTTTCCTTTTTCAGATTTGAGCACTGGGCACTAGTTGTCTGGAACAAACTCCAAACGTTACAGTTTGGGTTTGATCAACCTTAGTAACTAGAGATGAGCGAATTTTGCTTGAACATATCACCAATTTTAAATTCGGCATGAGCATTGCAGATTCGATTTGTGACTGAAACCCCGAGAAATTTACTTCAATTCAGAATAAGATCTGTAGAAGCTCAGTCGAGTGAAGCTGACCATTGTATTTTTCAACTGGCATCCTGCTCCCTCTCCTGCACTGTTTGTATGCACTTTTTTAAGTTATAAAATAATTGTTGGAATTTAAAAAAATCGTGTGCCACAGGGCGCATTATGCGCTTCACTTGGTTGTTTTGCCCGGTTCCGTTCTTTCTCTGGTGAGCACCGACCCTACCCTCCATCTGGATTTGTAGATCCAACAGTCTTGGTTAACCAAGAATACTTGGCGGAGTCTGTGCTGAAGTTGGGGCCCAAAGTAAGTGCTTTTTTTCTCTTATTTTTGTGATATCATCAGGGCAGCTTGTGCATTCACACAGAGGTCAAAGAGGTAAGGATCCATTTCTACCTCCAAATCAGTTGGAGTTGTGCATTTTGGTGAGCTTTTGGGTAACCAAAGGGACAGTATTTTTTTGCACTGGTGCCCATTTCTGTCTGTGTCCACCAGGGGGTCAAAGTTCACAGAAAAGGGATATTGTGTTTTCTTTTTACCAAGGTTTGTCATAGAACTAGAGGAAAAAACTCTAAAAAAATAATTTTATTCAGATACTTAATTAAAATCAACAAACACAGGAATAAAGTGAATTGTGTCTACAAAAACAACCCTCAACCCAAACACTAACAGAAAATACAAATATACACTGGATGTCAACCAAAGACACCCCACTAATGAACTAGCGTTTGATTTAAGTCCAATATCAAGTCTCTTATATCTAATTGATCCATCAGAGGTCAGTCATTACTGTCCTAGTTGTCTATCGTCAACACTTTATACATTAGTAGGAAGAATCAGAAGACATACATGTTATAACCATCTACAGGTAAATAATGCCCAATGCCCTACGTGTTTCGCCACCATTAGTCATAGAAGCTCATCAGGGGCAACATAAATCAACGATACATTTCAAGGTTACATTTAGAATTACTACACACAGGTAGGTGGTCAATACTCAGTAACACTTGTCTTTGTTTCTCTTTCATTCACCGAGGAGTCAAAGTTGGATACTTGTCACGGTGCCTCTCTTGTTGGGCCTATCAGTTAGAGAATGTTCATACGCTTCTCAGACCTATAAATCCAGTAAGCTTCTTTCATACGGAGATTTCTTAACAAATTACCTCACCAGTCTGAACATTTAACTTTTTCTATACCAAAAAAGCTAAAGGTATCTATACTGTCCCCATAACAGGTGACAAAATGCAGCTGAAATGTTCTGCTATACGTCTTTTTAATTTTCTCACAGTGCAGCCTATATATTTCATATTACATGCCCTACATTCAATGCAACATACTATGTGAAAGAAGCTTACTGGATCCTTACTATGGAAACAAAAATGCCAGGAGGTATGAGTTTAAAGAATGACCTCTTTTATATTTACTACATATTACTACTGACTATATTTCTAGACAGACACAAATCATCTTTTCTGTGATATTTTTGGAATTTCTATGCATTATGAAATAAAATTATGATGTTTTATATGTAAGAGTATGTTTATATCCAAAAACTATTTGTATAAGTCATGTATATTATGCTGGGTACTCAGGTGCATATTGCTGGTAATTGATCATTTGAGCTGGGGTTAAACTAGAGGCTGAACTAATGATGGAGTAATTTGTAACAGCTGGGTGAAAAAGCATCAGACAGTATGGAGTGTTTTGCTTGATTTTATATGGCTTTTAATGGATATTGAATAAAGAAGAGTTTTATGTTTAAAATCATTGGATTGAAGCGCTGTGTATTTCTTTTTCCTTATACTGCAATGCTCAGATGAGTACACCAGCTGGGTGATCAAGCACGCTCCGTGATCTTGCAGCAGTGGAAATCTCTCCAATAACCTGGGAGGTGGTGAACTTTTTTCTCCTTTAATATTTACTTCCTTTGTGTGTATTGGAGAAACACAAAAATACTTCAAAAAAGGCAAATTGGACATAATTTTAAGCAAACCACCAAAAATGGTCTGCACAAAATTGTTGCCACCTTCCAATATCGTTAAACAACTTTGTGTAAAGCATGTGACGGTTGTTCAAACTCACCTTTGGCTAGTGACATGTTTAGGCAATATAAAAATCACACCTAAGACTAGACAAAAAGGGGGAGAAGTTGACTCAATGTTTGCCTTGCGTGTTTGTGGGTGCCACACTAAACATGGAAAACAGAAATAGAAGGCAATGACTGACAACTTGAGAACCAACATTTTCCAAAAATATTAACAATCTTAGGGTTACAAGTCCATCTTTAAAGATCTTGATGTTACTTTGACCACTGTGCATAACATAATTACCACAATTATAAACCATGGTACTGTACCTAATCTCCCTAGACGTGGACGGTTGCGATGCAGGATAGTCCAGATGGTGGATAAGCAGCCCCAATCAAGTTCCAAATCAATTCAAGCTGTCCTGCAGGCATAGGGTGCATCAGTGTCAGTGAAAATCTTCTGTTCACATTTGAATGAAATGCTGGGCAGGAGACCCAGAAGGAAACCACTGCTGACACAGAGACATGAAAAATCTAGACTGCAGTTTGCCAAAATTTAAGCCAAAATCCTTGTAAGAAAATGTCTTGTTTACAGATGAGACCAAAACAGAACTTTTTGGCAAAGCACACCATTCTACTGTTTACTAAAAACAAAATTAAGCTTACAGAAAAAAGGAACACAGTACCTACAGTCAAATATGGTGGAAGTTCAAAATTTGTTGTGGTTTTTCTACTGCCTCTGGTATTGGGTGCCTTGACTGAATATTACCAAAGGATTTGGGGTAGCAATGTGTCTAGTGTCAGAAAGCTGGGCTTGCGTCCTAGGTCATGGGTCTTCCAGCAGAACAATGACCCAAGACATACTTCAAGAATCACCCAGATATGGATGAAAACTAAGCACTGGGAGAGTTCTGAAGTGGCAGCAATGAGTCCAGATATAAATCCCATTGAACACCTGTGGAGAGATCATAAATTTGTTGGGAGAAGGTACCATTCAAATATGAGAGACTTGGAGCAATTTGCAAAAGAAAAGTGGTCCAAAATTCAATTCTCGTTGAGAGGTGTAAGAAGCTGTTGTTAGATGAAGCAATTGATTACAATTATTTTTTTTTTTTGTAAATATATCTTTATTGAAAGTTTTCAATTTAAAAGATGTACATAACAGTACAGTAAAGAATGCAAAACAATATAATTCCAGTAGAGAGTAACATGAGTAAGATTAGTAATCCACGAATCATACATTATGAGTCCATGTATTTTTGGATTCAAAAAAACTCTCCTATATGTATAGGGAATAATATCTTCATAATAACAAAGAACCAACAGGCTAGGTTCCATCTCTTATCATTAAGAATGAGAAATAAACCCATAGAATGAAGAGAACCAAGTTATTGATTCGAATACAACTAACGTATAACTAAAGTTAGTCCAACAGGAGGGGGAAGGGGCAGTTACCAGATTGTAAGTCAAAAGACCAAGGGAAGGAAACAAGAATAAGTAGAGAATAGAGACAGTATAGAGGGGAAAGCGTAGACGAGTAGATCAAGTAATGGAAGAAGTAGAGAGGAAGAAAAAAAAAAAAAAAAAAAAAAAAAAAAAAAAAAAAATATGACTAGAATGTATAAGGTGTTTTGGAGTGTAAAATAAAGTGAGAAAGTAGTTCGGAAACTGTGCAGGCGTTCCACCACTCAGGCAAAGAGGTCACTAAAGTTAGGAGCATCCTTGAAAAGGATCCATTCTGTCCATGTATAAACATACACAGCTTGAGTTTGAGAAAAGTCGGCACAGATTTCCTCAAGCCGTCTGAGGGATTCCATCTCGGAGAACCATTCAAGAATAGAAGGAGGTAGTTGTGCTCCCTCCAATGTCGGGGGATCACATTGCGTGCTGCACAGAGGCAGAACCTAAGAATGTCTTTCTTCTGTCTTTTCCATGAACCAGGGAGCAGAGAGAGCAGGGCCATCTCGGGGGTACCTTCCACATGCCTGCCTGTGACAAGATTGTAGTTACGGAATACTTTCGTCCAGAAGTCACTGATCAGGGGACAACTCCACCATATATGAATCATGGTACCAACTTCAAGGCCACATCTCCAACAAAGTGGTGAGTTGGCCGGAGCGAACCGATGCAGCCTGTCCGGAGTGAGATACCATCTAAGGCGTATCTTGTAACACTTTTCCAGTGCATCACAAGATCCTGAGGTTTTATGAGACATCAGGAAACACCTCTCCCAGTCTTGAGCGTCCATCGTCCTTCCCAAATCGGTCTCCCATGCCCGCTGATAACTATGAGCTCCTGTCACCACTGCTCTAGAGAGGGTGGAATATAAGACAGAGATACCTCTAGTAGGCCCCTGCTTGGAATCAAATATCTTCTCAAGGGGAGATAAGGTATCCTCCTGGTCACGTCGGAGTGATAGAGATCGCACAAAGGATCGAAGTTGGAGATATTCCCACCACTTCAGCCTCGCGGCTGGGGAAGACGCCTGCAAGTCAGTAAACGAAGGGAATTCACCCCTGCAAAGAATCTGGCCCACACGGGTATCATCCTCTGCTCGCCACAGGAGGAGAGTCTGATGGGACATACCTGGGGGAAAAGCCGGATTGAGGAAGATAGGGGTCAGGGGACTAACCCGTGTTTTCCCGTACAGTTCACCCCATGTCACTCGCCACACTTTCAGCAGTTCAGCAGTCAGGTAGGTTAATCGGTAAGTAGGAGGCAAGGATTCCACCGGGATCCACTGTAAGTGGCACAGAGGAACAGGACCACCGGATTGCTCAATCTGAATCCACTGTTTCACGTCTGCCTTGAAACGCCAATCGAGTAGACGCACAAGAATGGCGGCTAAGCAGTATCGTCGCAGATCCGGTAGCCCAACCCCTCCAGTTTCCCTCAAGGAGGCCAGAACCCTGAAGCCCACACGCGGTTTCATACCATTCCAGACGAATCTAGAGATCAATCTACGAATGGTGCGAAAGTACGCCCCGCCCGGCCAAATAGGTACCGCCTGGAATACATATAAAAATCTCGGAAGAATGTCCATCGTCACAACATGAATTCTTCCCATCCAAGATATCCTCAAGGGTCTGTAAGATTCCAATAAGGCCCCCACTCGGTCCAGAAGGGTTTTGTGGTTCAAATGAAAGGCCTCATGCACATCAGCAGGCAAATTGATACCTAGGTATGAGATATGACCCCGTCTCCACCGGAAGGAGAACCCCCTAGAAAGAGATGCCACCTCAGGCGCAGACAGGGAGACATTCAACGCCTCGGATTTGGAATAGTTCACCTTAAAATTGCTAAGGTCTCCAAACCTGTTGAATTCGTGTAACAAGGCAGGAAAGGTTTCCGAAGGGCGAGTTACATACAAAAGAACGTCATCAGCAAACAAAGCCGTCTTATGATGGGTGTTTCCCACTGGAATCCCGTGGATGTCTCCATTGTCTCTAATGGCTTTCGCCAGGTGCTCCATGACTATGACATAAAGCAAGGGAGATAATGGGCAACCTTGTCGTGTCCCATTCCTTACCGGGAAGGAACCCGAAAGGCTACCATTAATGCGTACCTTGGCGGACGGACAGGAGTACAGTGAGGAAACCCCATTCATAAATTTACAACCTAGGCCGATGTGCTTCAGCGCCTCCCACAGAAAGCCCCAATGGACCCTGTCAAAGGCCTTTTCTGCGTCTATAGAGAGCAGACATAGAGGGGACTTCCACATCCTAGCCTTCTCAATCAGGAGAAAAGATCTAATGATGTTGTCCCGCGCCTCTCGGCCTTTAACAAAGCCCACCTGGTCAAGGTGGACAATCGAGGGGAGCCTCAAAGATAATCTATCAGCCAATATCTTGGCGAATATCTTGACATCAATGTTTAACAGAGATATCGGCCGGTAACTTGCCGCCTCCGAGTGATCCTTATTTGGCTTGGGTAGTACACAAATGTGTGCCTCTAAGGCTTGTGGTGTTAAGGAGCCTCCTACCATGAGCGCTTTAAATGCCGAAAGCATGTGAGGTAACAGGTCCCCAATAAGGGTCTTGTAAAAAATTGGAGTGTAACCATCTGGGCCAGAACACTTAGATATAGGGGATGACTTGACCACATTCGTCACTTCTTCCTCTGTGATGTCACTCTCCAAAGAAGATATGTCGTCTTCAGACAAGGAGGGAATATTCACCTCAGAGATGTATGTCCGAATTTTCGCTAGTAGGTCTTCAGGATGCATGTCCACAAATTTCCCCTTCAGGGCGTATAAATCAGAATAAAAGTTTTGGAATACCTTTGCTATGTCCTCTGTGCGATGAACCATCTTACCATTAGGCGTCTTTATGGAAGGGATATACGCAGGGCCCCCTCGAGGATGTAAAAGTCTAGCTAAGGGTCGTCCACAACTATTAGCTTTCTTGTAAAAGTACGCCCTAGATCTTTCCTTATGTCTGTCGTATTTGGTGTCCAATAAGTTTTTTAACTCTATTCTCTTAGATGTTAGTTCAACCAACACCCCATGATTACTCGAGGCCTTATGCGCCCCTTCCAGACGGCCAATCTGGGAAAGCAATTCATTCATCCGATCAAATTGCTGTTTCTTTATCCTTGACCCGTGTTTAATTAGCGTTCCCCTGAGGATACACTTGAGGGCTTCCCACTTAATGGATGGAGAGGACGCATCTGATGCATGTGTCTGAGAGAATATCTTGATGTCAGATTTTAATTCCTCCAGACAGACTGCATCGGTTAAAAGGTGGCTATTTAGTCTCCAGGACCACTCTTTCCTAGCCAAGCCGGGTACCTCAATAGACAAGAAAATGGGGCTATGATCCGAATGGACAATATTGCCTATAGAGGCCTTGGGTGTCCAAGAAAGGATCCCATGGCTGACCAGGAACAGGTCAATACGACTATAAGAGCCGTGTACACCTGAATAAAAAGTGTAGTCCCTAACACCAGGGTTAAGGATCCTCCAAACATCAATCAACTGGAGCCTACACAAAAGTTTCCGAAGTGCCATTACACGTTTACGCGGAGTCACCCCCCTACCAGAGGAGGTGTCGATGGCAGGGTCAAGGGCAAAGTTGAAGTCACCCCCGATGATAACCCTCCCTTCAGCGAAATCTGCCAGCTTCATCAGGAGGGATTTACATACCCTCGTCTGCTCCCTGTTAGGAAGGTACCAATTGACTAAGGTCAATGGGGTTCCAGACACTACCATTTTAAGAAAGATGTAACGACCTCCCTTGTCAATCACTGAATCCAGAATTTTATATGGCAGCCTCTTATGGAGGGCTATAGAAACCCCTTTGGTTCTGGATTCAGGATTCACGCAATGTATCCACTCAGAAAACTGTCCCCCTCCAAAGGACGGCACATGGCCCTCCTTGAAGTGTGTTTCCTGAAGAAACAACACCTGCACCCCTTTCCTCTGCATGTCTGAGATGATGTGACTTCGCTTTTGGGGGGTGTTAAAACCCCTGACATTCAGGGACCCAATCTTCAAGGACCCGCCCGCCATACCGACCCTACCCGACACTGACTCAGTGACAAAAGGGGGGTAATCCTAAACAACACCCAGAAAGAGAGAAAAAAAAAAAAAAAAAAAAAAAAAAAAAAAAAAAGGGGGGGGGGGGAAAAGGGGGAAAAGAGTAGTGAGAGTTTAGATGAAAAGAAAACCTGTTGGACTAACAAAAAGCAAAGAATACAGTCACGTGGGGAATGTTCTTTACAGAAGCGTCACACTCAAAGAGGGATGTGACGTCCCCGTGGGAGGTTGTCTTTCCAATTGGAAAGGAGCTTTAAACAATTGCAGACTCCAGGTAATAAACCTAAGGAATGCAAGTGCTACAGAGTTGTAAATACAAATGTAAAATTCAAGCGACCGAGAATAACCATCTCCCCGGCCCGCATCTGAAAACATTAAAATACTAAATAACATAACACTATTATAGCGTCAATATTCCGGCTATTAGGCAATTTAGTGATTCAAATAATATCGGCATATTGCAATAGGAAGGATAAAAGCACCAATCCCAGGGCAGAAAAAAAAAATAAAAAGAACTCTCCGACCCGCATACCATGAGTTTCCGTTAAAATTAGGCGTCCATTACCCTATTGTAGTATTATAAGGGATCATATAGAGGAAGGGAGGCAGGGGGAGCGGGTTAGCGAAGATAGAGGTGGGGGGTATAGGGAGGGTCAGGGGAGCGAGTGATAGAGGGATTAAAGGGTAGGGAATGGATATAAGGCCTACACATGGGCCTCCACATAAGAGTATAGGAAATCATTGGTCATAGAATCATAACAGTAGTAGGCAGTAAGGAGGAAAGAGGAGAGAGAAAGACGGAAAAGGGGGATAAAGATACTAAAAGAAATGGGTAAGATACATCTTTACATTAGAAAGAGAATTATCATTGCAAAACGTCAAAGCATATTAGAACGTAACATTGAAAATCTCGTTGAACGTATTGTGGTACAAAAAAAAGGATATTAGCATTAAGTGACCCAACAGCAAGTGAAAAGTCACCCATCTTCCAGTCGGCTCCCTTCGCTGAGTCTGCGGCGTCTACGGTTCCTGCCTCTCCCGTTCCTTCTCTGTCGGTTGTTCCCAGGCAAACGGAACCTTGACTGGAGCATTCCATCGAAAGAAGAGGACGGCCAATCCGGAAATGAAAGGCCTGGATCAGGTATCTCCAGGATCTGGAGGAAACCACGTATCTCCGAAGGATGAGTAAGGGAGACCAGTTGGTTGCCACGACGAACCTGCAGGCGGAATGGGTAACCCCAGGAATACAACATCTGGTTCCGACGCAGGAGGTCCAGAAGAGGTCTCAATGCTCGTCTTTTCTGAAGGGTCCGCCTGGACAGATCGGCCAGAAGCTGCAGCTGGGATCCCAGGAATGATAGTTCCTCACATTGTCTTGCTTTGATAAGGACCTCCTCCTTGACCTGGTATCTATGGAACCTGCATATAACGTCTCGTGGCAGCGCTCCTTCCGGGGGAACCGGGCCAAGGGATCGGTGGGCTCTGTCGAATTCAATGACAGTGTCAGCTGGGATGTTACGGATCGAATTAAATAAGTCTCTCAAAGTGGACCACAACTCAGAAGGTGTCACCGACTCCGGGAGGCCCCGAATCCTAATGTTCTGCCTCCGCTCCCTATTTTCTAGATCCTCCATGGAGTCCAGGAAGGCTTCCTGTTGGGACCTCTGAAGTGACACCTCTTCCTCAAGTGCTTGGACTCGTTTGGTTAAGTCCTCAACAGTGGTGTCAGTCTGGGCTATCTTGTCAGAAATCACCTGGACCTCGCCCCGAAGCGAAGCTGTCGTAGACTTAAGGGAGGACTCCACTTTGGTGATAAAATCGGACAATTCTTCCCTCGTGGGAATGTTCATTATTCGTGCCTTAAAGGATTCCCACATATCCCCTTCGGAGGTCATAGAATCTCCAACATCTTTCGTCGGGTCAGCATGGGGTACTGAAGTAACCAAGGGTGTATCATCCCCTTTAGTCGCATTGGAGGGTGATTGAGGGGATATAAAGTCAGGTCCTGCCTCAAAGGTCTCAGGATAGGTATTAGAGAGATGTAGCTGACCCTGGTGTAGCTCCCCCTCTTGTGGTGGTCGGATCTGGTAATGCACTTCCCTAACCATGCAACTTGCAGCATGGTTAGAGTCCAAGGAAGGGCCACAAGGTAAATAGGGAGACTGTATCATAGTATGTCCCAAAATGCTATTCTCTCCACACTCCACTGCTGCCTCAATCCTTGAGCCCCTGCAGCTTCCCCCATCTCCTCCTCTTAGAGCAGCTCCAGCAGCATCAGCTTTAGATTTATCTAGGGGGGAGCGCGCTGTTCCCATTGCAGATATGTCTCCCACCCGGGTCTCGGGCACACCAGACTCACCGGGTTGAGTTTTGTGGGTAACCTCTTGTCCAGGAGTGCTGGGCAGCGCGCCAGGAGCCGCGGGCGTCCATAAAGAAAAGTTCAAGCTCGCACCACCATCTTCGGCATGTGCAGCGAGGGGCTGTGCTGCTGCGAGCGCCGCCATCTTGGGAGCCGCAGCAGGGACCGGGGGCCTGCTAGAACTCCGCAGGTATCGGGTAATAGAGCCTGTAGCCTGGGTTGGAGGGTCCGGGGTGGAAGCCGGGTGCCTGCTCCTCCGTTTCGCCGGCATGTGGTGCCGGTAGAGCCGGGAATAAGCCGCTACACAGTCGTTAAAGTGGCCGGGGAGACGGAGCTCAAGTTCTAGTGAACTGCTCCCTCCATGGCCAGGACACGCCCCCTCTTGATTACAATTATTTATTCCAAAGGGTACGCATCCAAATGTTAAATTGAGGATGTCAACAATTTTGTTCAGCCCATTTTTGGGGTTTTGTGTAAAATGTTGTCCAATTTCCTTTTTTTTTTTGCTGTTCCAATGCATACAAAGGAAATAAATATGTATACCATAATATGTAATTGCAATAATATTCAGATAAAATACTTCATTTTCATAAACAATTTCAAGGGTGCCAACACTTTTGGCCATAACTGTAAATCCTTATGTGGCTGCAGTGCCCATATACATTTGATATCTGTAAGATTAAAGCTATCCTTATTTTCCCATACACATGAATGCTCAAACTGGTTGTACGTCATTTTGTATGCTAATTTTTTTGTAGTGTTTAATTGTTTTTTTTAAAGATCAGAATACATACATTGTAATAATTATGCAATACTTTTAATTCCTAGCATGCAGTGTATTATTGGGAGATAAAATTCTGTAATTTACAATAGTTTTTATAGCACTAAATAAATATTACCGTATTTATGTTAAAGTGTATTCTCATTTTATAATGCCAATATATTACTAAACAATGATCTATGGTACCAATAAGTTCTCATTTTTGCAAATTAGGTAACTGAGAGTGGCCTATGCAAGAAAAAATCTGTCAAGGTGCTACAATGCTAAACTAATACAAAAGCTCCTTCTTATGATCTTAAGGGTGTTGGTCTTAGGACCTACACAATTAAAATTCAATAACATATACTTGCAGTATCTCTCTTCATTCTGAATGAGGGCAAAGAAAGCTTTTCTAAATATTGTAGGTAATTCCGAGCCCTGAATCTTCACTTTCTGGTTTGATGTGTCAAGTTTTATTTCAGAGTTCTTGTTATTTTAATTTGTTTTCACATACACAAAGAAATCTTTCTAAAAACAATTTCTCTCCAATTAAAATTCTTGCTTCATTTTCCGAATGGACATTGTGAGACAATTTCATACCAGCTTATTAATACTGCAAGTGTTATGAGACAAAAACACATGAAAAAATATCATGATCGATTTTCGTGTTAACAGCATGTGCTCTTTCAATTTTAAAAGCTGATCACGCAATGGATTTTTCAGATGATTGATACATTATTTTGTGCATGGTAATTACCCCATCGGCGGTTCATGCAGCATGTAATAGAAATGAGATAATTCTGTCATCAAATAATTGCTAGTCAGTTTGTAAAGAATCTGTCACTAAACTGTATACATAACCATGTCCTTTCTTGGTGAAATGAAGACACGGGTGAGTTTGATTCAGTGCACATTGGCACTGGTCTCATCTACATACAATCTTAGAAAATAAACAGGAGCTAAAGGATGATAAAAATGACAAAAGAAATTAGAAATACCATGTTTAATAGTAAAAAATAGGTAAACAGTGATCCATGGGTATAGACTGTTGGTACATAATAATATATTTTGTCATAAATGTACCAAGATTAACCCTAATGACTAATCTCATTGGCCAAAGAGATAGGAAATATATCAAAAAATGATAACCTGTTTATAGGAATTGTCCACTTTATCTTGCCAAATGTGTTGGGGAGATGATTTTGTTGCCGTTACTAATAAATAAGAAACCGATATGTATCATTATTTCTTCTTTTGTAATTGTTAGTGCAGCTTTTCTCTCAGACTGCACATTGTTCCTGTTTCCAAAATGGCTGCTGGTGAGGGAAGCATGTGACCAGCCATTAGGTCTGTCCATGAGTATCTTCCAATTAAAAAAGACTGCACATGGAAGTTCTGTTTGTTAGTGGAACTGTGGGAGCTGCGTCTGCTGTGTGTGCCGGTCTTGTCTTTTATTTCTCACCCAAGTGTTACTCGTAAGAATGGCCCCGATGCAGCAATTGGAGATTCAAATTGGGAGTCTAAATGTAAAAGGTCCATTCTTCTAAACCTATTGTGGAGAAGCCACCTTTAGGTAGTTTTTTTTTACAGGAGACTCATTATTCCTCAGACAAACCTTTTAGGTGGTCTAACCGGAGATTACAAACAGTGTTCAACTGGCACGGAATGTTTCTTAGGCCTCATTCAGATGTTAGTTTTTTTACATACAGGAAAATGGAGTTTCATCATTAAATTTCACCAGGATTTCATCAGATTTTCATCGGTGTCATCTGAATTTCATCAGAGTTTCGTCAGAGTTTCATCAAAATGTCACTTGGATTTCATCAGAGATTCGTCAGTTTTGATAGTTTTTTTCTAATGGAAAAAAGTGTCTTCAGCTTCCATCACTTTGCAGAAAATGAAAGGCGTATTTAGGCTGGAAACACACTATCCTACTTACATGCGAGTCTCTCAGACGAGATTCGGATCAGTGACCCTGAAAGGCCTCTCCCTCTCTGGACTGGAGTGTGATGCTGCACAAAAACACAAGCAGATGACACTCCCGTGCAGAGAGGGTCACTGATCTGAGTCTCGTCCCAGAGACTCGCATGTAATAGGATAGTGTGTTTCCACCCTTATAGTGTTGCACGGACCTCTAGTTCAAAGGAAAAATTGGTCCTGTGAACTACGCATAGACAAATATAGATATGAGAAATCATAGATAGCTCTTGTACAAGAAAAACTGAATGAAGCCTATATTGGAAGAGGCTAATGGACTCTTTGTTTTTATGCTTTTCCAACTTCTGCCATTTTGTAAAAAACAAAGCTATGCAGTTTCTGAGGAAAACTGTGTTAAAAAATGGAATCTCTCTTAATATTGCCCTATACTGTTTCTACTGCACTCATAAGATGGCGGTGAGCTCTGTGGTGATGCCTCTTTGCTTTGCCTAGGGGTTCGCATCTTCCAGTGTCAGAAGTCAGACACAAACAATCGCTTACAGGAAATTACTGTTTACACAACCTTGTTGCCTAGCTCCTCATTAACCCCTCCTTGGGGTGGGCTGTCACTGACAAATCCATTTCTCCATGCCTGGGTTGCAGTTAAGTGGAGTTATTATTGAATCCTGACCTATTTGGAGGAGACATAATGATGAAAACAAATAATTTTATTCAGGTCACCATTCACTAATTCATCTGGAATGCTGAATAAGGCTGGTGGACAGCAATGCAAGGACAATATGCATTATAAATATAACACACTTGTGCAAATGCCAAAAATGTGTATTGTAAATATATGGAATGAAATTAAATAAAGCGATTACACATTTTCAAGAAGCAATATCTATAGTATGGTGTTTCATGAGTATAAACAGACCTATAAGACCATGTATTGGAAGCTTATAATAGCCATATGCTATTTTTATATGAATTGCTGTCACATAACTGTAGAAGAGATGGCCTTGCACGCTGCTGACCCTCATGAATAATAAATGTTTGCTCTCCCAAAATAATAACAATAAATATAATTAAATATTACCAAAATATTACCAAAAAAGAACAGCTAAAAGAGCAAGATGCAAGTTCCCAGCAGGGGCATTTCTTTTCATGGGTCCAGTGACCCAGCAACAGACTTTTTTAGGGCTGTCCTCTGTAATCCAAGACATTTTTGGAAGCATTACAGTTCTGAAAAACCTCCATCCACATCTCAGGGGATGTGCGTGGCTGTTCCACCATCTAGGCCACTCCTGGCATGTCTCAGTGGGTCACAGAGGCTACTTCTCCAGGGGAATTCACCACCACCTGTCCCAAAGCACTATCTATCAAGGCCACGGCTGGAGAAGAGAACAGAGGCGTTAGGGGACATCCCCCCACCATCACTAGAACACAAAACAGGAACGCTAACATCTCCAACAGGCCCTTAAGGCTCTCTCGCCCCTGTTGATTCACTCTAGCTGGTTGGCTAACATGGTCAATCTTGGCCAACTACCAATGCTCCATCCTTTCCATGTCGGCCTCCCGCTGCCACTCTTTGATAACCTATGCAGTGGTGACCCAACTTACCCCAACCGCAAAACACCCCTTACGACCCATTAATTTCATGAAGGTGACCACCAAAATAGATGGTGCGGAGTTGGGAAGGCAGATTGTTATGCTGAAGTGTGAACTGGTTGAAATAGCACAGATAACCAGTCCTGTCTTCGGCTAGGAACCCAAATCCCCTCTTCTAGAAGAGGGTCCCTACCCGGCCTCAGGTACTGTATATTGGTCCTCAAAGTGGTTACAATTAGACCCCTGCAACCACTCTTGGGCAAGGGCATCTGAGAGCCAAATTTCTTCAAGAAATGATAAGGCCCTGGGTGGTTCATGCCTATAAGAATACTTGCTGGGAGCATTTAGGGGGCCCCAAATGACATTCTCCCAATGAAAGGCCTCTGGCGAGGATGCAAAGGAAGGCAAGTAAACAGGGGATTTTGCCACTACTTTCTCCTTATCATCCTCCTCGTCCACCTTCTCCTCAATTTGTCGATCCTCCAGATGCAGGTTTAATAAGGCCAGGCATGCTGCAGGATCCTGCATCCGACCTCTGGAGGTCCCCCTACTGACTCTGAGCTCTGTTCCAGTTGGACCAATTCTGGCATGCAGGACAAGCACTGGATCCGGACTTCACTGCAAACCAGGCCCAATGTGAGATCCACGGTCTTACTCCAGATCACATATGTCGGCATCTCCTTTAAGGGCTGCTCCGGTTGTATTGAGGCATGCTTTGTCCTTGGGGTGGTGAGGAAAATCAGCTCTGGAAGAGCGCGCATGTCTTTGGATGGATCCATCAGGTCTCCAAAGTGCGTAATGCAGGCACAAAGTACATGACATTGCTATATTATACCACAAACCAAGTTGGCGCAAGCCTCCAGATTGATGCGTGTTTCGCTTGCCAAGGTTCCCACCTCTTCCAGAGCCAGGATCCAATTGCTTAGGGCATATTATTGTTTGCCCAATATTGCTGTCTAGCTCCTCATTAATCCCTCCATGGGGTGGGCTGCAAAAGACACTTGACTTACACATCCCTATGCCACAAGGAAGAATTAGACTTGTGGTTAGGGGTAGTAAAGCCTGTCATTTTTAGAGAAGAAATGTGATATATTTTTTTTGAGCTCATCACCAATTCATCTGTACTATTGAATAAGGCTAGTGGGCAATGCATGGACAGGTCCAAGATTAATGATATAACACACTTGTGCACATGGAAAAAATCTGTATTGTAAATGTATGGAAGGAAAGCTAAAAAAGGGATTGCAGATTTTCAAAAGGTAATATGCAAATGATAGTTTTTATGAATGTAAACAGACCTAAAAGACCATGTATTTTAAGCATATACTTGACATATGCTATTTTAATCTGAATTGCTAGCAAATAAGTGTAGAAGAGGTGGCTTCATAACCTGCAGGTGTCCTAACACCTGTAAACTCAAGGAAGCTTAAAAATTTCATGTTAAAGCTCCCTTAAATTCCCCATGTTTAAAGAAACCGATAGACCTGATGGCTGTACAGTCAGCTAGCCTTAGAGTAGCAGAGTTCTCAGTCACTGGGTCTACCAGGGAGTGTTTTTGCCCCAAACTTTCAAGGGAATTGAAATTTCAAACTTTTTCCAAACAAAGCCACATTCACCAATTTTTTTTTTTTTAGTAACTTGCCCGGGTTTTACAATCACAAACCAAATTATCAATGTTCATGCCAAATTTGAAATTGGGGAACCTTGTTTGGAAAAGTCTGCTCATCTCCAGAGAGAAATACAATGGAGAAGGAAAAAGGGAGGCCCTTGAGATAGAGAGAGGGAAAAGATCACCCCTTCAAATTCACCTAGTCTAGTATAAGCGCTGAGCTTGCTATCATCACTAGATGGGTCCTTTTCCTCATGCACAATCATATGACTAGGCCCTGGCTGACCATGGTCTTGCCACGACTAAGGCAGAGGGCAGCAAGATTCTAGTCTTACTACTATGATAAAACAACTCAAAGATAGAGACATACAAGGGGGAATAAAACAACAAAGTAACTCCACAGCTTTTCCAGAAAGGAACTTCACATCACAGCTTCAACTGGAAGGGACTCCACTGCTATAACTGGAACAGTTTCAAAAGAGAGGTCTGCATAAGAGATCTACAGTATAACCAGCATAGTAGAGAACTAGGATTGAGTTTCTATAGAGGAAGGGAGTGGCCATAAGGTCTTCAGCTGAGATTAAAGCTACAAGGATTCTCAAAAGGAAATGGTAAACCTTTCAGCACTGAAAGAATTTAATTTAACTCATGAAAATCGCTGACTGGGCACTAAAGAGGACCTAAATGTTGTGACCTTCTGATCCGTGATATCCCAGAGGTCTCAGCAGATTGCAACACACTTGTGACAGGTTATGTAACTGATAGTAAGGTTATATACATTAATAAAGGACTGAATGTGAGGTAAATCAAAAACAAATAGTGTATCAAAACAGAAAGAAATGGTATTAAGCCTCATAAAGCAGAAAAAAAGCCTTTTATTATTAAAATACAGGTACAAAAAATGGACAAAGCAGGTAAAAGGCAATATACCAGCAGAAAATGGCATCCCATACCTCTGAAAGCTATAGTAAAATGTATAGCATGAAGGTGCATATGCTGTAGTATAGAGCAATATTTGGGCACTGCAACCTATTAAAGTACATACAGATATGTCACATATAGTTATTTTGCATGTGATCATGGGTCTACATCTGTCTGTTCTAAAGTTTGAATTAGAACTTTTACAGTGGTTACTTTACTGATGCTTGATCAATAGATCAATGGTGCAATTGCAGCTTCACTCTCATAAAAATAAAGAGGGCTCTAACTAACAGTAGCAACAGATGATGTTTCCTGTATGCTTCCCTGGACGACTATACAAGTAAACCTGAATTCAATGCAATTAGAGTGTAGTCATTCTTCTGTCTGGATAATTAGGTATAAATGATTTAATAGATGGCACAATGTCATTGGGGAAAAAAGCAAACACAACTGTGGTCAATTGCAATTAAAACTGATATAAAGTAGAGGAGCTTGCAATATGCTAAATATTCCTGTTTCCTGGACAGAGACAGCTTGTTTATGTAAAATACATATATACAGTGCTGTGCAAATTAATTGGGACAAAGCAAGTCTTTACTTGTTTTTATCGCATTAGTTTTACTATTTCTGATAAGTGTGTTATCAGTTCTTGGTGTCGTTTTCCTTTTTCTTCCACATTTCCCTTTTCGTTTTGGAGAAAACGATTCAGTTTCATTGTGTGAGCGAATTATTCTTGAAACGGTAGATTTTCCAATACCAGCGGTGATAGCGATTTCTCTTACAGTCAGACTTGTATGTTCATTAAGAGTAATAATTCTAGACCTCTTCCGTGTAGTAACATCCATTTTTACAGGCACGAATCACACAGAGAAAAAGTACACTCAACCACTCCTCCCAGAAACAAGCTCTCAACTGAAGCTGAGGGGGCAGCTAGCTGGTATTTTCTGACTAAAACCAGTCAAACCACATTTTGTTACTCAAGGTTGTACACTCACACATGTTCAAAGCAGTTAAAACTGGTTTGAATCACTGACTGCTAACCAACTTACGATTTCACTTAAAAAATGCTTTGTCCCAATTAATTTCAATTAATTTGCACAGCACTGTATATATATATATATATATAATGAAAAAAGGTTATGAGCAGCGTCTCTTTTACAGCAGATATGCTGGGTGCTTTTCAGTCCCTGTGATGGGGATCAACCATCACCTTCATAATACTTGCAAAAAATGAGGCTGCAGCACACAATTTGAAGTGTTTTCTTTGCCTTTATTGGCATATAGGCATGGTGAGGCGACGTTTCGGTCCTCTGACCTTCTTCCAGCAGTCACTTAGGGCAAATGCTGGGAATTTTATACATCCTCCAATATCAATTCTTATTAATCAATTTACAGTGCTATTAGTGTTTCTTCATACATAAACAGTTTCTCTTTATAATGAAATCAATGCAGTAGTTTTTACACTTCCATACATGGTTACTTATCTCATTAAAACAATAAAATTCTCTCTACTTACAGTTATATTTTCACATAGATCAATTGCAGCTCAGGTGCCCGCTTGATTGTTATTAATTGTTAGATGATTATAGCAATATATGTTGCTCTCCATGTGCGGTCCTTCCCTGACCGCGCGCCGCCATTACGGCGTTGTTTACCAACTACTGCGCCTGCGCGTATGCGAGACGCTTCCCTAGTTACATCTCATTGCCGGAAGCGATTCCATCGCCATATTAGGGATCTCGCGCATGCGCTGTGGCATCCAGCGTTTGTTTGTGCGCGTCTTTATACATTCCCTTCCTGTGCCTGCATATTTCATCAAGGTGTTTCCAAATCACATTATAACGTTACCAAAATTCATTTATATGTGTGTTATATGCTAAATATATATTATAAGTGTCATTATTCTATAAAATTCTACCTCTAACTCTAGAGTGTGATTTAAAGTGACGGTGCATTTTTGTGATGTGGATCATTATCCATTTGATTATTATTTTTTATTTCTTATTTTTTGTTGCTGTGCATTCTAATCTTTTGCCTCACAAATACATGTGCTAGAGCTTTCCACACTAAGTATTTTATACCCAGAATTTATTACATGGGTCACCGTATACCAATTACACTATGGCTATTCATGTTTACATTGGGTAACCTGTTGAAAGTGCATCCCATCCTGGGTTGTAGCACTCCCCTGTCAGTACAGTGTTCAGGGAGATCTCTCTCAATTCACACTACCTGCCCAAGGTAAAAACAGGAATTTCCCATCTTTTTACTTATTATTTTTTTAGCCATTAGTGTTGGTTTATAACCATATATTTATTGCTGAGGCAAAAAGAAAAAATAGAAGTCTTTATTTTAAGCAATTGTTTTTTATTTTTTATTTTTTATTTTCCATTTGTTTTCCATGATTATAAAGTGCATTATAAGTGCTTCCTCAGTGCTTTAGTTAAGTGCATAAATAGTGCAAATATATTATTAATTATCTATAAAAAATCAATTATTATATTTATGAAAGAAAAATAAGTTTTCTTTGTGTAAAAGGAGGGGAATGTTTTTCATAAGTTAAATTGCGCTTTGTCCGTGTAGTTGGTTCTTAAGTGTGTCAAATTAGCGGGCACCCGATATGCAAGTGCTCCATCTTCTATAAAATCCTCCTATATAACAGAAAAAAGAAGATAAATATATGAATAAAAACAATTATAAGAAACCATGAGTCAGGCCGTTGCATGATATATCATAACTACAGTGCTACATTATATTCAGTGATTGTGCATTAAAGTGACTAAAAACCACAAATACTTAAATGAGAACCAATTTTTTAAAGGGCTGTGTGCAATTTAAAATCTACGTTGAGTCCCTCTGGTTTCAAAGTTTGCAACCTGTGGATCCACTCCAATTCCTTGGTTTTCAGTAAACCTACTCTATCTCCACCTCTTCTGGGCATTGGCACAGTGTCTATTAGCCTAAATTTCAAATCTTTCTCCTTATGGTTTGCCTCCGCAAAATGTTTTGACACTGGTAAATTCATAATCTTTTTTCGTATCGTGTAACGGTGGTGCGTAATTCTTACTTTAAAATCTAGGGTGGTTTCTCCTACATACAATAAATGACAAGGGCATTCAAGAAGATAAATAACGTGATCTGAGTTACATGTTAAAAAATGTTCAATTTTGTACTCTTTACCTGTTTTGGGATGGGTGAATTTGTTGCCTTTGATCATGAAGGAGCAGTTTATACAACTGATACAGGGATAGCATCCTGTTCTTTTTTCTCTAGTTAATGTGATCTGTCTTTCTCTTTTCATTGTGCCAATGTCAGACCTGACCAATAAATCTTTGACATTTTTCCCTTTTCTATATGATATTAGGGGGGGATTTTTGTACTCTTCAATCTGGGGTAAGCATTTCTTTAACATTGTCCAATGTTTTTGGACAATGCCTACTATGCTCTTTGTTTCTTCCCCATATGTTAGTACTAGAGGGACTCTCTTTAGTTTGTCTTTCTTCCCTCTTGTGTCTCCTTTAATCTCCCTGTTCGCCAAATTCCTTTTTTGTTGTTGCAGTACTTTGTTAGGGTACCCTCTGTTTTTAAATTTTTCGATTAATTTGTCTATTTCTACCTCCCTTTCTTGCTCGTTACTTACAATCCGGTTTACTCTGATCATTTGTCCAAGTGGAATAGCCTTTTTTAGGCTACTTGGATGACCACTAGTATAATGGAGGAGTTTATTTTTGTCAGTGGCTTTTACAAAAAGTGTTGTTTCAATCTGACCCTCCTTCAGAAGTACCTTAACATCCAGGAATTGCATTTCTGTTGAGGAATGCACTTCCGTAAATTTTATTGTGTCATCAACCGTATTTACGTATCTGAAAAAGGACAAAAATTCATTCTCAGTTCCTTTCCATATTATGAAAATATCGTCGACATATCTCCACCACCTCTCCACATAGGAGAAGTGGTGGGATGTGTAGACGAACTCTTACTCAAAGTAGACCATAACAGCCCCTGCGTATGAACATGCCATTCGAGCACCCATAGCGGTCCCCATCAATTGTAAGAAGAACTCATCACCGAACAAGAAATAGTTTTGTTTAAGTACTATCTCTAACAGATCCATAATCAGTTGTTTGCATGGGTCTGTATAGTCTCTTGTTTTTAGAAAATCTGCAATTACTTTGATTCCCATCTCATGCTTGATGGAGGTGTATAATGATGTTACATCAAAAGAGGCCAATATGTACTCTTTATTCCCCATAAATTTGGTTTGCTCCTTATACCTTGCAAGCTCCTCAAGGAAATGTCCTGTGTCTTTGACATAAGACTTCCCCTCAGTAGCGAAAGGACTCATGACTTTCTCCAAAAAAATCCCAATATTGTAAAATATAGATTGTATTCCTGCCACTATGGGCCTGCCTGGTGGGTCAATTAATGATTTATGAATTTTTGGAACCAGGTAAAGAACTGGTGTCACTGGATTTTCTTCAAACAGAAAGTCATGTAGATTTTGATCAATAATTCCTCCTATCAAGGCAGTGCTCAGTACCTTTTGTATGTTTTTTTGTATTTCAAATTTAGGATCATTTTGTAACCTCTTATACACCTGATTGTCACCCAACTGCCTATAGACCTCCTTCAAATACGTCTCCTTGTCCATGATGACGGTTGCCTCCCCCTTTATCTGCTGGTTTTATTATTAAACCGCCATCATGGACAAGTTCTTGTACTGCCTGGATCTGTTCTCTAGTTACATTCGGATTTATTAGTTCAGTTTTAGCTGTATTTCTCAAAATTTTTATTTCCTGTTTCACTGCTTGTTCAAAAGCCTCTACTATGGGAATATCATCATTTGGCATAAAATTACTTTTACGTTGGATACCTAATTTCTGTAAGTTTAATTCACTAGTGTTCAGTCCCTTTTCTACGGTCTTATTATGAAAGTGATATTTTAAACGTATGCTTCTGAAAAATTGGTACATTTCTTTTTCTACAGTAAACCAGTTTACATGTGTCGACATACTGTAAGACAAGCCTTTGTTTAAAATTTCTAATTGACTACATGAAAGTTCTTTACCAGACAAATTAACAGTCAGTTGTGATCCTTCTTCCGGCTCCCTTTGAACTGCTGTCCTTTCGGTTTTTCTTTCTTTTTTCTGCTGGCGATGCTGTTTCCTCCCTCCTCTTCGTCCTCTAGATTTTGGTCTCGGTCTACATGAGTGAAAGTTAGACAGGTTATCTGAAAAAACAGGTATTTTAGTTTTTTTGTGAGAGTAGTATTTATAACGACCTCTCCTTTGCCATTTGTTTTGTCCTTCTCTCTGCCAGTTGTACACCAGTCCTACACGATAGTCCTCCGTGTCCCGTGCCCATTTCTGTCGTTTCGTTTCCTCTGTATCTTTTCTCTGTTTATCTAACTTGATCTTAATCGATTCCTTGAACTTTGAAAATTCTTCATCTTTCAAAATACCCAAAAGTTCATTTTCTATATCTTTGATGTTATCCTTGATTTTAGTTGTTTCTAATTGTATATGCTCCATGTTTAATAGCATCACCTCCATTGCATACTTATTTGATAAAGCAATGAACTTGGCACAAAAATCGTTATCCTCTAAAAATAACGTTGGATTTATATTAGACCTTAAACCCCGAGGAATTTTCTTATTTTTATAATACTGGCCAAGCATGATTAAATAACATAGATCAATTGCAGCTCAGGTGCCCGCTTGATTGTTATTAATTGTTAGATGATTATAGCAATATATGTTGCTCTCCATGTGCGGTCCTTCCCTGACCGCGCGCCGCCATTACGGCGTTGTTTACCAACTACTGCGCCTGCGCGTATGCGAGACGCTTCCCTAGTTACATCTCATTGCCGGAAGCGATTCCATCGCCATATTAGGGATCTCGCGCATGCGCTGTGGCATCCAGCGTTTGTTTGTGCGCGTCTTTATACATTCCCTTCCTGTGCCTGCATATTTCATCAAGGTGTTTCCAAATCACATTATAACGTTACCAAAATTCATTTATATGTGTGTTATATGCTAAATATATATTATAAGTTTCATTATTCTATAAAATTCTACCTCTAACTCTAGAGTGTGTATCTTTTCTCTGTTTATCTAACTTGATCTTAATCGATTCCTTGAACTTTGAAAATTCTTCATCTTTCAAAATACCCAAAAGTTCATTTTCTATATCTTTGATGTTATCCTTGATTTTAGTTGTTTCTAATTGTATATGCTCCATGTTTAATAGCATCACCTCCATTGCATACTTATTTGATAAAGCAATGAACTTGGCACAAAAATCGTTATCCTCTAAAAATAACGTTGGATTTATATTAGACCTTAAACCCCGAGGAATTTTCTTATTTTTATAATACTGGCCAAGCATGATTAAATGCATTTCTAAAGACAATAATTTCTTAGAGTCATTTTCATACTTGCGTTTCAAAGCAATTGTTGAGGGTATACTCAAAAAATCCGTGTTCCCTTCAGCTCCTTTCAAAATCCGGCTCTCATCGTCTTCTGTGTAAAAGCCTTTGCCTGGTTCCATATTGAAGAAACGCTCAATCTCATATAGATATAAATACAATGAAAAAAGGTTATGAGCAGCGTCTCTTTTACAGCAGATATGCTGGGTGCTTTTCAGTCCCTGTGATGGGGATCAACCATCACCTTCATAATACTTGCAAAAAATGAGGCTGCAGCACACAATTTGAAGTGTTTTCTTTGCCTTTATTGGCATATAGGCATGGTGAGGCGACGTTTCGGTCCTCTGACCTTCTTCCAGCAGTCACTTAGGGCAAATGCTGGGAATTTTATACATCCTCCAATATCAATTCTTATTAATCAATTTACAGTGCTATTAGTGTTTCTTCATACATAAACAGTTTCTCTTTATAATGAAATCAATGCAGTAGTTTTTACACTTCCATACATGGTTACTTATCTCATTAAAACAATAAAATTCTCTCTACTTACAGTTATATTTTCACATAGATCAATTGCAGCTCAGGTGCCCGCTTGATTGTTATTAATTGTTAGATGATTATAGCAATATATGTTGCTCTCCATGTGAGGTCCTTCCCTGACCGCGCGCCGCCATTACGGCGTTGTTTACCAACTACTGCGCCTGCGCGTATGCGAGACGCTTCCCTAGTTACATCTCATTGCCGGAAGCGATTCCATCGCCATATTAGGGATCTCGCGCATGCGCTGTGGCATCCAGCGTTTGTTTGTGCGCGTCTTTATACATTCCCTTCCTGTGCCTGCATATTTCATCAAGGTGTTTCCAAATCACATTATAACGTTACCAAAACGTTACTAGCACATGTATTTGTGAGGCAAAAGATTAGAATGCACAGCAACAAAAAATAAGAAATAAAAAATAATAATCAAATGGATAATGATCCACATCACAAAAATGCACCGTCACTTTAAATCACACTCTAGAGTTAGAGGTAGAATTTTATAGAATAATGACACTTATAATATATATTTAGCATATAACACACATATAAATGAATTTTGGTAACGTTATAATGTGATTTGGAAACACCTTGATGAAATATGCAGGCACAGGAAGGGAATGTATAAAGACGCGCACAAACAAACGCTGGATGCCACAGCGCATGCGCGAGATCCCTAATATGGCGATGGAATCGCTTCCGGCAATGAGATGTAACTAGGGAAGCGTCTCGCATACGCGCAGGCGCAGTAGTTGGTAAACAACGCCGTAATGGCGGCGCGCGGTCAGGGAAGGACCGCACATGGAGAGCAACATATATTGCTATAATCATCTAACAATTAATAACAATCAAGCGGGCACCTGAGCTGCAATTGATCTATGTGAAAATATAACTAAGTAGAGAGAATTTTATTGTTTTAATGAGATAAGTAACCATGTATGGAAGTGTAAAAACTACTGCATTGATTTCATTATAAAGAGAAACTGTTTATGTATGAAGAAACACTAATAGCACTGTAAATTGATTAATAAGAATTGATATTGGAGGATGTATAAAATTCCCAGCATTTGCCCTAAGTGACTGCTGGAAGAAGGTCAGAGGACCGAAACGTCGCCTCACCATGCCTATATGCCAATAAAGGCAAAGAAAACACTTCAAATTGTGTGCTGCAGCCTCATTTTTTGCAAGTAATATATATATATATATATATATATATATATATATATATGTTAGGCGGCCGTCACACACTACAATCTTGTGAGCGATATGGTTAGCGATCACATGCACGCGCGATCGCTAACAATATCGTTCACATCGCTGGAGAGCTGTCACACAGGCAGACTCACCAGCGATGTGGACCAGCGAGATCGCTGGTAACTATGGTACACATCGGGTTACTAGGCGCCGCGCGTTTACCATAGATACCATCTCCCAGCATAGGCTCTGCCGCTGGGAGATCGTTCATCGTGGTGTCACACACCACGATGATGCAGATTGATCAAGCGATTATCGCTTGATATGAGCTCCGGCTCACAAATCTGCAAACAAACAATCAAGCGATTTTACATTGTAAAATTGTTTGATTACACGCAGCGACGCACAAACGATATCGCTTAAGCGATCAAAAAGCAGATCGCTTAAGCGATATCGTTCAAGAAATTGAAGCGTGTGACGACCGCCTAATGTAAACACAAACATTCAATAAATAATTTATGAAAGGTCTAATAAAAAATTAAAGGATACGTTTCAGTTTTGAAATGCTATGCATAGGTTACAGGGCAAGAGGAGGTGAACAGATTGACATACATGTTTGAGGGAAGATATTCAATATCAGTTTATTCTATGAAATATCCTATTATTCTGGGCTCATAAGTAAAGGGGATAGTCCTAATTAGTGATGAACGAACTTTGCTCGAACATGTTCACCAATTTCAAATTCAGCACGGACAATGATCAGGATAGGACTAGGATCTAGGATATGACTATGACTAGGATCAGGAACCCAAATGCTTTCCCCAGACGTCAGTGAATGCAGCTTTGTTTGGGAAAATATTCAAAAGTTAAAATGGCCCTAAAACTTTACCTGTTTATTTGGGGCCAAAATTCTTACCAGAACAGAAGACCTACACATAAATGGTCCACTATAAATGACGTGCTTCACCCAAAAACCTATCACCTTATCAAAAATACCCGTGGCACCCTCCCAGGTCCCTCAGAGTATTTCCAAGTGAATTTGCACTCAAGTACTTATTGGCAAACAAATCTCACTTTATTGAATATAAAAAATTATTATTTATTACATATTCAGAAGGCTAATTCTCTAAAAACATTCCTGTAAAAAAATTACAACTTTTAGGATTCGGCTTATATCTTTTGGACAAAAATTGTATTATAGCAATTTCATAAATTGTACTAACAGGTATGAGTGACTATATCAGTGCCCGTATTAGAATAAATTTACATATATCATGGTTCCATACATTGCACTGATTCAAATACCAAAAAACTGCATAGAGATCACTATAAACTATACATTTTTTTAAAATTGTGCACTGTTGCTTTAAGGGCCGCTTTACACACACCCACTTCTGTGTCCAACTTTTGAACAGATCTCTGGTTGCAGTGAAATCATGGACACATTATTACATTTGTACACAGCCACAAAATGGAGCAATGTGTCCATGATTTCACTGCAACCAGAGATCTGTTCAGAAGTTAGACACAGAAGTTGGTGTGTGTAAAGCGGCCCTAAGAGTACTAGCAAGACCAAACATTCTCATTTATATCTTTGCTTAGAAATAACACTCCCGCCCTAAGTTCTCAATCTTAATGGTGAGGGCTAATTTCCCCCTACTGGGACCGACAGATATCCCCAATGTATAGTAATAGTACTTATATAGCAGTTGTATAGTATTTATGTAGCGCCAAATTCATTCATACCTGTGCACTAATTCTGTGCTAATATGACCTAGTCCGTCCTCTGGCCGCAATCCCCACCGCCGACGTACGTTTCAATTAACACATCTTCCTCAGGGCGACATCGCCCTTAGGAAGATGTGTTAATTGAAACGTATGGTCTCTGTTTTTCATGGCCTTTCCACTACATTAACAGTCTGTGTGCTGATACTGATCCTTGTAGGACTTTTGTTATATTTATATAATATGTATATTGGTATGTTTGTGTTTGAGTCTTGAAGTCTATGTTATAGTAAAGTTTTTTTAGTTCGCTTCTTGTGTGCTAGACTGTTTCTGCAAACAGTTGCCTTAATACTGCCCTACAAAGTCTGGTGAAAAAGCCGCAGGCCTTCGGCCTGTAGGTGTGAGGTGTGGAGATGAAAGACACTTCACCCACTCCAGTAGAACAGTGCTGGCGAAGTGCAGTTCTCAAGGGCCACAAACAGTGCATGTTTTCAGGCTATCCTTAGCATTGCACAAGGTGCTGGCATCATCACTTCTGCATGTGACGAGATTTGCACTGGTGAAATGCTAAGGAAATCTTGAAAACTTGCACTGTTTTCAGACCTTGAGGATTGCAGGTGGCTGCCCCGGGCCTAGAATTCTCAGTGGTAATAGCCAGGGGGAAGAGAAATCCTCGAGCCCTTTCACCACAACTGTGGCTCTCCCTGGACCATCTTAAGTCTTAAGTTTGATGCAATTTTTTATGCAGATTTTGAGAATCTGCATGTCTATCCTGAGGCCAGCAAAGTCTAGGATAGGTCCGAAGTGCTGTGCTTACGTTGCCTTTTTCCTTGCACATGTGGTTCAGATTTAGTTTTTCTGCCCCAAAAGCTGCACCAAATCTACAAGGCAAAAAAACATATTGGCACAGCACTTCTAAAGTTTGAGATTTTGCTGGTTTTAAGATAGACATGGAGATTTTGGCTTCAAAGGAAGTATTAAACCATGTACCGTGGGCACAGAGTGTTACACCAATATGGTAGGGGTCACGTTCACCAAAAGAATTCTCCATATGCTGTGAGAGCAGGCATGCGTTAGAGTGTGACAAATGGTGCCATCACAAACATTACAGCATTTCAGACACGAGGGATCACACAGGGGCTATCCTGCAAGTTTGAACTGTGCTGCACTTCCTGACATCAAAGCTCCTCACATGCGCAGTCTTGACACCGGTGAGATATATACGCTACGTCTCGTGTTATATCACGGCTCCCAACAGACAGCTAATGTAACGAACGCTGATGCAACTGAGGTTTAAATCAACAAAGCTGCACAACTTCTAAGTTAAGGGGGTGCTTAGACAAGTGGAAGCAAATTGGGTATATGTAGAAAAAAACACTGATCATGGATAAGGACACCACACAATTCAACTATATAAGAAAAATAAAAAAGGTTTTATTGGAAAAACACTGAAGGCAACAAACGAGTTTAAAACGATAAAGTAAAAAACAACAAAGGCATATCCACAACATTGAGGAACAACCCGAATAAGATGCAATTAAACTGCAAAAAAAGTCAAAGTCATTAATGTATAAAAATAACAATATTATACAGTGACAAATATTAGAATAACACAAATAACTGTAAATAAATCAATACTGCACCAAACTTCTGCGACCACAGTACGCTACTAGGAAATGAAGACTCCAAAAAGTGCCCAAGGGGATCCCATGGGATCCTACAAAAAAGCCGGTGTATTACTTTCAAAGAACCAAAATACCTATGAGGTTCAGATCTGCAGGACCAAATGTGGAAATGTCCTGTGCTGGAAGCAGGCCAAAAGACCTGTGAGGCAAGCAAATGCAGAGGATTATGCTAGGTGTAGGCATTGGGGGAGTGGGTGAGGTCCCACGCGTATTGCCACAATGTGGCTTCATCAGGGAATGTTGGAAGAGAGGCCACAGTTGGCCACCCTGGCCCAAGAATTCTCTGTGGAAGAAGCCAGGGGGCAATAGGAATCCTCAAACTCTTTCACCACACCTGCGGATCTCCCTGGACCCTCTTAGGCCCTGTGCACATGGTGTGTTGTTTGATGCTTTTTTTCAAACAGATTTTGAGAATCTGCATCAAAATTTGCATATCTATCCTGAGGCTAGCAAAGTCTATGACAGGTCAGAAATTCTGTGCACATATTGCTTTTTTGTTTCCTTGCACATGTGGTTCAGATTTCTTTTTTCTGCCCTCATATCTGCACCAAATCTCTCATAGACTTTGCTGGCTTTAGGATAGATTCTTAAAATCTGCTTCAAAGAAAGTTTCAAACAACATGTCAGGTCACAGCGGGATTCCCTGCTGCGTGATGCCTGCTGTGCAACCTGACACAAGCTCACAGAAGTCATGATGAGTATGTCTGAAGTTCATGAGCAGGTGCCTGCTAGGTTGTTGAGTGTGTCAGTGGCATTGAAGCTTGCTAATAGTGTAGGAAGCTAATGTCTGTGCCGAAACAGTGGGACCCCACTATAAAATGGTTTGAGCTGTGTTTGCAGCTCTTTAGTCCCTTTTATGGTGTCTTCTAGACTCTTGATTTTGCCTCCTATTTATTTGAATGGGGATCGGATGTTCAGCAAACTGTTTGTCAAACTGTTCATCCAATGTTGCAAGTTTGACTAACTGAATTAGTGTTTCCAAAAGTTCACTGATCTCAAGTCCTAAAAAATTATTCACACCCTTCCATAGTATAAGTTTGCATACTGTAATAGATGTCAGTATTTAATTTACACTAACCCTTTGCATAAGCAGGGATTAAAGTATAAAATAGAATTTATACAGAATCTACATATACGGTACTTATAAAGAAAGCAGCACAGCTCCTTCAGGGTGCAATTCAGTCCAGTTTTTTCATCCACTGCCTCCAAAATTCATTAAGGAGACTGCAGCACTCCTTTCTTATATTCCAGCAGATGGAATATAAGAAAGGAGTGCTGCAGTCTCTTTAATGAATATCAGAATCTACAAATAAGTATATTAAATTCCTCCTGCTGTATAATACCCTGCAAGCAGATTAGTCTGCAACTTCAAGGTTACAAGGTTCCCTATTCCAAACAGTTTATTACTTTTATGTTGAAACAAGATGTGAGTCCGATGCCATTGCATCAGGAGGGTGGTGACATCACAATGGAGGTGGGCTCTGTGGCACTGGGAATGGTGACCATCTCTTGATCTGTGCGGTCCCTCCTCTGTCCCCTATATCTCTACGCCTGTGCTTTCTCAAAATATTTAAATAAATGTATTTTTCCTTAAAAAACAATTTTTTTAATTAATAAAGTGTTTAATTTGTTGATAAAAAATGTGGCGGGCTTCACTGCATTTTCTATTGCCAGCACAGATAAACCAAGCAGCTACTGGCTGTTTACTCCCACTCCCTGTTAACTTTGCTAGCAATGAAAAATACAGGGAAGCCCTTATTTTTTCCAGTTATTTAACTGAATAATAAAAAAATAGGCGTGACTATGCCTTATTCTCCATTGGCAGCCAAGGTAACCTAGAGAGCTGGGAGTTGTAATTCTCAGCATGGTGAGGCCCTAGCATTCCCTAGAATTGCCACATCCATGAGAAATGCCAAAACTGTGCAATTACATCACTGGCACCGCCAGTGTTTAAGTCGGACCCAATGGCGGCTATCCCCGTCTGGGACACTTTACGCACAGGGTACACAGTTCACTCTAGCATACGGGAACTGCCTTCTTACCGGGCACGGATTCGGGTCTCGCTACCTGGGTCATGGGTACACCAAGTGTCCCCAAGGGCTCCTTCCCGGACGTGTCTCGCTACACGTCCAGACCAGTCTCCACCTGGTTCAGCCACGGCTTCCCCACTCGAGGAGCTGTCACGACCCCGGTCCTGGCCACCGGTATGGAGCTAGCACACTCCCCTCATGTTTGCACACAACAGAGCTCTGGACTGCTCTGCTCTCAGCGTCCCTCAGTCTGAGACTCAACAATCTCTCCCACAGACTGAATCTCTCTGGTGCTCTCTGGCTGATGATCAGGCTCCCACTCAATCAGCTGGCAGGCTCTTTATCGTGCCTGCCACTCCCACACTGACACATCCACCTGGGCTGCTATTACTCAGGACACATTCACCTGGGCTGCTACCAATTAGGACACACTGTTCCCATACAGCCGCTCATCAGGCTCATCTATGTGTCAGATCTACAGTACTCTCAGATTTAACTCATTGTGTTCCGGGTAGGTTCACACAGCATCATCACAGTAAAACCGGCCAATGTGGACAGGGTCATTTACTGATCCTGCATGTCATGTACCCCGGCCATGGGGACCATGCCGGTGGTGCCTCACATGTAGCAGTGGCAGACTGGGTAATAAAGGGGTTGATGTCAGCTTTTTTTGGTAACTGGCGTCAGGCCCTATTGCTAATGTTAGCCATCAGTAGGACAGCCTGCATTCGGCAATACTTTCAATAAAAAGAAAACAAAACACACACACAGAAAAAAATAGATATTGCATACAAAAAAGATAGAGATGCCTCGTTATCTACTTTATTAGGTCCCGCCAAGTTCCCCTCTAACATATTCTGTAATTACTGTAATCTTGTGGTGGATGTGGTGGGGCGGTGTGATGCGTCGCACCGTTGCCATTGTTGTATAACCAAGTGTACAAAGATGGTGGCAGCATGAGTAAGTGCGCTTGTGCTCTCTATGCCCTGCATGCTCTGTCTCAGCCTGTTTCTGCCACCCTGTGCCTGTGTGTGACCCCCCATCCCCTGGTGCCTCCCTGTGCCTGTGTGTGCCCCCCATCACCCTATGCCTTTGTGTGCCCCCCACCTCCCAGTGCCTTTGTGTGCTGCCCGCCTCTCTGTGCTTGTGTGAGCCTCTCTGTGCCTGTGTGTGCAACCCATCTCCCTCTGCCTGTCTGTGCCCCCCCCTACCTCTCTGTGCTTACCTATGTCTTTGTGTTCTCCCCACTTCCCTGTACCTGTCTGTGCCCCGCCCCCCACCTCCTTGGGCCCAGTACTATACACAAAGGCTCAGAAAATCTTCTTTGATATCAAAAAAAGGAAGCTCCGGCCTTTGGCCTGTGTGAATTTTCAAAGTGGAATTTTTGAAAGTGGAGGGCAGAGATATACCAGAGATGTGTTAACTACAGTTCCCAATGCGGTGATGCCCTGTTGTGACAATATTTTTCCTTCCTTTGCAGGTATCAAAACATTGATTGAGTGGTATATATAATCTCTGCAGCAGTATCCAGCCACTGTATACATTGCATATATTTCATGGTATGAAAACATTGATTGAGTGGTATATATAATCTCTGCAGCAGTATACAGCCACTGTATACATTGCATATATTTCATGGTATGAAAACATTGATTGAGTGGTATATATATGATCTCTGCAGCAGTATACGGTCACTGTATACATTGCATATATTTCATGGCATGAAAACATTGTTCCATTTGCTTTGTACCTTACAAATATCCATATTATTCCATCCTCCCTGTCTCTCCCTCCTGCTGATCTGGCTCCAAATCTTTCCCTTAGCAGCAATTTGTTAATTGTACTCTGGTGTGGAGTGGCCCTTTCTCTCTTCTGACCCCCTCCCCTCTGTCTACCTTGGCTATCATCTGCTGTCCACAAGAGCTGTAAATTGCAACCCACAAGGCCTATGTGCCTTTGGCCTGTGTGAATTTTCAAAGTGGAATTTTTGAAAGTGGAGGGCAGAGATATACCAGAGATAAGCCAGAGGAAGCCAGAAGGTAAAAACTCTACCCATCTACTACCTGTCTTAACTGTAATAGTTACCAACACAACCAAAAGTCCTTCATTTTAATGCCTTCTAATCTTGTGCATTAGTCATCCACGTTTACCCCCCCATTCCACCTCCATCACTCGGTCTCCACATCAGCCTCTCTCTACCCTCCTTTACTAAGCCTTCAAGACTGCATAAGTAGCCCTGACCAATTGACCCCACACAAGGCTAGGATCTGCATCACTGATATTACTGGTCCTCCAAATGACCAACCCCAATGGGAAAAAACCCAGCCAAATACCCCCCAAGCCCCAAAATAATGTGTACAAAGTGAACCACAATAAGAGAAACTAAGCCAAAGCCAATATCACAGTTATTCCCACTACGTATCAAACCCACAGCCCACGAAATGCCACCCACCTAAGCAACCCCATCAAGGCAGGGAGACCCCACCAAAAGCCCCCAACAAACCGGAAACAGCCCCCCACAGAATGCACCCCCGATGGGAATGGAGGAACTCCTGACATCTATCAAAAAGAGCTTCAGGACCGAACTCTCCACTGCGGTCGACAATTTCACACGCCAACATCAAGACATCACTCAACGCACAGACGATCTAGCAAGACGAATGGACAGCACAGCTGATGCTATAGAGACCGACAGGAAACTACTCCAAGAACAAGACGCCAGAATTTAGTATCTGGAGCTGAAATGCGAGGGCATGGAAAATCGATTAATGAGAGGAAACATTCGAATTAAAGGCCTCCCTGAAAACGATTCAAACCTAAAAGCAACAGTCTCCAAACTCTTCCAATCATTACTTCCTCAAGCAGACCCCAGACTCTTCCAGATAACCACAATACACAGAGCTTTAGGAAACCCCAGCTCAGATGTATCACCAAGAGACGTGGTTCTTAAACTATACCACGAAGAATCAAGAGACCTGATCCTCACAGCCGCACGCAACAAACCTACTCTGCCAGGACTACCAGACACAGTCGCTCTATTCCCAGACATCAGCCCAGCGAACCTAATGAGAAGGAGAGCAATGAAAGGCACCACAACGGCCCTACTAAATGCACACATCAAATACAAGTTGGGCTTCCCACACGCCCTGATCTTTCACTACAACAACAAAACCTACTCACCGAGAACGGAAGAAGAAGGCCAACAAGCCCTGGAAAGGGCAGGTATCCCTCCAAATGACACCAACGCTCTACCACAACGACCAAGACCCAATAGTGAGTGGACAGAGGTTCGGCGCTTGAAAAACTCTAACTCCCAATCCCCCCAGAAACCATGACCAAAACAATTAAAAATATTACAACACCAAATAAAACAACCCAACCCCCCCCCGCACACCAAAACGCCCAATCCTACCTACTACTAGACGACCCCAAGACAAAGCATCAAACCTCCAACCCCTACCCCGCAAAAAACACCCTACAGAAAATGTACTGTCCCTGGAACCAGATGATTCCTGAAAAAGACAACAAATCCCCAACCCATACCCCACACAAACTACCCTACAGAGAACACAACACCTCTCCATTAAATGTGCTACCCCAAATTGGGCAGACACTACCTATGGTCATAACCTCAAGAGACCTGAACACTCGGGTCCCAAAAAACACCGAATATTGCCCCTGTTGTATCTGCTGTGCCCACCTGCCCATCCGCAACCCCCACAACTCCAAGGTTACCTCTCCCCAAATTAAAACCCAAACTGATCATCACCACGCAACACGGAGACAGACCCCGCACGACAGCTAACATGTTCCCCAATATTGCGAATGTATAAGGTACTATCACACAATGTCAGGGAACTCAACTTCCCGTTTAAGAGAAAACGTGCGTTCATAGACTACTCAAAACATACACCGGACATCATACTACTACAGGAAACACACTTTACAGACCGCTCCTTCCCAAAATTCTTCCATAAGTCATACACTAGATCCCACCTAGCATCCCATAATAAAAAAACTAGAGGAGTGGCCATCCTATTCCACAACTCCTTCTCATTTGTGTGACTGCGGACAAAGAAGGTAGATACCTCATAATACGCTGGACAGTCCAATCAAAACGAATCTGTATCATAAATAACTACGCCCCCACGTCAATGCAAATGAAAACGATCCGTACCATAACGAAGCTGATAGGGGACGCAACCTATGACCTCCTACTCTGGGGAGGAGATTTCAACATAGCCATAGACGCCACATTGGATAGCTCCACCCAAAAACAATCCAATATCACTAACACTGAGAGAAAAACTCTATAAAACCTACTTAAATCCCACCAACTAGTAGACACATGGAGCGAAACCCACATGCACTCGAGGGGCTACACCTACTTCTCCAAGGCCAACCACTCATACTCCAGAATAGACTGGATACTAACGAACTCCGGCAACCTAACCTCCCTTCTCTACTCTAGACACATCCCGTCCTCCTGGTCAGACCACGACTGCGTACTATCAGTATTTAAAACTGATACTGAGACATCATCTCTTTATCCAATAGAGTTTTTTACCAAGCTATTTGCGCTCCCAGAGGTCTATGATCCAAAACTTCTTGTAATTTCATAAAGAGTTTTTTATTATTTCTTAAGAAAAGCACATACAACGCGTTTCGACAGTAAAAAATGTCTTCCTCAGGTATATTGTATGTGCTTTTCTTAAGAAATAATAAAAAACTCTTTATGAAATTACAAGAAGTTTTCGATCATAGACCTCTGGGAGCGCAAATAGCCTGGTAAAAAACTCTACTGGATCTATATTCCTTTGGTAACTCGGTTTGAGCTACGTACTAGCTACCAGGGATTTGCAGCATACCGACCACTGAGGAAATCTACGCCTGGATACTTAATGGTCCCTATTGACCGATACGCAAGTGAACAAGACCTAAAAAAGGTGAGTGCTATCCACATCCACCTATGATCTGATTATACATTTACATTTAGATCGGTGCGCTTTCTTCCTTTCCTTTCCTTCTACCATCATCTCTTTATAGATGGTGACTAAATGAATCCCTACTGACAAACCCCCACACTAGAACGCAGATAGAACAAGAACTCAAAAGTTACTTTGCCACAAACAAATCGTCAGAAGTCTCAGAAGGCAACATTTGGATGGCCCACAAAAAATACATGACAGGCATACTTATATGACTGGTCTCCAAAAAAAAGAGAGACAGACTAGAGACACAGGCGGACCTTGAAGACAAGCTCAGTAAACTGGAATTTGCCAACCAATCCCATCCCTCCAAATATCTCACCAAGAAAATACTCGACACAAAACTACAACTCAACACAATACTGACAACCCGCACTGAAAGAGCCATTAGGTGGACACAAGCGATGTTTTATAAATACTCCAATAAGATGGACAGAATGCTCGCACGCAAACTCAGAGACAAAGAATGCCTAAACATGATTTTCTCAATTAAAGATGAACAATCACATACCACCCACAACCCAAATAAAATCTATGCTGCATTCCACAAATTCTACTAGAATTTGTATAATGACAACCCACACTCCACCAAACCCAAAATTGACGAATTCCTAGCCACTATACCACTACCATCCCTAACCCCAAGCTACGCTGCAAAACTACACTCACCAATAACAGAAGAAGAGATACTGACCACCATCAAACAACTAAAAGCAGGTAAAGCACCAGGCCCGGATGGACTGACTGCATTATACTACAAAAAATTCCAGGACACACTAACGAACCACATACGCGCATATTGCAACAACTTACTCTCAGGACAAACCATGCCCCAAGAATTTCACACCGCACATATTGCTGTCATCCCAAAACCAAAAAAAGACCCACTACTCATCAAGAACTACAGGCCCATCTCCCATCGTCCTCCTCTCCTCTGTCCTCCTGCACCCCCGTCCTCCTCTTCTCTGTCCTCCTGCACCACCGTCCTCCTCTCCTCTGTCCTGCTGCACAAACATCCTCCTTTCCTCTGTCCCACCAGCTGCTCGTCTTCTCCTCTGTCCCCCTGTTCCTGTCCTTCTGCCCCCCTTTTCTCTTCTATGTCCCCCTGTTCCTGTCCTTCTGCCCCCCTGTCCTCTTCTCCTCTGCCCCCAGTCCTCTACTCCTTTTCCCCCCTGCCCCCTGCACAGTTTCCTTCACCTCTCCGGGTCCATGGCGGGCCGGCTGGGTGGAGGATCTGCCAGCATTGCAGCCGCCTCCACCGCACCAGCACTTGGAGGCATCACGGGACAGGAAGCAGCAGTGCTCCCAGCGGCTTCCTGTCAGCGTGATTGCTCTCAGCGCTGCGGGGCCGGGAGCGGAGCACAGTACATGTGGGCACCACGGCCGGGCCCCCCCCCACCCTCTCACGCTACGCCACTGCTGCACCCACAGGTTAGACACCGCACACTGCCAACGGCCCTGGTGGCAGCAGCAGAGATAGCGGCGGTATATTTTCCGGTATGCCGTACCGGTATGTACCGCCAGTTTTCAGATTTTCCGATACGGCGTACCGGTATGTACCGCCACAAAAAAGCACTGCCCCTATCTGAGTAACAATGAGGGATGGACTGCCCAAATGTATGAGTAACAGCAGTCCCTTCCAAACATATGTTACAGGGTCATCTGAGGCCCCCACAAAAATAAGGTTTCCTTACACCTGCTGGCTTTCTGAAAACTTGAATTGAGGACAACAGAATGACATGGAAGTGGTGTTGGAGGAAGAGGAGGGTAAAGCCCAACATACCAATGGAAACGTTGGAGCAGGCATTGTAAAGTGCTATGGAATAGGTATTCCACTATCTTAGTAAAAATGAGGAAGGTATCGCCCAAATGTATGAGTAACTGCAGTCCCTTTCAAACATATGTTACAAGGCCACATGAGGCCCCTCACAAAAATAAGGTTTCCTTAGACATGCTGGCCCTCTGAAAACTTTAGTTGAGAGCTGCAGAACGTCATGCAGGTGGTGTTGGATGAAGAGGGTGAAATCCATACACCACTTTTGTTTGGTCGATCTCCAAGACTACCAATTGATATAATGTTCGATACTTCAGTTTCAGATACTTAGAAGACGTACCCTGACTATGTTCGGATATGGACAGAAAGTACGGCAGAAGGATACAACATAACATCGAAAAAAGTTACAGAAGAGCAAAGCAAAAGCAAAGAATAGTATGATCGGAAATGTCATTGAGCGGAATTGATACCTGGAAGTCGGGTGCTAGTCAGAAACATACATGGGAAAGTGGGTCCAGGAAAACTTTGTTTGTACTGGGAAGACAAGGTGTATGCTCTAATCAAGAAGATGTCAGACAACAGCCCAGTTTATGAGATCAGATTAGAAACGGGAGACAACAAAACAAGAATAGTACATCGGAACTTGCTACTACCCAGTGATTAACTCCCACCGCACCACGACATCTCGGAAGTGAATCAACGCCGACAAAAAACAGCAGAGAGACTACCACAGACTGAATCTTCTGAGGTGGACAGTGACCTTGAGAGTTCAGATGAAGATCAGGCTTTCGTACTATTGTAGGCTGAAGAGAAATGGAAACTACCATACTCTTGAAAGTGAATTAAGCTGGGAAGCATCAGAGTTTGTACCAAGAAACGCAACTGAGGTCCATTTCCGAAGTGATGATCAAACACCAGTTAGCAAAGATATAGATAGGAATCTACAGGATAGGAATATACAGAAATAGATGATCCAACAGAAGATTCAGAACCTACAGATATAGATCCAAGAGCATCGAAGGAAGTGCTGGAAGTGAATTCAGGGGAAGAATCGGTATCAGAGGAACAATCTTGCAGGAGGACTTTGACTCAAGAAGTAAGAAGACCAATGATGCTGACCAGTGATATATGATACATGATACATGATACAGTAGGTGAACCAAGAAGAGTACCAAGGACTGTTTATTTGAAACAGGTATCGCTGCCTACGGATCAGGTAAGCTTATCTGAGTGGTATCTCTCAGTGATGTACTTTACCCAAGACTTTACAAAAGTGAATAGACTTTGCCTGAACTTACACTAAAAGACTTTGTAAAAACAAAGAATGATAATAGCGCGTGAGACTAATTAGCCTTAGGCTAGGGTCACACATAAGCCCTTGGTCAGTTTTTGCTTTTTTTTTTTCTAAGTCCAAAAACTGATGGAAAAACGGATTATATGTAATAAACTCCCAATCTGTTTTTTACTGTACCCCAAAACATTGCTAGGAGCGTTTTTTAGCCAAAAACATTGTCAGGAACGTTTTTGGATGCCGTTTAAAAACGGATCCGTTTTTTTAACATGGGGCCCTATGGAAAAACGGATCCGTTTTTTTCTAGCATTTTTTTGGCAAACAATGACTAACTCCAAAAAACGTTCAAGGGCACAGGAGGTTCAAAAAGCACCCAAAAAAAACGGATTGGTCATGGAAAACACTTCCAAAAATAGATTGCTATGTGTGACCCTAGCCTTAGCTGGTTGAAGACGGACGAAAAGCTCCAGATGAACAGATGTTGATTGTTAAGTTGTTTTATGTTTTGCAGGAGATCTACAAGCAAGGGTTAGTTAGGATCAAATTATTGTTAATGTTGTGATTGTTATTAATTTTGAACATACAGTGTTATTTTCAGCACCCTTTTCCATAAGCACAGTTAAGGGAGAATAACTTCTAGGCTTGGTTAGACCATCGAGAAAGAATATGAATGTTGGAACGACATTAAATTAGGAGGGAAGAGTGTGACACATAGAAGCTGTTCTGTGATCTAGAATCAACCAGCAACTACAGGTGTTAATAATGTGAAAAGGAGACAGGAAGTAGTTGGGGAGCCCCAGGGAGTGCTGGGAAAGGGGCGTGGTATCCATGACAACCAGGGGAGAAGGTCTGTGAGGGACACATGGAGAACAGACAAGCTGTATAGACCAGTTTCTGCTGAGAAACAATGGCTTTAAACAAGGAAGCTCAGGACAGACAAGACTCTCTGTATAACTCAAGATAGCAGTAAGGCCATGTGCACACATTCAGTATTTGCTGAGTTTTTTACCTCAGGATTTGTAGACAAAACCAGGAGTGGAGCAATCAGAGGAAAAGTCTAATAGAAACACCTGCACCATTTCTGTATTTAATTATTCACTCCTGGTTTTGGCTACAAATCCTTAGGTAAAAAACTCATCAAATATTCAGCGTGTGCACGTGTGGTGCCCTGCTCACGCAGGTAGCCACAGCCTTCAATACTGCACAGCTGGGTTTCCACAGCAGGTATCTACTATATGCAACACCTTCCACCCAGCACAGTAGGGGGAGCTAGACTCACTGACTTTAGGTGAGATCCCCTATAACAGTAAGAGGGACAGAACAAACTTAATCCTTCCCACCAACCTCCATTGTATGAGGCAAGTACAGTCTGCATAGCTCTAGACACAGTGTGAAGAGGATTGATCTGTGAAGACAAATGCTTTGTATAGAGACTGTCATTGATGTTGGTGAGATATTGTATGAAGAGAAGTGATTTCATGTATTGGAAAGAAGTTGAATAAAACCCCAATAATCAATCCTATTTCTGAACTGTTTGCCTGAAGATCCTGCCTCCCCATTTACTGTACAAAAGGACAATGGTCGCCCTGTATAAGATTTCCCTGGAATTCCAGAAGAACTCATTTTTAGTGTAAGCCCTCAGACACTGAGGGTCGTACATACAATTATATTCACCCTTTAATGTCTCGTGGAATATGGCAGTACAGTATTCAACCCTTCATCCTCCCTACATTATATGCATGACACTGGGGACAGCAGAAGCCATGATATGCTTTTATAGTGATTGTGACTCTCAAGGTGAACTTCTCATACCTATTTAGGTAATATTTTTTATGTCAAACCATTCATCATTCCTACTTTAATTTTCGGAGATAATGACCTTTGGGTTTTCATTGGCTGTAAGCAATAATCATCAACATTTACAGAAATAAACACTTAAAATAGATCACTGTGTTTGTAATGACTATATAATATATGTGTTTCACTTTACGTATTGACTTACTGAAGGAAATTAACTTTTTGATGATATTCTGTGTGTCCATTTTTATCATCAGTGTTTTTTCCGGATGGAGTATTAATTAAAAATCAGATAAATACATGAAAAAAAAAACAGATATCACATATATTTGCTAGACAGACACCTAAATATGACCTTAGGGAGGGGGGCACAAGGTTTTGGTGTGCTTTCAATGGGGAAGTTTGGACTGTCATTGTATTGGGACTGTGGGGCTCTAAGTGTGAATATGCTGTAAGCTGGAGGGGTCCTGATGAATGTGGCTTGCGACCATCTCTCAGAGCTGAATGAGGCTCTCAGGGTAATATATGTTAGGGACTACTGAGGTAGACAATTGCCTTTAAAGAGGCACTCTCAGTAACTTTTATATTTATTACAGGTACATGCATGTAAAGTAGTATATAATAATATACTCACCAACCGCCACTGTATCCGATTTCAGGACCATTTTTCTCTGCCCTGCTGGCTAGGTCATGCTGTGCTCTGTGAGACCTGGTAAACTCTTATACAGAGTGGGCCATCTATATGGATACACCAAAATAAAATGGGAATGGTTATTGATATTAACTTCCTGTTTGTGGCCCACTCCCGTCACATGACAGCGACATAACCAGAGACATCACAGTCAGCTAACCGCCGACAAGGTAGTGTGCGACCGCCGGCCACGGCACACATTACCGAGAGCTCTCCCTGACAGAAGACGTTAATATGGAGACGTACAGACGGGAATCCTGAAAAGGAAACTGAAATTGACGAGCTATATTCAGCAAGAAGGTACAGTGGAATTCTCTTATCCTACTGTTGTGGCCAAAAGTATTGACACCCCTGCAATTCTGTCAGATAATACTTAGTTTCTTCCTGAAAATGATTGCAATCACAAATTCTTTGGTATTATCGTCATTTAATTTGTCTTTAATGAAAAAACACAAAAGAGAACAAAGCAAAAAGCAAAGCATTGATCATTTCACACAAAACTCCAAAAATGGGCCACACAAATGTATTGGCACCCTCAGCCTAATACTTGGTTGCACAACCTTTAGGGTATGTGCCCACTAGGCGTTTTTGCTGCAGTCCTGAATGCAGGAAAACCTGAGGATCCTAGAGTCCTTGACAGGAGAAATGCTAAAATCTTGTCTGTGTTTTTTGCGCATTTTTTGCGCGTTTTTTGCGCGTTTTTACTGCATTTTTGGTGCGTTTTTGGTGCGTTTTTGAAGCTGCGTTTTTCCAGCGTTTTTCTTATTGACTGCACCAAAAACGCACAAAAGAATTGACATGTCCATTCTTAGCTATCCGCACCAAAAACGCAGGTATTTGACAGTTCTTTACACTTGCAAAACTAGTGTGTGGGCACAGCGTTTTTTTGTAAAACCCATAGGTTTTACTGGGAAGCCCAACCGCAGGAACAGATTAGCATACATTAGCATAAAACCAATGGTTTTCTGCAAGCGGAAAATGCACCAAAAACGCAGCAAAAACGCCTAGTGGGCACATACCCTTAGCCAAAATAACTGCGATCAACCGCTTCCGGTAACCATCAATGAGTTTCTTACAATGCTCTGCTGCAATTTTAGACCATTCTTCTTTGACAAACTGCTCCAAGTCCTGATATTTGAAGGGTGCCTTCTCCAAACTGCCATTTTTAGATCTCTCCACAGGTGTTCTATGGGATTCAGGTCTGGACTCATTGCTGGCACCTTAGAAGTCTCCAGTGCTTTCTCTGAAACCATTTTCTAGTGCTTTTTGAAGTGTGTTTTGGGTCATTGTCCAGCTGGAAGACCCATGACCTCTGAGGGAGACCCAGCTTTCTCACACTGGGCTCTATATTATGCTGCAAAATTTGTTTGTAGTCGTCAGACTTCATAATGCCATGCACATGGTCAAGCAGTTCAGTGCAAGAGGCAGCAAAGCAACCCCAAAACATCAGGGAACCTCCGCCATGTTTGACTGTAGGGACCGTTTTCATTTCTTTGAATGCCTCTTTCTTTCTCCTGTAAACTCTATGTTGATGCCTTTGCCCAAAAAGCTCTACTTTTGTCTCATCTGACCAGAGAACATTCTTCCAAAACGTTTTAGGCTTTCTCAGGTAAGTTTTGGCAAACTCCAGCCTGGCTTTTTTATGTCTAGGGGTAAGAAGTGGGGTCTTCCTGAGTCTCATACCATACAGTCCCTTTTCATTCAGATGCCGACGGATAGTACGGGTTGACACTGTTGTACCCTCGGACTTCAGGGCAGCTTAAACTTGTTTAGATGTTAGTCGAGGTTCTTTATCCACCATCCACACAATCTTGCGTTGAAATCTCTCGTCAATTTTTCTTTTCCGTCCACATCTAGGGAGGTTAACCACAGTGCCATGTGCTTTAAACTTCTTGATGACACTGCACACGGTAGACACAGGAACATTCAGGTCTTTGGAGATGGACTTGTAGCCTTGAGATTGCTCATGCTTCCTCACAATTTGGTTTCTCAAGTCCTCAGACAGTTCTTTGGTCTTCTTTCTTTTCTCCATGCTCAATGTGGTACACACAAGGACACAGGACAGAGGTTGAGTCAACTTTAATCCATGTCAACTGGCTGCAAGTGAGATTTAGTTATTGCCAACACCTGTTAGGTGCCACAGGTAATTTACAGGTGCTGTTAATTACACAAATTAGAGAAGCATCACATGATTTTTCTAATGGCCACTTTACACACACCAACTTATCTGTCCAACTTCTGAACAACTTACTGGTTGCAGTGAAATCATGGACACATTGCTCCATTTGTACACAGCCACAAAATGGAGCAATGTGTCCATGATTTCACTGCAACCAGTAAGTTGTTCAGAAGTTGGACAGATAAGTTGGTGTGTGTAAACTGGCCCTCACAGTGTCAATACTTTATCCACCCTCTTTTATGTTTGGTGTGGGATTAGATCTAAGTTGGCTTTAGGACATTTCTTTTTCTGTTTTTTTATTGAAGACAAATTAAATGAAGATAATAATATCAAAGAATTTGTGATTGCAATCATTTTCAGGAAGAAACTGAGTATTATCTGACAGAATTGCAGGGGTGTCAATACTTTTGGCCCCAACTGTATAACACTGCACGAGCTAACATTACAGTGATTACTTTTAAATACTGTCTATTATAGGCACACATTACAAAGAATGATACACAAGCACACCTGAGAGAGGGGACACAATAGGTGTCAATACAGTGAGTATAAACATCTCTACACAAAGACAACTAGGTAACAATTAATAATAACAATACTAACGACAATGATATTATCCCAACTAATCAAAGGCAACTAGGACACTGGCAGCATCAAACCATGGTGACTAGTGATGAGCGAGTACTAAAATGCTCGGGTGCTCGAAGCTCGGGCCGAGCATCCCAATATACTCGTGTACTCGGCCCGAGCACCGAGCCCAATGTTATCCTATGGGAGACCCGAGTATTTTTATGAAATGACTGCCGGCAGCATTTAGAAACCCTAAAAATGTCACAAAAGTCTCAGAAGAGTGCTCAAATGACATGGCAACACCATGGGGAAGACCCCTGTAAGCATTTCTCACTCAAAAGTCACAGCTGTGAACAATGTTGTCCGAGTTTCACGTTAATTTTACGGAGTCACCAGAAAACCTTCCAAAATGACACCAAAATGAATATTCAGGGTGGAAATGTTAAGGGCACATACCCAATGGTGAGATACAGCTGGTGTATGTTACTTTTTGTGATTACATGAAAGATTTTACGTGAAAACATTGTGCGGCACTCCGATGTCCCTGAGAAGAGACGTACATGAAGGCCTCTTGACATAATGTGCCCATTTTCAGGAAGTGGGTCTATTGTAGTATTTTCCTTTGCCAGGTCAGTCCAAAATTGGGAGGTTCACCAATGTCCCTGGATAGAGACGTGCATGAGGGCCTGTAAACCTGAAGTGCCCATTGTAAGGAAGTGGGTGTATTGTAGTATTAGCCCTTTGGCAGGGCAGCCAAAAATTGGGAGGCTCCACATTGTCTCTGGATAGAAACGTGCAGTAGGGCCTGTAAACCTGAAGTGGGTGTATTGGAGTATAGCCCTTTGGCAGGGCAGCCAAAAATTGGGAGGCTCCACATTGGCCCTGGATAGAGACGTGCAGGAGGGCCTGTAAACCTGAAGTGGGTGTATTGGAGTATAGCCCTTTGGCAGGGCAGCCAAAAATTGGGAGGCTCCACATTGTCCCTGGATACAGACATGCATGAGGGCCTGTAAACCTGAAGTGGGTGTATTGTAGTATTGCCCTTTGGCAGGGCAGCCAAAAATTGGGAGGCTCCACATTGTCCCTGGATACAGACATGCATGAGGGCCTGTAAACCTGAAGTGGGTGTCTTGTAGTTTTGCCCTTTGGCAGGGCAGCCAAAAATTGGGAGGCTCCACATTGTCCCTGGATAGAGATGTGCAGTAGGGCCTGTAAACCTGAAGTGGGTGTATTGGAGTATAGCCCTTTGGTAGGGCAGCCAAAAATTGGGAGGCTCCACATTGTCCCTGGATAGAGACGTGCAGTAGGGCCTGTAAACCTGAAGTGGGTGTATTGGAGTATAGCCCTTTGGCAGGGCAGCCAAAAATTGGGAGGCTCCACATTGTCCCTGGATACAGACATGCATGAGGGCCTGTAAACCTGAATTGGGTGTATTGGAGTATAGCCCTTTGGCAGGGCAGCCAAAAATTGGGAGGCTCCACATTATCCCTGGATAGAGACGTGCAGTAGGGCCTGTAAACCTGAAGTGGGTGTATTGGAGTATAGCCCTTTGGCAGGGCAGCCAAAAATTGGGAGGCTCCACATTGTCCCTGGATAGAGACGTGCAGTAGGGCCTGTAAACCTGAAGTGGGTGTATTGGAGTATAGCCCTTTGGCAGGGCAGCCAAAAATTGGGAGGCTCCACATTGTCCCTGGATACAGACATGCATGAGGGCCTGTAAACCTGAAGTGGGTGTATTGGAGTATAGCCCTTTGGCAGGCAGCCAAAAATTGGGAGGCTCCACATTATCCCTGGATAGAGACGTGCAGTAGGGCCTGTAAACCTGAAGTGGGTGTATTGGAGTATAGCCCTTTGGTAGGGCAGCCAAAAATTGGGAGGCTCCACATTGTCCCTGGATAGAGACGTGCAGTAGGGCCTGTAAACCTGAAGTGGGTGTATTGGAGTATAGCCCTTTGGCAGGGCAGCCAAAAATTGGGAGGCTCCACATTGTCCCTGGATACAGACATGCATAAGGGCCTGTAAACCTGAAGTGGGTGTATTGGAGTATAGCACTTTGGCAGGGCAGCCAAAAATTGAGAGGCTCCACATTGTCCCTGGATACAGACATGCATGAGGGCCTGTAAACCTGAAGTGGGTGTATTGTAGTATTGCCCTTTGGCAGGGCAGCCAAAAATTGGGAGGCTCCACATTGTCCCTGGATAGAGACGTGCAGGAGGGCCTGTAAACCTGAAGTGGGTGTATTGGAGTATAGCCCTTTGGCAGGGAAGCCAACAATTGGGAGGCTTCACATTGTCCCTGGATAGAGACGTGCAGTAGGGCCTGTAAACCTGAAGTGGGTGTATTGTAGTGTAGCCCTTTGGCAGGGTAGCCAAAAATTGGGAGGCTCCACATTGTTCCTGGATACAGACATGCATGAGGGCCTGTAAACCTGAAGTGGGTGTATTGTAGTATTGCCCTTTGGCAGGGCAGCCAAAAATTGGGAGGCTCCACATTGTCCCTGGATAGAGACGTGCAGTAGGGCCTGTAAACCTGAAGTGGGTGTATTGGAGTATAGCCCTCTGGCAGGGCAGCCAAAAATTGGGAGGCTCCACATTGTCCCTGGATAGAGACGTGCAGTAGGGCCTGTAAACCTGAAGTGGGTGTATTGTAGTATTGCCCTTTGGCAGGGCAGCCAAAAATTGGAGGGTTCCACATTGTCCCTGGATAGAGACGTGCAGTAGGGCCTGTAAACCTGAAGTGGGTGTATTGGAGTATAGCCCTTTGGCAGGGCAGCCAAAAATTGGGAGGCTCCACATTGTCCCTTGATACAGACATGCATGAGGGCCTGTAAACCTGAAGTGGGGGTATTGTAGTATTGCCCTTTGGCAGAGCAGCCAAAAATTGGGAGGCTCCACATTGTCCCTGGATAGAGACATGCATGAGGGACTGTAAACCTGAAGTGGGTGTATTGGAGTATAGCCCTTTGGCAGGGCAGCCAAAAATTGGGAGGCTCCACATTGTCCCTGGATACAGACATGCATGAGGGCCTGTAAACCTGAAGTGGGTGTATTGGAGTATAGCCCTTTGGCAGGGCAGCCAAAAATTGGGAGGCTCCACATTGTCCCTGGATAGAGACATGCATGAGGGCCTCAAAACATTTTTCCCATTGAAAAGGAGCGTCTCCTGTCGTTGTAATGCCCATTCTAAAAGAATTGGCGAAAAAATTTACCACTGGGGGTATACCTGAAACAACAGCCTAACTATTGTAATGGTCATCATGGTGGCACATGAGGAGAAGGAGGAGCACACAGTCCAGAAGTGTGTATCCATGGGTGAGTATAGGTACATGGCAAATTCCCATAACAACATTTAAATTCCGCTGTCATTTGTTGGTGGTGTGGTGAAGTCTGGCCCAATCCAACCCTTGTTCATCTTGATTAGAGTCAGCCTGTCAGCATTTTCAGTTGACAGGCGGGTGCGTTTATCAGTAATGACTCCACCTGCGGCACTGAAAACACGCTCTGACAAAACCCTAGCAGCAGGGCAGGCCAGGACTTTCAAGGCGTAGAGATCCAATTCATGCCACGTATTCAGCTTGGAGACCCAATAATTGTAAGGCACAGAGGAATGTCGCAGTACAGTTGTTCGATCTCCAAGATACTCCTTCAGCATCTGGCCAAACTTAGCATTTCTTGTGGCAATACCCCGCACCTCAGGGGCTGTGGTACGTGAGGGGCTGAGAAAACTGTCCCACATTGTAAAGACTGTTCCCCTACCTCTGGCGGATTGGACTTGTGCCCCTCTCGGCCGTACGCCTTGGTTGTCCACCGATTCCTGACCTATGCCGCTTGCGTTTTGTGAGGGGAATGCTTTGCCTACTTCCGTGACTATGGCCTTCTGGAACTGCTGCATTTTGGCTGACCTCTCCGCCTCAGGAATGAGAGACATAAAGTTCTCCTTGTAGCGTGGGTCTAAGAGTGTTGCCAACCAGTACTGATTGTCGGCCAAGATGTTCTGAACGCGAGGGTCACGAGCCAGGCAGCTTACCATAAAGTCAGCCATGTGCGCCAGATTCTTAACAGCCATCACTTCAGTATCCAGACCAACACGATGACTGAACATGCTGTCCTCCTCCTCATCTCGCCTGTCCTCTGGCCAGCCACGCTGAAGCGAGGGTATGACTGGTGTGCATGTCATATCCTCAATTTGGCCAGAGAGTTGCTCCATGTCTTCATCCTCCTCCTCCTCCTCCTCGTCATAGTCCTCCACTGCACGTTGTGATGAGATGAGGCAGGGCTGTGTGTTATCACCCACACCCACTACTGTTTCTTGCTCAAACTCATCGCGCTCTGCCTGCAACGCATCCTCTTTGTTTTTCAGCAGAGACTGTTTTAGAAGGCAGAGTAGTGGTATGGTGACGCTAATAATGGCGTCATCGCCGCTCACCATCTTGGTGGAGTCCTCAAAGTTTTGGAGGACGGTACATAGGTCCGACATCCATCTCCACTCCTCAGGTGTTATGTGTGGAGTTTGACCCATTTACCGACGGCTTAGGTGATGCAGGTACTCAACAACTGCTCTCTTCTGCTCACATATCCTGACCAACATGTGCAGAGTTGAATTCCAACACGTGGGGACATCACACACCAGTTTATTAGATAAGGTCCGCTACTCTGCTTGCTGGTGCTCAGAAGAAAATTGTAATACTTGTATTAAAAGAATAACTTCGGCACACAGTCAGATATATTTTTGCTGAAGATGAATTTTTTATTTTGAAAAAAATTTTTTTGATATTCAGTGTATTTTATTCTGACGTTTCGGTCTATCTTAGACCTTGTTCACAGAGAATATCTATGTAAAAATTGAGAACAATCATATCAGATACATGATAATAAACAGATTACATGCTGTAAAAAATCAAACAAAAAAGCAATCTACCACAACGGTGATAAGGACCATATATTCTTAATATGTAGAAGTATAGTAATCCTCTAGGATCATACATATCACAATCATTTCTATGTTCCAAAAAATTGCAAATAGTAAATAATGTACCTTATGACAAATTTCTTATTGAAAAAAAATTTTTTCTCAGGTGTACACAATGCTATTGTAGAGGAGGTGGCTGTAAATAGAGATCAGGTGAAGAGTTATTTATTGTTCTGTATCCATTCTTATAAACAAGAATATAAGGAAGAAAATAATTAGTACCTTGTTAAGGAATGTACACATTTGGACCTATTCCTTTGTGCCTAGGGAATCTCATGTGTCCTGTAATGTATATCACATGTTAATAAATATTCTAGAATCTATAAAGCATGGACAGGGACATGTCTTTATCTGGGACAAACAATCTATTATATAAAACCCGAAGGCCACTTCCGCCCAAAATCCGCTTCCGCTTCCGTGATGGCCTCCCTCCTGTGTCAAACACCGGAAGCGGAAGCAGCAGACCCACGAGCGCTGAGCGCGCTCACAAGCGAGCCGCTGCGAACAGGGATCCCTCTTTGGCGCCTAAAAGAAAGGGAACACAGCCCGCTTCGGAATCCTGTGGTGCGGCGTCACCAGCCGCGCGATATATCCCACTTCCTCAGAAGCACGGGCCGCCAGACACAGGGGAAGACTCCTGCCAAGATGGCAGCCACCACTGCTGCTGAAGCCCGCTCAGACCCCTGTGACGCAGGAGATTCCCCTCATCAGACCCCGGAGACATGGAGGACGGACACAGCGATGGAGGAGAACGGAGGAACAGTTAGTTACAGCCCGACCTCCAGGTACCATAGACTCCATTCAGTCCGCTCTGCCTGACACTGCTCCTCTGACACAGGCTGGAGCAGCATCGCTTACAACCCTGCTGCAGCCTCAGGGGACAGAGATATAGGGATGGCCTCTGCCTCCTCTGACCCCCCAGCCTCTCCTCTGCCTCCTCTGACCCCCCAGCCTCTCCTCTGCCTCCTCTGACCCCCCCAGCCTCTCCTCTGCCTCCTCTGACCCCCCAGCCTCTCCTCTGCCTCCTCTGACCCCCCAGCCTCTCCTCTGCCTCCTCTGACCCCCCCAGCCTCTCCTCTGCCTCCTCTGACCCCCCAGCCTCTCCTCTGCCTCCTCTGACCCCCCAGCCTCTCCTCTGCCTCCTCTCACCCCCCAGCCTCTCCTCTGCCTCCTCTCACCCCCCAGCCTCTCCTCTGCCTCCTCTGACCCCCCAGCCTCTCCTCTGCCTCCTCTGACCCCCCAGCCTCTCCTCTGCCTCCTCTGACCCCCCAGCCTCTCCTCTGCCTCCTCTGACCCCCCAGCCTCTCCTCTGCCTCCTCTGACCCCCCAGCCTCTCCTCTGCCTCCTCTGACCCCCCGGACTCTCCTCTGCCTCCTCTGACCCCCCGGACTCTCCTCTGCCTCCTCTGACCCCCCGGACTCTCCTCTGCCTCCTCTGACCCCCCGGACTCTCCTCTGCCTCCTCTGACCCCCCGGACTCTCCTCTGCCTCCTCTGACCCCCCGGACTCTCCTCTGCCTCCTCTGACCCCCCAGCCTCTCCTCTGCCTCCTCTGACCCCCCAGCCTCCGCTCTCCTCTGACCCCCCCCAGCCTCTCCTCTGCCTCCTCTGACCCCCCAGCCTCTCCTCTGCCTCCTCTGACCCCCCAGCCTCTCCTCTGCCTCCTCTGACCCCCCAGCCTCTCCTCTGCCTCCTCTGACCCCCCCAGCCTCTCCTCTGCCTCCTCTGACCCCCCAGCCTCTCCTCTGCCTCCTCTGACCCCCCAGCCTCTCCTCTGCCTCCTCTGACCCCCCCAGCCTCCGCTCTCCTCTGACCCCCCCAGCCTCTCCTCTGCCTCCTCTGACCCCCCAGCCTCTCCTCTGCCTCCTCTGACCCCCCAGCCTCTCCTCTGCCTCCTCTGACCCCCCAGCCTCTCCTCTGCCTCCTCTGACCCCCCAGCCTCCCTCTCCTCTGACCCCCCCAGCCTCCGCTCTCCTCTGACCCCCCCAGCCTCCGCTCTCCTCTGACCCCCCCAGCCTCCGCTCTCCTCTGACCCCCCCAGCCTCCGCTCTCCTCTGACCCCCCCCAGCCTCCGCTCTCCTCTGACCCCCCCCCAGCCTCCGCTCTCCTCTGACCCCCCCCAGCCTCCGCTCTCCTCTGACCCCCCCCACAGCCTCCGCTCTCCTCTGACCCCCCCAGCCTCCGCTCTCCTCTGACCCCCCCCAGCCTCCGCTCTCCTCTGACCCCCCCTCCAGCCTCCGCTCTCCTCTGACCCCCCCAGCCTCCGCTCTCCTCTGACCCCCCAGCCTCCGCTCTCCTCTGACCCCCCCAGCCTCCGCTCTCCTCTGACCCCCCCCAGCCTCCGCTCTCCTCTGACCCCCCCCAGCCTCCGCTCTCCTCTGACCCCCCCCCAGCCTCCGCTCTCCTCTGACCCCCCCCCAGCCTCCGCTCTCCTCTGACCCCCCCCAGCCTCCGCTCTCCTCTGACCCCCCCCCCAGCCTCCGCTCTCCTCTGACCCCCCCCCAGCCTCCGCTCTCCTCTGACCCCCCCCCAGCCTCCGCTCTCCTCTGACCCCCCCCAGCCTCCGCTCTCCTCTGACCCCCCCCCCAGCCTCCGCTTTCCTCTGACCCCCCCCCAGCCTCCGCTCTCCTCTGACCCCCAGCCTGTGCCACCGCACTCACTGCTGACCGCTGAGCCACCGCACTCACTGCTGACCGCTGAGCCACCGCACTCACTGCTGACCGCTGAGCCACCGCACTCACTGCTGACCGCTGAGCCACCGCACTCACTGCTGACCGCTGAGCCACCGTATACTCTGCTGACCGCTGAGCCGCCTGTATACACATAATTAATTTCACAGCACTCCCCTATTACTAAATAAACTATATATAGATTCTAGACTACCCGATTCTTTAGAATCGGGCCACCATCTAGTTTTTTATAAATATGCATGTGTACAGTATATATACTGACTATTTACCTTATGTAATAAGATGGTGGACACCTGTGATTCAATGGGTTAATTCACCCACTGGATTATACTGGACCCTAATGTGGTCCCTATGCATATTAAGGTGAAAAACAGAAAAGAAAATTAGCCATTATTAAGCTTATACAGTGATCCACAGATTATGACATGTTATGTCTCATAATAAGTAGATACAGTCTCTCTACCTGAGCAGAATCACTATGACAATTATGGACTGTGAATCGCCACCGTTCGCTCTAATATAAGTGTGTAACATAAGGATTACTTATAGTGAAAATCAAGGTGTCCTTTGTAATAAGACCCTCTAATGGGGCAACCAACTTATGATAAATCGGTATTATATACGAAATACCTTCCGTATGGTGCTGGAGCCGCGTGGTTCCCCCGCGTTCGGCTGTGTGTGCGGCTCAAACTGAGAGCCGCGCCATTAAGAAATGGCGTCTGACGTCACATCCGCTGACGTCACGAAGCATAGTGCGCATGTACGGGAAAGAAAGACAATGTTGTGATATACGTTGTCTAGGAAACCAATGTTACCGAGACTAGAGACGCGCTGTTTTTCTCTAATGTGCCCCGGATGTGTGTGGATTAGTATCTCACCTAAGGAAAGAAACAGGAAAACAGGGAATAATAAATATAAAGTAAAACAAAATGATACAAGGATATTATTTAATGAAGTAATTCTAAGAAATGCAATGAATTGGCTATAATTCTTCTTAAAGGTACAGTACTCCTATTTAGGAAAATGTGGATAAAGCCAAAAGTGTTATCCCTGTGTATTAGTCAATTTTACTATCATATTCCCTGTTGAGACCCAGGGGCGTTAGGGTCTGTAATTCATGTATCCACCGGGCTTCCAGGGTCAAAAGTTGCTTCACCCTGTTACCCCCTCTTCTGGACAGTGGAACATGGTCTATCACTTGATATTTTAATTGGGAGATACTATGTCCCATAGATATGAAGTGTGCCGGGATGGGCAATAAAGTACGGCCACATCTTATGGTCGACTTGTGTTGGCCAATGCGGTCTCGGACATGCTGGGTGGTCTCCCCAACATATCCGAGACCGCATGGACATTTGATCAAATACACAACATATGTACTTTCACATGTATAAAAATTATTGATGTTATATCTCTTTCCTGAACGAGGATGAGTGAAAGTGTTGCCTTTTAAAACATTGGTGCACTGGACACAACCCAGGCACGGAAAACTCTGGTTTAGAACCATTACAACAGGCCTTCTGTTTAGACACCTTACAACTGATCTTGTATAATAATTTTTTTCTATTCCAGGACCAATTTTACATGCAACAACAGGGTACCGCTATGGGGTCGAATGTAGCACCTCCATATGCTAATATATTTATGGCAGAATTTGAAGAGAACTATGTATATACACATTCAGCCTTTTCTTCTAACATCATTATATGGTATCGATTTATCGATGACATATTCATGATTTGGCAAGGCGATTTAGAATCCCTTAAATCCTTTGTAATGGACCTGAATAGCTTCCTTCCTCAGCTTCAATTCACCTTGAATTGGCATAAACAGGAAATCAGTTTTTTGGATACTAAGGTGATACTTTCAGTAGAGGGCAAACTCAGCACGGACCTTTTTAGGAAACCGACTGACCGTAATAGCCTATTACACTACCAGAGTAGTCATCCGCGCCACATAAAATTGGCATTACCGTTTTCTCAATTAGATAGAGTAGACCGGATAGTTACTTCTGATTCAGCTCGCCTGACCCGTCGCAAAGAGATGATTGATAAATTTAAGGAGCGGGGATACCCGCCTCATATTTTAGAGAGAGAAAGAGTGAGAAAAGAAAAGATAGTTGCTCCTAGAATAGCGTATGTACATACCTATCATCCATTCACTCCTCTCCTGAATAAGAGCATTTTAGCTCACTGGAAAATACTCTCAGATTCCTATCCCAACATACAAGAATTCAGTAGTCATCCTATTCTTTGCAATAAACGTTCCCCTAACATTCGGGATGCTTTAGTGCGGGCTGATATCGGTTCTAATCGACCAAAAACATCGCAATTAACGTTTAAAGCACCACGTACCGGCACTTTTCCGTGCCTGGGTTGTGTCCAGTGCACCAATGTTTTAAAAGGCAACACTTTCACTCATCCTCGTTCAGGAAAGAGATATAACATCAATAATTTTTATACATGTGAAAGTACATATGTTGTGTATTTGATCAAATGTCCATGCGGTCTCGGATATGTTGGGGAGACCACCCAGCATGTCCGAGACCGCATTGGCCAACACAAGTCGACCATAAGATGTGGCCGTACTTTATTGCCCATCCCGGCACACTTCATATCTATGGGACATAGTATCTCCCAATTAAAATATCAAGTGATAGACCATGTTCCACTGTCCAGAAGAGGGGGTAACAGGGTGAAGCAACTTTTGACCCTGGAAGCCCGGTGGATACATGAATTACAGACCCTAACGCCCCTGGGTCTCAACAGGGAATATGATAGTAAAATTGACTAATACACAGGGATAACACTTTTGGCTTTATCCACATTTTCCTAAATAGGAGTACTGTACCTTTAAGAAGAATTATAGCCAATTCATTGCATTTCTTAGAATTACTTCATTAAATAATATCCTTGTATCATTTTGTTTTACTTTATATTTATTATTCCCTGTTTTCCTGTTTCTTTCCTTAGGTGAGATACTAATCCACACACATCCGGGGCACATTAGAGAAAAACAGCGCGTCTCTAGTCTCGGTAACATTGGTTTCCTAGACAACGTATATCACAACATTGTCTTTCTTTCTCGTACATGCGCACTATGCTTCGTGACGTCAGCGGATGTGACATCAGACGCCATTTCTTAATGGCGCGGCTCTCAGTTTGAGCCGCACACACAGCCGAACGCGGGGGAACCACGCGGCTCCAGCACCATACGGAAGGTATTTCGTATATAATACCGATTTATCATAAGTTGGTTGCCCCATTAGAGGGTCTTATTACAAAGGACACCTTGATTTTCACTATAAGTAATCCTTATGTTACACACTTATATTAGAGCGAACGGTGGCGATTCACAGTCCATAATTGTCATAGTGATTCTGCTCAGGTAGAGAGACTGTATCTACTTATTATGAGACATAACATGTCATAATCTGTGGATCACTGTATAAGCTTAATAATGGCTAATTTTCTTTTCTGTTTTTCACCTTAATATGCATAGGGACCACATTAGGGTCCAGTATAATCCAGTGGGTGAATTAACCCATTGAATCACAGGTGTCCACCATCTTATTACATAAGGTAAATAGTCAGTATATATACTGTAGACATGCATATTTATAAAAAATTGTTTGTCCCAGATAAAGACATGTCCCTGTCCATGCTTTATAGATTCTAGAATATTTATTAACATGTGATATACATTACAGGACACATGAGATTCCCTAGGCACAAAGGAATAGGTCCAAATGTGTACATTCCTTAACAAGGTACTAATTATTTTCTTCCTTATATTCTTGTTTATAAGAATGGATACAGAACAATAAATAACTCTTCACCTGATCTCTATTTACAGCCACCTCCTCTACAATAGCATTGTGTACACCTGAGAAAAATTTTTTTTTCAATAAGAAATTTGTCATAAGGTACATTATTTACTATTTGCAATTTTTTGGAACATAGAAATGATTGTGATATGTATGATCCTAGAGGATTACTATACTTCTACATATTAAGAATATATGGTCCTTATCACCGTTGTGGTAGATTGCTTTTTTGTTTGATTTTTTACAGCATGTAATCTGTTTATTATCATGTATCTGATATGATTGTTCTCAATTTTTACATAGATATTCTCTGTGAACAAGGTCTAAGATAGACCGAAACGTCAGAATAAAATACACTGAATATCAAAAAAATTTTTTTCAAAATAAAAAATTCATCTTCAGCAAAAATATATCTGACTGTGTGCCGAAGTTATTCTTTTAATACAAGACATCACACACCAGTCTGTGGGCCGGAAGACGCAAACGGCGCTGAAAGCAGGCAAGGCCGGCTGAAGCAGCAGGTGACTTGCGAAAATGTGCAGACAGGCGGCAAACTTTTACCAGCAGATCAGACAGCTCTGGGTATGACTTTATAAACCGCTGAACCACCAGGTTGAGCACATGGGCCACGCAGGGAACATGCATCAGCTGGCCTCGCCTCAAAGCTGCCACCAGGTTCCGGCCATTGTCACACACGACCTTTCCTGGCTTTAGGTTCAGAGGTGTGAGCCAGTGATCTGCCTGCTGTTTCAGAGCTGTCCACACCTCTTCTGCATTGTGGGGTTTGTCACCTATGCATATTAGCTTCAGCACAGCCTGTTGCCGCTTCGCAGAGGCAGTGCTACAGTGCTTCCAGCTTGGGACTGGTGTGGAGGGTAAAGTGGATGAGGATGCGCAGGAGGAGGAGGCGGAGGAGGCTGAGGAGCATGAAATTCCGGAGCTGTAGAGTCTGGGTGAAACCATGACTGAGGTAGGTGGTGTGGGAAGGATGTGTCCCGTCCCTCGCTCAGACTGGGTCCCAGCTTCCACAATATTAACCCAGTGTGCCGTCAAGGTGATGTTGCGGCTTTGCCCACAAGCACTTGTCCACGTGTCTGTGGTTAGGTGGACTTTGGCTGAAACAGCGTTGTTCAGGGCACGTGTGATGCTTTGTGACACGTGGTTATGCAATGCGGGGACGGCACATCTGGAGAAATAGTGGCGGCTGGGGACCGAGTAATGTGGGACAGCAGCCACCATCAGGTCGCGGAATGCTTCCGTCTCCACCAGCCGGAAAGGTAACATTTCTAGCGCAAGCAGTCGCGAAATGTGATAATTTAGGACTGTGGCATGTGGGGCGTTGGCAGCGTATTTGCGCCTGCGTTCAAAGGTTTTCTGAATGGATAATTGAACGCTGCGCTGGGACAAGGACGTGCTTGATGGTGGTGTTATTTGAGCGTGGACAACGTCAGGTGCAGGGCCGGAGGCTTGTTCACGGCCAGCATGGACAGGGGATTGGCTCGCACGCACAACACGCGAAGATGTAGCAGTGACATCAGCAAGCACCCCTCCTCGACTCGGTTGTACTTCCCACAAAGTCAGGTGCTTAGCTGACGTGCCTGATCATGCTGGTGGTGGTCAGGCTGCTAGTTTTCATACCCCTGCTGATGCTGGCATGGCAGGTGTTGCAAATGGCCTTTTTAGAGTCATCTGGAGCCAACTTAAAAAACTGCCAGACTCGGGAAGACCTAACATTTGCACAGGCACCTTGTGTCGTGTTGTTGTTCCGGGGAACGGTTGCCTGCCTTCTGCCTGCGGACACGACCCTGCTTCTTACTGCCTGTTGGGATGCTACACCTCCCTCCCCCTGTGCACTGCTGTCCTTGCTCTGCATATCCTCCTGCCAGGTTGGGTCAGCTACTGGATCATCCTCCACGTCGTCTTCCTCTTCCGCACCCTGATCCTCCTCCTGACTTCCTGGCAATTGTGTCTCATCATCGTCCACCCCTTGTTGAGACACGTTGCCAAGGTTCCCTTCGTGAGAACGTGGCTGCTTAAATATTTGGCCATCTGTACATACCATCTCATCACCCACTTCAACAGGAGCTGGAGAGAGGCCAGATTCTGCGAATGGATACGTGAACAGCTCTTCCGAGTGTCCTAGTGTGGGATCAGTAATGTCCGTGGACGTGTACTCGGCCTGGTGGTAGGAAGGAGGATCAGATTGGGAAATGTGCGGTGCAGTATCACGGTAACTGACACTTGACCGTGTGGAAGACAGGGTGTTTGTGGAGGTGCCCATCTGACTTGAAGCATTATCCGCTATCCAAGTAACAACCTGTTGACACTGGTCTTGGTTTAAGAGCGGTGTACTGCTGCGGGCCCCAAGAATTTGGGACAGGACGTGCGAGCGAGTAGATGTGCCACTTTGTTGTTGCGAAAATAGTGCTTGCACACGACCTCGGCCTCTGCCTGCACCACCATCACGTCCACTTCCTTGTCCCTTGCCAACACCCTTGCGCATTTTTCCTGTATACAGCTACAACAGTCTGGTGAAGGTCACAGGAAAGCTGGATTTTAGACCCTGCCTGTATACAGCTAGTCAATTTTAACAGTCTGGTGACTGTTCTGGTCACAGGAAAGCTGGATTTTAGACCCTGCCTGTATACAGCTAGTCAATTTTAACAGTCTGGTGACTGTTCTGATCACAGGAAAGCTGGATTTTAGACCCTGCCTATATACAGTTAGTCAATTTTGACAGTCTGGTGACTGTTCTGGTCACAGGAAAGTTGGATTTTAGACCCTGCCTATATACAGCTGGTCAATTTGAACAGTCTGGTGACTGTTCTGGTCACAGGAAAGCTGGATTTTAGACCCTGCCTGTATACAGCTAGTCAATTTTGACAGTCTGGTGACTGTTCTGGTCACAGGAAAGCTGGATTTTAGACCCTGCCTGTATACAGCTAGTCAATTTTAACAGTCTGGTGACTGTTCTGGTCACAGGAAAGCTGGATTTTAGACCCTGCCTGTATACAGCTAGTCAATTTTGACAGTCTGGTGACTGTTCTGGTCACAGGAAAGCTGGATTTTAGACCCTGCCTGTATACAGCTAGTCAATTTTGACAGTCTGGTGACTGTTCTGGTCACAGGAAAGCTGGATTTTAGACCCTGCCTGTATACAGCTAGTCAATTTTGACAGTCTGGTGACTGTTCTGGTCACAGGAAACCTGGATTTTAGACCCTGCCTGTATACAGCTAGTCAATTTTGACAGTCTGGTGACTGTTCTGGTCACAGGAAAGCTGGATTTTAGACCCTGCCTGTATACAGCTTGTCAATTTTAACAGTCTGGTGACTGTTTGGTCACAGGAAAGTTGGATTTTAGACCCTGCCTGTATACAGCTAGTCAGCTCCAACAGTCTCCTGAGGACTGTTCTGGTCACTGTAAAGCTTGGACTCCGATCTGGATCACCCTGCCTATATCCTCCTAGATTAGTCCTCAGAAGGACTGTTGTGGTCAGCAGCAATTTGCAGCCCTGCTCCGGATCTACCTATGAGGGCCGCAAATCTGTCCCTAAGCAGCAGCAGACACTCTCCCTACACTCACTGTCTGGATGGCTGTGTGCAGAGCACATCGTGGCCGGGTCTTATAAAGGCTCGGTCACGCTGTGCGGGCTGGCCAATCACTGCAATGCCACAACTAACAGGGCTGTGGCATTGCAGTGGTCTGCCAGCCAATCCCTGCATGTGGGCTGGCTCTCTAAAGAGCGCCAACATGCAGGGATGAGGACCACGAGCAGAGCACGAGTATCGCGAGATTACTCGGTGCTCGCCGAGTAGCCCGAGTACAGTGATACTCGTGCGAGTACCGAGTAGCGCAGAGCATACTCGCTCATCACTAATGGTGACCACTGTAACCAGTATGAACCATGCATAGGCTGTATCAACACAAGGTATTGAAGTATTGACAACTAAAAACTCCCAAGACACTTGAAACAAAGAATACTAATAACCACTGTTTGAACTATTTACAGACAAGGATATAAGGCACATATTTTCCGTTACATTATCACAGTATTGAGCAAGACAAAGACACAGAGAGACAAAGTTTACATCAAAAAAGGGTAAGAATCAGCAAACAGCATTATAAAATACACTAGAACACCATGGATAAATGAGATATTGATTCTATATACAGTGCCTTGTGAAAGTATTTCCCTTTTTCCCCCAATCGAGAATCTGTGGAAAGAGCTGAAAACTGCTGTTCACAAACGCTCTCCATCCAACCTCACTGAGCTCGAGCTGTTTTGCAGAGAAGAATGGGCAAAAATTTCAGTCTCTCGATGTGCAAAACTTATAGAGACATACCCCAAGCGACTTGCAGCTGTAATCGCAGCAAAAGGTGGCGCTACAAAGTATTAACTCAAGGGGGCTGAATAATATTGCACGCCCCACTTTTCAGTTTTTATTTGTTAACAAAGTTTAAAATATACAATAAATTTCGTTCCACTTCACAATTGTGTCCCATTTGTTGTTGATTCTTCCCCAAAAAATTAGAATTTATATCTTCATGTTTGAAGCCTGAAATGTGGCAAAAGGTTGAAAAGTTGAAGGGGGCCAAATACTTTCACAAGGCACTGTATATGTATATTTACATACTACCTCCAATCTGAGGAGCAACACTCTCAGAACAAGATCAGAACTGGGAAAGGAACCCTAAAGGAGACAGCACCATCCATTAGGAGACTGAAGAAGTTTTTAACAGCAATTTTTTACAGCATTTTAATAGCATTATATAGCATTTAATAAACATCCCGATAAAGGGTTAAATGCCTACAGTGTATAGTGTCCCTTATTAATGCCATTTAAGGTTTAGTGCTGAATCTATACACACTATATATCTTAATAAAGGCACACAACTGTCTATGGCTAGGGTCACATCTACGTTTTTATTTTTAAAACCTGATCCGGTTTTAAGCTTTCAAAAAGCTCAAAACCGGATCAAGAAACGCTCCCCATAGGAGCCAATGCTAAAAACCGGATTGCTTCACAAGCAATCCGGTTTCCGTCTCCGGCTCTGCAGCCTGCGGTAAAAATCATGTAGGCTGCAGTTTTAGGAGTGGTTTTAGCATCCATAATGCAGGAATCGGATTGCTCAGTATGTGTAATCCTGAGCAATCAGGTTCCCGGATAGTTTGCTCATCCCTGCTGCTGCAGGGATGAGAAAACTGTTCTATGTAAGGTAAATCGATACATTTATTAAATAAATTATTGATTAATGTCTTTTGGGGGTGCCTAGTTCCCCTAAAGACCTTACACCCACTCAGGTGGGCTTATCCTGCTTTAATCTGTAATGTACAAAAGCGCCGGGCTCCTCAGAGCTGCGACCCCCCAAACTGACCCCCCCATGTCGGTAGACCTGTCCCTGCACCCCCTCTTATCTTTTCTAGCTATCCCTTTTGCTGAATAAAACTATGTATTAAAGTAGAGAATCCAGGTTATATTTACGTGTTGTGTCAGTTTCTGTTTCTGTAAGTACCCATAGGTAGGGCTGTCTGCTGCTCCCTCCGCCCGCTTTTTAATTATGCACGCCCCCTCTCAGCTTGCAGCAGTGCTGAGAGCCAGGCCGCATCAGGAAAGGGGTGGGGCTAAAATCGTGTCATACAGGTAGCACCGCCCCTTTCATGACGCTGCCTGGCTATCAGCACTGCTGGAAGCTGAGAGGGGCGTGCATAATTAATAAGCGGTCAGAGGGAGCAGCAGACAGCCCCGCCTATGGGTACTTACAGAAACAGAAACAGAAAATGACACATCACGTAACTATAACCTGTATTCTATACTTTAATACATAGTTTTATTCAGCAAAAGGGATAGCTAGAAAAGATAAGAGGGGGTTCAGGGATAGGTCTAAAGACACGGAGGGGTCAGTTTGGGGGGTCATGCGCGCAGCTCTGAGGAGCCCAGCGCTTTTGTACATTACAGATTAAAGCAGGATAAGCCCACCTGAGTGGGTGTAAGGTCTCTAGGGGGACTAGGCACACCCTAGAGACATTAATCAATAATTTATTTATTAAATTTATCGATTTACTATACATAGAACAGCTTGCTCATCCCTGCGGCAGCAGGGATGAGCAAACTATACGGGAACCGGATTGCTCAGGATTACACATCCTGAGCAATCCGGTCACCGGATTGCGGCTTCAGCAATCCGATTCCCAGATTGCTGAAGGTATGATGACAATTGCGTTCACCGCATCCGGATCTGGATGCGGTGAACGCAATTCATGTTTTAAGAGTGACCCTAGCCTATATAAGACCTCACAGCTCAGTGTCAGACAAAATAAGAATCATGATGTCAAAGGAACTGCCCAAGGAACTCGGAGACAGAATTATGGCAAGGCAGAGATCTGGCCAAGGTTACAAAACAATTTATGCAGTACTCAAGGTTCCTAAGAGCACAATGGCCTCCATAATCCTTAAATGGAAGAAGTTTGGGGCCACCAAATGTCTTCCTAGACTTGACTGTCCAGCCAAACTGAGCAATCATGGGAGAAGAGCCTTGGTGAGAGACATAAAAAAAGAACAGCAAGATGACTGTGGCTGAGCTCCAGAGATGCAGTACAGAGATGGGGAAAAGTTCCACAAAGTCAACTATCACTGCAGTCCTCCACCAGTTGGGCCTTTATAGCAGAACTAGCTGTACTACCCGGCTTCGCCCGGGTTAATAACTGCTGTTAACAAAATAGAATGTGTTAACAAAATTTTATTCAGCACACACAAACCACAAAGCAAATCGATAGAAATGTAATTATTAAAAGGCAAAAACTAAGCTAATAGAAGCATTTCACAACATATATTTCAACACCCCAGATATTCCACAGTTTCTATATCCTCTCACATAGAGGTAATGTGACTGACATCAGCCTTTCCACCAACACACCCTAACTGACATCCTATTACCTCACAGACATCCTATTACCTCACACAAGCTTTGTTATACTGAGAATGTCCTTTGCTGTCTATATTAACCAATCAGAGCTCAGATTAACAGTAGCAAAATAAAAGCTGAGCTGTGATTGGTTGCTATTGGCAGCTTGATAAATCCCCAGGCAACAGGAAACCCTCCCCCCCGACAGTATATATTAGTTCACACATACACATAATAGACAGCTCATGTGACTGACAGCTGCCGTATTTCCTATACGGTACATTTGTTTCTCTTGTAGTTTTGCTGCTTCATAATCAGATTTTTATTGTTGAAGGATAATACCAAACTTGTGTGTGTTTTAGGGTGATTATGTGGCGGTGGTTGGTGTATGTGTGGTGAAATGTGTGCTGAGGGTGGTATATGTGTTCAAGCACGTGGTAGTGTGAGGCGCATTTTGTGTGTGTGTTCATATCCCCGTGTGTGGTGAGTATCCTATGTCGGGGCCCCACCTTAGCAACTGTATGGTATATACTCTTTGGCGGCATCGCTCTCATTCTTTAAGTCCCCCTTGTTCACATCTGGTAGCTGTCAATTTGCCTACAACACATTTCCTTTCACTTTTTCCCCATTATGTAGATAGGGCCAACATTGTTTGGTGAACTGGAACGCTCAGGGTTAAAATTTCGCCTCACAACATAGCCTATGATGCTCTCAGGGTCCAGACGTGTGACTGTGCAAAATTTTGTGGCTATAGCTGACAGCTGTCGATTTTCCTCCAACACTTTTCCATTCACTTTTTCCCCATTATGTAGATACGGGCAAAATTGTTTGGTTAACTGGAACGCGCGGGGTTAAAATTTCGCCTCACAACATAGCCTATGACACTCTCGGGGTCCAGACGTGTGACTGTGAAATATTTTGTGGCTGTAGTTGCGACGGTGTAGATGCCAATCCCGGACATACATACATACACACATACATACATACACACACACATTCAGCTTTATATATTAGAAGATGACAGAAGTCTCTCCTCAGTGCAAGACATATGAAAGCCTGCATAGAGTTTGCAAGAAAACACAAGAAGTACTCCCAGACTATGAGAAACAAATTCTATGGTCAGATGAGACCAAGATAGACCTTTTTGGTGATAATTCTAAGCGGTATGTGTGGATAAAACCAGGCACTGCTCATCACCTGCCCAATACAATCCCAACAGTGAAACATGGTGGTGCAGTCTCATGCTATGGGGGTGTTTGTCAGCTGCAGGGACAGGATGACTGGTTGCAATTGAGGGAAACATGAATGTGGCCAAGTACATCCTGGATGAAAACCTCTTCCAGAGTGCTCTGGACCTCAGACTTGGACGAAGGTCATCTTCCAACAAGACAATTACCCTAAGCACACAGCTAAGGTAACAAAGGAGTGGCTTCAGAACAACTCTGTGACTGGCCCAGACAGAGCCATGACCTAAACCCAATTGAGCATTTCTGGAGAGACCTGAAAATGGCTTTTCACCAATGTTTACCATCCAATCTGACGGAACTGGAGAGGATCTGCAAGGAAGAATGGCAGAGGATCCCCAAATCCAGGTGTGAAAAACCTGTTGCATCATTCCCAAGACGACTCATGGCTGTACTAGCTCAAAAGGTGCAAATACTCAATACTGAGCAAAGGGTCTGAATACTTATGACCATGTGATATTTCAGTTCTTTTTTAATAAATTTGCAAAAATTTCTACTTTTCTGTTTTTATTCAGTCAAGATGGAGTGCAGAGTGTACATTACTCAGAAAAAAATGAACTTTTTTGAATTTACCAAATGGCTGCAATGAAACAAAGAGTGAAAAATTTAAAGGGGTCTGAAAACTTTCCGTAAAGCTTAAGGAAAATTTTTGGCATTAAATAAACAAGTAAAGTAAATGAATGTATGGGTTCAGTGTTTTTGGTCCGCAGCAAGTGAAAATAATGTAAAATTACACATAGCATATCAGCATTTTCATAAATATGGCACCTGCAAGGTAATAAGTAATTGGTTTCCAAGTGTCCTTTTCCCTTTTACAAGAACAGCAGTGATGATTCATAGATAAACATAAAGAATATATTGCTCCGAGTCCTTGACGGTGAAAAACATAAGACCTATTTACAACTCCATTTATTTCATGGTGCTTTACATGTGAAAAGGGGTATACATAATAGAGACAATTATTATAATCCTGAACAATACAAGGTACACACTTGTACTGGAGGAGAGAGAGACCTGCCTGTGAGAGCTCATAGTCTACAAGGGATGGGTGAAGATTCACTAGGGGCCTTTTCACATCTGCATTTCTTTTCCGCTTGGATTGCAATGCTTTTTTGACAGTTTGTGTGCCAAAAGCGCATTGCAAACACATCCAAAAACGCACCCATTGATTGCAATGAAAAACCCGATGAAAACACATGTAAAAGCGCATGTCATTTTCAGAAAACGCAAAACGCGTGCATTTTTGCAAACGCATCCCAAAACGTCTCCTGCAACATTTTAGGGTGCATTTGCAAAAATGCATGCATTTTGCGTTTTCTGAAAATGACATGCGCTTTTACATGCGTTTTTATCGCGCTTTCCATTTAAATCAATGGGTGCATTTTTGGATGCAATTCTTTGCGTTTGTGTGCGTTTTTGAACTGCAAAAACACATAGAAATGCAATCGCAACCCCCCCTTTGATGTGAACTTAGCCTTGGAGAGGGTAGGGCTGGTTGTGTGGTGGTATAGTTGACTGAGAATTAGATATAAGGCTAGGGTCACATTTGCGTTTTTGTTTTTTTTTTCAAATCTGGATTTGACCATCAAATATGGTCAAAACCGGATCCGCAGCCATAGGCTGCAATAGAAAAACCGGTTACCGCATCCGGTTTTGCAGCCTGCGGTAAACAACATGCAGGCTGCATTTTTCAGAGCGGTTGAAAAAACGGATGCGTTTTTTTTATAATGGCCACCTATAGCAACTGGATCCGGTACCGCAAGGTACATGAATGTACCTTGCGGTACTGGATTCGGTTTTTGGTGCCACAATGTTTTCTCCTTGCAGATCTGGATCCATTACTGGTGATGCCAAATGTGGCGGCACACGGTAATACCAAATCCGGTAATGGATGCAGTTACTGGATTATGCCTTCCAAATGTGACCCCAGCCTAAAAGTAAATCTGCATAAAAGATTGATGGATCTGTAGATAGAGGAAGGAAGGAAGAAAGGAAGGAAGGAAGGAAGGAAGGAAAGAAGGAAGGAGGGAGGGAAGGAAGGAAGGAAGGAAGGAAGGAGGGAAGGAAGGAAGGAAGGAAGGAAGGAAGGAAAGAAGGAAGGAGGGAAGGAAGGAAGGAAGGAAGGAGGGAAGGAAGGAAGGAAGGAGGGAAGGAGGGAAGGAAGGAAGGAAGGAAGGAAGGAGGGAAGGAAGGAAGGAAGGAAAGAAGGAAGGAGGGAAGGAAGGATGGAAGGAAGGAAGGAGGGAAGGAAGGAAGGAAGGAAGGAGGGAAGGAAGGAAGGAAGGAAGGAGGGAAGGAGGGAAGGAAGGAAGGAAGGAGGGAGGGAGGGAAGGGGTTAGAAAAGAATGAATGACACAAGCAAGACTACCTACTCTTAACTCAGTGTTGAAGTCAGATATAGAAAATCAGACTAGAAGAGAATAGAATAGAAAAGAGAAACCCCCATTTCCTCCAAGTGTGCTTGGTTCTATCTTTCATACTAAATCTGTGTTCTTGCCTTCCCACTTGTGATAAACTTCCCTTTCTCTCCTGTGTGCTGATGGAGTATTGCAGGGCTCCTTCACCCATCATTAATGTAATGTATTAGGTCATTTAAGCACCTGGTGCCTGGAAGCAGCAAGATGTTTCCTCATCTGTGCCAGTTGTGAAAAAAATCTTCAGTCATTGGAAGAGTTAATGTTGCTCCAGAAAAATGAACTTTCTGCTTGCAGTTCGACTGCTCGGAAGCAAGGAAGGCTAATGAAACAGCATAGTGTGGTCCTGGCACTGGGAAGTCATGTATTTCCCTTATGAGAAGAAATGAGATTCTACATTTCTGCTAAGAACTGATTTCTACAGGAATATGCTGGATTTACACCCTTCACTCCCTGCTTACCTGTTTACAGAGGGGACAGCAGACTTGATGGCTGTGCTGCCTGTTGGGAGAGAAGCTTTTGTTATCACTCATTGGACATAGGTGTGCTTCATCCATTGTGCCTTGTGCTCCTTTCTGCTGGATCACTAAATCCATAGAGTATATAGTAAGTGAACAGGAGAGGCTGCCTTGCTTCAAGCTGAGTAGAATTACAAGAAAAGTGCAGGATCTTATTCTTTTCTCCAGCACAACTGATCTATGGAATCTGCCTTGTTCCTCCATCTGGGGGCATTTGTATCAGAGCAAAGCTACCAAGTAGCCAGCCATTCTCATGTACTTTGAAGAAGAAGAGCCTTACATCGTGGACCTTGTATGTGCAGGGCTATTTGACAGAACCTGATTGCACCCACAGCAGTCATGTCTGCTAAGATCTTAGTGATTTTTCTCTTCTTGTCAGTTTTCCAAGCCTGGTAAGTCATAATGGACTAGTGCTGTTTGGTGATTGTATTGCTTCCTTGTATGTTCTCCTTCACCTGCTGTTATTACACTCAAGTCATTGCTCATTCAGATCACCCTGATGATGAAAGTGACTGATTGTGCTCATATTAGTGAGGAAATGGAGCTGAGACACTGATAATGCATGCAATAGGAAAGTGTTATTTCTTTATAAAAGTGCAGATACAGGGATAGATAGACTCATCACCATTCCTCCTATACAGTTAGCCTTATGATCCTGCCTGGCCACCTATAATAAACTTCACCTTCACCTCAGTGTACAATCAAGGATTGGAAGGTGCATTAAAGTAATGTATTTGGGTCCTAAACACCTGATGCCTGAAAAGAGCCAAATCTTCATTGAGTGGAGGGGTTAAAGCTGTTCCAGAAGAATGAACTTTCTGCTGCAGTTTATGATGCTCAGAAGCAACAGTAGCTAATGAAGCAGATAGTGCAGAGTCCTGGCACTGCAAAGACTGAATTTCCCTTATGAGAAGATGATGAAATTCAAGCTTTACATCACCACTGGCTGATTTATGGACATCTTATTATATTCTTGGTTGCTGTACAAGTCTGTATTTCTTCACACTGAGCTGACAATTCTCCAATACTGTAGCAGATCTCCTAACCCAATGTTTCCCAGACTGTCATCTACTGGAATATGTCTATTCCCATCTCACAATTGTCATTCTATATGATTTATGTCTGTCACCTACTAGATCCAGTCCTGGCTCTTATTCTCTCACTCCTCCTCATTCCTTAAGGATCGTTTCCTAACAAGCAAAGCACAGTGTGATTGGTAAATGTGGCCCCACAGCTACATGATGCAGATTGCACTTAGTGATAGTCTCTTCTCCTGCTATTGGGATGCTCTTATTAGAGAGTCAGCCTTGCTGCCTAGGAACATATGTTGCCATTAGATTCCTGGAACACAGGGCTATGGTGCTGCTGGATTTCTCCCTGTACCTGCTCATACAGGAGGGAGTCAGACTTCAGAGCTCTGATGCTTGCTGAAAGTGAAGGTTGTAGTCTTCTATGGAAATAGGTGTGATCCCCACACTGTGCCTTGTGCACCTCATCTACTATAAGTGAAGCAGGAGAGGCTTCAATACTCCAAGCCCAGAATAATCCCAATAAAAGTGCAGCAAAAGCATTGTTGAAGGAACATGTCTTGTCCCTTGATCTGGAAAGCTACAAAGTAGCCAGCTATAGTGTACATCACAGAGGGAAACTCTCACTCCCAGGATATTTTATGTGCATTTTTATTCTTTTGACTCTCTTGTATCTGATTGCACCCACAGCAGTCATGTCTGCTAAGATCTTAGTGATTTTTCTCTTCTTGTCAGTTTTCCAAGCCTGGTAAGTCATAATGGACTTGTGTAATGAGGTTGTGTTTGGTGATTGTATTGCTTGTATGTTCTCCTTCTCCTGTTGTTATTACACCAAATCATTGCTCATTCAGATCACCCTGATGAAAGTGATTGATTGTGCTCCTATTCTAGTGAGGAAATGGAGCTGAGACACTGATAATAGCTGCCCTGATGGTTTGTCCCCAAAGTTTATTGCTTTATAGAATATATGCACTTCCAGAAGACTGTCAGGACTACTGTAGATACAGGAATCAAGGCAGTTCATCTGCATTCTGTTAACACATTCCCTGACACTCCTACCTGTTGGAGTATTACCTTCTCCTTTAGTATACATTGTTACATTGTGTAGACTGTTTCAAGGTTTGTTGTTTAGGATTCAGTATAACGTATAATAAGGATCTCCTTCATGACTGCAAGGGTCAGGGACACAGTGTTACAGTGTATTGTGCTAAGGACCTTGTTGTAAGTGTATTATGAAGACTACTAACATGCAAGCCTAGTTACATCTTAAGGGACCGTCACACGTGGCAATATTGCTATGCAATTTCACTGGCAATTTGCTGTTTGCAGTGAAATCATGGACACATTGTTCTGTTTTGTGTACAAATGTAACAATGTGTCCATGATTTCACTGCAACCAGCAAATTGCCAGTGAAATTGCCTAGCAATATTGCCGCATGTGAAGGTACCCTTAGACGGATTTATAGATTTACAGAATTGCTCCAGGTTTATAGATGGTATTATGTATGTAAAGTATTGAATAAGTCATTACTAGTATTAATAGTGTGAAAGAACAGTCAGACTGTGTTTAGTAGGAAGAATAGTGGAGCAATAGAGATGAAGAGCATGATAGGGGTCCAGGGTTGTCCAGTTTCTTTCTAGTTATTGGCACTAAAATATCATGTTGCTAAATCTTTATGTAGTATTTCCCCTTGAAAACTTTGAGACAATGCGACTGCCTGTGAAAAATGTCACCAAAGCCTACGTCTCTGGCTAGCTGACTCTTAGACTCCAACACATTTTTCTTCTAAGGCCTGTGACAAGGATATTAATTCTTTAACATACACTCGTCAAAATCCTTTTTCCAACCAAGGTCTATTACAAGTGTTAACGCCTAGAAGCATTGTCATTATGATGGCTTATCCCTGGTCTTGTCTGATGTACAGTTTAGACATTGAGCTCCAGAATCTTGTAGGCAGATATTTTATATTATTATTATTATTGTAATATTATTATTTGTTAATAAAGTTTTATTTACTAACAGGCAAGATTCAAGTGGACCATATATCTAATATAGTAACATAGTATTTAAGGTTGAAGGAAGACCTTAAGTCCATCTAGTTCGACCCATAGCCTATCATGTTATATGTAATGATAGCCAATATGTTATAATGAATGACTGCTTGACTCTTCAAGTATAAATGGGCTCTCTAAAGGCCATAAGCTATGGAAATCTTATAATAGAAAATACAGAGTTTCAGCTCTGTTGTAAATTTTACCGTTTTTATGTGACTCAGAGCATTTTTAGATTGAAATATAAAATGAACTGAAGTATTTTTATGCTGTTTAATTTAACCAGTATGAGGCTAACCTAATCAGTCTTGACATATACGTACACATTATGTATACTGGGGTATTTGGCTTCAGATTTATAAAATGATACTTTTTGCCAAGTAAATAGCTTGTGCTGTCTATAGTGACTGTGAAAATACATAGCGGTAGTATACACAAAACAACAACTTTTAAATAGCTTTTGGAAATTAGTTACATCATTTAGACTATTTAGGTCAAAATCTCACATTGAAATGTATTGCTGCAGTTCCAGGAAAATAGAAGACGATGAATATGAAGACTTAACGTTTAACCAAAAATGGGTGCTGGCGCCAAAAACGCAAGACACAGATGCCACACTGATTCTCAACAAGTTGCTGAAGGAATATGATAAGAAACTGAGACCTGATATTGGAGGTGAGCTTCGTTTCATTTTGCTCAATTAAAGTACATATATATATATACATTGCTTAGTGAGCAGTATGAGAAGACATTGTTTGTAAAAATCATTCTGGCTAATTAGCTGTTGCCTATTAGTACTTAAGCTTTATGCAAGAACATGCATACACAACTGAGATAGCTTAATGAATGTAGTTTGACTGTTCTCAAACCCAATGGTCGTAGCTAGACCTACAGACAAAATAATAACAGTAATAATATTTAATTGTGATAATGGAATTTGAGTGGGTCATAAAAGATCATGTCTGATCATAAGCAAAGCTCTTCGAGCCTTTATTTATAGCATCATTTTATAGAGGTTGAAGAGGAACAGTTATTCACTGCATTGGGGAAGCAGATATAAATGTGTCAAGCCATTAAGAAGACATCACTAGACCATTTCATCAATATTTACCTCCATTATTTCAATCATGCCTCATCCTCTTATGATATTCGTAGAAGGAAATTAGCGCCTGTCATTTCTAAATATTGTACACTTCTAATTTGTTGTGACAGTTTTCAGAATTAGTCATTTATTCTGACAACTTAGGTAGTAAATATGCAATATTTGCACCTAATAATGGCTTTGATTTATTCGTAGTAATTTCTAAGAATGTAATGTCTACTAGAAACTACTAAAATCTACCAGTTTTTAGAAAGGAGAGTGAAGTAGAGCTGAAGCTCACACTCCATACAGTCTCTGACCGTACTCACCCATAGCATTGCATGCATTCCTAAATGAAGAGACACGAGGCTAATAACTGGCAACAGAATTTACACTGTGAATATTTCATGGTAACAAATGAAGGAAGACTTAGTTGTGACGGAGAAAATCATTATCTGCACGTGCCCATCCATTAATGTCAGATAATATGTGTGACACCACTTTGGACAGCTTTAGACACTAATGTGTGCAAACTAGATTTCTGTGCTTGACATGTCTACTGAAATAAAAGAACCAACATTTTGTGACGTGTTCATTGTATATATTTGTTTGACTTGTTTTCAATATATTTTTACCCAGCTTTTTTTTATAAGGCAGCTTGTTGATTATAAGTTGTCCAATTTCAGATCTGTTTGTTTAGATATGCAACATGTTAATAAAGTTCAACAAAAAAAATACAATAAAATAAACATAAAAAATTATCAGTTGAAAAAAATATATTTCTTGCTTTATAAAAAAATAATATAAAATCAAAGAATGCAAAGTGATAAGTAACCATTAGGAATTGTTCAGGAAAACTAAGCATATATCCATATATCCATTTTACATTATTTAGAATGTGGTAAAAAATTGCAATTTCTAACTAAATAAATTCCCCACAATATCACAACGGCTAGAAAATCTGTCAGATTGCCATACATCACAATTGGGTGGCCACACATGGAAGCATATTGAAGTATCATATTCTGACATCATATCACAAAATGATGTTGCTTTGAAGAAAGCTGATAATCTTGTACCACAAATATCAAGATACGTTGAGCTAAGGAAAAATATGGAAGAGTTCAAAGAAAAAGTGGCATCATGTAGTATGATTAGTATCATGCTTTCTAATCGCAATAATAGTAAACCAGAATGTTTTTTAAGAATATAATTTGTCATCCTAGAAAACCCTGACTCTTTCTAACATGCATTGTGCACTGAAATGAATTCAATAAGGCCAAATAAAATAGGCCCATAAGTCATAGAGTAGTTGCATGGCATCATGGAAAAGCCAACTCATTGATGCTTCAACAATGTGTTAAATGGTGCCTGGAGGGGCAGTGGTGTAACTAGGTTTCATGGCGCCCGGAACAAGGTCCCATTTTGGCACCCCCCCAAAGTAGGTGATGACCGGAAGGGGGGGGGTGCTATCAGCTTACAGCCCCGCCGCCCCTGCAGCCTTAGTTGAGGTGCGGGGGGGGTGCCGCCGGCGCCCCCCGCTGAGTTACGCCCGGAGCAAAGGATTCGACTGCACCCTCCCTAGATACACCCCTGTGGAGGGGTTTGTTTTTGCGATCCATGTCAATTGAATTGCATGATTCCATTAATTTTAGAAAATGTGACTCTAAGTGGAGACTCAGGTATTTGGTCTCTCTAATTCCACCGAACTAGAAAGATATTTGTCTATTACATAGTCCAAAGTGCCATGTATATGCTCAGCATCGTGTTACGCTTTACTTTTAGAAGATGTGTTATACATTATATGAAGGTTGTGTTGCTTTGAAGTAAGGTATTGGGAGCAGATTATGAATGGTTGTTATCACTTCAAGTCCTTTAAAGTGGTCACTTGTTAGTAGAGACAAATCTGATATCTACAATGGTATCCTTGATATTGCTCATAATGATGCAACAGGGGATGGAAGAAACCCAGCAAATTCTACATCATGCTCAACAGATTGGATTTGTTGGGAAAGATAGGAACAATATCATGTGCAGGAAGATGTGGAGGAATGTATAAAATAGGAATATTTGAAGAGGAGGAGCAATAGATTTGAAGGGGGTGACTGAGTTATACCGAACACACCTAGCGAATATGGCTAAGGGCTCACTCACCCATCCATATAACCTAGACAAGCACTATTTGATGTTTTAACAAATAGCCTTGGACCAATATTGTACTATAGGGCAGTGCGACCCATGCCATTTTTTTCATGCCCATTCAATATGAGAAAAATTGAGAAAAGATTGGTAGTGTATTTTGGACAGCGACCTCCTATTCAAGTCTACGGCTGTGTTCAACAAATCAGACTGCAGCTGGATGTCATCAAAGTACAGCCCAATTTATGGGGACAGAGACAATAGAGAAGATTAATAAAATAAGTTTTTCATCTTCTCCTCACCTGTGCTCTGATTCTCTTAAGTGACATAATTGGATCAAAGTAATCACATTCAGCTCAGTCTCTGATCAGAGTTTGAGTCAACTGTCATTAGCATAAACAGGCCGATTCTCTCGCATGTGACCCCATCCTAACATTCATTGTTGGTGCATCACAATTTGGGGATGCACTGCTTGAACAATCATGTTCAGTCCCACCTGGACTGTGTTGTTATTTTCTGGCTGATACACAGAACCCTGACTCCATAGACTCTTGGTCAGCAGATTGGAGCAGTAGCAGGAACTGGCACGATTTGCCAGTCCTATACATTTTTGTCAATTTTTCACTCTAATCTCAGAGAGATTGATAGAGCAATGTGGCCCACAATTAGATGTGTCACAGTGGCTTGAGTATTTCTTTATTTTTCTGCTGAAAACTACAAAAATCAATTTTATTGCTATACAAATATAGATTGCATGTGAGGCATACATTTACTGGTATAATAAATATATTAATATAAATTACTTAGCTATACAAGATATGTTGTTGAAAGTCACAGATGCTACATGATATTTTCATTTTCCTCATATGAGCACGAATAAGCTAACTGCACTTTGATTGTATCACACCACACCAGTCTACATATATATACATTTTAATATATATATATATATATATATATTATTATGACCCACCCCGAGGCCAGGGTACTCGGATTTTGGGCGTTAGTTATGGATGCTGTCAGCAGTGGCCAATGACCGAGCCTGTGGCCCTGGTGGACGCTCAAAAAGGGTTTAATAATAGAAAAAGGAAAAGAAAATTAAATGTTTGTGACGCCACCTATGGTTTCTGGTGACTGCACCAGCCTGCTGCAGACCTCTGAGGATGATGGATGAGCAGCCTGATGATAACGCTCCCTGCAGGTTGAGTGTGGTCCCCGGGGCAGAGAAATAAAGACATGTGTTAACACAGGGAGGTGGCTCTGCAGGCAGAGGTAGTGGAGTAGTGTATATTTGGTGCAGACTCAGGGCGGTATGAACTGGCATACAAACACTGGGAGTAGTTCTCATACCTTTCACTGATGTTAAGCAGGCACTGTCCAAGGTACACTCCAGGTGGTCGGGTAGCACTTCAGGATCTCCACTTCAAGTGATTTGTAAGACCTCCTGGTCCCTGTCTCCTTCCTTTGAAGCCCTGACCTGTATGAAACCTGGGTCTGGCCTCCACTGTGTCTCTCAGTCGTGTTGACTGCACTGAGAACCCTCTACTGGATGCCGCTATCCTTCCTGCGGTTCCTGGCTCTCGAGTTGGATTGCTGTGGGTGTCCGAGACACTGAAGTCTCCTCAGTGTACTGGTGTTTTCTGCTTGGCTAAACTCTCCTAGGCAGACTCGGACTCCGGGGTCCGGGTTGCTTCTTGTGGTGAACCGGTATGGCTCCTCTGCCCGCTTGTTGATCTGCATTCTCTCCTTGCCTTAGTCCCTCACTCTTGGGATCCTCACACTGGCTAAGGCTGTTCTCTGGTACAGGCCTAGTACGCCTCTGTTCACCTGATTCTTCGCAGTGCTCCTCCACACTGCACGGACTCTCTGACTGACTCCTCAACTGTCTAAAAACTCTCTAACAACCCTCTTAGCTCCACCATCTGCACCTGTATTTATAGGGGAACATCAAGTGACACAAGGAGTTCACCTGACGGCAACTGTTAGAGCTCCCCTACAGACCTGGGGTGGCAGGTGTTTTATGTGTGAGGTGTATCCGATGTGGAAAACTCTACATGCACTAGGTGTTCCTGTGGCTACCTGTACCGCAGGGTGCCACATATATATATGAGGTGATCTGCACAATAAACCAAAGAGGTATCCGCTTTTACCTACAGACTCATCATTGACCTCTCGGTGTTAATTGCATACGGCTGCAGCTTCACCCTCCGATTTAGCTACCATCCAATATAGGTCGGCTTAGGACCACCCTTACAAGAGTATTGAGTAGAGCAGCTGATATCATCACACTAAAACAGATAGGATTATCCTTTACAAGTTTGAAAAACTGCTTTTTTAAAAAGAATTAGGCATGAATCCATGAGGATATTTACATACCTCAAACTGTTGACAAAGACTAGACGCAACTACTATTAGTGAAGACTGGCTATTCCATGCGAAAAAATCCGGCACCAAAGTGATATGTTCCAAAGCTTTATTCCAAATAATTCTTAGACTGAAAACACAGGAAAACATTTTACAGGTGGAGGGCTTAAAATGTTTGCCTGTGTTTTTACACCTAAGAATTATTTGGAATAAAGCTTTGGAACTTATCACTTTGGTGCTGGATTAGTTCGTATTGAATTGGACTTTCTGGGAATGTGGCCAGGCAGAAAAGGACAGGGAGCAGGAAAAAAAAACTTTTTTTATTTATGAGGAAGGAGCACGCATCTTGTGATGCGCTTGGAAAAAGCGCGAGATTTGAAAGTCCGGCAGTGTGTTGTTGGCGTTTGCAGTGCGCTCAGGTTCTGCCAGCCATAGGCTAGAGTCACACACGGGGGTGTAACTATAATAGGTGCAGGGGTTACGATCGCACCCGGGCCCTGCAGCCTAGGGGGCCCCAAAACTCCCTTTGGCCTATAGAAAAAGACTAATACTATTAAAGATTTGCCATAATTGGGGGTCCCGTTGGAGCTTTCGCATCGGGGCCCCTAAGCATGAAGTTATGCCACTGGTCGCACATAAGCCCTTATTGACATCAGTTTTTTTATTTTATTTTTTTAAGTCAAAAAACTGATGCTAAAAACGGATCCTGGGATCAAGTGTGACTGCATTTTAACAAAAGCTATTGTTTTTTTTAGTGAACCCAAAAAACGCTGCAAGCAATGTTTTTTGGTGCAGTAAAAAATGTATCCTTTTTTTAACATGGGGCCCTATGGGAAAACTGATCAATGTTTTGGTGCAGTAGAAAAATTGGATCCGTTTTTGCTAGCATTTTTTGGCAAAAATTGTCAAAGTCCCAAAAATACATAGCTGCACAGGAGGCTCAAAAAACAGCCAAAAAAAACGGATTTGTTATTGAAACCAGTGGAAAAAACTAATTGGCATATGTGACCCTAGCCTATGGGACTTTAACTTTTAGTTGATGATAGCAGGTTTAATTCAGTGCAATGTACAAACAGTGCAATACATTGCTCCTTTCAGTGTGACTACTGGCGGACCCTTTGATAGACCATATTGTTGACATGGTCAAACAGACTACCATAGCTGACAGATCAGGTCGGTCATTACATGATGATCAGGTGAAAGAGGCAGGGCACTCCCTTTCTCAAGCTGCTAAATGCAGTGATCTCTGTTGAAGGTTGAAAAAGCCAGTGTCACACATGTAGCAAATGAGGGAAAGGAAGCAAGGTGGTATAACAGGCAAGAGCACCTGGGAAGCAAGTCTGGCCCTGGACTTTGGGACCCTGGCTAGCCCTGTACCCAGAGGTACCCCAGATGGCGAGGATGTCAGGGCCACCACCCTTTCCCTCAACTCTTCAACCAGCCCTATGCTACTCACTCTCCCCTCCCACTTCAGACGGGGGTAAACAGCAACCTCCCAAAGGCTAAGCGCAACAAATATAAAAATGAGACTGTTTTGGGTCTTGGAAAATTATGACAAATGTGCCCCTTTTTATGACAAATTTACAATTTTTTTTCACCAATTTTTAATTTAATTGGTGAAAAACAATCATACATTTGTCAAAAAAACTATACATGTTTGGTATCTCAGAACTTGTACTACTCTGGGGAATCATACTGCCTGGTCAGATTTACCATATGGTAAACATGGTAAATAAAAAAAAACCTTAAACATGATGGTGGAATTACACTTTTTTTGCAATTTCACTGCAATTGAATTTTTTTTACCATTTTCCAGTGCAATATTTGGAAAAATAAATGATGTCATTCAAAAGTACAAACCCTCCTTGAAAAAAATAAGCTAATATGGCTAAATTGACGGAAAAAAAAGGAATAAGAGAAGGAAAAAATTAAAGTGCAAAAACAGAAAATGGCCTAGGACTGAAGGGGTTAATGTGACCACACGAGTGATTTGTATAAAAGCAAACCTATGTTCTCATCACGAGCATTCATGTCTCTTTTAATGTAACTCCTTAATTTATTAGCCTTGGCAGCAGCTGCACTTGCCTCTAAAGTTGAGTTTGCCATCAACTCATACAGTTGAAGCGAGAAGTTTACATGCACTGTATAAAAGACACATATGCATGTTTTTCTCACTATCTGACATGAAATCAGAATAAACCATTCCTGTTTACGGTCAGTTAGGATCACTATAATTATTAATATTTGCCAAATTCCAGATTAATAAGAGAGAATGTTTTAAGGCATTGTTATTACTTTCTGCAGTCACAAGTTTACATATATTTCATTAGTATTTGGTGACATTGCTCTTAAACTGTATAACTTGGGTCAAACGTTTTGAATATCCTTCCATAGAATGGTGTAACTAAGCCATGTTTTTACGTCGTCTTGCATGCATCTGCTGTCAGGAGGCAAGGAGGACTGTAAGGCCATTCACAGAAGGTCCCTGCGTTTGGCCAAACAGTCCAAATCCTAAAAAAATGTCTCTGTTGCTTTAAGAGGCATTTCCCTTTTAGTGAAAACTGGAGGTCACTAGGACCCAGCTGATCCCTTACCTTGAGCTGTCTATATAGTCCCCTTGATTCCCAGGATGCACTGCTAGTGATAGGTTGTCAGGTGTTTGGAAGAAGCTTCTCTGCTCAGCGGTTTATCCTGGAGTTTCTGTTGAATTGCTGTGTGGATCTTCTTAAGCTAAGTGTTTCTTCCCTTCCCTCTTTGTTTGTTTACCTTCTGTTTATCTTTAGTTGGTAGCCGGGCTGACTAGTGTTCATCCGCTCTGATCCTTATTTAGTTGTAGTTCAGGGTCAGACAGAGAATAGTATCCTGGCGGCGACAGTTGCAGAAACTGTATAGGGATGTTAGGGGAGCCAGGTGGCAGCGCTAGTTTATCTATGGGTTACCATCTCCCCTTTTTGCCCTTAGCATCAGGGTCACCTTTCCTTCCCCCGTAGTCGTCATGCGCTGGGTGTCTCCCCACACCAGCGTGACATCTGCTTTTTCAATGGGATTGAGATCATGGCTTTGTGATGGCCACTCCAAAACATTGACTTTGTTATCCTTAAGCCACTTTGTTACCAGTTAGGCAGTATGCTTTATGTCATTGTCCATTTGGAAGACCCATTACCGCCCAAGCTATAACTTCATGGTTGATGTCTTAAGATGTTGCCTCAGCATTGCCACATCATCTTTTTTTCTCATTGTGCCATCTATTTTGTGAAGTGCACCAATCCCCACTTCAGTAAAACAACCTCACAACATGATGCTATCATCTCTGTTTTTCACAGTTGGGATGGTGTTCATAGGCTTCCAAGCTTCTTCTGATTTTCTCCAAATGTCTGGCTGATGTCTTGAGATGTTGCTTAAGTATTGTAGGACGTACAATTTCTCAGCCCAATCCTCCATAAATCCTTCTGTAATATTAATTGTCCTCCTGTAAATTGATTTGCCTGCAAAATTTTCTATTATCTGTAGATGTTGCAATTCTACTCTGTATGCCCTCTACAAGGTCATTGATATATGTTAAGAAGAAAAGGGCCCATTACTAACCCGTGTGATATCCCACTGTAAACTGTGATCCAATCAGAGTTTGCACTGTTAATAAAAACCCACTGTTTCCTATCAATATACCGTATTTTTCGCTTTTTAAGACGCAATTTTGTTCCCCCCAAACTGGGAGGGGGGGTATGGGGGTGCGTCTTAAAAAGCGAATGTAAAAAAAATTAAAAATTAAATATTACCGGTGGAGGGGTGCGGCTGCTTAGCGGCAGGTTCCGGTGGGTGGGGGGCACAGTTGCAGGACCGGAGCAACGGAGATCTACCGGCTGCAGCGAGTGTTTTTTGTGCAGTGTCAGCAGCTGGCCAGTAGAGGTAAAAACTTCAATTGGCCGCCTGTCTCCACTATGGCGGCGGCCATTTTGTTGAAGCCTCTACACAGTTACTGAATGCAGCCGGCCACAAAAAACATGGCGGCGCCCACCACTCATTGCCGTCGGTACCTCTCCGTTGCTCTGGTCCTGCAGCAACAAGGTGGGAGACACCGGGAAAGGGATGTGTGCAGTGCGCAGGGCATGTGTGCCAGCTGCAGGGCATGTGTGCCAGCTGCAGGGCATGTGTGACAGCTGCAGGGCATGTGTTACAGCTGCAGGGGATGTGTTACAGCTGTAGAGGATGTGTGCTAGCTGCAGGGGACGTGTGCTAGCTGCAGCGGTCATGTGCCATCAATAGGGACACGTGTGCCAGCTGCAGGGAGTGTGCCAGCTGCAGGGGACATGTATGCCAGCTGATAGGAGGCACTGTGTGCAGCATGCATAGGGGACGTGTGCCAGCTGCAGAGGAATGTGCCATCAATAGGGGACGTATGCCAGCTGCAGAGGACATGTGCCATCAATAGGGGACGTATGCCAGCTGCAGGGACTGTGCCATCAATAGGGGACGTATGCCAGCTGCAGGGGACGTGTGCCATCAATAGGGGACGTATGCCAGCTGCAGGGACGTGTGCCATCAATAGGGGACGTATGCCAGCTGCAGCGGGGATCGTGTGCCAGCTGCAGGGGACATGTGCCAGCTGAGGGACGTGTCCAGCTGAGGGGACGTGTGCCAGCTGCAGGGGACATGTGCCAGCGATGTGCCAGTGAGGGGACTGTGCCAGCTGTAGGGGACGTGTGCCAGCTGCAGGGGACTGTGCCACTAGGGACTTGCCAGCTGAGGGGACGTGTGCCAGCTGTAGGGACGTGTGCCAGCATGTCAAGGATGTGCAGCTCAGGGACGTTGCACATAGGGACGTATGCTAGCTGCAGGGACATGTGCCATCAATAGGGGACGTATGCCAGCTGCAGGGGACGTGTGCCATCAATAGGGGACATATGCCAGCTGTAGGGGATGGTATGCCATCAATAGGGGATGTATGCCAGCTGCAGGGGTTGTGTGCCAGCACTTGGGGACGTGTGCCAGCACTGGGGGACTATATCTAATATAAGGGGACCATATCCAAATTAAGAGGGCTAATTTTAGGATGGGGGAGCTATATCCCAGTATGAGGGACCATGTACCAGGATGAGGGGGGCAATGAGGGACATATACCCAATATGATTTGTAAGACTGACACTGGCATTATAAGACGGACCCTATTTAACATTAAAAATTATTTATTTCTCTTTTTCTTCACCAAATTTGGGGGTGTGTCTTATAATCAGGTGCGTCTTATAAAGCGAAAAATATGAGTGTATATATATATATATATATATATATATATTTCACATTTATTCCTCTAGTCTCATTGCTCTTATTTTATGTGCCTGTGTTTAACAGTCACCACCATACCCGCTTTATATTGGACTGGTGTTCTATATTTGTATTTGGAGTTGACGGATATTTGGCCCTTTATTATACATAGGATGATTTATTTGCTGTTTTTATGACCTTTTATATGTGCATGTCTTTTTTAACTGATATATTAACAGTTAGATTTTAGGACATATTTTTCTTTTTCCGCCATTTGCTGTTCTCTATAGTTCATATATTTGTCGTTTATATTCTTTACTAGAAATAGGCCCGATGCTATTTCATTGGGAGGGCAGTCTCTGTGCCTGTGTCCTCTTGTGAGCTCTCTCTTCTCTGTACTGTCTCTTCCCCTGTGTACTCTGTCTTACTTGTTCCTTTCTCTCCGTTCTGTGTGCTTTCAGCCCCTGTATACGCTGTCTCTCCCTGTGTGTGCTGTCTCTCCCTATGACTCTGCCTCCCCCTGTGCCTCTGCCTCCCCTGTGCCTTCTCCCTCCCCTGTGCCCCTGCCTCCTCTGTGCCTTTTGCCTCCCGTGTGCCTGCCTCCCATCACTGAGCCACCATACAATGCTCACCACTGAGCCACCGTATACAGTGCTAACCACTGAGCCACCGTATACAGTGCTAACCACTGAGCCACCATATAAAGTGCTAACCACTGAGCCACCATATACAGTGCTAACCACTAAGCCACAATACAGTGCTAACCACTGAGCCACCATACAGTGCTAACCACTGAGCCACCATACAGTGCTAACCACTGAGCCACCATATGCAGTGCTAACCACTGAGCCACCATATACAGTGCTAACCACTGAGCCACCACACAGTGCTAACCACTGAGCCACCATGGAGTGCTAACAACTGAGGCACCACACAGTGTTAACCACTGAGCCACCATACAGTGCTAACCATTGAGCCACCACATACAGTGCTAACCACTGAGCCACCACACCGTGGTTACCACTGAGCCAACGAATACAGTGCTAACCACTGAGCTACCATATACAGTGCTAACCACTGAGCAACCATATACAGTGTTAACTACTGAGCCACCATATACAGTGCTAACCACTGAGCCACTATATAGAGTGCTAACCACTGAGCCACCATACAGTGCTAACCACTGAGCCAGCACACAGTGCTAACCACTGAGACACCATACACTGCTAACCACTGAGCCAGATTTAAATCTCCCACCAAAACCACTGAGCAGCGCGGTATTGGTGGGAGATTTAAACCTGCCCTCAACTGAATGGTCGAGAGCTGGGTAGCGCGCAACCAATCAGCTGAGTGGTATTGGTGGGCAGATTTAAATCTGTCAATACCGCGCCACCTCACTGATTGGTCGCTGCTGACCATGCGACGACCAATCAGGGAGGCGCCTCGCGCCTTGGCGGGATATTTGAATCCCGCTCCGCTCAGCCAATGAGTGGAGCAGAATTCAAATCTCCCGCCAAGGTGCGAGGCACGATTTAAATCACGCTCCAAAGGTGCTGATTGGTTGCCACCAGTGGTGACGACCAATCAGCGCTCTCGGAACGTGAATTAAATCGCGGCTCGTTGATTGGTCGCCGCTGACCGCGCGGCGACTAAACAGGGAGGTGCCTCGCGCCTTGGCGGGAGATTTGAATCCTGCTCCTCTCATTGGCTGAGCAGAGCGTGATTGAAATACCACGCGAAGAGTGCTGAGCGCTCACGGCTCGTAACTCTGGCTTCGGCGGGGGAATTGAATTCCTGCCGCCATATAGGAATACCCGTAACTTTGGTGTTCCAATATGGAGGTCAGGGCACTCCCGCTCCGTGCAGCATGGCGCTCATCTCCTGGCTGCTTTGGCGGCGCACTAAGGGTACCTTTACACACGGCTACATTTGTAGCTTGTCACCAGGTAACTTACTGGTTGCAGTGAAATCATGGATACATAATTCCATTTGTACACAGCAACAAGATTGAACCATGTATCCATGATTTCACTGCAACCAGTAAGTTACCTGGTGACAAGCTACAAATGTAGCCATGTGTAAAGGTACCCTATGAGTCGTGGGAGGTGACTGGTGGCTACCGTCGGGAAATCAGCAGCTAGCGCTGCTGATCTCCCGACGGTAGTGGTGGCGCCGGTGTCACTTTATCCCGGAGCCTGTGTCGCTATCCCACAGTGGCACCGCGGTGCATTGTGGGATATCGACATAAGCCCCGAAAGTTTGTGACAACTATTATTGGTGATTATATATTAGATGTGAATACCTAGCTCTTTTCATATCTTATTTTATGTACCAACCTTTTATGTACCACTAAAAGGACTATGTCAGTGTTAAAATAAAAAAAGTAGGGAACGGAGAAACAAAAGTACAGAAAAAATATTGACTGCATCAGAAAGGGACTAATTCATGGTACACATTGGCATGAGTATGAAGAGGCCTTGGCTATCTCTGGCATTTCCACTGAAAATAAAAAGAATGAAAGATATGCTTGACCTCAGATACATTCAGGTAAGGTTCTTTCAGAGTCCAAATGGTTAAACCTTCCACAGCTGAAAGGTGATCCCAATTCTTTTAACCTTTGGATAAGGGAAACCTTAATATATTGCTACAAATCTTGTAAATTGGGCTTCTTGATAGAGTAAGAAGATGTGTTATTCCTGTCAAAGATTGTTATTACAGTTACCCTATCATTATCGACTCTACGTCTTTATAATGCAACAATAAAAAGAGAGGGGAGCGCACATAGGGCTTTAAATGTTTAAATATGAACATGTGGCGCCCCTCTGGCTTGGCGCCACAGAGAGGTATTACACCCTGACAACAAATGTGGTATCTCTGTAAGTTGTTGGCTTAGGGTTTAACCTATGGAGTCTCAGGTTACACACACACAACCAGGACTAGGCCACCTAGTATAGAGGGACTGATAATTCAGTAGGTCCAGAAAGGGGGTGGAGCCTAGGTTAGTGGAGAAGTAGTAGAGTGACAGTTACCTCAGACAGTGCTGGGAAGGCAGTCAGGGAAGACGCGCCTGACAGTACCGCTGACAGGAGGTATCCACATCTTTAAGAGGATACTCATACCCAAGACAGAAGGAAATGGACCAGGACTGCTTGGAGCCGGCTGGTATCGTTTGGGGAACATCGGCAACACGGGAAGCCGAGCCGGTCAGTAGTTTACCTCTGACCGCAAACCGATGAACTGCGGGCCCATAATCAACGGGTTGCCGTTAGTGCCACAAAGGCATCTCACCTCTCAGGACTGAAACTGGTTCAGGACACTAGAGGTAATGGGCCGGATTCCAGTGGCAGGAGAAGAAATAGGGAAACACTCCTGTCCGTACCGGTAAAGGAGCAAACCTTACCTACTTGCTACAGACCGTAGGACTGTCGGGAGAGCTCTGCAAGGGTGGTAAATAGTGAGAAGAACAGTTTAGATGCCGAAAGACTTGAGAAGGAACATCTGGAGACTCCATAAGGGGGACCCTGAACCGGCAACAGACACCTGTTAAACCAGACTGTACTGTATTTCATCTTAACATCTGCCGGTACCCAGTAAAGTGGAGTTAGAGTTGAACTGGTCTCTTATTCTTCTCGCCGGTGCCCAGGGGGCTTCAGCACCAGCAGCAGCATTGCACCGGAGGGGTAAGAACAACCACTACTCTCCTCATCCATCACCGCTGCCCTGAGGTAAAAGCTCCACCTGTGGGGAGCTGGACCATTCTTAGCTGCACCCTTCATCACATCAGCGGCCGGCCTGCAGCGCCGGTACCCCAAATTACCGGGAAACACAGGTGGCGTCCACATACCCCTGTAAATATTCCCTCCTACCCACCATCTAACAAATGATAACCAGGGCACGGAACCGAGAACCAGACCACCCATGATTTCCCCTCTTAAACCATCAAACTCGGGCCCGATAGCTGAGTACCCCTTGCCCTGGGCACATCAAGCACACCTTTGCTAGGGTGCGACTCACCTTCTCTGGTTGTATGAGCTGTAACCAGCTGAAGACACTATGATTAATGGCTGCTTCAGATCCCCGTGGATTGGAATACAATAGTTTCTGCTGGAAAGCCGGGTTTCACTCTGCGCCGCCAAATGAAGACAATAAGGGCCAATGTGTTCTGTTGGCCTGATGAAGTAGCAGCAACTACGAAATGCGTCGGCACATTTAAACAGATTTGTAAGCATTCCAGATTGTCTTCATTTGGCGGCATGAAGCGAAACCCGGCTTTCCAGCAGAAAGTATTATAATGCAACAATGAAAAAGATTCTAATAGGAGTGCCTCTGCGGAATAATTTTTAGTAGTTTCAAAAGAAGAACAATTGCAAATATTCTTATTAGTGATCTAAAGAGTAAATAATTGAAATATTAAATGGCTTGGAATGTTGTCATCAATGGCTTATACGCACATGCATTACTCTTAAATTGTGTACCTCAGGGATAAGTGTTCAGCTTATTCCCCTATGTTATATAAAGGATGGGATTATTAACTATATTTCTTCCTTAACTGAAAAAAACATAAGCGATGTACCCTCTAATGTTCAATTGTTAGTTGACATCATTTAATGCTTTTGCTGTTCAGGCCCTGCAGGGAAATTGGATATTTGTTATCAGGTTCCTGCCAAGAATACAGATGAGTGTTCTAGTTTACCTAAAAAGACAAATTACTTTTTATAGCTGATTTATTAATAATTATTTTGTATGCAAATAGCCTCTTTACAGAAGAAGCAAACAGTAAATCTAATTACACCGACTAGAGGTAGCAATCCTAAAGGTCAATATAAACCCTTTAAGGAGAAACTAATATCAATATTTACCCTAGAATACTTTAGTAGCCTCCTAGTACCTTTAATTATAACTGTATTATCCCTAAATATATGGGCTTTGTAATAATGAAAAGCCCCCGTTACACATAGCGAGATTGCTAGCGAAATCGCTGTTACGTCACAGGTTTTGTGACGCAACAGCGACCTCGCCAGCGATCTCGCAAATATTTGACACATAGCAGCGACCAGACCCCCGCTGTGACATCGCCGATTGTGTTGGAATGGCCTGGACCATTTTTTGATCGTTGGTTTCCCACTGGGCAGCATGCATTCGTGTGTTTGACGCCTTAACAACGACCTCATTGGCGATTCAGAACTCAGCCAAGTAGGTCTGGTCGTCAGACTAGCTGCTGTATGTCAGGGTCCCAATGACCGTCGAGGTCGTTATGCGGGTCGTCGTATTGTTGGTGCGTCGTTCAGTACATCTGACTGTTTGACATCTCACTAGCGACCACGTAGCGATGATCCAGCGATCCTTACCAGGTCGTATCGTTGTCGGGATCACTGGAATATCGCTAAGTGTAACGGGACCCTTAGAGTCTGTTATCCCCAAAATGCAAATTTAATTGCTTAAAAATCTATTTGGATGAGTTTATCCCTATTAAAAACATACTAGGCATGTAAATTATTTTTGCAGAAAATCTACATTTATGTACTATTCAAAAATGTCTCTTTGGTGCACTATTGGTGTGGCCTATGACTTGGTGCACTATTACACCCTCTGTTTTGCATTTTATTGATATATATTTTTCTTCAAATATAGGCAGGGAGTGCAGATAAATTTAGACATAACAGGCACCATTATTCCCTTATAAACAGTAAAAATTTTCTTTTGAATTATTCTTTTTTTTTTTTTCTTCCCTTCTTCTAACAGTAATAAAACTATTATATATTTTTGGCAATGTAACTGCTTAAATATTTATAAAGAGGAGTTTGTTCCTAATAAAAACATATTAGGCATGTACATTTTAATGTTATCATATTTTTTGGACTATAAGAAGCACTGGACCATAAGACACACCCAGGTTTTAGAGGTAGAAAATAGGAGAAAATAAATTTGAAGCATAAAATCTGGTAAATTTACACTGTCATGTCGGGGAAGAATTTGTTGCTGACCCTTATGGGTTAATGTCCCCAAATTCTGTACTAATGTCCCATATTATGGGTCCCTTCCATATATATATATATGTTCCCCATCCTGGTATATGTTCCCCATCCAGGTATACTGTATGTTCTCTATCCTGGTATATATGATCCCTATCCTGGTATATGATCCTTATCCTGGTATATGTGCCCTATCCTGGTATAAGATCCTCGATCCAGGTACAGTATATTCCCCCCATCCTGGTATATATGATACTACATCCTGGTATTGACCCCCATCCTTTTATATAAACCTCATCTTGGTATATGGTCCCCATCCTGATATATGTCTTCATCCTGATATATAAGACTCCCATCATGGTAGATATGATCCCCTAACTGGTATATGGCCCTCATCCTGGTATATATGATCCCTTATCAAGGTATATGGCCCCCACCCTGGTATATGTCCCTCATCCTGATATATGACCCCAATTCTGTTATTGTTCCTCATCCTGGTATATATAGCCCCTATTATTATTGTTAATTATTATTGTGCCATTTATCCCATGGCGCTTTACATGTGAAAAGGGGCATACATAGACAACAGTGGTGTAACTAGAGTTTGGTGGGGGCCGGTGCAAAATTCAGACCTGGGCCTTCCCCCGCGCCTGCACACATTGGTCGAATGTATGGGCCCCGTGTACCGTTCTAAGTTCTACAAAGACTCACAAATTGACCCTTCACCCCCTTCATTATGTGTTAATGTACCTCATCCTGCTATATATGCTCATCCTACTGGAATATGGAGCTTATCCTTTTATATATGCCTCCCATCCTGCTATATATATGGTCCTTCTCCTGGAATATGGCCCTTATTGTGGAATATAGGTCCCTCGTCATGGTTTATGTGGTCTTCCTCCTCCAGCCATGATAGTCCTCCAATTATTATAATGCCTCCTATAGTCCCCCATTGATAAGGTAGCCCCATTAGTTATCCAATTATCATAATGCAACCCCATTTCCTATATATAGTAGCCTCATAGTCCTCCATATAGTATAATACAGCCTCACAGCCCTCCATATAGTATATTACAGCCTTATAGCCCCTCCATATAGTATAATACAGCCTCACAGCCCTCTATAAAGTATAATGCAGGCTCAGGTCTCCATGTAGGACTGCCTCTATAGTGCAGCCTTATATATGCAGCATTATAGCTCTCCATATAGTACAGCCTCATATAGTGCAGCCTTATACCTCCCTATATAGTGCAGCCTTATATATGCAGCCTCATAGCTTTCCACATAATGCAGCCTTATAAGTGCAGCCTGATAGCTCTCCATATAGTGCAGCCTTATATATGCAGCCTCATAGCTCTCCATATAGTGCAGCCTTACATCTCTCCATAGAGTGCATTATATATGCAGCCTCATAGCCTCTCTATATGGTGCAGCCTTATATACGCAGCCTCATTGCTCTCCATATAGTGCAGTCTTATATATCCAGCCTCATAGCCTCTATATATGGCGCAGCCTCATATATGCAGCCTCAAAGCTCTCCATATAGTGCAGTCTTGTATATGCAACCTCATAGCCTCTCTATATGGGCCAGCCTCATATATGCAGCCTCAAAACCTCTCTATATGGTGCAGCCTTATATATGCAGCCTCATAGGCTCTCTATATGGTGCAGCCTTATATATGCAGTCTCAGCTTGCCATATAGTGCATTACTACTAGAAAGTCCCAGCACACAATAGTCATAGGTTTTTTTCAGTTGCGACAACTGTCAATACAAAACTAAATCAAGAGGAAAGCAGTTGCTTTGCAAAGGGATTACATTTATTTGAACAATCCACATAATAAGGGGTTAATACAGATAAAGTAAGTTTCAAGAGTTCTCATAAGGTGCTCAGTGATAGCGTGAACGTTACATGAACAAAGTTCACCCTACAGCAATGCATGACAAAAGCATTTACATTATAACTAGTGATGGGCGAGTCCTAAATTACTCGGAATTGCTTGACTCTAGCGAGTCCGAGCTCGGGACTCGCTACTCGTTGCGAGTCTAGCGAGTCCAATTAATGAATGGGGAAGCGAGTAATAGCAAGTAATGTGCGATTTACAAATCGCAGATGTGTCTCGGAAGCTTCAGGCTCTATCTGCTAGGACTCGTTACTCTGCGAGTTTCCCAGCGTTTACTCGCACAGTAACGAGTCCAATGCAAATCAATGGCAATCCTAGTTTTGTCAGAGACTCTGACAAAACTAGGATTGCCATTGACTTGCATTGGACTCGTTACTGTGCAAGTAATCGCAGGGAACGTTACTGTGCAAGTAATCGCAGGGAAACTCGCACAGTAAGGAGTCCAGCTGTCTGCTCTGTGTCGGGCTGCAGGCTGCCGCAGCTCCAGGGTCCTAGAGCCCGCCTGCTGCCTGATGTAGCAGAGCTGAGATTGTTCTCAGTCTGCTCATTCCTGTGCATAGACATCTATATCTATGCACAGGAGATGTAGCAGAGAGGACATCGCGTTTTGGACTACGTCGGACGGAAGAGGATTTTTTTAATTAAAGATGGAGTCCCTAATGGCTTTTTTTTTTATTTCTAATAAAAAATTTTCTCTGTGTTGTGTTTTTTTTAACCCTTTATTGGAGATTCTTAGTGGCCGGTTCAAACCTGGCCTGACATTAAGAATCTCGGGCTTAATACCAGCTTGTATAACAAAGCTGGTATTAACCCCTTTATTACCCAGCGTGCCACCGCCACCAGGGCTGCTGGAAGAGCGGGGTTCAACGCCAGAGGATGGCGCTTCAATGGACGCGCCATCTTCTGGGGCGGCTGCGGGCTGCAATTTGAAAGAAAGCTTGGGCCTCCCTGCGCTGCGGATTCCAGCCCCCAGCTGCTTAGCTGTACCTGGCTAGACATAGAAATTGCGCGGAGCCCCACGCATTTTTTTTAATTATTTCATGAAATTCATGAAATAATAAAAAAAGAGGGCTCGCCTATATTCTTGTGTCCGGCCAGGTACAAATAGGCACCTGGGGGTTGGGGGCAGCCCGTCGCTGCTTGCTGGATCCGGCTGGTTCCAGAAATACGGCGAAGCCCACGTCATTTTTTTTCTGAAAAATCAATAAAACAATCCTAAAAAAGGGACTGCATCTTTATTAACCCCTCGCCCATGGTCCAGGGGTTAATAAAGATGCAGTCCCTTTTATTTACATTGTTTTATGGATTTGTCAGAAAAAAAATTTGATGTGGGCTTCGCCGTATTTCTGGAACCAGCCGGATCCAGCAGGCAGCGACGGGCTGCCCCCAACCCCCAGGTGCCTATTTGTACCTGGCCAGACACAAGAATATAGGCGAGCCCTTTTTTTTTATTATTTCATGAAATAATTTTAAAAAAAATGCGTGGGGCTCTGCGCAATTTCTATGTCTAGCCAGGTACAGCTAAGCAGCTGGGGGCTGGAATCTGCAGCGCAGGGAGGCCCAAGCTTTCTGGGCACCCCCCACTGCAAATTGCAGCCCGCAGCCGCCCTTGAAGATGGCGCGTTCATTGAAGCGCCATCCTCTGGCGCTGAACCCCGCTCTTCCAGCGGCCCTGGGGCGGTGGCACGCTGGGTAATAAAGGGGTTAATACCAGCTTTGTTATACAAGCTGGTATTAAGCCTGAGATTCTTAATGTCAGGCCAGGTTTTAACCGGCCACTAAGAATCTACAATAAAGGGTTAAAAAAAACACAACACAGAGACATTTTTTTATTAGAAATAAAAATAAAAGCCATTAGGGACTCCATGTTTAATTAAAAAAATCCTCTTCGTCCGACGTAGTCCAAAACGTGATGTCCTCTCTGCTACATCCCCTGTGCATAACATAGATGTTTATGCACAGGGAATGAGCAGACTGAGAACAATCTCAGCTCTGCTACATCATCTCTGTAGCACAGGGAGAGCAGGCGGGCTCTAGGACCCTGGAGCTGCGGCAGCCTGCAGGCTTAGAGCGACACAGAGCAGACAGCTGGACTCCTTACTGTGCGAATTTCCCTGTGATTACTTGCACAGTAATGAGTCCAATGCAAGTCAATGGCAATCCTAGTTTTGTCAGAGTCTCTGACAAAACTATGATTGCCATTGATTTGCATTGGACTCGTTACTGTGCGAGTAAACACTGGGAAACTCGCAGAGTACCGAGTCCTGCGAGTCCCTTACTACTCGCAGAGTAACGAGTCCTAGCGAGTAGATTCGCCCATCCCTAATTATAACCTGTGTTTGATTCATATTTAACAGGCAGATACAGGAGTTCATACAATGATATACATGTGAGGGAAGTGTACATTTGCAGATTCACAGTATTATATCAATTATGCAAACATAGAACAATGGTGGAAAATTCACAGTTTACATAGATGTAGTCATACAGTGCCACCATTACTTAGCGGTTCTTGACACCTATTTCAACAAAGTGCATGTGCGTCAATAAAATCCACTACAAGGATCACCTAATACCTCCTATGTAATCTCCCAATTCCTATTTCCTATGGTGGCACTGCATGACTACAACTTTGTAAACTGTGAGTTTTCCACCATTGTTCTGTCTATGTTTGCCTAATTGATATAATAATGTGAATCTGCAAATGTACACTTCCCTCACATGTATATCATTGTATAAACTCCTGTATCTGCCTGTTAAATATGAAGCAAACACAGGTTATCATGTATATGCTTTTGTCATGCATTGCTGTAGGATGAACTTTGTTCATGTAACGTTCACGCTATCACTGAGCACCTTATGAGAACCCTTGAAACTTACTTTATCTGTATTAACCCCTTATTATGTGGATTGTTCAAATAAATGTAATCCCTTTGCAAAGCAACTGCTTTCCTCTTGATTTAGTTCCCCATATAGTGCAGCCTTAAAGCCTCTCTATATAGTGCAGCCTCACTGTAGAATGTAAGCCTGCAAGGGTAGGGTCCTCTCTCCCCTCTGTATCAGTCTGTCACTTTGTTCATTATATTTTTAACTTGTCTGTATGCAGGGGCGGATTAAGATTAGCCAGGGCCCGGGGCTGTTTTGAAGGCTAGGGCCCCCCAACCCCAAGTATGTTACATTCTCCAGACCCAGCATACAGCAGGAGGCCGCCCACAGCCCCCGGTATACAGCAGGAGGGCGCCCACAGCCCCCGGTATACAGCAGGAGGCCGCCCACAGCCCCCGGTATACAGCAGGAGGCCTAGCACAGCCCCCGGTATACAGCAGGAGGCCAAGCACAGCCCCCGGTATACAGCAGGAGGCCAAGCACAGCCTATGGGGGGCTGTATATGAAATGGGAGCCCTATGAGGGGCTGTATATGAAACGGGAGCCCTATGGGGGGCTGTATATGACATGGGAGCCCTATGGGGGGGGCTGTATATGAAATGGGAGCCCTATGGGGGGCTGTATATGAGATGGAAGTTCCATCTCATATACAGCCCCCCCAATGTCCCATAGGGCTCACATCTCATATACAGCCCTCGATAGGGCTCCCATCTCATATAAAGCCCCCCATAGAGCTCCCATATCATATACAGCCCCCTTATAGGGCTCCCATATCATATATAACCCTGCCATAGGGCACCCAAATCATATTCAGCCCCTCATAGGGCTCCTGTATCATATACAGCCCATCCATAGGGCTCCCATCAAGAGAGCCCTATGGGGGGTTGTATATGATACGGGACCCCTATGGGGTGGGCTGTATATGATATGGGAGCCTTATGGGGGGCTGTATATGATATTGGAGTCCCATCTCATATACAGCCCCCCCAATACCCATACAGCCCTCATATCATATACAACAGACCCCAAAGGGCTCCTATATCATATAGGCTGTCCCCCTGCCCCACTCTAGGTACACCCATGTATGTTTGTGTATATGACTATGTGTGTGATTGTGTGTATATGATTGTGTATGTGTTTATGATCATATATGTGTGTATATCACTGTGTATGTGTGGATATGATTGTGCATATTTATCATTGTGTATATGATTGTGCATTTATGATTATGTGTATACTAGCTGGGAGCCCGATGCACATGCATCGGGATTCTAGTACGTCGAGTCTCTGACTCGCAATGCCCGCGCAGCGGGCATTGCGAGTCGGCCAATGCTTCGCGCGTATCCACATGACCACGCCGGCTTGCATTGCGAGTCGACTTACAACTGCTCGCAATGGCCGCTTCGCGGCCAATGCTTCGCGCTTATCCACATGACCACGCCAACTCGCAATGGCCGCTTCGCGGCCAATGCTTCGAGCGTATCCACATGACCACGCCGGGGGCAAAAAACCTATTCGCAATTATATAATAGACTAGCTGTGAGCCCGATGCAAATGCATCGGGATTCTAGAACGTACGTTAGTTTGATTATAATAGTTATAGCTGTTAGACTAATGCAAATGCATCGGTTGTCTAAAATATGTGTATTGTTTTTTTAAAGATTTTTAAATAATAATCCAATTATTCCAATGACATCTTTACAGCAAGTACATATATTTGTATTGTTGATATCATATAAGGAAAATTGAATAATTATGTTGTAAGGGTCTTAGAACACAAAGTAGCAATACTTCTTAATGCATCAATCATTAAAATTGATGAATTAATAACAATAATAGGTGTATCAGCCAGTTTGTGTGTATTATTTTAAATGTTATATTTTTTTTATTATTTTTTCTGTTTTTTTTTATTAATTTTTTTATTATTAAATGCATTTGATGATTTTTTTTATAATTATTTTTAATTAATTTTTTATTATTTTTGATTATTCTTTTTATTATTTTTTAAATATTTGTTAATTATTTAATTTATTTTTTAATTTATTGTTTATTTTAAGTGAGACAGAGTTCTCCTTTAGGTCTACTATTTATGTATTTATTTAATTATTATTTTTATTTAATTTTTTATTGTTTTTAAAATATTATTTTTTATTATTTTTTAAAGATTTTTTAATTATTTAATTTATTGTTTATTTTAAGTGAGACAGAGTTCTCCTTTAGGTCCGCTATTTATTGATTTATTTAATTATTATTTTTATTTAATTTTTTATTATTTTTAAAATATTATTTGTTATTATTTTTTAAAGATTTTTTAATTATTTAATTTATTATTTAATTTATTGTTAATTTTAAGTGAGACAGAGTTCTCCTTTAGGTCCGCTATTTATTGATTTATTTAATTATTATTTTTATTTAATTTTTTATTATTTTTAAAATATTATTTTTTATTATTTTTTAAAGATTTTTTATTTATTTAATTTATTATTTAATTTATTGTTAATTTTAAGTGAGACAGAGTTCTCCTTTAGGTCTGCTATTTATTGATTTATTTAATTATTATTTTTATTTAATTTATTATTTTTAAAATATTATTTTTTATTATTTTTTAAAGATTTTTTAATTATTTAATTTATTATTTAATTTATTGTTTATTTTAAGTGAGACAGAGTTCTCCTTTAGGTCCGCTATTTATTGATTTATTTAATTATTATTTTTATTTAATTTTTTATTATTTTTAAAATATTATTTTTTATTATTTTTTAAAGATTTGTTAATTATTTAATTTATTATTTTATTTATTTTTTATTTTAAGTGAGACAGAGTTCTCCTTTAGGTCCATTACTTTTTTATTTATTTAATTATTATTTTTATTTAATTTTTTATTATTTTTAAAATATTATTTTTTATTATTTTTTAAAGATTTTTTAATTATTTAATTTATTATTTAATTTATTGTTTGTTTTAAGTGAGACAGAGTTCTCCTTTTGGTCCGTTACTTTTTTATTTATTTAATTATTATTTTTATTAAATTTTTTATTATTTTTAAAATATTATTTTTTATTATTTTTTAAAGATTTTTTAATTATTTAATTTATTGTTTATTTTAAGTGAGACAGAGTTCTCCTTTAGGTCCGCTATTTATTGATTTATTTAATTATTATTTGTATTTAATTTTTTATTATTTTTAAAATATTATTTTTTATTATTTTTTAAAGATTTTTTGATTATTTAATTTATTATTTAATTTATTGTTTATTTTAAGTGAGACAGAGTTCTCCTTTAGGTCCGCTATTTATTGATTTATTTAATTATTATTTTTATTTAATTTTTTATTATTTTTAAAATATTATTTTTTATTATTTTTTAAAGATTTGTTAATTATTTAATTTATTATTTAATTTATTTTTTATTTTAAGTGAGACAGAGTTCTCCTTTAGGTCCATTACTTTTTTATTTATTTAATTATTATTTTTATTTAATTTTTTATTAGTTTTAAAAGATTATTTTTATTATTTTTAAAATATTTTTTAATTATTTAATTTATTATTTAATTTATTGTTTATTTTAAGTGAGACAGAGTTCTCCTTTAGGTCCGTTATTTTTTTATTTATTTAATTATTATTTTTATTAAATTTTTTATTAATTGTAAAATATTGTTTTTTATTATTTTTAAAGATTTTTTAATTATTTAATTTATTATTTAATTTATTGTTTATTTTAAGTGAGATAGAGTTCTCCTTTAGGTCCGCTATTTATTGATTTATTTAATTATTATTTTTATGTAATTTTTTATTATTTTTAAAATATTATTTTTTATTATTTTTTAAAGATTTGTTAATTATGTAATTTATTATTTAATTTATTTTTTATTTTAAGTGAGACAGAGTTCTCCTTTAGGTCCATTACTTTTTTATTTATTTAATTATTATTTTTATTTAATTTTTTATTAGTTTTAAAAGATTATTTTTATTATTTTTTAAATATTTTTTAATTATTTAATTTATTATTTAATTTATTGTTTATTTTAAGTGAGACAGAGTTCTCCTTTAGGTCCGTTATTTTTTTATTTATTTAATTATTATTTTTATTAAATTTTTTATTAATTGTAAAATATTTTTTTTTATTATTTTTTAAAGATTTTTTAATTATTTAATTTATTATTTAATTTATTGTTTATTTTAAGTGAGACAGAGTTCTCCTTTAGGTCCGCTATTTATTGATTTATTTAATTATTATTTTTATTTAATTTTTTATTATTTTTAAAATATTAATTTTTATTATTTTTTAAAGAATTGTTAATTATTTAATTTATTATTTAATTTATTTTTTATTTTAAGTGAGACAGAGTTCTCCTTTAGGTCCATTACTTTTTTATTTATTTAATTATTATTTTTATTTAATTTTTTATTATTTTTAAAATATTATTTTTTATTATTTTTTAAATATTTTTTAATTATTTAATTTATTATTTAATTTATTCTTTATTTGAAGTGAGAGACAGTTCTCATTTTGGTCCGCTATGTATTTATTTAATTATTATTTTTATTTAATTTTTTATTATTGTAAAAATATTATTTTTTATTATTTTTTAAATATTTTTTAATTATTTAATTTATTATTTAATTTATTCTTTATTTTAAGTGAGACAGTTCTCCTTCAGGTCCGCCTTTTTTTCCCCATTGACATACATTAGCGGTATGTCGGCGATTTTATGGCCGCCCACCTGGTTCTATTTGTCGGCCCTAAAATCGCGGACACACCGCTAATGCATGTCTATGGGCAAGTCAGCTCGAATTCTGATTGGTTGGCGTTCAATCCGAAATCGGGCTGACTGCCCATAGAGATGCATTAGCGGTGTGTCCGCGATTTTAGGGCCGACAAATAGAACCAGGTGGGCGGCCATAAAATCGGCGACATACCGCTAATGTATGTCAATGGGGAAAAAAAGGCGGACCTGAAGGAGAACTGTGTGTCAATGAGGGGCTCTTCTGATTGGCTGAAGACAGTAAAACAGCAACCAATCAGAAGAGCAGCTCATATCTCATTGACATACAATGGCGGATATTTCGTCTATTCTATGTGAATGAGAAATGAAGAGGACGGGAAGATAGAAGATCACCGAGGCCGGCGGAAGACCTGGATATAGCGGAAGGAATCGAGAAGACCGGAGGGGTCGGAAGAAGAGGACGCCTGGCCGGACGGAGGAGTTGAGGATCGGACGGACGGACGGACGATCAGATGTCTTGAAGACATGTAAGTGATGGACGGATGGACGGCTAGGTTAGGGGACGACGGGGGCTTCGGGTGTAGGGCGTTAGGTGTTAGCGGCGGGGGCTTAGGGGATAGGGGCATAGGGGCTTAGGGGCATAGGGGATAGGGGCTTATAGGATAGGCTCTTAGGTGCGGCGGACTTAGACTTAGGGGGTAGGGGCTGTGTGGACATTGGCGGGGGGGTGGCTGTGTGGACATTGGCGGGGGGGGGCTGTGCGGAGATTGGCGGGGGGGGGGCTGTGCGGACACAATGGAGGGAGGGGTGTGCGGACACAATGGAGGGAGGGGTGTGCGGACACAATGGAGGGAGGGGTGTGCGGACACAATGGAGGGAGGGGTGTGCGGACACAATAGAGGGAAGGGTGTGCGGACACAATAGAGGGAGGGGTGTGGGGACACAATGGCTGTGCGGACATTGGCGGGGGGGGGGGCTGTGCGGACATTGGCGGGGGGGGCTGTGCGGACATTGGCGGGGGGGGGGCTGTGCGGACATTGGCGGGGGGGGGCGTTGTGCGGACATTGGCGGGGGGGGGGGGCTGTGCGGACATTGGCGGGGGGGGGGGGCTGTGCGGACATTGGCGGGGGGGGGCTGTGTGGACATTGTGGGGGGGGGGAGGAGGCTGTGCGGACATTGTGGGGGAGGGAGGGGGCTGTGCGGACATTGTGGGGGGGGAGGGGGCTGTGGGACATTGCGGACATTGTGGGGGGGGAAGGGGGCTGTGCAGTCATTGCGGACATTGTGGGGGTATAAGGGGGCTGTGCGGACATTGTGGGGGGGGAGGGGGCTGTGCGGACATTGTGGGGGGGGGGAAGGGGGCTGTGCGGACATTGTGGGGGGGGGGAAGGGGGCTGTGCGGACATTGTGGGGGGGGGAAGGAGGCTGTGAGCATATTGTGGGGGGGGGGGGGGGAAGGGGGGCTGTGCGGACATTGTGGGGGGGGGGAAGGGGGCTGTGCAGTCATTGCGGACATTGTGGGGGGGGAGGGGGCTGTGCGGACATTGTGGGGGGGGGGAAGGGGGCTGTGCGGACATTGTGGGGGGGGGGGAAGGGGGCTGTGCGGACATTGTGGGGGGGGGGAAGGAGGCTGTGAGCATATTGTGGGGGGGGGGGGGAAGGGGGGCTGTGCGGACATTGTGGGGGGGGGGAGGGGGCTGTGCGGACATTGCGGACATTGTGGGGGGGGAAGGGGGCTGTGTGGACATTGTGGGGGGGGAAGGGGGCTGTGCAGACATTGTGGACATTGTGTGGGGGGGGAAGGGGGCTGTGCGGACATTTGTGGGGGGGGGAAGGAGGTTGTGCGGACATTGTGGGGGGGGGAAGGAGGTTGTGCGGACATTGTGTGGGGGGGGGAAAAGGGGGCTGTGCGGACATTGTGGGGGGGGAGGGGTGTGTGCGGAGATTGTGGGGGGGGAGGAGGCTGTGCGGACATTGCGGACATTATGGGGGGGGGGGGGCTGTGCGGACATTGTGGGGGGGTTTGTTTCTGTGCGGACATTGTGGGGGGGAGGGGGCTGTGCGGACATTGTGGGGGGGGGAGGGGGCTGTGTGGACATTGCGGACATTGTGGGGGGGGAAGGGGGCTGTGCGGACATTGTGGGGGGGGGAGGGAGTAGACTGTGGATGGGGTGTGGCGGCGGAGGTGAGGATAGGTGTGTGCGGTGCTGGGGGCTGGCGGCGGAGGTGAGAGGGTTGTGCGGTGGTGGGGACTGGCGGCGGAGGTGAGGAGAGGGGTGTACGGTGCTGGAGGTCGGTGCGGGTGTGTTGAGCGTTGCAGTGCTGTGGATCGGGGCTGGAGGGGAGACACAGGGGCAGCTGCGGGGCTGGAGGGGAGACACATGGGGCAGCTGCATAGTGGGAGGTGGGGTGTGAGTAGCGGGGAGCAGAGGCGGCATTGTCGGCAGCGAGTCGCTGCATAGTCCTGGGGTAGGGATTTACCGCTGAGGTAGCGACTCGCAATGGCCTCGCGGCCATTGCTCGCGCTACCTCAGCGGTAAATCGCTAAGGTTGTAGCCGAGGTTGTGGAGCGATTTTGGGCCAGCGACTCGCAATGGCCGCTTCGCGGCCATTGCTCGCCCTGGGCCAGCGACTCGCAATGGCCTCGCGGCCATTGCTCGCGCAGCGTTGGGCGCTTCGCGCCCAATGTTAAAATCGTATCCACATGACCACGCCGGAAAGTGCGCCGAAAGTGCGCGTGAAGGGGCGCTTTTTCGATTCGCGATTATATAATAGATGATCATGTATATGTGTGTATATGACTGTGTATGATTGTGTACGTGTGTATATGATTACCCAATATGATGGTATGTGTGTATGAGTATATGATTGTGTGTATATGACTGTGTATACCATTATGCATGTGTGTATAGGACACAATCATATACACAGACATACACAATTATATACACACATGCAGAATCATACACACAGACATATACAATTATATGCAGACATTTACAATTATATACACATGTGCAGTATCATATACACAGGCATATACAATCATATACATATATGCACGATCATATATACTCACAATCAATCATAGACACACATGCACAATCATATATACTCACAATCAATCATATACACACATGCACAATCATATATACTCACAATCAATCATAGACATACATGCACAATCATATATACTCACAATCAATCATAGACACACATGCACAATCATATATACTCACAATAAATCATATACATACATGCACAATTATATATACTCATATTATGAGGAAGAGAGCCCGCCTTGGTGACTAAAGAATATAGCCACCGCTCGTTAACATGGATAATGAGGAAGTTAAATAACGTTTTTCTACATTTTCACATCATGCATTTCTGAGCCAAAAGGAGTGTGGAATAAGTGATAATATGCAGTAGGGACATGTTTTGATACCTTATGAGGCATTTTGGGGATGACAGGATCAATTTAAGCATCGGTCAACAGCTAGTGAAGGATTAGTCATTTTTCCTCCCAGCAGGTGGCTAGTCCAATCCACATACTACCAGACACACTGGAGCCATACATTTCTAGAATCATCGGATGGAGCAAACGAATCAATAGTAGGTGTGAACCCCTACTCCCTTTCACATGGGCTGATCCTAGGAGCCCAGACAATACATTCATGTTTTAAGATCAGATGTGAGTTGACTGTGGAAGTGAACGGAGCGAGACCTGAGCTGAGGCCAGATCTCGTTGTCCGTGGGATTGCGTTGGATCCATTGGACTCTTGCAAGGACTATTGCTTTTGTTTATCTGGCACAAGGATTATCGGGAGGTGCCCTGGATCTGTTTCCTTTGTTTGAACTCATTGCGGACTCTGCAGATTTACCTTCATGTGTGTTGTTCCAGCTTTGTTGTTTAATAAATCTCCTTGGATTGATCATTAGCCGGGTGTCCCTTCTGCTCTGTCGCACACCCTTCACACTTCACCCTCCTTCCTCTCCTCCCTGACACACAGGCCCCATTGCCATCTGTGCTGCCGTGCAGTGAAATAGATGTGTGTCCTCGGGGATGCACATCCATGTGAAGCAGGTGGTGGAATTGGCAGACGCAGGGGGCAGCCTTATAGGGCCGGGCCCCTTCGCAGCCACAACCCCTGAGACCTTGAATGTTATGCCCCAGATAGACAGATAGGCGGGGTGCAGACATAATGTTAAAGGTATCAGGACCCTGGACAGCGGCAGATATTATATGTACATTACGTACAGTATCTGCGCAACTGTCAGGAGCCGCCGCTTCATTGATAAAATTGTACAAAGCCGACAATAGCCGGCTATACAGTAAATGGGATATTAACCCCTGACATGCCCACAGGAGTGGGCAGCATGTCTCTAGGGGGGGTGGGCACCACCTAGAGACATGTTGCTCACAACTAATATTAATATTTAATGTTTTATTAAACAGTTAACACTTTGTTCATCCCTGCGGCAGCAGGGATGAACAAAGCAGACGGTAACCGCATTGCTCAGGATGACACATCCTGAGCAATGCGGTTACCGCATTGTGGGTCACAGAACCGCTCCGAAAACTGCAACCTGCATGATTTTTAGCACAGGCAGCAGATCCGGAGTCGGTAGTAGTGCAAGTGCAATCCGGTTACCATAATGAGCTCTTATGGGGAGCAGTTCCTGATCCGGTTTTGAGCTTTTTGAAAGCTCAAAATTGGATCAGGTTTCAAAAATACAAATGCAGATGTGACCCTAATCTTGCTGTGTCCTCTAAATAACTCACACATCCATTAATGTCTAAGCCGATGGAAAAAAGTGATTATACGCCTAAGTGAAAATGGCCAAACTGTACCCAATTAGAAATTTTACCTCGATGGTGTCATGTGACTCATGAATGTTACAAGGTCTCGAGTGTGAATGGGGAGTAGGAGTGTTAAATTTGATGTTATCGCTCACGCATTCTCATACTGGTCACTAGATGGTCAACATGGCACCTTATGACAAAGAGTTGTCTGAGGATCTGATAAAAGAATTGTTGCTCTTCAGAAATATGGACTAGTGAATAAGATTGTCAACACCCTGAAACTGAACTATAGCATGATGGCCAAAGCAATACCTCTCCATGGTAGACCAAAGAAGTTGAGTACATGTGCTCAGCATCACATTCAGGAGTTGCCTTTTAAAAATAGTCATATGAGTACTGCCAGCTTTGCTTCAGAGGATAAAGGAGTGGATGGACAGCCCATCAGTGCTAAGACCATCAGTCACACACTGGATCAAATTGATCCCAGGAGGAAGCCTCTTTTAACAATTATGCACAAGAAAGTCCGTAAATAGGGATGAGCAAGTATACTCGTTAATATTTGGTACTCGCAGAAAATTACGGTATTCTTACTACTCATTACTCGGCAAGTTTACTTGTTATTACACATTACAAGTAGCAAGTACAATGCAAGTCAATATGAAATGTGAGAACTATGCAGCTGGACCCTACAAAGTGGTCTGGGAGCCTCAGGGAAAGGCTGAAATGGATGCATGATTGTTTAAAAGCCAGCGGTAAGAAGCTACCGGATTTTTAAAAATCAGCTGATGCATGCTCCCCGCCCAGTGTTTCCTGGAAAAAGACAACCGGCTATTTCAAACGTTCAGCTGACCTTTTAAAATAGCCAGTGGTAAAAAGTACTGCCGTGGCTCGCAGGGCTCTCTCAGCAGTGACTCACCATGACAGCAGCCGTCCCATGAGCAGGGAAGCTGGGGCTGACGGTGCTGTGTATGGCGCTGTGCTCGTTGCTCTTACTGGTTATGTACATACAGCTCAGCGCTATCAGCTGATTGTTTGACATAGCCGAAGGGCTTGCTTCCAGCAGGCAGAGGGGAAGCTGAGAAGATGGTGGGAAGCAGAGGACTGGGCAGGGAGTGGAGAATTGGTTGGGGACAGAGGACTGGGTGGGGAATTGAGAATTGGATGGGGAACAAACCGGGAGTGAAGCACCGGACAGAGTGCATGCATCAGCTGATTGTTTAAAAAAGCCAGCAGCTTTTTACTGCCAGCCTTTAAACAATCATGCATCCATTTCAGCCTTTTCCTCAGGTCCCCAGACATTTTTGTAGGGTCCAGCAGAAAATTTCTCCCATTACTCGCATTTCCCATTGACTAGCATTGTACTCGCTAATCATAACGAATATGTGAGTATTAGGACCTACTCTTACGAGCATAGCGAGTCCGAATATTTCACTACTCGCTCATCCCTACTTGCAAACAGTTTGCTGAAGACAAGCAGACTAAGGACATGGATAACTGGAACCATGTATTGTGGTCTGTTAAAACCAAAATAAACTGATTTGATTCTGACTGTTTCAAGCATGCATGGCAGCAACCAGATGAGGAATACAAAAACAAGTGTGTGTGGTCTACAGTCAAGTATAGTGGTGGGAGTGTCATGGTTTGAGGCTGTATGAGTGCTGTTAGTTGTGGGGAGTTACAGTCCATTAAGGAAACCATGAATGCCAACATGTAGTGTGGCATATGAAGCAGACCATGATGGTCTCTCTTTGGAAAATTGGCTGCAGGGCAGTATTCCAACATAAAAACCCCAAAAACACCTCCACGATGATCATTACCTTGATAAAGAAACTGTGGGTAAAGGTGCTGGACTGGCCAAGCATGTTTCCAAACCTAAACCCTAGGGAGCATCAAAAATTCCAGTGGAAATTCATTAAGATCTTAAGAATTGCAAGCCCAAGAGACTTAATGCATTGTGTGAAAATAATGGTGATTGTGGCCACAGAAAATGTTGACATCTTATGCACAATTTGGCCATTATCACTTTGGGTCATACTCACTTTTGTTGTCAGCAGTTTAGACATTAATGGCTGTGTTGCATTATTTAAAGGGCACACCAAATTTGCACTGTTATTCAAGCTGTACACCGACTACTTTACATTGCATCTTATCAGTTGCAATGACATCTTGTTGATATCTTTACTGTTGTCGCATGATAAGATATAATAAAATATTTATAAAAAATACATTCTTCTCAACTGACCAGAGTTCCTGTTATGTCTTCTCCATGAAAGGAACTGTGTCCCCTACATGACTTTTCAAAAACTGCAAACAGTACTTCTTATGGATTGCTTTCAAAAATAACTTTCTTATGACTTAGCCATAAAGGTCAGATTTGTAGAGTAGACAACTACTAATTGTGCTTTGGACAGATTCTCTCACCTAAACTGCAAAGTCTGAAGTTTCTCCAGAGTGACCATGGACATCTTGGCTGCCTCTCTAATTATAGCTCTCATTGAAGGTGATGTCACTTTACATGGACAGTCATGTCTTGGTAAGTTTACAGTTGTGCCATACTCTTTCCATTTTTGTATGATGGATTGAACAGTGCTCTATGACAGGGGTCCCCAACCACCGGGCCATGGACCGGGAACAGGCCGCGGGAGTCTGTGTGCCAGTCCGCGCCGCCTCAGACCAGCACTACACACAGTGTGCTGAGCTCTGCGGCAGCTCAGAGCAGTGGATGCGGCCCGCCTCCCGATGTGATGTCACCGCCCCCCGCCCCTGCAGCATTACATCCTCTTTGTGTTCTTTTCCTTAGCTGTGTGCATAGAAGCTCTTGACCAATCACAGTGCAGCAGCCGAGCCCTGATTGGCTAGTGGCTGCTGTACTGTGATTGACCGATGGCTTCTGACGTACATCTCTGCACACAGCTGAGGAAGACAACAGAGAGGGGATGTAATGCTGCAGCGGCGGACCGGGGACGTATGTACTGTGTGTGTGATGGAGAGGATGGGGTCTGGAAGAGGAGGAGGATGGGGTCTGGAAGAGGAGGAGGATGGGGTCTGGAAGAGGAGGAGGATGGGGTCTGCAAGAGGAAAAGGATGGGACCTAGAAGAAGAGGTGGATGGAGGCTGGAAGAGGAGGAGGATGGAGGCTGGAAGAGGAGGAAGATGGGGCCTGGAAGAGGAGGAAGATGGGGTCTGGAAGAGGAGGAGGATGGAGGCTGGGGCTGGAAGAGGAGGAGGATTGGGGCTGGAAGAGGAGGGGGATGGGGGCTGGAAGAGGAGGAGGATGGAGGCTGGAAGAGGATGAGGATAGGGGCTGGAAGATGAGGAGGATCTGGGCTGGAAGTGTTGCGCCCCTGCGACCAGGAGGCCACATAGGGAACTGCAGTCAGATAAGAAGGGAAGACAGTTTACACGAACACCCTCACAGACATCCCACACACCACTAGGAGGCAAGGCAGCACCCAACCCAGTGCCCGGAACTCTAGGCGGGCAAAGGGTGGTGGGTTTAGGGGACAGTGGGTGGGACATATTGTAGGTCAGGTGACAGACAGTAGAAATAGGGGAAGGAGAGCAGGAAGGAATCAGTAGGCCAGAGTAGGCTGAGCAGTAAAGACAGACGCACACGTTCTGGAGGAGTGAGATTGATGGAGTGCAGAATCTGAAGTGCCAGTGAAACCACAGAGAGAAAGCACATCTATAGCCAGCACCCCAGGAGTGTGAGGAAAGAGAGGACCAGCAGCACTGGGTCCTAGGAACACAGCTGAGACGACCAACTGCCGGCGGAGTAGCCTTCCATATTGAAACCAGAGTCACACGGGTCAGGAGGGAGCCTGATAGAGCCTTGCAAGGAAGGACTATTGGAGGTTAGGCTAGAAGCAGAGTGTCGGCTCTGAAGGGGACCGATGATTTACCCGGTTTCCCCAGATTCACCGACGGGGAGCTCCAACTCCAGATTGGAGTTCCTACCCAAGGGACAGGCAGCTTAGTGGCGACCACGAGGACCCACAGGGGTCCGAGCTACCACTATACTGTCCGGAGACACACACACGGAGAGAGAGAATAAAGCCTGGAAAGGACGACAGAGAGAGTGAGGGGTCACAGAGAGTAACAACCTGGCTGCAGGGAATAGAAAGGAACCCGGAGGGGAAAGTTTGTAACCCGTGTAAGAGCTGAACTGTAACTGAACTGCTGTACTGAAAGAACTGCAAAGTAAACATGGTGAACCCTACTTTTGACTCCCTTGCATGATTATCTGCAGACAGAACTGTATAATCACTTTGCTCCCTTGCCTGTGAATGATTCCTTCCAGCAGGACTGCAGAGAGATCCCACCTGGAGAGCCACAGCCTGTCGGCTCTGTACACTAGCTGGAGGAAGGCTGCAGCAGCAGGAAAGTAAGTGAATTGCACCGTTCACAACCAACAATCATACACTTCAACCATCACTGCCCCGGGGAACCCAGCTCTACCCGTGGAGGGCTATTCCATCTACAGCTGCCTAACATCGTTCCCCGGAGGTTCAGCAGCAGCGGTGGTCACCCTGACCACAACCTGTGGGTGGCGTCACAACAAACATTTAATCCCTTGTACATATTTCCCTTTTACTTGTACGGGCCCGGGACACGGTCCATACCAGGACCTCCGTGACATCCCCACAGCAGCAACCCAGGCCGGTACCGAGTACCCCATCCCAGTGGGCTCGACAGAAGAGGAAGAGGATAGGGGCTGGAAGAGGAGACGGAAGGGGGCTGGAAGAGGAGGAGGCTGGGGGCTGCAAGAGGATTAGGCTGGGGGCTGCAAGAGGAGGAGGCTGGGGACAGCAAGAGGAGGCTGGGGCTGCAAGATGAGGAGGCTGGCGACTGTCAGAGGAGGAGACTGGGGCTGCAAGGGGATGGAGAAATAAGACATCCCCTGCAAATAAAATGTAACGCATCTTTCGGGGAAACAGGATAATAAAGCCCACCCCTTCTACATGGCCCTGCCCTATATGATCAAAGCACCGTCCCTATAACACCCCCTACCCCACCCCCCACCGGGCCACAGAGAGATCATCTTTCTTGACGCCGCTTCCCGGAGCAAAAAAGGTTGGGGACCCCTGCTCTATGAGATGTTCAGGGACTTTATCTCTGACCTGTCTGCTGGGTTACTTTGCCTTCATGATGCTTTTTGATCTATAAAAATCTCAAAAAAACTTTGAAGCTTTCACAATTCAGCTGTAATTATATTAAGAATAAATTACATACCAGTATACTTAATATGCTAATTAGGTGACTTCTGTAGAAAATTGGTCCCTTAAGCTTTTATTTTGGGGTATCTGACTATTGGGGGTTGAAAGTAACTGCTAGTCACAATTTTCAGATTTATATTTTTGTTAAATCTTTAGAAAACCTTGTATCATTTATTTTACACTTCACAAATGTTTGCCTCTTAAATCACAAAAAATCCCAATAAAATAAATCAATTTAAGTTTATGGCTGTAATGTGAAAAGGGGAAAATTTCACATGATATGAATTTACTTTAAGGCACTGAACATACAGATCCCCTCTACATAAAGATTAATTCACTTAGACATTCACTTGTACATTTTGACCCCTTATGTCTTGCTTTTTATTACAAACCACTGGTTGATGGTGGAACATGTAGGAAAATAAGTATCATAAGCTGTGTCCTGACCATTCAATACAATATAGAAAAATGTTGAGTGGAGGGGACCAAAACACTGTGTGGCAGCTTTACATGTGAGTAGCACATGTAGTTAGCAATTTGGGGAAGGCAAAGCATATACTGAGGTATGATAAATTAATAGCCAATTTCAGCATCACCATACTCTGCTTTACAGTTATGTATATGTGAGTTTTGGTATTCTGACAGCCTACTCCTGCTTTTCTTTGTCAGTACGTTACACCATTACAAGCAGCATGAATGGATTTGAGGAGCTCACATAGCTAGGCAATCTTACTGTGGCATATACAAGTATAGGACCTCCTTAACATGCCATTGTCTTCAGCACATACCCATATACCCTACGGCATTGCTCGCTTGTCCATACAAATCACACAGAGATGGGTCCATTTTTTTCTGTCTATGCAAATGGAGTCCGTGGAGCCTCGTTTAAGAGTCTCAAACACAGGACTTGCTAGATCTGGCTAGTCCTGTGTTTGAGACTCTTAGACGAGGCTCCATGGACTCCATTTGTATATTCAAATTCCCAGGGGGCAATGCACCATGGATTTCACTGTGTTTGAGCGCTTTAGCCAGCTGCCCGCAGTGTTTTTCCTCGACGGGTCTCCCTGAGATCAGTGAGAGCTTTGTGATATTTTTTCTGCCAGCCATTTCAAGTCTATGGGTCCAGGAAAAACGTGCAGAAAATTGATAACATCTGTATCCCATTCAGTGTGCTGAATGGGCGGCAAGGTGGCTCAAGTGGTTAGCACTGCAGCCCTTGCAGCACTTAGGTCCCAAGGTCATGGGTTTATTTCCCACCAAGGACAACATCTGCAAGGAGTTTGTATGTTCTCCCCGTGTTTGCGTGGGTTTCCTCCAGGCACTCCAGTTTCCTCCCACATTGTAAAGACATACTGATAGGATGTTTAAATTGTGAGCTGCAAGAGAGACAGCATTACTGATGTATGTAAAGTGCTATGGAATTAATAGCGCTATATAAATAAAGAAATATATTATTATTATGTGTTTAACATTGCAAAGTATAGGAGAAGCATGGTAATTTACAGTTAGTACTCCATCCCTGAAAATCACTGATGACACACTCATGTTAAAAACAGATACACGGATGTCACACTGATGACACACTGATCCAAAACACTGATGACACTGGTACCATTTTTCCACTTGGATGTTTAAATATGGATGTGTGAAGGAGGCCTTACATACAGCTCGAAAATGAAGAGAAGCAAAACAATAAATACTGTTGGTTATTGGCCAAGTTTTTAAGTACCGGTTTCTTAAACAATTTCGAATTAGCACCATATTTGACCAAGCATTGTAATATTGTAGTACTGACATGGGACTTCAATGAATTCTCCATCTCAAAGGTGACCACAGCCATAATTTTACTTATTAGATTAGCTTATTTAAAATTAGTTTAACTAATCTCTCAATATTTACTTATATAGTCCAAATTCTGTTTTCTAACTTCACTTGTACAAATCTCTTTTTTATACCCAACTCTCTTGCTGCTATGACTTTCAATAAAGCAATAAGATTGTACTATTGTGCTGGAGAGAACGGCTGTGGGAGATCCAGAGCAATAATACCAGAAGAGCTACTACCACAGCTTAATGAATGCCATCTACAAGCAATCTTCAATAAATTGATTAAGATTTATGAGTCCTGCTATATAGCTTATGCAGTGCAGAAGTGTTCTAAACTCTTCTATTGCAGAAAATAGCACAATAAATGAACAGCTCCCAGCATTGTTCAGCCCAGAATAATGACACCATAAAATAGCTTCACAGTTTTATATCTTTTTACTGTTTATATGTTGATGCTGAAAGGAAATAAAATTAGTTTATGTTTGTCAACTTTGGACCATAATTACATCTTAATCAAGGAACAGTATTCTCTGTTTTTATCTGTTCCATGCTTATACAGTTTGACAAATACTTTGATTTGTTTTCTTGGTGCTAAAAGAAAAAATGTGTCCACAAAGTTATAAGAATATCATATTGTACGTATAGCTTGCCTTGAAAAATTATTCATCTCCTGTGAACTTTTCCACAGGTTCTTACATTACACCCAAAAACATAAATGTCATTTACATGGGATGTGTAAGTAAATGCTCTGATCAGATGAGACTAAAGTAGAACATTTTGGGCTTAACATAAAACTCTATGTGTGGCAGCAAACTGCCACTGAACATCACCCTGAAAATATCATCCCCACTGTCAAACATAGTGGTGGCAGTATCATGCTGTATATAAAGGAAGTGGTACCTCCCAATAGGCAGGAGCTCAAGAACCATTGACTCCATCTGGACCGCCCATATATGAACACTATCAGGCTGTGGGGCACAGCAGGTCATAGACACTCTAACCTAGTGGACAATCGAAGCCTGGACTCTCCAGATTCCAACGCAATGACTTCTCCCCCAACACCAGCATCACCTGCAGTGTGAACACTGCGATGCGTAGTAACAACGGGCAGCAGCCACAGAAGGAAGTTCCAGCAGAGGAGCATCTCTACCACCACCCATAGAAGGAATATGGCAGTGCCTAGTGGCTGGGTCAGGAATTATAGGGGCAGGTCCAGGAGGACAGTATTGACTCAGTGGGGCTGAATACATCATAATGTTAAGAATTATATTTTTTAATTAGTTAGAATACCATGTATCATGTCATTTATACTTCACAAATACTTGCTAGTTCATATTGGTATATCTCATGAAATCCCACTACAATAAATGTACCGTATATACTCGTGTATAAGCCGACCCCCCTACTTTTGCCCCCAAAACCTGGGAAAACCTATTGACTCGTGTATAAGCCGAGGGTGGACCCCAGCACAGGTTTACAGTCCCCCCCAGTGGTATACAGCAGCCTCCCCAGTGGTAGTATACAGCAGCCACAGAGGTATATACAGTAGCCCCAGTGGTAGTATACAGCAGCCTCCCCAGTGGTAGCATACAGCAGTCTCCCCCTATGGTAGTATACAGCAGTCTCCCCCTGTGGTAGTATACAGCAGTCTCCCCCTGTGGTAGTAAACTGCAGTCTCCCCCTGTGGTAGTATACAGCAGCCTCCCCCTGTGGTAGTATACAGCAGCCTCCCCCTGTGGTAGTATACAGCAGCCTTCCCCTGTGGTAGTATACAGCAGCCACAGAGGTATATACAGCAGCCCCTCCCCTGTGGTAGTATACAGCAGTCTCCCCCTGTGGTAGTATACAGCAGCCTCCCCCTGTGGTAGTATACAGCAGCCACAGAGGTATATACAGCAGCCCTACCCCTGTGGTAGTATACAGCAGCCCCCCTGTGGTAGTATACAGCAGCCACAGAGGTACAGTTAGGGCCAGAAATATTTGGACAGTGACACAATTTTCGCGAGTTGGGCTCTGCATGCCACCACATTGGATTTGAAATGAAACCTCTACAACAGAATTCAAGTGCAGATTGTAACGTTTAATTTGAAGGGTTGAACAAAAATATCTGATAGAAAATGTAGGAATTGTACACATTTCTTTACAAACACTCCACATTTTAGGAGGTCAAAAGTAATTGGACAAATAAACATAACCCAAACAAAATATTTTTATTTTCAATATTTTGTTGCGAATCCTTTGGAGGCAATTACTGCCTTAAGTCTGGAACCCATGGACATCACCAAACGCTGGGTTTCCTCCTTCTTAATGCTTTGCCAGGCCTTTACAGCCGCAGCCTTCAGGTCTTGCTTGTTTGTGGGTCTTTCCGTCTTAAGTCTGGATTTCAGCAAGTGATATGCATGCTCAATTGGGTTAAGATCTGGTGATTGACTTGGCCATTGCAGAATGTTCCACTTTTTTGCACTCATGAACTCCTGGGTAGCTTTGGCTGTATGCTTGGGGTCATTGTCCATCTGTACTATGAAGCGTCGTCCAATCAACTTTGCAGCATTTGGCTGAATCTGGGCTGAAAGTATATCCCGGTACACTTCAGAATTCATCCGGCTACTCTTGTCTGCTGTTATGTCATTAATAAACACAAGTGACCCAGTGCCATTGAAAGCCATGCATGCCCATGCCATCACGTTGCCTCCACCATGTTTTACAGAGGATGTGGTGTGCCTTGGATCATGTGCCGTACCCTTTCTTCTCCAAACTTTTTTCTTCCCATCATTCTGGTACAGGTTGATCTTTGTCTCATCTGTCCATAGAATACTTTTCCAGAACTGAGCTGGCTTCTTGAGGTGTTTTTCAGCAAATTTAACTCTGGCCTGTCTATTTTTGGAATTGATGAATGGTTTGCATCTAGATGTGAACCCTTTGTATTTACTGTCATGGAGTATTCTCTTTACTGTTGACTTAGAGACAGATACACCTACTTCACTGAGAGTGTTCTGGACTTCAGTTGATGTTGTGAACGGGTTCTTCTTCACCAAATAAAGTATGCGGCGATCATCCACCACTGTTGTCATCCGTGGACGCCCAGGCCTTTTAGAGTTCCCAAGCTCACTAGTCAATTCCTTTTTTCTCAGAATGTACCCAACTGTTGATTTTGCTACTCCAAGCATGTCTGCTATCTCTCTGATGGATTTTTTCTTTTTTTTAAGCCTCAGGATGTTCTGCTTCACCTCAATTGAGAGTTCCTTTGACCGCATGTTGTCTGGTCACAGCAACAGCTTCCAAATGCAAAACCACACACCTGGAATCCACCCATGACCTTTTAACTACTTCATTGATTACAGGTTAACGAGGGAGACGCCTTCAGAGTTAATTGCAGCCCTTAGAGTCCATTGTCCAATTACTTTTGGTCCCTTGAAAAAGAGGAGGCTATGCATTACAGAGCTATGATTCCTAAACCCTTTCTCCGATTTGGATGTGGAAACTCTCATATTGCAGCTGGGAGTGTGCACTTTCAGCCCATATTATATATATAATTGTATTTCTGAACATGTTTTTGTAAACAGCTAAAATAACAAAACTTGTGTCACTGTCCAAATATTTCTGGCCCTAACTGTATATACAGCAGCCCCTCCCCTGTGGTACTATACAACAGCCCCCCCTGTGGTAGTATACAGCAGCCAAAGAGGTATATACAGCAGCCCCCCCTGTGGTAGTATACAGCAGCCCCCCCTGTGGTAGTATACAGCAGCCACAGAGGTATATACAGCAGCCCCTCTCCTGTGGTAGTATACAGCAGCCCCCCCCTGGGGTAGTATACAGCAGCCCCCCCCTGGGGTAGTATACAGCAGCCCCCCCTGGGGTAGTATACAGCAGTGCCCCCCCTGTGGGTATACACAGCCCCCCCGTTGCTGCCGCACACCTGTAAAAAGAAGCGCTTTCATACTTATCCTCCTGCTGTCACCGCGCGCATCCTCCGCTCTCCTTGCACCCGGCGTCCATCCATATGACCGCGCACAAATAATGACGTCATTATTTGTGCGCGGTCACGTGGATGGACGCCGGGTGCAAGGAGAGCGGAGGATGAGCGCGGTGACAGCTGGAGGATAAGTATAAAAGCGCTTCTTTTTACAGGTGTGCGGCAGCAACGGGGGGGGGCTGTGTATACCCACAGGGGGGGAACTGCTGTATACTACCACAGGGGGGGCGGAGGAGCGCTGACAGCAATGTAATATGCACCGCTCCCCATGCCGCTGATGGACAGGGGGATGCAGTGCATATTGCATTGCAGTAATGAGCGGGAGCACGTGACTGCCCGCTCATTGTACAGCCTCCCCCACCTCCTCCAGCCCCTGGACACCGGCCCCACACAGTCAGCCGTCACTGACTCGTGTATAAGCCGAGGGGGGCACTTTTCAGCACAATTTTTGTGCTGAAAAACTCGGCTTATACACGAGTATATACGGTAAGTTTGGGAATATCACATAAACTGTCAATTAAATAGATTCAACTTTGAGGGTTTAAAGTGAAATAAATGTGGAACAGTTCACAAGGCATGAATACTTTTTAAGAGAAAAAAAAAAATTTCTTTAGTTATATGGATGACTTCTTATTCACTATTTGATATTTGCTCATAGACATTATAATTTTTTGCAAAATGTTCGACAAGACAGTAGAAGACAGAATGACATTTCATATGAAATCTAATTACATGCAAAGCATTTTGAAAACACAAAAGTTGTATTTATGATAAAATTGTTGCCTTTACTTTACAGTGCTCTGAAGAATTCATGAAGGTTGAGATCCTGATGACATATTGTTCCAGATTCAATGAGGTTTCACAGTATTCACACTAGAATAATGTACAAATTCACCTCTGCATGCCTTTTCATAATTTATATATAGAATAAATCTACATAAATTATTAGTATTACAAATACATTACATTACTTATTGTGTAACGATCCTTAGCTACATACCACTAAAATTATAACACAACCTTCAATTACAGTTCAGTAGGTTGAAAATCTGAAATATTCCCTATTCCTTGTTTTCTCATTGTCTGTAAGTAGAAAAGAGCAGATCTTTTGAAAATCAGACTCACCAACTTTAACACATATTTCGCAAAAATCCTGTTTGTAGCAAATAAATTTGGGTAAATCTTAATATTGGAAAGCTTTTAATTAATTGGAAAACACAATTGAAATAATCTGGATGCACAAGTGTAAACAGCTAGTTTCGGGGCATTAGCCAAGGTGGAGGGAGTTATGATTAATGTAAAATAGGCTTCAGCTAAAAAAATAAAGAAAATGGAATTTTACCATTCAACATGAAAATGACTCAAAACATACATATCAAATTAACAATAGAATGGCTTTGCTAGAAGGAGATCAAAGTTTTTATATTGGCACAACCAGAGTCCAGATATGAAACCAAATGAAAAGTAGGTTGAAGATGGCTGTTAACAAGAGATGTCCTGCAAGCTGATATATTTGGAGCTTTACTGCAAGGAGGAGTCCACACAGATTGAATGCTATAATAAATTCAAAATGTACTTCAACATAGTATTTTTTAAAGGTGTGCATATGTATTCTGTTACAATATTTTAGTTCTTTATTAGTCAGTTTGTTTTGTCAGATGTTAGTTTGTTTTGCAATTGACTTGTACAAATTAGAGGTGACATCTTGGTATAATTTTTGCATGTCAAAAAATCTATCATTTTAACAGGGGTGAATAAACATGTTATATCTATTATATCTGTATGGAAACTACTACTTGTATATACAGCAGGACTAAGGCCAGGTCCAAAGCATGTTCTGGCTTTTTGTCCCGGCAGCTATGCTTAACATCAGCATTAATGCAGTGCTAACGCTTGCGTTAGCTTGCGTTAAAGCTGCCATATACATACATTGTAAAACGCATCCACATGTAAACCAAAATATGGTTGCGTTTGAAAAACTGTGTTTATTCACAGCGCACATCATAAAACTGTCAGCAGGTGGATGGCCATGGCTTTGTAGCATTGCAGTTGTGCCATACGCCTTCCGTTTTTGGATTATGAATTGAACAATGCTCTGTGAGATGTTCAGAGCTTGGGCTATTTTTTTTTAATAATATAAAATTGCTTTACTCTTCTTCCCAACTTTATCTCTGACCTATCTGATGTGTTCCTTAGTTTTCATGTTGCTGTTTTATCCCTAATTCTCTCACACACACCTCTAAGCCTTCAGATAACACCTGTACCTGTACTGTAAATAAATAAGACCTAGGTGAACCCAGTTTACTACAGCAAGTAAGTAAGGAGGCAGTTGGTTTCTGGGGATTTTAATTAGGGATATCAGACTACAGGAGCTGAGTACAACTGCATGTCAAAATATTCATATATAGAAATATATATATACTGTGAGGCCCCGCCGGCGTGGTCCCATGGCCGGGGTGCATCACATGGGATTGCAGCGCAGGTGTCTGTTCACACAAGCCTGTTTATCTGAGTGTGAGAGTGTAAGACATCTGTGTAAGATATCTGACTGAGTGTAAGACATGAGCAGTACATAGTGGGTTAAGGTCTAAGAGGTTTCAGGAGACCAATGAGTGGCAGAGAGAGTGCAAGGTGTGCTGATTGCAAACAGCCCAGGTGTGGGTGTGTCAGGTTGGTGTGGTAGCCAGGTTAAGAGGCTGCCTGAAGCTGTGAGACAAGAGACGATGGGAACTCAATGTTGAGCAGACCACTGAGATGTAAGGTCGTGTCGGAGGCTATCCGTCCCTTTGGGATGAGAGGGGAGCCGGCCCATCTCCATGCGGGAGGCCACTGACACGTTGACGTTTTGTATGCCAGCCGGTGGCCAGGACGGGTTGTGATGGCTCCTGGAGTGGGGAAACCGTGGCTGACCCAGGAGAGTGCAGGTCCGGACGTGGGGCAATACACGTCTGGGAGGAGCCCTTGGGGGAACCCGAGAACTCAGGTTGCTAAACCCAGTTCGGTGCCTGGTAAGGCAGCGGTCCATGTATGCGATGGTGGACTGAGTGCAATATGTGTGCTAGGGGGGCATAGCCGTCATGTTATGTTGAAGTGTGTGATTGGTCACCAGGGCGTATGCAAAAGTACCCTGGGTGATGGATGTGTAACGTGAGTGACTCATGATGGCGTGTGTCAAAAGGCCATGCAAGTGGTATCCGCGGGTAAAGGGTTGAGCTCCCTGTTACAGGTAGAGATTCTCCGTACTAATGGGTGATGTACCATGTAGCATGGGACTGACTATTATGTCGAGCAGGGACCCATTGATAAGCGTTACATGGTGTAATATAGGTTGAGACTGCCTAGGGGTAGGTTGAGGATCATTACAATAATGTGTAAAGTGTAATGTGATTGTAAAATGTATAGTGTAATTCTAAATGTAATATGTGTTCTATGGTATATGTAATGGTGGTATAGGTGAGATGTAACCAAAGAGTGATTATGTGCAATGTTTATGTGCTACCCGGTTTATGATATATGTGTATTTCCAAATAAACGTGTGGACATTTGTTACATTTTAAGCACGTGTTGGTGTTAATTACGCTGCAAGTGAGTTCCCCAGGGGCACTACCTCACAATACACTGTTTGCAAAATTATTAGGCAAGTTGTATTTTAAAAGATTATTTTTATTATTGATCAACAACTAGGTTCTCAATCAACCCAAAAGACTTATAAATATCAAAGCTTAATATTTTTGGAAGTTGAAGTGTTTTTTTTTAGATTTGGCTATCTTAGGAGGATAACTGTTTGTGCTGGTAACTATTACGGTGCAGAATAATTAGGCAACTTAATAAAAACCAAATATATTCCCATCTCACTTGTTTATTTTCACCAGGTAAACTAATATAACTGCACAAAATTTAGAAAAAAACATTTCTGACATGCAAAAACAAAACCCCAAAAAATTAGTGACCAATATAGCCACCTTTCTTCATGATTACACTCAACAGCCTTCCATCCATTGATTCTGTCAGTTGCTTGATCTTTTTACAATCAACATTGCATGCAGCAGCCACCACAGCCTCCCAGACACTGTTCCGAAAGGTGTACTGTTTTCCCTCCCTGTAGATCTCACATTTTAGGAGGGACCACAGGTTCTCTATGGGGTACAGATCAGGTAAACAAGGGGGCCATGTCATTATTTTTTCTTCTTTTAGACCTTTACTGGCCAGCCACGCTGTGGAGTAATTGGATGCATGTGATGGAGCATTGTCCTGCATGAAAATCATGTTTTTCTTGAACGATACCGACTTCTTCCTGTACCACTGCTTGAAGAAGTTGTCTTCCAGAAACTGGCAGTAGGGCCGGGAGTTGAGCTTCACTCCATCCTCAACCCGAAAAGGTCCCACAAGTTCATTTTTGATAATACCAGCCCATACCAGTACCCCACCTCCACCTTGCTGGCGTCTGAGTCAGAGTAGAGCTCTCTGCCCTTAACTGATTCAGCCTCTGGCCCATCCATCTGGCCCATCAAGAGTCACTCTCATTTCATCAGTCCATAAAACCTTTGAAAAGTCAGTCTTAAGATATTTTTTGCCCCAGTCTTGACGTTTTATCTTATGTTTCTTCTTCAAAGGTGGTCGTTTTTCAGCCTTCTTTACCTTGGCCATGTCCCTGAGTATAGCACACCTTGTGCTTTTTGATGCTCCAGTAATGTTGCAGCTCTGAAATATGACAAAACTGATGGCAAATGGCATCTTGGCAGCTTCACGCTTGATTTTTCTTGATTAATGGCAGTTATTTTGCGTCTTTTTTGCCCAACACGCTTCTTGCGACTCTGTTGGCTATTTGCCATGAAACGCTTGATTGCTTGGTGATCATGCTTCAAAAGTTTGGCAATTTCAAGACTGCTGCATCCCTCTGCAAGACATCTCACAATTTTGAACTTTTTAGAGTCTGTCAAATCTCTCTTGTAACCCATTTTGCCTAAGGAAAGGCATTTGCCTAATAATTAAGTATACCTTATATAGGGTGTTGATGTCATTCCACCACACCCCTCCTCATTATAGAGATGCACATCACCTGATTTACTTAATTGGTAGTCGGCTCTCAAAAACTACTAGAAAAAAAGAAGCATCAAAAAACCTTGCCATCAATGCCAATAACAGAAACCAAGAGCACTTACAGGATGCAGTCAGAGCCCAAATGTGAAGCAAGCCCAGCTGCAGGCTGATAAATCACCTCTACCAGTAAGATGTGGGAGGCGACCTACCATGCATACACTGGGCCTGCATAGGACACCATTCACACTGGTACATATGATGCAGAGTGTCTGAAAGCTACCCAACCGCTCCGCTGCCTGAGCATTGGGCCGCATAGTACGATGCTTCTGCACCACTAGATGAATGGCGCCCCTATGGGCCCAACTGAACCCTGGATGGATAAAAAAGTGCAAAAGTTTTTTATATGATAAATAAAAAACCTTTATAAATGGGATTTTGGTTCATGTATTGGCCCAAGACATTTAAGCTGATGATCCACGTCACGGAATCCCATGCTCATCAGTCCTAACAAATAGATAGTCGGCTCTCAAGCCTAAACAGCTTGGAGTAGGACATGTATAAAAAGTATCATGTGATCAAAATACTCATTTGCCTAACAATTCTGCACACAGTGTGTATATATATATATATATATATATATTTTGAATATGTAGATAACCATCTCCTTTACACTTCAAACATGTTTGCTTTAGTACACCAAATAAAATACTTGGATACATTTAAGTATGTGGGTGTAAAGTGAAAACATTTGTTCCTGCGGTATGAATATTTTCAAGGCACTGTAGGAGTATCGTGAGCATTTTGACACTACATGTCTTGCAGAAATGTAGAAATCCCAGAAAAGGAGTTTTTATATTTGATATAAAAAGGAGTATTGGACCTTAAATATAAAGAATCACCAAAATCAATAGTAATATGCAAAAACAGATTACTTTATTGAATACAATATCATCTGTAATCTTAAAATCATTTGGAGTCACAAACAACCTTGTATAAGGGCTGGAAAGGATAGAGTAGATGTAGGTGGAATGAACAAACCAGGACGAGGTCAGACCCATCTAAGGTGCTTAGTATACTAGGGGTTAAGTGAAACCTGACCAGGAGCAATCACAAATAGAAGACTAAAGGGTCTAACACCAGGAGTCTGTTCTGAATCCAAATACAAACCTACCCAGAATGCTAGCCTAACTTGCTAATGTGAAAGCAGAAACATAAAGATCAAGTTTTTACACTCACCATTAGTAGAAATGTGTGGGTCCTCCCAAGTCCAGGTTTACCCCAACATGCCAAATGTGGGCACTTCATCAGGGAGTATATGGTGTGTGTCTGAGAATTGCTCCTTATAAAGTGTCCATAGCGCAGTGAATGGCTACACATGTTAGGTCGGAGGTGTGGCATCCGTCTCTACCCGACGCTGCAGGTGTTCTGACGCCTCCCTGAGGGAGGAAAACCTCCAGGACGTCATTACACTTCAGGGAGGCGTGTTTATAGAAACCTGCATCATCGGAGGGCAGAGCCACACCCCGCACATGTCCAACCACCGCGGCACCATTTTGGATACGGGCAAAAGTTAATGGAAAACAGTAAATAGCAGGGAAGAGAGAAAAACATTCCTATAGCCACTATAATGAGTCCAATAAAGCCACCTAACCACTAAGATAACTGGTAGCTACAGATTAGCAGCATTTAAAAGATAGAATAGGAATAGAAAAATCGTTATATTCTCTACACTTGCCAGAAGTACCCACCAGAGGGCGCCTAGTGAAAAACATTAAGGGAAAGTAAATCATAACTCTCAAAGAAGCATACAATAAAAAAGAAGAAGACATATGATATAGCAAAAACAGGTATATAACCGAAATATATAGAATGCATATAAAGTGCTTATTATACATAAAGCATATATACAGAATATTCAATACATTTCAAGAAATCTGTATGATCCCTGATGATGATGTCTTCAATGCTTCAAAGAAGAATAAATCCATAATGCAAGAACACAAGGAGCAAAAATCGTGAAGTGAACTATAAAAAAGGGGATATAAAGACACACAAGTTAAAATACAGAAACAAAAGAGTGTATGAGGAAAAGCTACTATACTAAAAGAGAGAACGGAGACAAAAAAACAATATTACGATAGAACCCATGCTAAAATGATAACACTCCAATATGAAGTATAATCCAAATCCCCAAGAAAGGGGAAGAAAAGGGGGATGAACTACAGAAAGGGAGCAAAGCTCAGCCGTTCATTTAGACCCATAGGTACCAGGGAACCGAGTCTAAATATCCACTTACTCTCGAGTTGGGACAGGGCAGGTATAACATTGCCACCCCTTATTCCCATCTTAAGGATGTCAATCCCCCTGACCTTAAAGGTTTTTGGGTCACTATTGTGACATGATTTAAAATGCCGTGGAATACTTTTAAGGATTGTGACATCCTCAATTTCAGCGGAAGCTATAATATCCAAAACATGTTCCCTGGTCCTACGGCATAGTTCCCAGGTAGTTAGGCCTATATAAATGCAGTTGCAAACGCAAGTTGCCTAATAAATTACTGCTTGGGTACTACAAGAAATATACTGTCTAATCTGATATTCTCTGCTGCCATCGACTGATGAGAATGTGGTTGCCCTTGTGATGTTACTACATGCCACACACGAACCACACGGATAACACCCCTTCAACGGTTGTCTATGACCAAAAAGAGGGGCAGTGTCATGGACATAATGGCTGTGCACGAGAGTGTCTCTGAGGCTTCTACTTCGTTTTGCGGTCATCAGTGGTCTCTCAGGTAAAAGGTCTCTCAGAATTGGATCAGTGCGAAGAACCGACCAATGTTTTGTCAGAATTTGTCTGACACCTTTCCACTGTATATTATACGGGGAAATAAAGCAAACTGTAATAGTACCCTGTTTAGATCTAATTTATCGGGTAGCAGCTCACTCCTTGGTGTGTACTTTGCACGATTATATCCTTTCCTTATTGACCTTCCACTGTATTCTCTCGTGATGAACCTCTCACGTAAGTCATAGGCCTGAGTCTCAAAGGACTGCTCAGTCGAGCATATCCTTCTCATCCGTAAATATTGCCCAGTGGGTATAGTATGAATTGTTGCTGGTGTGTGTGAAGATAAGGCGTGCAGAATGGCGTTAACAGACGTTTCCTTACGGAAAACATCAGTTTCCACCATTCCATTAGCCGTTTTTTTGATCCATATATCCAAAAAGCTCACTTCAAACAGATAGCAAGAGTGAGTCAATCGGATATTTAGATTGTTCTCATTCAGAGATGAGAGAAAGCTTCTGAGTTCGGGAACGGTACCACTCCACAGTACCAAAATATCGTCAATGTATCGTAACCATTGTTGTACCTGGGAGGCGGCACTAATGCCTCCATAAAACACCCCCCTCTCCCAAAATCCCAGAAAGGGGTTGGCGTAGGATAGAGCACAGGCCGCCCCTATTGCTGTACCGTGCTGCTGGAGATAGAACACGTCCCCGAAAACAAAATAGTTGTGCCGCAAAATATATCCAAGAAGCTGGATGATCAAATCTTGCAGAGCCATATCGAGATTAGTAAATCCAAGATAAAATTTGACGGCATTAATCCCGTCGTGATGGTCAATACAGGTGTACAGGGTCTCCACATCTATTGTCACCAACCACACCGACTCATCAAGGTTAGGCCATCAAGCCGCCGTAAGACGTTTGCTGTGTCCCTGACATAGGAGGGTAGTGTCTCAACAATTGGGTGCAAAAATCTTGCAGAAATGTGTAAAATTTTGTTGTGAATTTTTTTCCCACCACAACATTGTAGCATCAATTTTTTCATCTGCACAATGGTAATACCGTATATGTCATCAGGAACTACCGTTTGGTCACACTGCAGGGCTAAGAAAGTATGGAGATCTATTTGACTTTTGGAGCATAGATTTTTCTTGAATAGTATGCAAGTGCCCTTTTGCAGGTGCTAGAATATCAGAAACTCCCAAAATTGACCTCAGTTTGGGAAATGCAAGAAATTTAAGGTCTAGTGGCTATATTTAATCCACAAGTCTTTTCCAGAACTAGCGTAAACATTCAAAATATGCCAGATTGGTGTTTAGCATACTATGCATTGTGTCATAAGGTGTGTATGTTGACATACTCCAAGTAGATTGTTAAATGGGTTCTTACCAGTATAGTAACTCTATACATATGGATGATAATAGTGGTTTGTAACACCACAGTAATAGGAATAAAGAGAGACCTTTTAACTTTGGTAGTATGAATGTTGATGGATATTTTTTTTGGAGAAACCATGTTTCTTTTCCTTTCAGCTACCTGTAGCAAGGGCCTGAGCAGGGATTTACTTTTTGCGGGATGAATAGAATTTTCTATCATTAGCATTCTGAGCTACATAACATTTTTTACTTTTTAATGGCTCAAATTACATGCATCTTATGTTCTGTCGAGAGATTTTACTTAGGAGTTTTCATATAAATTTCCAAAACCAGGATATACACATAACCTTGCTGAACCATTCAGTACAATAAGGTCAAATGGAATTTATTTGAACTCCATCTAGTCTCCGTTCCAATGCTATCCCATCTTTTTAAGTGTACATGTCATTTCATTGAAAAAAAAAACAATACTGCACTGGTTGTTAATGATGGGTCACAGCAGCTAAAATAATGCTTTTTTTGTGCCATATGGCTTATTTTCTCACATATATCCGTGCTCTTTTAAAAACTGCATTTTATGACTGTGTGGGCATGGCCATCATCTTATAACAAGGAGCAGTGCAATGTGACGGCATAGAAGGGGTTAACAGAGATCCTGACTGAGCTGTGTGGAGCCAGATGACAGATTAGAAGCTTGTGCCAAGGAAAGAGCAGTTACACTAATAATGACATTTTGACATTGCTTAGCAAATGTGCTGTAGGGTGAGATAATCTGATACATGGTTTCCTCACCAGCTGCAGTAAGGAGCGCTCACTCAGTGTAGGCCACACCCCCTCCCTTATATGGTTATGTGGCCGAATTCAGTGTGAAGATGGATCTGACTGATAATGAACATATGAACATATGTCTGCTTCACACACCGTGTAGTGGTGACACTTTGGGGAATGTTTATGAATGGTTCTCAACCAGATTTGTCTGATAAAGTACACTACCGTTCAAAACTTTGGGGTCACCCAGACAATTTTGTGTTTGCCATAAAAAATCATGCTTTTATTTATCAAATGAGTTGAAGAATGAATAGAAAATATAGTCCAGACTTTGACAAGGTTAGAAATAATGATTTTTATTTGAAATAATAATTTTCTCTAAATTTGTTACAAATAATGATGGGCGAACCAGTCGGGTATGTAGTGTTCGGGAATGGGGACGGGGGTGAGATTCTTAAAGCAAGCAAACAGTTAATAAATATAATATACTTACCAGGTCCACATTCTCCCATCCTTCTGTGATGTGTCACTGCGTCACTTCCAGACGACTCATTATCTTCTGGGAATATTCTCATTACTGGCTCCAACAGCCAATCACATACCCCCAGAAGATAGTGAGCGGCCAGAAGTGACGCAGTGCTGCATCACAGCAGGAGGGTAGAATGCCGACCAGGTAAGTATATTATGTTTATTAACTGTTTTCTTACTTTAACAATCTAACCCCTGGTCCCAAACACTACATACCCTGACCGGTTTGCACATCACTAGTTACAAATATTTTGTAGAGCTGATTATTTTACATAACTAGTGAAAACATTTGCTATATACAAAAACAATGTGTTTTAAAATATTTTATTTACTTTATTTTCTGTTGCAATCATATAAAGTGTATTATATTTGTTAATATCCTTAGAATAAGTAATATTTAGTTTAGTAAATGTTTTTTCCATAAAGCACAGCAAGCTGTGGAATCATAGATGTGTTCTTAAAGATAAGGTTAAAGTTGGAAAAGTATAATCTTAATATTTTCATCATTAATGTTCTTCAAAGATCAGTATAGCAATAGGTCAACATTCTTTAGTTCAATAATTGCTAGATTAGAAATGATAAGGTATTTTACACTTTTATTTCTTGCGTATTATTTTCAAAGTAAATGGCACTCAAGTATGTTATATTCTATTTATGTGAAATTTTAATTAATGTTTGAAGTCAGCAGTGCTTGTGTATCTGTTTTTTTTCTGTTAATACAAAAAAATGAAGGTACAGCAAGTTCTGAAATAGAGTTTATGATGTATCATGAGCCTCTACATTACCAATAACTTCATTTTTCATTAGCTCTCTGATGGTTTGGAAGTCTACTTAGTGGATGTCAAAGGAAATTATACTGATGCCCTAATTCTAGTAGGTCTGTCACCATGACTTAGTAAAGAAAATTCCAGCTCACTCACCACCACATGCATGGATCACGCGGTCTGTGTAAATGACAGTAAAACAAAGAAACATCTAGCTCCCACCATCCCAATAAAATGATAGATTATTTTATTGGATAATACTCAAAAGTATGAACAAGACACAGTGTACCATAGTTAAAGTGTAACAACCGTTTACATTTTTATCTATTTATATAATCCGCAGTTTGAAATTCGGGCACTGTAGCTGAATCCCACAATGCATTGCGCCACTGCGAGCGATGACGCGTAGCGTCATCGCGAGCAGTGTCCGCTGCCCACCCGCCGCCACAACTCTCCTATCAGCCCAGTGGCGTAGCCCGCCACATCCTCCCGCTCCCCGCAGCTCCCCCGCTATGTAAGTAGCTAAATACACAATACACACGTATGTACATATATGGCGATTATGTATATTTGTCTCCTCAACTCTGCTGCATTTCCTGTCACCTGGAAACTACATCTCCCATCATGCACCGCGGCTCCTCCCAGTGTACAGCGGTGAAGTCTCCTACCGCAAGGGACGCTGGGACATGTAGTCTACAGGGGAGGAGCCGCGGTGCATGATGGGAGATGTAGTTTACAGGGGACCACAAATGCTGCAGATCTCAGGAGACAGCTGTGATCATACAGATAGAGAGGAGATCTGCGGCTTCTTCATACAAAGTCTCCTGCACTGAAGAGTGAGATTATGTGTGTTTGTACTGTATATGTGTGTGTATACTGTATGTGTGTGTATACTGTATATGTGTCTGTATACTGCATGTGTGTCTATACTGTATGTGTGTGTGTATACTGTGTATATGTGTGTGTATATACTGTATGTCTGTGTATACTGTATGTGTGTGAATACTCTATGTGTGTGAATACTGTATGTGTGTGTATACTGTATGTGTGTGTATACTGTATGTGTGTGTCTATACTGTATGTGTGTGTCTATACTGTATGTGTGTGTCTATACTGTATATGTGTGTGTGTGTATACTGTATGTGTGTGTGGTATACTGTATGTGTGTGTCTATACTGTATACTGTATATGTGTGTATGTATACTGTATATAATGTGTCTGTATATAACAGTGTGTGTATATAACAGTGTGTATACTGTCTGTGTGTATATAACAGTGTCTATACTGTATATGTGTGTGTATATAACAGTGTGTATATTGTGTATGTGTGTATATAACAGTGTCTATACTGTATATGTGTATATAACAGTGTGTATACTGCGTATGTGTGTATATAACAGTGTGTATACTGTATATGTGTGTGTATATAACAGTGTGTATACTGTATATGTGTGTGTATATAACAGTGTGTATGCTGTATGTGTGTGTATATAACAGTGTGTATACTGTGTATGTGTGTATATAACAGTGTGTATACTGTGTATGTGTGTATATAACAGTGTGTTTACTGTATATGTGTGTATATAACAGTGTATATACTGTGTATGTGTGTATAACAGTGTATACTGTATATGTGTCTATATAACAGTGTGTATACTGTATATGTGTGTGTATGCTGTATATGTGTGTCTATACTCTATATGTGCGTGTATGATGTATATGTCTGTGTATACTCTATATGTCTGTATACTGTATATGTGTGTGTCTATACTGTATATGTGCATGTATACTGTATATGTGCGTGTATGCTGTATATGTGTGTGTATACTGTGTGTGTATACTGTACATGTCTGTGTGTATATACTGTATGTGTGTGTACACTGTATATGTATGTGTGTGTATACTGTATATGTGTGTGTCTATATCTCTATACATAATCGCCAGTTTTGCACTTCCGGCCACTGTGCCGCTATCGCAAGCAATGGCGCACATGCGCCATCGCGAGCCGCCGACACTGGCCGGAAGCGCAAACATCCTGGCGCCACACACCCGCCCGCCTCTCACCCGCTGACCCGCCACATCCTCCCGCTCCCCGTCGCTCCCCCCGCTCCCCCGCCGCTCCCACGCCACATCCTCCCGCTCCCCGCCGCTCCCCCACCACATCCTCCCGCTCCCCCGCAATTCCCGCCCAGCGCCGACCACCGCCTCGCGCACACGCGCCGCCACCCGCAATTACCGCCCACCTCCCACTACACACCTCACAGTGCGACCCCAGCCCGACCACACCCCCGCACTGCATTGATGACATCACCGCCCGTCCCGCCCGCACCAATGTATGTATACAATCTGTGTCTAATGCCTGTCTACTCTGTTATGTCTCTGTATACTGTGTGTCTAATGTCTCTGTATACTGTGTGTCTAATGTCTTTGTATACTGTGTGTCTAATGTCTCTGTATACTGTGTGTCTAATGTCTCTGTATACTGTCTGTCTAATGTCTCTGTATACTGTCTGTCTAATGTCTCTGTATACTGTCTGTCTAATGTCTCTGTATACTGTCTGTCTAATGTCTCTGTATACTGTGTGTCTAATGTCTCTGTATACTGTGTCTCTCATTTCTCTGTATACTGTGTCTCTCATTTCTCTGTATACTGTCTGTCTAATGTCTCTGTATACTGTGTGTCTAATGTCTCTGTATACTGTGTGTCTAATGTCTCTGTATACTGTGTGTCTAATGTCTCTGTATACTGTGTGTCTAATGTCTCTGCATACTGTGTGTCTAATGTCTCTGCATACTGTGTGTCTAATGTCTCTGCATACTGTGTATCTAATGTCTCTGTATACTGTGTCTCTCATTTCTCTGTATACTGTGTCTCTCTAATGTCTCTGTATACTGTCTGTCTAATGTCTCTGTATACTGTCTGTCTAATGTCTCTGTATACTGTCTAATGTCTCTGTATACTGTCTAATGTCTCTGTATACTGTCTGTCTCTACACTCTAATGTCTCTACACTCTCTCTAATGTCTCTACACTCTGTCTAATGTCTCTATACTCTCTGTAATGTGCCTATACTGTGTCTAATATGTCTATACTGTGTGTAATGTCTGCATACTGTCTGTAATGTGTGTATACTGTGTGTATAATGTGTGTAATCTCTGCATACTGTCTGTCTATACAATGTCTCATGTATGTATATACTGTGTGCTTCTCTCCTCACCCCTCCACCACTAAGCCGCTTCTCTCCTCACCCCTCCACCACTGACCCGCTTCTCTCCTCACCCCTCCACCACAGACCCCCATCTCTCCTCACCCCTCCACCACTCAGCCGCATCCCTCCTCACCCCTCCACCACAGAGCCACATCTCTCCTCACCCCTCCACCACAGGGCCGCATCTCTCCTCACCCCTCCACCACAGAGCCGCATCTCTCCTCACCCCTCCACCACAGAGCCGCATCTCTCCTCACCCCTCCAACACAGAGCCGTATCTCTCCTCACCCCTCCAACACAGAGCCGTATCTCTCCTCACCCCTCCACCACAGAGCCGCATCTCTCCTCACCCCTCCACCACAGAGCCGCATCTCTCCTCACCCCTCCACCACAGAGCCGCATCTCTCCTCACCCCTCCACCACAGAGCCACATCTCTCCTCACCCCTCCACCACAGAGCCACATCTCTCCTCACCCCTCCACCACAGCCGCATCTCTCCTCACCCCTCCACCTCAGCTGCTTCTCTCCTCACCCCTCCACCACAGCCGCATCTCTCCTCACCCCTCCACCACAGAGCCGCATCTCTCCTCACCCCTCCACCACAGAGCCGCCTCGATACTCTGCTACCCACAGAGCCGCCTCGATACTCTGCTACCCACAGAGCCGCCTCGATACTCTGCTACCCACAGAGCCGCCTCTATACTCTGCTACCCACAGAGCCGCCTCTATACTCTGCTACCCACAGAGCCGCCTCTATACTCTGCTACCCACAGAGCCGCCTCTATACTCTGCTACCCACAGAGCCGCCTCTATACTCTGCTACCCACTGACCCGCCTCTATACACAATTCATTTCACCGAACTCCCGATGCAATTGCATCGGGCCTTTTTACTAGTTAATAATAATGTAGAGCAAGTGATTTTAATAAATATTCACACATATACTTCGTTACAATTTTCTGGTTGAAAACCATTCATACACTTTCCACAAGGTGTCCCCACTAGACTGTGTGTGAAGCAGATGCATGTTATCAGTCAGATCTGTCTTCACACTGAATACAGGGCATGTAACCTTATAAGAGATGGGGCAGGGCCTACACTGCAGACTGCAGCTCATGAGGAAACAATGTATCATATTAGCTCAGATTACAGCACAATTGCTAAGCAATGTCGGAGTGTCAGGATCAATGTACCACTCCTCTGCACAAGCTTCTGATCTGTCATCTGGCTCCATACTGCTCAGTCAGGATCTCTGTTAACCCATTTTCTGCTGTCACACTGCTCCCTATCAGCCTGCACTCAAAAGCTGTGGAAATACACCCACAGTGCTGGCAGATGCTGATCATGCCCACACGGCCATAAAATGCAGTGTTTAAAAGAGCACAGACAAATGTGATAAATTAAGTCATATTGCACAAAGAATAAATGTCTTATCTGCTAGGTGAGCCACCATTAACAACTAGTGCAATATTTTTTTTAATGAAATGATATTTACACTTTAAGTTTTCAGATCAATTATGATCCTTCTTCACTGGATGGCTCGTACACAGATAATTACTTCTATATATACATCAACCCTTATGTTCATTGGATGTGAAAACCACATGAAAAAAGGTATGGATTTATTGAGTGAAGGTATGCACACATAGTACAAAAGTGACAATTAAAGGGAACCTGACCCCTAAAAATGAGCGCCCAGCCTTTTGAGAGCAGTCCCTGCACCATCCTAATCTCTTTCTATGCGATCTCTTACACAATAGAAAAAACTTTGTTTGCTAAACAAGGAAAATTGTCCTTTATTATATTTTCTACTCCTTACAGATTGTAATATCGCAACATTTTTAAAAATATGTGAATTAGGCTACTTTCACATCGCGATTTTTTCCTGTCCGTGGGGATCCTGTTTTTTGCAGGACCCCACGGACAGGAAAGGATAGGCTCAGATGTGTGCCTCCGGATGCCATTCCTGTGTCCAGGTCCGTGATTCTCATGGATCTGGACACAGAAAGAGCTGGTAGAAGCCCGAGCCTTCAAAGCGCAGGCAAGCAGGGCACTTTCACTTTCGCAATGTATAAATAACTAAAAAAAAATTGGTCTCCACCATTTTGTCAGCAGGCAGCGAGAGTTGGCAGCCAGTAGTTGCTTGGGTTACCTGCGCAGGCAATAGAAGAGATAATGAAGCTCTACACATTTTTTAACTGGAAATTAAACAAATCATTTTAATATTAAAACCCCCCACAAAATCAGGTTTTTAACTAAAAAATGCACTAATTTACAAACATTTAAAGAGAGCACAGTGGGGTAGAGACAGCATACAAGGGGTAGGCAGCCACTATCCCCACAACCACAGAGAATGCCCCTATCATGATTTCACTGGCCTCCTGATGATAGCATTGGGTCCACATCTAGTATATTTATGACGGTTATCTTGATATGAATTTCTCATCAGATGTCCGTAACAACCCATACAGTCCATACAGGCAAAGAAATCAAACCATAGATATTTATTAATTTAGGGATGTGTAATAATGAAAAATGATACAGGGAAATAGTCATGACACTAGCTGAAATCTATCAGTAATTAGAAAGCAATATTTCCACTTAATGAAAAATAATGATCTGGTTCAACTGATGGCCTATAAAAAGGTGTCTCATTACCAAGGTGCCACACAAGAAAAGAACGAAGGAAGTTTACAGGTGGGAATATCATGGCATTGGCAGTGTTTTTCAGTATACAGCACTGGCAAACGTCTCATAATTGAAAGGGAGAAGAAAGGACAATTGTACCGAGATGTTCTTGATAAAAATCTGCTATCTACCAGGATATTTAAGAAGAAATGAGGGTTAATATTTCAGCAAGACAATATTCCCAAACACACAGCCAAGGAAACTTTAAATTGCTTTCAAAGAAAGAAAATAAAGCTACTAGAATGACCAAACAATCACATGATCTGAATTATAGAACATTAATAGAAGGAACTAAAGCTCAGAATTCCTGGAAGGAGCTCACCAAATCTTTGGAACGTCAAACGTGTTTGTGTGGAAGAATGGCCCACCATCATTTATCATTACATATAGTGTAATAATTCTATGGATATACCATGCTAAAAATATGCTATACTGTGCTTGCAAAATACAACTATAGTTTGCCAAATAACACTGCCACAGAATGCCCAAACAATACCCTTATTTGATAATACTAAATAGGAATACAAATCTCCACACTGGTGACGAGTGAGTAGTTAGGGCCGCTTCACACTGCAGCGTGATCCGGTCCAGTTCTGTCCGGGAGGACCCAGACAGCCACGGACCGGATCAGCACACAGGACTGGGGGGCTATTATGCCCTCCGGTCCGGTGTGCAGCGCACGCAGTTCCCACTGCTGATAGGTGAGGACCGCGGGTGCCGTGGTCCTGACCTGTCAGCGGCTGCAGCTGCGTGCACTGCACACCGGACCGGAGGGCATATTAGCGCTCCAGTCCTGTGTGCTGATCCAGTCCGCGGCTGTCTGGGTCCTCCTGGACAGAACCTGACCGGATCACGCCACAGTGTGAAGCCGACCTAAGATGTTTGGAATCAGATAATTCTAACTGAATACTTTCAACTGTTTAAGTATTCAGATCCAAGTGAGTCCACCATTGGCTAGTATTGGACAAGTAACGAGTAATGAAACAGTTCAAAGTAAACGATTAGAGCCATCCGAATCTGAATATTTCACTATTCTCTCATCACTACTTCACACATTAAGAAATGTATTCGCCAGCAATGGTAGTAGTTTTAAGAAATATTATTAACAATTGTAAATGGTTATGCAAAAGAAATGTGTATCTGAAAGCCACTTTTGTCAATGTGAATACTGTAAAGTCATTTGGAGGATATTTATTGGTGTGAATAATGTGATTTTATTTAGCATGCCAATAGCCAACATCATCATTCCAGACTAATATACTTTGCATACCATTGGATTTCTTTTCTTATCATCCGATCAATAGTGAGATAATAAATTTAATTTTCACCATATAATCCACATTACCGCATGTTTTTCTCCTAATTTTTCTTTCCCAAAATGCAATGTAAAAGTACTTGTTTTGGTATAAGAAGATAACTTTATTTTTTTGTAGTCCTGAGGTATACAATGGTTTATACTTTAACCAGTGTAATATGTTACTGACAAAGAATTCATTTTTTTTTCATTATTGTTAGGAGCATAAATATTGCAGTCACTGCCTGGAAGTAGACATGTAGAGATAATAGGAAATAATAGGCTTTTTAAATAGCTAATTAAAGAATACATGCAGTTACAGTCAAAGCTAATGAAAAGGGAGGGAGAATGGAGCGTAAAGAAAGGTTTGCATCTGAATGGTCATTAATATATCTATTGTGCCAACTCAGTCATAAGAAAGTTGTGAATATGCAAAGTCTCTGATAATATTGTGCCACAGAAGGAATAAATTAGATTGGTATTCTTTATTGAACATTAGATTAAATATTTGTATACAATTATATGCATTGTAATACAAATGATTGGGTTTTTAGATGAAAATAATTAAATAATGTCATGTAACAAAAAAAGTCATATATCATATAAAACGTAAAAATCAACCCCAATACAATAATATCTTTAAGCATAAACTATAGACTAGAACTGACAGCAGATTTGACTGGAGCTTTATCCCTGATTGTTTTATAAGACGGAGTTGAAATACTGGGAAACAGTCATCAGAAATTTTATTCTACATTTAACACTTCCAAATTGTCCTTGGGCTTCTATGATTACATGTGTCAAGCAATATTTGCAAGAAATTATCCAGTGGTGCTAAAAAAAATGTCTGACTTTTTCAGCAGGTGCATCTGGTGCGTTGCTTACAATATCAATCTACCATTTTTTCAATAGTTTAGCAAAGATCTTTGGATTGTTTTTAGGATTTATCTTTTACTGTTCTGTTGTAACTAGATGGGCTGGGGGCTCATGAAACAGGCAGCTAAACTGGTCTACTGATCCAATAAGGAGACTAAAGATGAAGTCTGTGTTTTATTGAACATTGTAGTATAATTTGCGGAGAAACTGGAGACAATACAGTTACATACAATCAGTGCATGAATGATACAGCAGAAATACACATCACAGAGTAGCTGTACATTACACATACAACATCTAAAAAGCTTGTATTGACACGCCCACTTCAGGGTCAGGGAAAACTCGGGAAGCGGGCAGTTACTAGGTGTTCTCTCTTCTTCACTTCTTGGTTCTTTTCATGGGGACAGATGGTGGTCAAGACCCGGTCCCTTGATGCAGCCATGTCATTTAAAATAAACGGGGAATGATGACAGGGAAAGTCTAAGGGGATAAGGGGGTATTCATGACGCCACCTGCAGTATGCGAATCTCTGGGGATGGTGACCGGCAGCTTGGAGGGTGTCTCTCCCCGCAGGCGGAGAACGGTCCCCAGAGCAGTGGAATGGAGGAGTCAGTCCGTACCTTGGCAGATGTTCCGTGGAACGTTGATACCCCGGTGTTTCATGCAGCCTCTACGGCCAGTGGTCGCTGCTCAAGAAATTCACATACACACCCCAGCTGCGGTTCTGTTACTTTTACTTGGTGTTTCAGTATAACCGCTGGGTACGTCCCTTGCCAGGCTCCAGTTCAGGTTTTTCTCCAGGACTGGGTTGGTGTTACTGAGCCTCAGTTGGTGCTGTCTCTCTTTCTCACTAGGTGGTCTGTCTCTGCTGGGTCTACATTCTCCCTCTGGTGGGTCTACGTTCTCTCTCAGCGGCCACAGCTACCATTAGAAGTCAGGAGCCTCCGAATTTATGGCTCAGGCTTGAAGTATCCGCAACATGTTCAGGGTTGGTTCCCTGTGTCGTCCATCAACCCCTCTGTCTTGTTAGATTCAGGCATATAGGGAATCGGTGTCTCTTCCTCACCCCTAGGGCTCTTCTCTCCTTCCACCCTTCTGGTCTATCCCTCCCGGGGCGAGCGTGGTCATGCTGTGAGCACCGGGAGCCGGCACCACACCTACTCTGCACCCTCCTGTTGCTACTTCCTCCACTCTACTTCTCTATCACTCCTCTCCTGTCTAACACTTTCCTGTTTCCCTTTTTGTGTCCTAGACCCTCCCTCAGGGTCCTCACATTGTCCCAGGGCCTACATGTTTGTGTTCTGTTTCTGTGTGTTTTGGGCTCAGCCATCCCATCCCAGAACCCGGAGAACAGGGGCACTACACTCCCTAACCACGGGAATGCAGTACCTCTGGTGATGGCTTACCCGGTGGGGCGCCACATTCCCCTTGGCAGGATAAGCACGTCTCTGAGCGAACCGCTGCCTAGGTCTCTTTCAAAATTTTGCTTTTCTTCATGCATATCAACAACAATAACAATTATTTAGCGTTTTTCTTCCCTTTTTGGAGGCACGGGTTCTTAAACATTACATAACAGAGTCCAGACATATAAAAATACAAAAACTTTCAAAAATAATAAAAATAAAAAGTTCTCATTCTGAAACACAACGAGTCTACAGTCTCATGAGTATTACCCCTACCGGTGCTCAAAAACAAGTCCTAGTCAATGCCCTATGCCCAACTGTACAGTGTCCATTGCGGGTTAAATATTCACACACTATAATTTACATTTGTACATTCTCCGGTTCTCCTAACTAGCCATTTTTTTTCACATTATTTACACACAAGAATACACTAACTATTATTTACAAAAACTTTCACGGTCTTACTTTAAGGATTGAGGGTGCTTGCTCGCAAATCGTCCTCTCTCTCCGGGAATTTTCATCCGGCTCTGCGTGTGGGGCTTGAGGCTGCAAGATCTTGTATACGCACAAGTCCCGCTGTCCCATGCACCAGGTGTAACCAACCTCCTTGTCAGGGCAGAGGTCGTGACCGGGGTGTCCCTTCCACATCTCGTCGGCTGACGAACACCTCCTGCTCCTTTTCATACTCCTTAATGAACAACCAGCCTGTACGGAGATGAAACGTCCACCACTACTCCAAAGTCTGTCTCATACACCTCTTCTCATCCAAGTTGGCCTCCTCCTGCAGCTGCCAACGGTCTCTGCGCTGTTGTCACTCCTCTTCTTCCTCAGTCTGCCTCCGTGCCTAGTAGCCGTCGTCTTGCCCGTCTCGAACTTGGTTCCCTGCCTGGGCCGCAACTGAGCTCCCTCCCGCCAAGCTCTCGTGGGAGGCCGAATGCGCCCCACTGCCTTCAGCTCCTGAAATCTCTGCCGAGCCCTCACTGCTCTCCGACTCGTTGGCATCATCCTCTGTCTCTGGCAGCAGTGCTGACTCTGATGGTTTAGCAGCTGGTGGCTCCTCGGTCGGTTCAGGTGTTACTTGCCAGTTCTGGCTTGGCGGCTCTATTACTAGCGTTGCTGCTGGTTCTTGCTCTGGCACCGCTGCAGTAAGCTCTTCCACTGTTACAGCTGTTGGTGGTTCTGGAGGCTCTAGCACCAGAGCTTGTAGGGCCGCTCTCTGCAGCCATGACCGTCTCCAAGCATTCACTGTCTACAACTGCACAGCGTTCAACGGTGGCTCAGTTCACACATAGCCTCCTCAAAATCCTTGGGTCCGGTAAACCGTACCCAGTCTCTAGCCTCCCCATCTGCATTGGAAGCGCTTTCACATTCTTGTCCAACCGCCGGAGTGCCAAAACCCTTGTTCGCCATGATGCCTCCTTGCTGCTCGTACCACATGGCTCTTCTTTCTGCTCTCTAAGGCCTAACTTTTCAGGCCTCGTCTCCTCCTCTAGGCGGGGTCAGCAGCTCTTGATAGCAGGCCCCCTTTGCTTTTCTTTAGTACTCGGGGCGGGCCTGCCATTTTGCGCCTTCTGCAAAGTCCTTCCCAGGATGAGGGCCTAGACACACCCCTGACCTGAACGTGGCGCTCGCTCTTCTCCCACATCCATTTTTGCTAACTAGTACACAGTTTTTAACAGTTCTTTAAGGCGCATGAGACCCGTTCTCTCTGGGACGTTCGCATCCTGTTCGTAATGCCATGTTGACACGCCCACTCCAGTGTTGGGGAAGACTCGGGAAACGGGCAGTTACTAGGTGTTCTCTCTTCTTCACTTCTCGGCTCTTTTCACAAGGACGGATGGGGCCGAGACCCGATCCCGTGACCCTGGCGGTGTCCCTTTAAAATAAACGGGAAATGATGACAGGGAAATTCTGAGGGGATAAGGGGGTATGTGTGACGCCACCTGCGGTATTTGGCCAGGGTGGCCACCGCTTCAGATCCTCTGGGGACGGTGACAGCTTGGATGGCTTTGCTCCCCGCAGGTGGAGCGCGGTCCCCAGGGCAGCAGAATTAAGGAGCCAGTCCATACCTTGGCAGATGTTCCGTGGAATGTTGATAACCCAGTGTTTCATGCGGCCTCCATGGCCGGTGGTCGCCGCTCAAGAAAGTCACACATACAGCACAGCTACAGTTCTTTTACTTTTGTTTCAACATGACTGCCGGGTATGTTCCTTGCCAGGCTCCAGTTTAGCATCTTCTCTAAGACCAGGTTGGTGTTACTGAGCCTCGGTTGGTGCCCTCTCTCTTTCTCACTAGGTGATCTGTCTCTGGTGGGTCTACGTTCTCCCTCTCAGCGCTATAAGGGGTAGTACTCTTCTGTTGCAAGCATATCATTGCTCTGCCCCTCAGGCTCTCAACCCTCTCTGAAGCACAGAGCTCAAGTACCGACAGCCCTGAGTGATTATTTATGTCCTGTATGCCATTAAGTCACTCTCCCGGGCACTGCTGTCTAGTTCAGCCGCCTTCCCCAAAATGTGTCGGGTGTTCGGCCACAGCTCCTGTTAGAAGGCAGGGGCCTCTAGATTTACGGCTGGGGCTTAAAGTATCCGCACCGTGTTCAGGGCCAGGTCTCTGTGTCGTCCACCAACCCCTTTATCTCATCAGATTCGGGCATATGGGGCATTGCTGTCTCTTCTGCACCCCTAGGGCTCTTCTCTATATCCACCCTTCTGGTCTCTCCTCCCAGGGCGATTGTGGTTATGCTCCGAGCCCCGGGAGCCGGAACCACATTGACTCTGCACCCTCCCATTGCTGCTTCCTTTGCTCTACTCCTCTACCACTCCTCTCCTGTCTAACACTTTCCTGTTTTTCTTTTTGTGTCCTAGGCCCTTACTCAGAGTCCTCCCATTATCCCAGGGCCTACATGTTTGTGTGCTGTATGTGTGTGTTTTGGGCTCAGCCACACCATCCAGAGCCCAGATAACAGGGGCACTAAACTCCCTAACCGCGGGAATGCAGTACCTCTGGTGGCGGCTTACCCGGTGGGGTGCCACATATCTGACCTAGAATTCAGGTAACTAGACTAGAGTAACATTTAGAGCATCTGATGACTGCAATTAACACAATTTTACTTACCAGCAATGCGATCGCAAGAAGGAAGAAATGGAGGGTCTCTTTTTGAATGCAGCATGGAGACTGAACTACCATAATGCATTGCAAAGGGGAGGAGAATCAAACATATATAGGAAAACAGAAACTGTGAACAAAATGTCAGCCGCTAAAGGTAACCAAAGGGTGCTGAACTTTCTACAGTTCTGCTAGCGAATAAACATGCAGTATTATTGTAAAATAAACAATAACACTTGCGGCAAAATTTTGAAATCCTGATCCGGTTTTGAGCTGTCAAAAAGCTCAAAACAGGATCAGGAACCGCTCCCCATAGGAGCCCATTATAGTAACCGGATTGCACTACATGCAATCCGGTTACCGCTTGCGGATCTTCAGCCTGCGGTAAAAAATCATGCAGGCTGCAGTTTTCGCAGTGGTTTGGCAACCGCAGAGGTTATTGCTGTAATGGGCACCTGTGGGAGCTCATATGTGAATGCCTGCAGCAGCCGTATGCTTTGTTCATCCCTGCTGCCGTATGGATGAATAAAGGGTTAAATGTTAATAATAGCTGTGGGCAACATGTGGGCCGACCCCCCTAGAGACATGCTGTCCACTCAGGTGGATATGAGAGGGGTTAATGTAGTCATATAGTATTGCCGGCTATTATTGGCTTTGTGTATTTTATGAATGAATGCAGCGGCTCCTCACAGTAGAGGAGATACTGTATGTAATGTACGTACAGTATGAGCCCCTGTCCTTGGTCCTGAAAGTTGTAACATTAGGTCTATGGGCAGCACACCGCCATAGACCTACTGTTACAACTTTCAGAACCAACGACAGTGGCTCATACTGTACGTACATTACGTACAGTATCCCCTTTACAGTAAGAAGCTGGAGCATTCATTCATAAAATATACAAAGCCGACAATAGCCGGCAATACTATACTGACTACATTAACCCCTCTGCCCACCTGAGTGGATAGCATGTCTCTAGGGGGGTGGGCACCCCCTAGAGACATGTTGGCCACAGCTATTATTATGTTTAACACCCTGGTTCATCCCTGCGGCAGCAGGGATGAACAAAGCATACGGTAACCGCATTGCTCCGGATTACACAGCCAGAGCAATCCGGTTACCGCATTCCGGTTTTAACAACAGATTTGGACACAAAAATGTGTGTGAAGGCAATTGCGGTGACCGCATCCGGATCTGGATGGGGTCACCACAATTACCTTTCAAAGTGTGACCCCAGCCTAAGAGATAACAGATTAGATTCTGGAGATAGAACATTTATATACATGTAGACAAATTAATCACTTAAAACAAGGGAGTTAACATGGTTCTACCCACTATCTGGCTGTGGTCACACTTGGCATGAGTTTTTTTAGTGACTTAAAAAACTCATGCGTTTTTACATGCGTTTTTTTATGTCATCATGAGTTTTTTAAGGTGTCTGATGGCACCCTGCGTTTTTGCATGCTTTTATAAATTTGCACCAAAAAATAGTGCATGCACTATTTTTTGGTGCTGTTTTCAAAACGCATGCGTTTTTCTAGAAAACGCATGCGGTTTTTTAACATGGGCCCCTATGGAAAACGCATGCAAAAACGCATGGTACATTAGTACAATTTAGTGCCATCCAAAAACGCATGCGTATTCCATAGGGGCCCATGTTAAAAAAACGCATGCGTTTTTGGATGGCACTAAAAGGTACTAATGTACCATGCGTTTTTGCATGCGTTTTTGATGTCAGCTAATCACATAATAGCAAAAACGCACACAATAACGCATGGTACTGTCACACATGCATTTTTGCTATTTAGACATGCGTTTTTGCTATTAGGGCATGCGTTTTTTAACATGGGGACCTATGGGTGCATTTTTACATGTTTTTTAAAAAAGGAAGGTCTCCAAAAACTCATGAAAAAAACGCAAGTGTGACCCTGGCCTAAAATGGTATGGATATGTATTAAATTATATTGGAAAAAAGCAACATCTCAGTTTACTTTCTGAAGTATATTGTGTTGAAAAATTCTCTAGAAAAAGCAATGAATACTAGCTGGCCATGAAAATCAGGGATTATCAGTATAGTTACCGATAGGCCTTTTTCACACATACCAATCCTTTTTTTAAGCCCTTAAAAAAACAGATGCGTTTTTCTAAGGGTGCCAATAGTGTCCCCTGAGGTCCTGAACGTTTTTTGGAACATTTGGGACTTAGTCATTTTTTCACCAAAAACGCGTGCAAAAAAGCATGCGTTTCCCATAGGGCCCCATGTTAAAAAAACACATGCGTTTTTTTAAAAACGCATGTGTTTTTTTACAGCACCCAAAAACGCTGCATGCAGTGTTTTCTTGGATGCTGAACAAAAACAAATGTGTTGTTAAAAAACGCCTTGACACTTAAGTGCACCATGCGTTAACGCATATGCGTTTTTGGACTTTGAAAAAAAGCTGTCCAAAATGTTCCCAAAAACAGATTTAAGGCAAAAACTGATAGTATGTGTGAACAAGGCCAATGTAAGAAAAAATAAACCAATACAATATATTGTTCTGTAATGGTCAAGTTCCTGACAAGCCTGCACGCATACAGTCATGGCACAAGGGTTATCTCCCTGTTAAATTGTTACAGAAAATTGAGTATTTCTTCCATAAATTGTTGCAAATATACTGTACATGTTTTGATATGTACATGTTTATTTCCTTTGTGTGTATTGGAATATCACAAAAGACGGGAAAAAAAGGCAAATTTGTCATAATTTCACACAAACCCCCAAAATTGGACCAGACCACAAAATTGATGGAACCTTTAAAATATATTAGGTAATCAAGTTTGTTATAAGCATGTGATGCTCATTCAAACTCATTTGTGGCAGGTAACAGGCATGAACAACATAAAAATCTAATTACACATTCTTTATTGTTTCATCTACTTAATAAGATGCTTTTAGATGATTTCCTTACTTTACAAGTGGCTTTTGTTTGCTTCATTCATGCGCAAACTGTACTGTCTGGTACTCCTAAAGCCTCCTGACACAGGTCGCCCCTTGATGACTTGATGTTACTTGAGGCCAAATCAGCACCACAGCAACCAATACATGGAAAAAAGACTGGAACCGGAGGATGGAAGTCGGCTGTCGGCTTTTTTAAACGACAGCTGATGCATCAGCTGATGGTTTAAAAGCTGTGCAGTAAAAAGCTGGCTTTTTACTGCCCGGCTTTTAAACGATCAGCTGATCGTTTAAAAAAGCCGACAGGCTCACTTCCATCCTCCGGTTCCAGTCTTTTTTCCATTATTGGTTGCTGTTGTGCTGATTTGGCCTCAAGTAACATCAAGTCATCAAGGGGCGACCTGTGTCAGGAGGCTTTATGAGTACCAGAGACGCTGAGATGGGAATATAGAAGAAAAGACTGGAGACAGAGAGAAAGCAGGGAGGCAGAGAACAGGGCAGGAAGTGGAGGACCGGGCAGGGAGTGGAAAATCGGTTGGGGGCGGAGGACCGGGTGGGGAATGGAGGATCAGAGAGGGAACAAAGGATTGGACAGGGAGCAAATAATCGGGCAGGGAGCAAAGGATTGGATGGGGAGCGAAAGATCGAGCGGGGAGCGAAGGACTGGGTGGGGACCAAAGGACCGAATGGAGAGCTAAGGACTGGTTGGGGAGCAAAGGACTGGGCAGGGATCATGCATCAGCTGATTGTGTAAAAAAGCTGGCCAGATTTTTAGCGCCCGGCTTTTAAACGATCATTCATTCATTTCAGTCTTTTTCTCAGGCCCTCAACCGCTTTGTAGGGTCCAGCAGAATAGTACTCGCATTTCCCATGGACTTGCATTACACTCTCTACTCATAACGAGTAAACTCGCCGAGTAACGAGTATCCTGAATACTGTACTATTCTGCAAGTAGCAAATATTAACGAGCATGCTCACTCATCCCTGATTGAAATACATGAGTCCTGCCAGATCACAGAATGCCTGTTAGACTTTGTCTTAGGCCGCCATACCTGGAATACCATGAGGACACTGTTTAACCACAAGGTGCCATGACAATTAGCTCCCTGCAACTTTGTCACGGGGGGGCTGATGGAGTTGACAGGGGAAGCTCTCTCCCTCTCACAACCTTCTAAGTGTCGCAATTGCTATCGATCATGACATCTAGAGGGTTAATCAGCCAGGGATGGTGGTTAGCCAAACACTTGCCGTAATTCTGCAGGGAAATGCTGATATTTCACCACCTACTGCATGATCATGCTATGATCGGTCAGTCAGATTGACTAATTACAGCAATAAGTCCCCTCATCCATGGCTTTGCTTGTCAGCTGTTAGTGACTGTGGTCAGCACAGTGTCACTGTGTGTTTTCACACAATGACAGTTTTATGCTATGATATGATGGACATAGCATGTCATGATGTGGGAACTGACACCTGCTAATGACATGCTATGTCTGTCACTCCACGTAAATGGGTTAAATATGTCAGATTAGAAGGCAACTTTAAATCACAAACAGACACCAGGGTCTGGGAATACAGATATATGACAGTCTTTTATACACTCAACACAGAAGTAAATCTGTCACAAATATATTTTTTTTTACCGCAACATCTGAAAAATGTGGTCCATAGTTATTGAGGGCATCAGGTCACCAATCATGTATCAATCATCAACAAAATGTCTTTCACACCACTTATCTAAGCTACGGTAATTTTCTCTTCAAACTCATTGTCAGTCTGTTGATATTATCATGTATTACATCGCCTCTGCTCTATTTTTGTTTCTGTGTGTGTGTTTGTATATATATATTATATATATATATATATATATATATATATATATATATATATATATATATATATATATTGTGATGTAGTGAGTGGCGGCATTGTGCATGGCCAGTGTGTGTTGCCCAGGCAGAAGTCTGCTGCCTGTTTTATGAATGTCTTGCCATGGAAGCCACAGTCTGTTTAAACAGCATGGCAAGAGTTAAACTTGCAACTTGCTGGAGATATGGGTGTGTCTCGGGATAGTTAATGGAGTCTGTGTTTGACATGTGAGAGACAGACAGAGACTGATGCATGGAGAGCCTGCAAGCCGCTGGGCTGTTATCAGGTGGCCACTTCCTGGTCACAGGTCTCTGATGGCAGACAAGCCCTGTGTGTGAGGTAACAACAGACTGTATACCGGGCAGTATCTACCTGTAAGCCGAAGAAAGGCTCCTGTTTATGTGCTGGTGGACGGTTTATGCTGACAGAATAAACCAACATGACTTTTATTTAAATGAAGAGACTCTTTAAATATCACTGCCAAGTGAGTGAACCCGACCTGGTCCGTGAATGCTACACCACGATATATATATATATATATATATATATACAGTGCTCAGCATAACTGAGTACACCCACTTTGAAAAGTAAAGTTTTAAGCTTCTCACCTTACTTGGCTCAAGTAAAAATGTCCTAGTTTTTGACAAGGCTGCGCCTTCATGGTACATTTTTTTAGCCCAACATATTCCGCAGCTATTTACGATTCAGAGGTTCATATACAGTCATAAGTAAGCCCATAGCATGAAAGTAAGGTTAATGGGAATCTGTCAGCAGATTTTTGGTATTTACCTTGAAAGTTGCAAAATATGACACTAGAACCTGATTCCAGGGATGTGCCACCTACTAGGCTGTGTGTGTTGGGAATAGTGACATGGCTGCTACATTGAGGTAAACAGGAACAGTTTTCTATTTAAATAGTACAGCCAGTTTATTAACACACAACATAATCTGCTTTCCATGAAATAAGTATGAGGCTTCCTTCAGCTTCACAGAACGGAAATGACATACAGTTCATATCAATCTGTGGGTATGCCTGCTTGGCTTCAGATACAACCCTCGCAGCAGTATCCCAGCTAAGGTGTCATACTGTCCTGTAGTGACCTTATTCAGTATCCAATCCCCTTTCTCTGAGGTTCCTTTTCCAGAGTTATGGCCAGCTGCATACACTGTCTCCTGTCAGTCCTGATGTTTAGGAAGTCTGTCACTTTGTCACTCTGGGGTCACTGACCAGGATCTGTGACTTGCTCCACACACTCCAGTCAGTCCAGACTCTCAGAAAAGTTTGCAGATCCCTAAACAGAGCCGCTTCAGGCTCCACAGGTCTCCTGACCACTTGTCTCCAGGAAGTAAAACTGCTTGCAAGCAGTAAGACCATGTGACCAAATGACCAAATGACAGTCCAATATCACATGATACACACACATAGATGATAGGTATATGGATAGTCATACCTTCTCAGCACTTCTGACTATCTGGTATCTAGCCCTGAATACAATAAAAAAGCTTGTGGAACTACTAGTCTAAGAGTAAACATTCCAGGTTTACATTGCAGGGGACCTTTGCCTCTGCGATATATATCGAACATTTACTATATTGCTGGTCCCTACCTCTCATATTCTCCCTCGTCGCTTTATACTTGTGGGGTTGAACACTTGCCAACATTCAGGGGCTCCGAGAAGGGTCTTCCATGTCACCTTGCCCTACCAAGGGAACCTCTGCTTCTGCGTTACATACCTGCCATTTACAATAAAGCCAGTTGCTACCTCATATTACAAATAGTATTTTATGAACATGAGATCAACACTGTTGGACTACAGTTTATGCACAGAGCAGTCCAGCTGATCAGTGAAACCCTATTTCCCCCACTGAATAACAGCTTGTTGATTCCTCTATGTGGGGTATACACAGCACAGAAGTTTTAGCTCTGCTATATCTACGTCAGAAAAAACAGGTAATCCACAAGCAGTCCAGTAAGTGATACATCTCTGGAATCTGACTTCCTTGCTCTATGCTTGGTGGCTCTCAACTTATATAGTAAAACCTGCTGACAAATTTTATTTAAAAACATAACTTTTGTTACTAAATATAAATTTTTTTCTCAAATTAGTTGATTAAAAAATGAATATACTCCACATCAAAAACTACTACATCTATCATTTTAGTTAACCTCCATGATTTTTAAGGACAGCATCAAGTGTTATAAACATGGAATGAGCAAGTGTCGAGCCCCAGGCACTGGTATTTTCATGGGGATGTCACGGGTGGCAGCGCCTGAGCCCGTGGCCTGGGTGACACTTCAATAAGGAGTTATATACAGGGATAAGAGTTTGTTGTTGTCACGTGACACCACCTGTAGTACCTGGTGATGGATCACTAGCGCCGCCACAGTCCTCCGGAGGGTGATGGTATTGCGGCTAAGATGGCAAAGCTCCCTACAGGTGGAGCTGGTCCTCCAGGGCAGCATTCCTGTAAGCAGACAGGTTGATGAAGATAACGACACAAAGGCAAAGTCACTTTCTCCCGGGTACTTTACTGTAAACGTTCAGCAGCAAAATATAGAGTCCACAGTTCAGCAAGATGTTATTCAAACAGGTAGCTCTACGGGTGGCTGCAAGTCGATGCCAAGTGGTATGGTGGAACCCGTGGTAAACCTTAGTTGACGAACCCGTGTCCTTTCTTTTTTGCCTAGGATGAGTCTATACCCAATGGCTCCTTGTAGGTAGACTTGGGGCTCACCTCCCTCGTGGTGTGGAAGCAGGCAGACCGCTCTGTCTGGCACTGTGCTGCAGCTGGTGAACAGACCGCAGCAGCGGTTGCTAGCACTGTCACCAGGGGCGTAACTACCGGCATAGCAGATGTAGCGGTCGCTTTGGGGCCCGGCGCTTGTGGGGGTCCCGGACCCAGCGCCGCTACGCTGCTATCCGGTCAGCTGCGATTACTTATCCCTGCCAGCTGCCGCTGTCGTCGCTCTGCACCGCGCTCCGGGTCTTCATGCTTCTTCCTGGTGTGACCGGTGGGCGCAGGCAATGACGTCATTGCCTGTGCGCCGGAGGAGGAAGCATGAAGACCCGAAGAAGCGCGGTGGTTGAGCGGCGACAGCGACAGCGGCAGCAGCCAGAGATAAGTAAGTATAATGATGTATTCCTTTACAGGTGTGCAGCAGCAAGGGAGGGGGCCCTGTATACCACCACTGGGGCCTGTATATACCACCACTGGGGCCTGTATATACCACCACTGGGGCTTGTATATACCACCACTGGGGCCTGTGTATACCACCACTGGGGCCTGTATATACCACCACTGGGGCCTGTGTATACCACCACTGGGGCCTGTAAATACCACCACTGGGGGCCTGGGCCTGTATATACCACTGGGGCTGCTGTATATACTGCTGGGGCCTGTATATACCACTGGGGAGGCTGCTGTATACCACTGGGGCTGCTGTATATACTGCTGGGGCCTGTATATACCACTGGGGAGGCTGCTGTCATACTGCTGGGGCCTGTATATACCACTGGGGAGGCTGCTGTATACCACTGGGGCTGCTGTATATACTGCTGGGGCCTGTATATACCACTGGGGAGGCTGCTGTATACTGCTGGGGCTGCTGTATATACCACTGGGGAGGCTGCTGTATACCACTGGGGCTGCTGTATATACTGCTGGGGCCTGTATATACCACTGGGGAGGCTGCTGTAATACTGCTGGGGCCTGTATATACCACTGGAGAGGCTGCTGTATACCACTGGGGCTGCTGTATATACTGCTGGGGCCTGTATATACCACTGGGGAGGCTGCTGTATACCACTGGGGCTGCTGTATATACTGCTGGGGCCTGTTATACCACTGGGGAGGCTGCTGTAATACTGCTGGGGCCTGTATATACCACTGGGGAGGCTGCTGTATACTACCACTGGGGAGGCAGCTGTATACTACCACTAGGGAGGCCTGTATACCACTGGGGGGCCTGTATACCATCAGGGGTGTGTGTCTTGAAGGGGGCGTGTCATTGGGGGCGTGTCTTGGAGGGGGCCCCGTTCAAAAGTTTGCTATGGGGCCCTGCCAGTTCTAGTTACGGCCCTGACTGTCACTTTAAGAAATGTGTTCTATAGATATTGTTAAGCATGGTGGGTATTTTAGAATATTCACTATTAATTGATATCAGCATTGTCGTTTTAGTGAGGGTCACCTTAAGCCAAGGATATTCGCCAGGATATATATTGCAATTGATTACATTGACACAGAGGCAGTGAATATCACCACCCTAGTGAGGAAGTGCGCATGACCAGTAGAGAAACTCCTCACTTCCGGCATCCGGTCACTATGACAGCGCTGGCATGCATGAGTTCCGGCGCTTGCGCTTCACAGACCGGTTAATAGAAGTCAGGTGATTAGAGGAGCAATTCCCGGAAGTTATGTGCCGCTAATTACTCACAGCGGCGGCATAATTCCCATTAGGAGGGCGCTATATAAGAGGGGGGAAATTAGATAACAGCAAGTCTTGAAGATGCAAATTTGAAACGTGCGTTGGCGGATCTGGTGAGGCCACTCTGCAGGACAGCTTGGGTTCAGCTTGGTACAAATGATATATAGGTAAACAAAGCAGCAGTAATCTGATAATAACAAGTGTATAGCAACCTTATGGGAGAGAATGCTCAGGACTGTTGGTAGGAATAGCCAGTTACCTATTGACTTGATATCACTATGAGTATACAGTTTAGAACACTACTATATGCTTTTGGTTAACTGTAGTGGTGGAGTGTACCCACGTAATCTTTTATGGAATAACCATTGTTATAAAATAATTGTAGCTTGTATTGGTACCTGAATAAATTGTAATTTTATACATATTTTAATAAATAAATATGATTTTGTATGAGAAATTGCTGTAGTTTCATGTATCATCTATGTGTCCCAGTGTGAGGTACCACAGATGGTTTTGGAGGTTTATTGTTGTAAAGCAACATACATAGTAACATAGTAACATAGTTTTTCAGGTTGAAGGAAGACTTTACGTCCATCTAGTTCAACCCATAGCCTAACATGTTGATCCAGAGGAAGGCAAAAAAAACCCCATGTGGCAACACTAAGCTCCACATTGGGGAAAAAAATTCCTTCCTGACTCCAGATATGGCAATCAGACTAGTTCCCTGGATCAACGCCCTATCAAAGAATCTAGTATATATAACCGGTAATATTATAGTTTTCAAGAAAGGCATCCAGGCCCTTCTTAAATGTTAGTAGTGAGTCACTCATTACAACATCATGTGGCAGAGAGTTCCATAGTCTCACTGCTCTTACAGTAAAGAATCCGCGTCTGTGATTATGATTAAACCTTCTTTCCTCCAGACGTAGAGGATGCCCCCTTGTCCCAGTCTCAGGCCTAAGAGTAAAGAGATCATTAGAAAGTTCTCTGTACTGTCCCCTCATATATTTATACATTGTTATAAGATCACCCCTAAGCCTTAGTTTTTCCAAGCTAAATAACCCCAAGTTTAATAACCTGTCTTGATATTGCAGACCCCTTAGTCCTCTAATGACTTTTGTCGCTCTTCTCTGGACCCGCTCTAGTTCAGCTATGTCTTTCTTATACACTGGAGAACAGAATTGTACACAGTATTCTAAGTGTGGTCGCACTAGTGACTTGTATAGAGGTAAAATTATGTTCTCCTCATGAGCATCTATGCCTCTTTTAATGCATCCCATTATTTTATTTGCCTTTGCAGCAGATGCCTGATACTGGTCACTAAATGTGAGTTTGTCATCTACCCATACACCCAGGTCTTTTTCAGTGACAGTTTTTCCCAGTGTTTTACAATTAAGCACATAATTATACCTTTTGTTTCCTCTGCCCAAGTGCATGACTTAACATTTATCCCCATTAAAGCTCATTTGCCATTTAGCAGCCCAAGCTTCTAGTTTACATAAATCCTCCTGTAATATAAAATTGTCCTCCTCTGTATTGATTACCCTGCAGAATTTAGTGTCATCTGCAAATATTGAGATTCTACTCTGTATGCCCCCTACAAGGTCATTAATAAATATATTAAATAGAAGCGGGCCCAACACTGACCCCTGTGGTACCCCACTGGTAACTGTGACCCATTTTGAGAGTGTTCCATTAATAACCACCCTTTGTTTCCTATCACTAAGCCAGTTCTTAACCCACTTACACATATTTTCCCCTATCCCCATTGCCCTCATTTTATGTATCAACCTTTTGTGTGGCACCGTATCAAAAGCTTTTGAAAAGTCCATATACACCACATCCACTGCATTTCTTTGGTCCAGTCCAGAACTTACTTCTTCATAGAAGCTTATCAGATTAGTTTGACAGGAACGGTCCCTCATAAAACCATGTTGATAATGGGTCATGAGGTTATTTTTCTTCAGATACTCCAGTATAGCATCTCTTAGAAAACCCTCTAGGATTTTACCCACAGTAGAGGTTAAGCTTACTGGCCTATAATTTCCAAGTTCAGTTTTTGTCCCCTTTTTGAATGTTGGCACCACATTTGCTATACACCAGTCCTGTGGTACAGACCCTGTTATTATGGAATCTTTAAATATTAAAAATAATGGTCTATCTATGACAGTACTTAATTCCTGCAGCACTCTGGGGTGTATCCCATCCGGGCCCGGGGATTTGTCAATTTTAGTGATTTTTAGACGATGCCGTACTTCCTCTTGGGTTAAGCAGGTGACATTTAATTGAAAATTTTTGTTATCACTGATCATATTGTCTGTCATGGGATTTTCTTGTGTAAATACTGTTGAAAAAAATTCATTTAGCATATTGGCTTTTTCCTCATACTCATCCACCATTTCACCCAGACTATTTTTAAAGGGGCCAACACCATTATTTTTTAGTTTCTTACTATTTATGTAGTTAAAAAATATTTTGAGATTATTTTTACTTTCTCTGGCAATGAGTCTCTCTGTCTCAATCTTTGCTGCGTTAATTTGCTTTTTACAGATGTTATTTAATTTTCTGTATTTATTTAATGCTTCATCACTACCTACTTGCTTTAATTCCCTAAATGCTTTCTTTTTGTCACTTATTGCACCTCTTACCGCTTTATTTAGCCATAGTGGTTTCCTCCTATTTCTAGCATGCTTATTCCCATAAGGTATATATTGTGCACAGGTCCTATTCAGGATGCTAATAAACATCTTCCATTTGCTTTGTGTACTTTTACGTCTCTGGACATCGTCCCAGTTTATTGCACTAAGATCATCTCTCAACCGTTGGAAATTTGCCTTCCTGAAGTTTAGTGTCCTTGTAGCCCCTCTACTACACATCTTAGTAAAGGATACTTGAAAGCTTATTATGTTATGATCGCTATTACCCAAGTGACCTCCAACCCGTATATTTGATATGCGGTCCGGCCTGTTGGTTAATATTAGGTCCAGTAGTGCCCCCCTTCTTGTTGGGTCCTGAACCAGTTGTGAAAGGTAATTGTCTCTCATAGTTTTCAAAAACTTATTACCTTTGCTGGAACTGCAGGTTTCTGTTCCCCAATGTATTTCAGGGTAGTTGAAGTCCCCCATAATAATGACTTCTCCCTGAGTCGCTGCTTCATCTATTTGCTTTATGAGGATATTTTCCTCCACTTCCATTATTGTTGGGGACTTATAACAAACCCCTATCAGTAATTTATTATTTTTCCCCCTCCCCTTATCTCCACCCACAGAGACTCTACATTTCCATTAGATTCACCTATATTATCACGCAGGATGGGTTTTAAGGATGATTTTATGTATAAACATACACCTCCTCCTCGCTTATTTGTACGGTCATTTCTGAACAGACAATAGCCCTGTAAATTAACAGCCCAGTCATGGCTCTCGTCCAGCCAAGTCTCCGAAATCCCCACCATGTCGTAATTATTTTCCAATAAAATCAATTCTAATTCCTCCATTTTGTTGGTGAGACTTCTGGCATTAGTGTACATGCACTTTATGCATCTCTCTTTACCTCTATTGCTTCCTACTATATTCACTGTTCTAACCCCACCCCCTTGCCACCCCCAATTTTATTACTTGTGCCCAGGTTACTATTTACACTATCTTCCCCTCCTATACAATGAATACCCTCCCCCCAATCCCTAGTTTAAACACTCCTGAAACAGAACTAATTGCACATTTGATTTTTATTAGGGCTAGGATGATCCCTGGGCTGGTGATAATAGTTTTTGGTGTAGTTGTTGTGAGGTGATGATGGGGGTGCACTTAATACTGACCGGTGTCCTCCAGATCTCTCAGGCTCGACCTCTCCTCAGATGCTGGTCTACACCGCCGTAGACCTTTAATAAAGACTCTCACTCATTTCTTCAGGTTTAACCGGGTGCTTTACTCACTGTAACATGTTCACACAATCACTGTATTTTCTAACAGTGAGCGCATCAGTAGCCGGTCAGCAGCTGGTCTGGTTCACCAAACACCCCCTTTTTTTATGCCTTTCCGGGTATCTCTTCTCAGGACCACTACCTCAGGGCCAGCAGTCGCGGACTTCTCAGGGGGTCTTCTCTCTCACCCCCAAGTCCTATGTGAGGCCTTTCTTGGGTTTTCTTTGGTCTCTTAGGTTCCGGGCATAGAGACCCTTCACCTCACTGGTTAGTCTGTGGCCGGGGCTATAGTCTCTAACCACTTTTACAGGGCCGGTACCCTATCCGTCGACCCAGTCCCTTAGTGACTCCGTCAAGCCAGACTTTCATCTTGGACTCTTTCCTCCCTACACCTGGTCGATTGTCTCAGGGATGTCAGTAGCTTTGGACCCGGTCAGCCTCTGATGACACCGGCTACCGGGTCCCGGTGTTATTTCTCAGTTGTCTCAAGTCTCTTATCTGCTGTCTCTCTGCTCAGACCTGAGCCCTCTGTCTGCTCCAACCTCCAACTCGCAACTGTCACTGTCACTCTGAGGTAAACAACTATAACTCCTCCCTCTCTCACAAGTGTCTCCTAAGCTCCACTCATAATTCAGCTCCTCCGCACCTCTCCCCTGCCTGGCATAAAACCCTGGGTCTGGGGATTCGGGGATGTGTTGGGTGCTTTTAGGTTCGGGCGAATGGCCTACCATTCCAGCTACTGCAGACCCAGAGGAGGGCAGGGTGGTGCAGTGATGCATGAATATTCATTCCTTGAGGAGTGGGCAGCAGAGAAGCAAGTGATCACACTGTGATTGACAGATGGAATGTATCTCATAATTTGAATTTACATAGGATAGGAGGGAAGTATAAATAATAGAAATACATGAATAGAGTTTATAGTGAGGATTTAGAAAATTATATCAGTTACATATGGATTTTTGACCAGATAGATTCCCTTTAACCCTTTAACAAACCTTGCCACATTAAGGAAGGATAAGAAGCCATGCCAGAAAGCATTTGCATTTCTGGGTATTTTCCCATCAAAAGTGCAAAATTGGAGATCTACTTTGGCTGGTTAAGAAGCCTTTCCCTGCAGAGTCTAAATAATAATGTATTTCCTTGTGTAATCCTATAGTTCATACAGGGATTCTCTTGGAATTTAAATAGGCAAATAGCCTCTAAAGAGAGGAAGTGGCCATCAACTGTAGCACCACCTATTGGATTCATCACTTCTAGAATTCAATATCAATCCTTTAATGCACCTTGACAATAACTTATGAATATGAAGCCAAGCCAAACACTTTTTTTGCAGATATGCTTTTCAGGGTTCTGCAGTGTCAAGATGGAGCTTTGATTTGGCTACAGGATTGACCTCTGATTGATGTTTTTAAGGGGGAATGTTTCTCGTGCAGTGTCAATCCACAATAATGAGACTATCAGGTCTTGACAGTTCTCTACAAATTTAAATGGGAAAATAGCCTTCTCACAAAGGAAGAAGGCTTCAATTCTCATAATACCTATTAGATGTAGTAATCCTAAAAGTCATTATCAGACCCTTTCACAAGGTTTGTTACTTAAATTAGAATAAGAAATAAAAGTCAGCCATTACATTTTCAGACTTGTGTTTTGGGGTGTTTGCCTCCTATCAGCACAAAGCAGGAGATCTGATTTGGCTGGGTAAGAGACTTTCCACTGGAGTTGTGAAGGAGCAGATCTTGTTGCATATCTTCTTTTTTTTATTTACTTGTACCCTGAAAAGCACAAATGCTAGGGTCACATATGACAGTCCGTTTTTCTGCCTTTCCAAAAACTGATTCCATTTTTGAAAAATGCTATGTTTGCATCCCAAAAACGCTATGTGTTAACGCATGCGTTAATACAAGGTACCTATATGTACTATGCGTTAACGGATGTGTTTTCCATAGGGCCCCATGTTAAAAAATAGTTATGCGTTTTTTTACTGCACCCAAAAATGCTGCTAGTAGCATCTTTGATGCCCGTTACAGAAACGCAAAGCCATTTTTTAATGCACTTTAGACAATGCATTTTTTGCATTGGAGCCTATGGATCCGTTAACAGATCCGTTTTTCACAAAATTCTAAGACTAGGGTAACATTTGCGGTTTGGTTTGCAGATCCTGATCCGGTTTTGAGTATTAAAAGTGCTCAAAACTGCATCCGGATCCGCAGCCAGAGGTTGCAATGTAAAAACCAGATTGCAGTTAATGCAATCCGGTTATCACATCTGGTTTTGCATCCTGCGGTAAAAATCATGCAGACTGCATTTTTTGGAGCGGTTGCAAAACCGGATCCGTTTTTTTTTAACATGGGCAACTATGGAAACCGGATCCGGATGCGGTTTTTCAAATTGCAAAAATCCTCATTCCAAAACCGGATGCATTCATGCTTCAGATTCAGAATGAGGGTTGCAATTTTACAGATTAAAATAAGTATGAAGGCACAGTTCAATACCGGATCCGGTTACTGGATTGTGCCTTCCAAGTGTGATCCTAGCCTAAGATGAAAAACGGATGCCTTTAGCGGATCCAGGGCTCATGTGTGACCCTAGCCAAAGTATTATTTATTAGAAGATATAAAGGGAGACAAACGAGGCGCAATTAGTGCCCTATCACTGACGTTTCGTGAAAGGTGCGTATGAAAATACAGGTGCACTAACCTGTACCAGTTGTGATCCCCACAACTGGTTAGTAGGTGTTTTGCATATGACAGCTGCCACTGGACCTCCACCACCACTTCGCACGTGGGAAGAGAATCAGGTATTAGGATATAGGTGTCCACGGTCTGCGCTGCTATCACCGGGTGATTATCCCTGGATGCTTCAGTTGGTCCCTCAAAAAAGACAAGAGTCCTAGGGGTGATGTGACGGAAGTGGAATAAAGGAACTGTCACATCACCCCTAGGACTCCTGTCTTTTTTGGGGGACCAACTGAAACATCCAGGGATAATCACCCAGTGATAGCAGCGCAGACCGTGGACACCTATATCCTGATACCCAAAGTATTATTTATGGGTTTTTTTCTTTAGTTGAATGTATGCCTATAACCAACTGGTTGTAAAAAACTAATATTTCATATGCCAAAAGATAAGGTCAAGCTTAAATCAACTTGCAACCTTGTAGCATGACAAAATGTTACTTTTGACATATTGCCCGTTATTTTAATTTGTAATAAGGTTTGAAATCTTGGGAGCAAAGTTTATTTTATTGCATCTTTAGGTCAGCTTATCATGGGTTTTATGCCTGTTGTAAGGAAACTACTGTAGTGTTACTACAGTAAATCATATTCTTATTTGCAAATATAATACTAACAGTTAATACTCGCAAATAAAGGTTTTTGCACATCTTGACTTAACCAATTTGCTTAATGTTCTAAGTAGACATTAAATCAATCAATGAGGGAACCAAGAGCAATCCCTAGAGAAGAATAATTGAAATTGCATTTAGTTATAAGGATGGAGAAATTAGGGAAGCCACTGACTTTTCATAGAATTTGTAGTGTTTGAACATTAACATCCCTAATTTAGATGTGCAAGCTGATTGATAGCTATATCTGAATTTCACAGAATATTTTTGAACTTGACATTAGCGAATAGAGTTATTCATTCATTTTACTCAGAGTATTAAAAATCAATAATCGCCATGATATTACCATAGGATTAATTCATTAGAGTAAGAAAAATGTTATAAAGAAAAGTATGAGAAATGTTCCAGATAAAAAAAACCCTGATCTTATTTTAATACTCTACATAGTTACATAGTTAGACTGGGTGAAAAAGACATGTCCATAAAGTAAAATTGAGGCTAGCAAAGAATACATTGAAAAGGCATAGGTAACTCCAAAATGACTGATCCAGTCTACCATAAAGTATTTTGTTCTAATGATAAATAGACTAAATCAAATTTACAAGAATTTTATAAATGGAACAAAAGTAATTTTGTTATTTTCATGATAAAAAAAAGCATCTTTTTGAAGCCATCAATGATCTTGCCAATGGCCAGCTTTTGAGGTAGATTATTTCCCAGACAAATTGTTCTAATGGGTAAGGAAAATTTGTTTCCTGATTTTTTGGGTTGACCATTTTTGGTGAGATGCAATGTTTTGATCGCCTGATATCATATTTTATTGCAATGTTGTGAAGACAAAAAAACCCCATAATTTTAGCATTTTGATTTAATTTATTTTACATTATGATGGCTCATGTATTTCTGAACTGCAGCAATATCAAACATGTGTATTTTTTCTTTAATAGTTTAATTTTCAATGATACAAAAGAGGGTGATTTGAAGTTTTATTTTTTTATTATTTTTTTCATATTTTAAAAAACTTTTTTTCACTTTTACTTTATTTTACTTGGCCCCTTAGGGTGCCTCAGCACTGTCCGATTGCCTCTGCTGTACAGAGTGATGCTTCAGCATCCCTCTTAACATTTTAACAGCAGGAGTGATGGTTTCCTGTGAATGCCACCACTCAGGCAGTATTCACAGGAAATATGTCATGATAGCAACATCAAACTCCTTGTTGTCATGGCAAAACATTGATTCCTCATTGTGCCTCGGGGTCACCGCCGTGTCTTAGATCAAGCTGTCATTGTTTGACACCACCATCTAAGGGGTTAATAGCGGATCTACCCATATTTGTTACCTGCATGTGTTGGATGATCGAATTAGCTGGCATGTGCAGAGAATGATGCGAGCTCAGCTTGTGAGCTTGCATCACAGGGAGGGACATAACCAAGGACTTAATTATACATTCTTGTTCGTGAAGGGGTTAAGATTATTCAGTGCCCATCATTTAAGACTGTCTGCCTGTGTAAAAAGACTGCTAAATGCTAAATGACCAATCGGCAGTATTTTAGTGCCTCTGGTTGGTTTGTGTATACAAGCTTTTAGAATGAACTTTTTATTTAGTACAATAAATTTGTAGTCTTTTAACCGACTTTATGGTATTTGTCCTTTATTTTGGACTACTCACTCTTTCCCTATTATGGTCAATGCTTTTTTAATTCCTGGTTGACCTTGCGCTGTCTGACCCACAGATCTATATTACTATTCAGTGTTTCCAGCAGGGGTGGACATACCATTCTTGGAATTTGCAGCTGCACATAGGCTCAAGAAGTAGAGATGCCCATTTTCATCTCCTAAGCAGGTCTATTTGTGCTTTACAATGAGCTGTTATATTGCAAAGGGCCAAATTAATATTGTTGCACAGGAGACCTTTTCTGTCTGAGTCCCCCTGTGGTTTCAAGACTGCTTTTTTGTATATCTGCCAGTTGATGACCCAGCAATCAGGCATCAAACATTTAACATGGCCATATATCATTAATCTCTGTGCCAAATGTAACATGTAATTAGAAATTGAAACATCAATATATATTTATTCGGCATTACTAAACCAAATCTGCACATTATGCACCATAACATGTGCAGGGATTTGGGCTTATCGCTACTCTTTACACTTCAACAACCAACAAAAAAGCGAAATTGCAGCCCATATTTAATGAAAAGTGAAATTTTTATTGGTATAACAAGGGATCACAGAGAAGAGGAAAGGGGTCAAAAATGCAACAGGACATAATGTGTCACAAAAGGGTGTAGATATAAGATTTTACACATATAAAATTTATATTCCACTGTGCTTGATGGTATATCCTTATTGGCCAAATTTATAGTATGATTAGAGCCACATTTAAAGTGCTATAGTGCAATACTCAGTATATCAACAGTATAGATCTATGCCATTTAACTACCATAGCAAATTGAAATCGTTACACATAGTACATTAGTACATTATTGCTAGATCCATTATTAATGAATCATTGGAAAAAGAATCATGCGCAAAATCCAGCTAGATACACCCAAAAATCATAGAACAAAAAGCTTGCTGTGCTCCCACTAACATGCAGCATTGCTTAGTCAATACAAATGGCTAATACCATGCATAGTCCACAAACTTGAAACCAGTCAGCTAGGACATAAATAGCCAAGTAATGGTAAATACTAAATCGCTAATATATAGCAATCGCCGTACAGCCTGTGGAGAACACTAGCAGCCTCATTCAATAACACATTTTTACCTCAGCGTCCTGTCAGAGAGTGAAACACCCAACACGTGTTTCGGCGGAAATGCCTTCGTCACGGGGCCCCGTGACGAAGGCATTTCCGCCGAAACACGTGTTGGGTGTTTCACTCTCTGACAGGACGCTGAGGTAAAAATGTGTTATTGAATGAGGCTGCTAGTGTTCTCCACAGGCTGTACGGCGATTGCTATATATTAGCGATTTAGTATTTACCATTACTTGGCTATTTATGTCCTAGCTGACTGGTTTCAAGTTTGTGGACTATGCATGGTATTAGCCATTTGTATTGACTAAGCAATGCTGCATGTTAGTGGGAGCACAGCAAGCTTTTTGTTCTATGATTTTTGGGTGTATCTAGCTGGATTTTGCGCATGATTCTTTTTCCAATGATTCATTAATAATGGATCTAGCAATAATGTACTAATGTACTATGTGTAACGATTTCAATTTGCTATGGTAGTTAAATGGCATAGATCTATACTGTTGATATACTGAGTATTGCACTATAGCACTTTAAATGTGGCTCTAATCATACTATAAATTTGGCCAATAAGGATATACCATCAAGCACAGTGGAATATAAATTTTATATGTGTAAAATCTTATATCTACACCCTTTTGTGACACATTATGTCCTGTTGCATTTTTGACCCCTTTCCTCTTCTCTGTGATCCCTTGTTATACCAATAAAAATTTCACTTTTCATTAAATATGGGCTGCAATTTCGCTTTTTTGTTGGTTGTTCAAATGTAACATGTGCATAGGGTATATGATTAGTGATGAGCTAGTGGCGTAATATTCGTAATCGCTACACTCATAACAAGTACTTTTTAATACTCGCATATTCTTCTCCCCTATTGTATCTGTACGTTAGAATTGTCCACAGCCATTGTTACTTGTATTGTTACTATGGTACTTATCCTAGTCTGCCCCCTTAACATGTAAAGCGCCATGGAATATTATGGTGCTATATAAATAAATAATAATAATAATAATCCGAATAGTGAGTCCAGTGTTAGTCTATTAGTGATAGGCTCCACGCACACACATTTGGCTGTAAAATGAGTCTTTCCAGGACAGGGCGGGAGGGTGGGCTTTTTGCATGTCTACTGCATAAAACACCTTGCTGTGCCCCCAAGAGAGACCCTAACATTCAATCTGCTCTCCCTGAGGTGCCAGCTCACTTTGTGCACTGAAGGGAGCTGTCAATTTGTGTCAGATCAATAATGATCACTCATGAGCACCAGCGATACTCGCCATTAATGACAATCGCAAATATTGTACATTCCTTGCAAGTAGCGAATAGTGACGATTACGCTCGCTCATCACTATATATGATCACTTCTTAGATTACATATGAAAAATACACAATTTTAATATCTCCCAGTAACTAATGAGCAATAAAAATAAATCATTCAATCATCGAGGGCATTGGACACTACTTTTCAATATCACTATTTAGTAAAATCTGTGTAATACACAATAATATTTTTGTAGATAAACTATTATTTGTTTTAACTTTAAAAAAGAAAACTGGAGGAGTTAATCCGAGACTTTTATAAATACAAATGGTAGTAATAAATTATAATTAACCAATGGTAAACAGTCCTCAACTCAATTCAATTTGCTTAATTTGTATGATTAGTAGTGATGAGCGAGCATTAAAATGCTCGGGTGCTCGAAGCTCTGGTCGAGCATCTCGAGATGCTCGGGTGCTCGACCGAGCATCCCGAGTATTGTGATACTCGTGCAAGTACCGATTAGTAGCGAGCATGCTCGCTCATCACTAATGATTAGCATTTATAGAAATGTCAACCATTTCAATTCTGTAATTAATAGTTATGTTTATTTACTGAGATTTTGTGGAGTTTGTTTCAAATGTATTACCGTATATACTCGCGTATAAGCCGAGTTTTTCAGCCCAAAAATTGGGCTGAAAAGTACCCCCCTCGGCTTATACGCGAGTCAGTGCTGTATACCGATGTATACATCGGTACATACCGATGTATACATCGGTATACAGCAGCCCCCGCATCCCCAGTAATGCAGGGCCCCCCCCAGGGTCTCTCCGGTCACCTGTAAAGCAAGCTATACTTATCAGTGTCCCGCTCGCACCCGCCGCTGCCGACATCCACGATCCTCCATCTTCATGCGACTCCTCTTCCTGTTTCTGTGCGCGTCGCCGGCAATGACGTCATTCCCGGCGACGCGCACAGGAAACAGGAAGAGGAGTCGCATGAAGATGGAGGATCGTGGATGTCGGCAGCGGCGGGTGCGAGCGGGACACTGATAAGTATAGCTTGCTTTACAGGTGACCGGAGAGACGCTGGGGGGGGCCTGCATTACTGGGGCTGCCTGTATACTACCGCTGGGGCTGCTATATACCTCTGGGGCACTGTATACTACCACTGGGGCTGCTATATACCTCTGGGGCCCTGTATACTACCACTGGGGCTGCTATATACCTCTGGGGCACTGTATACTACCACTGGGGCTGCTATATACCTCTGGGGCCCTGTATACTACCACTGGGGCTGCTATATACCTCTGGGGCACTGTATACTACCACTGGGGCTGCTATATACCTCTGGGGCCCTGTATACTACCACTGGGGCTGCTATATACCTCTGGGGCACTGTATACTACCACTGGGGCTGCTATATACCTCTGGGGCCCTGTATACTACCACTGGGGCTGTATATACTACCACTGGGGCTGTATATACTACTGGGGCTGCGTGTATACTACCACTGGGGCTGCTGTATCTACCTCTGGGACTGGTGTATACCACACTGCTGGGGGCTGTATACTTGTGCTAGGGTCCACCCTCGGCTTATACACGAGTCAATAGATTTTCCCAGGTTTTGGGGGCAAAAGTAGGGGGTCGGCTTATACACGGGTCGGCTTATACACGAGTATATACGGTACATATCTTTATTTTACTCTCATAACAAATGCCGAGAGAAATGTTTCACAGGTAGTACATTAATTTACCTGCTTTAAAAGCAACCTGATCTGAATACTGATTGGCCAGACTTTGATTTATTTGCTTGCATGTTAAACAAAAATAATATTGTATACTTACTATTTGTCAGTGCATTTAATCATCGCCTCCTTAGTAGTCTGCTCAGTCAAACAATTTATGACTTTTCCCATAAACATTTCAACACTTATTATTTAGCCATGAATCAGTATAAAAAATTGTTTTGTTTTTTTACACAATTTTATGTTATGGCCAAGTTTCATATGTCTGGTCAAAAAATAATCTTAGTCTTTTTTTTTCACTAAATCAGAAACCTAGTTTATGCATAAAGTGGCTTTATCTTTATTTGCAAGACAGAGTACAAATCCTCTCCTCTGTTATCTTTACCTACAAGACAGGCTAAATCTCTTTCCATTTACAATGCAACTACTTCTAGTAATTCGGTTGCTTGCATTTTGATTAAAAAAATAAATAAATAAATGTCAGGCCGTTGTACTTGCTGAATTTGCAGGTTAACAGAGCATATCTTTCAGATGGCCATATATTGTAATATAAAAATATATATTTTTTTATTATAAAAAAATGAAGTAAAAAAATATAATAAAATCTTTCTCTAGGATTTAACTGCCCATTTCATTTCTTTTGGCATATTCTAATATATGTAGTTGGCTACTGGGCTATATGTTAAAGAAAGCAGGTCTGTCCTTTTATTTGTACTGGGCAAATAAAGTTTGTTATATACAACAAATTTGATCATATGTAACCCAATAATGCATTATAATGCCACATACATGTCTATAGGGCCAGACTTTACCTCCATGTGTCACTGTTTTCACATGTATTTTCCACTTGATTTTATTTGACTTGGCATATCTACCCAGCAGTGTCAAAAGAGAGCACCAAATGGTGACATATGAAGCAATAAAAACTATCATTTTACTGACCATTGAATGAATGAATATAGCAATAACGTATATCAAATTTGCACAAGTACTGATGTTTAAAAAAGGATGTAAGTAACATATTCTTAACTATGAAATATAGCTCATGCTTTCAAAGTTTTGCTTGGTAACATATTAGAGAAAACTGTAAAAACTGAGTAAGGTATGTAGTAAATGCTAAAGAACTAATGCTAAATTCCTTATTAATTCCTCAAGTTTCATATACAAAAAAAGATCTACCGTATTTTTCGTTTTATAAGATGCATTGGATTATAAGACGCACCCCAAATTTGGTGAAGAAAAAGACAAAAAATTTTTTGAATGTTAAATGGGGTACATCTTATAATGCCAGTGTCCATCTTACAATCAGTATATATATCCCTCATCCTGGTACATGATTCATCACATCTTGGTATATATATCCCCCATCCGTATATGAGCCTGACATCCTGGTGTATATATCACCCGTCCTGGTACAAGCCACCCTATGCTGGATATAGCCACCATGACAGTACAAAGCCCCCTGTGATGGTACATATCCCCCAGTGATGGTGCACAGCCCCACATCCTGGATATGACCTCGGTACACATAGCCCTCTATCCTGGATATGGTGCCCAATGATGGTACATAGCCCCCCATTCTAGATATAACCCCCAATGATGGTACACATAGCCCCTCATCCTGGATATGGCCCCCAGTGATGATGCACATAGCCCCCAATCCTGGATATGACCCCCAGTGATGGTAAATAGCCCCCCATTCTGGATATATCACCCAGTGATGATACATATCCCCCATCCTGGATATGGCCTCCCCATATTGCTTCACCCGCCATACTGCACTCACTCCCTCCATTCTGGATATGCCCCCCATCACTCTATATGTCCCCATGTTGTGCACACATTAACATAATAAATGTCATCGCTGTGGGTCCCAGTCACATGATCAGCACAGAGACAGGAAAAAAAAGGCAAGCTACAATCAGGGAGCAGCTTCAGCACTGAGAGGTTGACAGCGGGATGCAGTGAATATTATATGAGCATAATGAGCGGGGCCACATTACCAAGGTCTGCCTGAGCAACCTGTGCCAGCCCACTCCAGCTCCTGGCCATACTCTAAAGCCCTGCCCTACATTACAGAAACTGTTGATTTGGATTATAAGACACACCTCCTACTTCCCGCCAAAATTTGGGTGAACTAAAGTGCATTTTACAATCTGAAAAATACAGTATTTTCTTTCATAGCAAACTATTTTATTAAGGCTTTCACATATATTACACAAGCAAGCACAAGTGGATTAAGACCCTGTACACAATTTGTGTTATTATGCATGCGGCTTTTAATGCATGTTTACTGCAGTTTTATCATCAAACTGCATGCAAATTCTTATGCCAGCAAAGTCTATGAGAATCCTGAACTTTTGTGCACATATTGCTTTTTTCCCTTGGTGCAGAAATAAGTCTTCAGAATGTAATTTTTTTTCAGCTTTTTTACAGCATATTTCCACCCCAAATGCATGAAACAAGCATTGTGAAAAAAATACATGCAAACAAAATGCAGCAAAAATGTATATAAATCATGTTGCATTATTCCTGCCAGGAGATGCAGATAAGGTGCAGAAATGTCTGCAATCATATGTTCAGCAAGTGCACATACCCTAATGGGTAGCCAGGGCCCCATACAGTTTAGGGTGTGTGGAGTCCCCCTGCACTGGTCACATGATATTTTTGGGAAGTCATGTGACAGGTCACTTGATAAACATACAGGTGCTGTGGTGTACATCTGTAGATATAAGAAGACAAACAGTGGTGTATGTACTGCACCACAACAATTTTCTTCCTTTACATACATAGCTAGACATAACATAGAGCTTAATATGTAATAAGGTTGGTGCTACACATAACAAGTGAGAATTTTATGGAATAAGGGAATTTTTTCTCTTATGTACAGTGCTGAACATAACAAGAGAAGACCCTATATAATAATGGACAGTGCTCTACATAATATGGGAGTTAGCTTTGCAAACTAATGATTTACTCCCATCATCTCTCTGTAAATAAAGCTGCATTTACACTAAGACATATTCAAGTGAAAAAAAAGCTTCATTGGCACTCTTGTCCATAAAACAAAGAAGTTAATTGTAAAACTTTAAAAACAATGCTAACATTAGAGCAATGGCAATAGGGGTAGAGGCAAAAAGCAGGATGCACTAAGTGCAGAAAAAATAGGTGATGGCTGTTTCATGCGGCATGTGCTTCTACGGGCCTTAGTCATGTGTGCCATGTACTCATACACTTAAAGGCTTCTTGATCAGGTGGAATCAATCAAGACATTACCAAGCCCACATCTTAAAACTTAAGGCCCCGTCACATGGGGCGACATCGCCGCCGATTACACAGGCGACGTAGGGGCGTGGACTATCGGCGGCGACATCACCCCTACGTTGCCTCATGTAAAGGGGCGATATCGGCGCCGCCGGGATGTCACCTGGTTTCAGAGCAGAGCTCTGCAACCAGGCGACCGATCTGGGGTGATGTGCACACATCGCCCCATGTTACCGGCCGCCAGCGACCAGTCAGGCAATGGTAGCCACAGGCTCCCATTGTCCTGCTTCGTCGCTGGGGTTTTCAGACACCCCGGCGGCGATGCTGCCTGTCAGCTTGCCGGCACGGGGCTGGAGATGTCGCCCCATGTAAATGGGAGATGGAGACGCTGGCAGGGCGCCAAAAAGTGCACGCACCCACCAGTCGCCACCGACATCCCCAGCCCCGTCGCCAGGTGTGACGGGGCTTTTAAGGTTGGAAACTTTCTTTTGCATTTTCATTTTCTTTTTTAAGTGAAACTTTTGTTTGAGGTGGAAACACACTATTCAACTTACGTGCGAGTCTCTCGGAAGAGACTCGGATCAGTGACCCTGAACGGCCTCTCCCTCTCTGGAAGGGAGTGTGATGCTGCACAAAAACACATGCAGCTGACACTCCGGTCCAGAGAGGGAGAGGCCGTTCAGGGTTATTGATCCGAGTCTCGTCTGTCATGTAAGTAGGATAGTGTGTTTCCACCCTAAGTAAATAAAAGTGCACCTCAAACACAAGTTTCACTTAAAAAAGAAAATGAAAATGCAAAAGAAAGCTTCCAGGAATAAAGCCATGTCATTTTTAGCTTCTCTGCATAAACATTTCTTATGACGATCAACTCCTCTTGTTAAAGGGCCTGATTCTTCTAAGCCTAGAAATTTCATAGTACTGGAATCTGAATTATGTACCTCTTTAATGTACTGAATTAACTTAGTTGAACCATTATCTGTCTGAATTGAATGATGGTGTTCTCGGAACTGGACAAAAATATTTCTGATTGTCTTGCTAACATAAAAGAATCTACAAGGACATGGAATTGCATACACTACATATTTAGTTCTGCAAGTAAAGAAATCTTTTACAGCATGAATCATATGTCCTAATTTAACAGGATTAAGAGCTGATTACAAAAAGAACAGAAGAAGTTTCCAGCAGGAACCGCCTCTCCTAGACTGTTTTTTTCCCTCAATTGATCAGCGGCAACAAATCTGTTTGTTATGTTCATCTCTCAAGCTGCGGCCTCTTTGTTAATAGACCAAAACAATGTCCCCACTTCTTGTTAATCAGTATCTCTAGTTCGATAGTGCCCATTATTCTTTACCTGTGACCTTATCTTTTGGTCCATGCCATTATAATTGAAGCTGAATACAAACACTTTACAGCTTTTCATTTGCATACATAGCTCCACCTGCCCCTGAAAGTAGCTCCAATATGAGTGCAAAGCCCTCCAGCAAATCAAAACTCCAATGGCAAACAGTGTAAAATTAAAAATAGAAGATAGCACTCCAGTAAAGGTGAAAGCACGTGGAGTTTAAGGCTACATTCACACTGTGCGTTTTCGATCCATTTTTTAATCCGTTTTTTTGATCCATTTTTTGCAGTGCACTGCAAAAACGGATCACTAAAATGACATCCCAGTAAAGCCAATGGATTTTCATTTTTGCCATTCAGACTGATCTGTATTTTCACTTAAGGAGCGCTCCGTTTTTGAAAATGACATGTCAATTTGTGCTGCGTTTTTCTCTAGCCTTTTACCCATAGGAGACCTTCAAAATGGGAAAAAAATGCAGCACTCAAAAACGGATCAAAAAACAGATCCGTTAACAGATCCATTTTTTTGGGTCTGGTTTTTTTCACAGTTTGTGTTTTGCAGCTAAAAACGCAGCAGAGCAGAAGAGAAAAAAAATGCACAGTCTGCATGTAGCCTAATTGCCCATATGTTGTGGCAAAGTTTCAGCTATGGATTAGCCTTTGTCAAGTAGCAATCACAAGTGAACATGATACATATATAGGACCAAAATAATAGTCCATTAATATACATAATTAATAAAATTTGTTACATACATAAAACTTAAATCATTACATTGAATAAAGTTCAATATGCAAATACATATTACAGTAAAATGTATGTACCTTTCTAGTACTTTTTACCACACAGTGCTCATAAAACTGTGCCTATACATATTAACTAGATAATGATAACACAGGTGTGTAAAGTGATTAGATAGAGGGCTCACCCATAAATCTAATATACTACCGTGTTTCCCCGAAAGTAGGGCGCCCCCGAAAGTAAGGCATGCTTTGGGGGGCGCCCTACTTGCTAATAAAAGACACCCCCCGAATGTAAGGCGTACCTTTTGCGGATCACATCACCGGATCTGCGGCACTGCGGCACCGCTCCCCGTGCCCCCGCTGTCCCCACTGTCAGTCCCCGCCAGTTTGCTGTGTTCTCCGTTGCCTGGAGCTCCGGCGCTCTTTCCTGCTCTCCACCCCGCCCACGAGCCCTGCGCCAATCACAGCGCAGGAAGCATAGGCCAGCTGACGTCAGTCCTGGGCTGTGATTGGCCCAGGGCTCCTGGGCTGTGATTGGCCCTGGGCTCCAGCGCTGTGATTGGCCCTGGGCTCCGGCGCTGTGATTGGCCCAGGGCAGGAGCCAATCACAGCCCAGGACTGACGTCAGCTGACCCGTGTGCACCACCAAAGCAGCACCGCAGACGAAAGAAAAGAAAGAAGGTAAGAAAGTGAAAGTGTGTGTGTGTGTGTTGTGTGAGATGTGTGTGTGTGTATGTGTGTGTGTGACATGTGTGTATATGTGTGTGTGTGAGATGTGTGTGTATGTGTGTGTGTGATGTGTGTGTATGTGAGATGTGTGTGTGAGTGTAGTGGGTACCGTTCTGGGAGGCTGCTGCAATGGGATTTTTTTTTTGGCTAATATAAGACACCCCCCGAAAGTAAGACATGGCGGTCTTTTTGGACCCCAAAAAAATATAAGACGGTGTCTTACTTTCGGGGAAACACGGTATCTTCATAGAGAGCACAAAAATCATGACGTTCTCTATTGATTACTGCACATGTCAGTGCTTATAGTTAGTTGTTAGTATAGACCAGATCACAATTAAACAAGAAAGGTTCCTGCTCATGCGTATATACACGCTGTGTTTGTGGTCACCATCTTTAAAAAGGGAACGACACTTCACAGGCTGCATCTGTGCTCTCACACCACATCAAATTACAAGAATCGCAGTACACAATGACATATTGTGAGAACTGTTTGGTCCTGACCTTCAGAAATGAATAGCATCTATATATACTAGCATCCTTTTTATACCACTATTTGCTCCTATTATACTATTCTCTAAATATAAGTATATATACCGTATATATATATATTGGAATCTGAGAGTCCTCAGTGGTTGAATTTTGACCTTACTTTCCCAGCTCCTCTCCCACTCTCTAGCCTGACTCTGCTTTACATCACCTTTCGTATTTACTACAGCATCTAACCCTGCTTATGTATATATGTGTGTGTCTTCAGAATTTGTGTCATTGGCATTGTTCACACACAATTTGCGTATTTTTTAGCACTCCTAAAACCACATGCATTTTTTTAAGAGTGCCAAAAATGTCCCTTGTGAGTCTGAAAGCTCCAAAATCGTTTTTGTACTTGGTCACTTTTTCACCAACTAACCAAAAACGCATGGAAAAAAAAATTTTGGTTGACCAGGTGGAATTTTTTCTTTTGTCTTCCTGTCGACCAAGGGGGGGGGGGGGGTGCTGCTGTCGAAAAAATTTTTTTTCCAGTACTTGGTGGCCCTGCGTTTTTTTCCAGCGCCAAAAAACACAAGTGCTGCTGAAATGCGCATGTACACTCAAATGCACCCTGCGTTAACGCATCTGCGTTTTATTTCACTCACACCAAAAAAGGCAGAGATGGTCAAAAAAACGCATGTGTGTGAACATGGCCATTAACAGCCTGATGAAGGGTCCATGGTGTCCCGAAAGCTTGCTATGTTTACCATCTTTTCAGTTAGCCATTAAAAGTTATCAACCACTGAGGACTCTCAGATTGCAATATAGAGAGATTATGCAATTTTTTATCTAAATGTTATAAGCTTTTGTAAAGCACTTGTGGGTCAAAATAGTGATTACACCCTCACATGAATTCTCTGAAGGGGTCATTCCATGTCAAGTGAACCAATGATTATTACCTCTATATTTTTAATTCTTTTGAGATTTTGTTATTTGATAATAGCATGTCAGACAATGCAAAATGCGAAGAGAAAAATTTTTTTAAAAATTTATTTTTTTTTTAAATGATTTTCAAAGTTCGGAAAAAGTGTGAATTTCGCTGTAGCCTGCCTTTACGTTTCTCCTCATAACTCAGGCTAGGAATAAGATAGAGAGACAAAATAAACACCATTCTACTCAGAACTATACAGGCTTTCACCAGATATGTCACAAGAGGATCTTTGTTAATATTTTACCCATGTGATCGCAAGCGCAAAACTTTAAAACGTATTTCCGAAAAATCGGCGCGCTTTAAATATTTCAAAAACTGCCCATGTGTCTGCTTTGCTCTTAGCCACATCTGTACCAAATTTCAAGTTGGGATCGCAATGGGATCATATTTTAACATATTTTACTATTAATAGCGTCAATGGGTCATTCCATATCAAGTGATCTAAATATGAATATTTTTTTTTTACCTGACGTCTTTAGATTTTTTTTTTTTTTTCCTTTATGAAGTACTACTTTAGTTAATTACAAATTAAAAGTTTGGAATTTTTTTTCTTCATCAGTTAATTTTTTACAGATTTTTAAAGTTTAAAAAAGGGTGAATTTTGGCCTGGTATGACTTTAAAATTTTTTATCTCGGGCTAGAAATAAGATAGAGAAACAAAATAAACACCATTCTACTCAGAACTGTCCAGGCTTTCACCAGATATGTCACAAGAGTATATTTGTTAATTTTAATTTTTTACCTATGCGAATGCAAACGCAACATTTTGAAACGCATTTCCGAAAAAACATTTTAATAAAAATTTTCCAAAACTGCCCATGTGTCTTTTATGCTCTTAGCCACATCTGTACCAAATTTCAAGTTGGGATCGTGATGGGATCATATTTTAAAATATTTAACTATGGTTAATCTCATTTTTATTAAATTTTGAAAAAACATATGAAAGACATACATTCAATCTTTTAACAAAATCTTGAGACATATAAAATATACAAAAAGAGAATTCACAAAGTTATTAGTAACTTTAAGATAAGCTGCAAATTTACTTTTGCGCTTATCTCTGGTGCAATATATACTACAATCTAAATATAATTCCAAACACTCAAGTATACAACCTTTCTCAGGGTTTTGAGATGTTCTGATGTCAAGGGGACAAGCAGCCCCAGCAGAATGATTTTTATCACTTGGCCCCTTCTAACAGGTTGACCACGTAAGTGGGTCATTACCCGTTGAGGCCTAGTTGGAATAGTCTATCGACTGGTGTACCGGAAAGGAAGGCCGAAATATTAATGATCTACTCACAGCTCAGAGTTTTCGATACCTGTCTAATGTTCACTAGAATTCTGAAGGTATAGGCGTAGAAAGGAAATACCTAGACTGAATGTATCAGATGGGAAGAAAAGAGAGATAGAAAAGAAGAGAGAGAGAAGAGAAACAAAAACCATTAGAAAAAGTTATACTGGGAAAGAAAAGCCACGTAAGAAAAAAAGGAGGGGGGGGGGGGGGACGGGTGAGGTATGGGAAAGAGAAAGGGTACTCATCCCACTGGCTCCCCATCAGCCAGAGGTCGAGCCATATTATCTGTGCTGGAAAAGATACTCCTAAATTCTGCAGAGTCGTGAAAAAGAATCCATTCAACCCAAATCCCTAAGAATTTGTTCCGAGATCCCGACGCATCAGCTGCGAGCTCCTCCATTCGATATGTGTCCATCAATTCTTTGAACCAATCAAGTAGAGATGGAGCCCGGCTTGATTTCCAGAACCTCGGGATCACAGCACGAGCAGCCGAGATGCAAAAGCGGAGAATATCCCTCTTCTGTAGCCCAATAGGACCTGGAAAAATGGATAACATTGCCAATTCTGGGCAGCATTCGGCTTGTTTACCTGTTATCCGGGCGTATGCATTGAAAACCTCAGACCAGAACCGCCGGATTTTCCCACAACTCCACCAAATGTGTATCATTGTACCCTTCTCTTCCCCACAGCGCCAGCAGGTATCAGGGGTTCCAGGGAACATGTTCCGGAGTGTCGTCGGGCACAAGTACCATCTAGTGAGCAGCTTATAGCTTCTTTCTTGTGCAGAACAAGCGCTAGCTAGTGAGTGAGTAAATATAAAGCATTTCTGCCAATTAGCTTCTGAAATGCTACACCCCAATTCCCTCTCCCAAGCACGTTGGAAGTAAAGGGTGCCCTGCTCTCTCATGGACCCTAAGGCCTGGTATAGAACTGATATTTTGCGCCTCGGTGGAGCCTCCAGTTGGAATAACCTCTCCAATACGTTGGGCGTCAATCTTACCCTGCAAGAGTGGTCAGCTGAATATAAGTATGCTCTGTATTGGAGAAATTCGAATCACTTAAGAGGTCTCGTAGGTTCTTTGAGTTGTAGCTCTGCCATCGGGGGCAAACCACCACTGGACAGAATCTGTCCTACTCGGGTGTCATCCACAATCCGCCAACATAAAAATCTCTGCCTGTCAAATCTGGGTGGGAAAGATGGGTTGGAAAAAAGGGGAGTCAAAGGGCTAAGTCTGTCGTTTAAGCGGAGGGTTTTCGTCACTAGATGCCATACCTTCAAGGTGTTTCTGGTCATGTCTGTCAAAGGTACTAGGTCTGTGGAGTCTTTAGGGGAAATCCAAAGCAGGTGTTTCAGCGGAATCCCCAAACCCTCTTGCTCCACCCCTACCCATTTCTTGGAGGACGCATGATAATGCCAATCTAGAGCTCTAACAAGAGAGGAAGCCACAAAGTACGCTCGTATGTTGGGTAGTCCAACCCCTCCTCTGGTCTCGGGCAAGGATAGGATATTCATTCGCAATCTGGACCTCTTGTTCCCCCAGACAAATCTAAGGATCATAGAGTGCATTTTGGAGAGGAAGCCTCTATCCAATAGAACAGGAACTGTCTGAAAAGTATATAAGAGTCGGGGCAAGACATCCATCTTGACTACGTTTATTCTCCCGAACCAGGATAGCTTTAATTGTCTATAGGAGGTAAATGCCGATTCCGCGTTAGTCAAAAGGGGTTGATAATTTAAATTGAATATTTGTTTAAGATCTTTTGGTATAAGGACTCCCAAGTACTTAATGGCTTCTATTTTCCATTTAAATGGGAACTGTTTAGATAGATGAGAAACCAATTCTCCAGGCAAAGAAATATTGAGTGCCTCGGTTTTGGAGCAATTCACTTTAAAGTTGCTCAATTGTCCGAACCGTTCAAACTCCATTAAGACCGAAGGGATGGAGACCAGGGGCTGGGAGATGTAAAGTAGCAGGTCATCTGCAAATAAGGCTAATTTGTGATGACTCTGTCCCAGCTTGACCCCATGGACGCATTCATTGGACCTAAGTGCAAAATATTTAACTATTATAGTGTCAATTCAAAAATCACCAAGAACACAATCAGTCATTTTTTCACAATTGCCCGTCAATAGTTTGAATTTGATATAAAGAAACATAGTCTTGTAACATCTCAAATGAAAGCTGTTACCGTTCTGAGTAAAATGATGCCTCTCCCACTTCATTATCTTATTTCTAGCCTGAGATAAAAAAATGTAAAGTCATACCAGGCCAAAATTCACCCTTTTTTTAAACTTTAAAAATCTGTAAAAAATTAACTGATGAAGAAAAAAATTCCAAACTTTTAATTTGTAATTAACTAAAGTAGTACTTCATAAAGGAAAAAAAAAAAAAAATCTAAAGACGTCAGGTAAAAAAAAAATATTCATATTTAGATCACTTGATATGGAATGAACCATTGACGCTCTTACTAGTAAAATATGTTAAAATATGATCCCATTGCGATCCCAACTTGAAATTTGGTACAGATGTGGCTAAGAGCAAAGCAGACACATGGGCAGTTTTTGAAATATTTAAAGCGCGCCGATTTTTCGGAAATGCGTTTTAAAGTTTTGCGCTTGCGATCACATGGGTAAAATATTAACAAAGATCCTCTTGTGACATATCTGATGAAAGCCTGGACAGTTCTGAGTAGATTGGTGTTTATTTTGTTTCTCTATCTTATTTCTAGCCCGAGATATGATAGAAAATGTAAAGCCATACCAGGCCAAAATTCGCACTTTTTTAAAACTTTAAAAATCTGTAAAAAATTAACAGATAAAGAAAAAAATTCAAAACTTTTTTTTTGTAATTAGATAAAGTTGTTCTTCATATAGAAAAATTTTTTTAAAAATCTGAGGACGTCAGGGAAAAAAAATATTCATTTTTGGATCACTTGACATGGAATGACCCGAAGGGTGTTTTCCAAAATCAGATCTCTTGATGGTTTATGCTGTTTTGACACCTCAAAGACTTTTCAAGTGCAGCCAAAATTTCTCTAAAAAAACAAATGGTGCTCCTTCACCTTTAATCTCTGTCACATACCAAAGCAGTGATTTTTAATCACATATGGGGTATTACCGTATTTTGGAGAAATTGTGTAATAAATGGTTAATTTTCTCAGTTTAGTAGCTGTCCAGCACCACCGTGGGTCATTCTGCTCCTTGTACTCAGCAGGGTCTGTCAGGGGAGCACAGGAACATGCTGGCTGCATCCATGCTGACACAGTCTGGTCTCGCTGGTGCACACTTCTGGCCTAGAACATCACTTCCAGTATTGTGTCTTTGTTAGAAGGAGTAGCACTCACTGGCCAGGGGTCTCCAAAGAACAAGTTGTTTGGAGATGCCCCATCCTCCCCCACAAACCCCCAGGTTATAAGCCTGATGACGGTTACTGAATAAAGATAGCTGTTTTAACCCCTGGCCGGTGAGTGCTACCCCTATCAAAGATGCAATTTTCTCCTTATTACCTCCTGAAAATGAAAACTTAGGCCAAAGCAATATTTTAGAGTAAAAATATAAATTTTAATTACTGTGAAGAACCAGAAGACTTAGGCCTTTTTCACATCTAATGCAGGTCTGCGTTTTGCTGCATTTGTGCTTCTATGGCTGGGTTACACATACCATCCTTTTTTGCACTAAATCCATTTTTGGCATCATTTTGGGCTTTTTTTTTCAAAAACAAAAAAACATATGCATTAATGCATGTGTTCGCGTTTTTTTTTTTTTTTTTTAAAACACTGCTAGCAGCGTTTTTGGGGAAATTAAAAAAACACATGCCTTTTTTTAACATGGGGCCCTATGGGAAACGCATGCATTAACACATGGCACGTATAGGCACCATGCGTTCACGCATGCGTTTTTGGTGAAAAAATTACTAAGTCCCAAAAGTTCCAATAAACGTCCTGGACCTTAGGGGACACTATTGACACCCTTAGAAAAACAGAATCCATTTTTGTAAGGGCTTAAAAAATGGATTTGCATGTGTGACCCTAGCTTATGCAATTTTACCACTAAAAACGCATCCAAAATGCATGCGTTTTTGGCCCCATTGATTTCAATGCAAAACGCATAGAAAATGCATGCAAAAACACGTGCATTTGCAAAAACGCAAAACGCATGCGTTTGTGCAAACGCAGCCCTAGACGCAACGACCCATGTTTTTGACTGCATTTGCAAATACACATGCGTTTTGCGTTTTTGCATGCATTTTCTATGCGTTTTCCATTGAAATAAATGGGGCCAACAACGCATTAGTTTGGATGCGTTTTTAGCGGTAAAAACGCATAGAAACGCAAATGTAACAAAACGCAGACTTGCATTAGATGTGAACTAGGCCTAAGGCTGGGGTCACATTTGCGGTGAAATTTTGAGATCCTGATCCGGTTTTGAGCTGTCAAAAAGCTCAAAACCGGATCAGGAACCGCTCCCCATAGGAGCCCATTATGGTAACCGCATTGCTCTACATGCAATCCGGTTACCTGCTCCGATCTACAGCCTGCGGTAAAAATCATGCAGGCTGCAGTTTTCAGAGCAGTTATATCAACTGCAATGCGGTAACCGGATTGCTCCGGATGTGTAATCCTGAGCAATGCGGTTACCGTCTACTTTGTTCATCCGTGCTGCTGCAGGGATGAACAAAGTGTTAAATGTTATTAAAACATTAATTATTAATAGTAGCTGTGGGCAACATGTCTGTAGGGGGTGCCCCCCACCCCCCCAGAGGCATGTTGTCCACTACTGTGGGCATGTGAGGTGTTAATGTGCCTTTCATACTATTGCCGGCTTTTGTCGGCTTTGTACAAATTTATGAATGAAATGGACAGCATGTCTCTAGGGGGTGTGGGAACCCCCTACAGACATGTTGCCCACAGCTACTATTATTAATTAATGTTTTAATAACATTTAACAGCAGGCAGCAGGGATGAACAAAGTAGACGGTAACCGCATTGCTCCGGATTACACATCTGGAGCAATACGGTTACCGCATTGTGGTTGACAGCACACATTTTTGCAAAAAAATGTGTGTGAAAGCAATTGCGGTTACCGCATCCGAATCTAGATGCGGTCACTGCAATTTATTTTACAAAGTATGACCCCAGCCTTAAAGTTTCTTACAGCAATTTTGAATACATGCAAGGGTGCAGTTTTCAAAATAGTAAAACTTGGCTTTTTATCCACTTTAATCCATTGATTAGACTCTTCAAAGTCACTTCAAACCTAATGAGGCCTTCAAAAATAGAAATTGTATTTTTTCTAGAAAAAAATGTAAATTTTCTACAAAATGTTTAACAAAATAAAGGATTGCTGAAAAATGTTTGCTAATGTTAAGAAGCCTTAAGGGAAATGCTATTTTTAACCATTTTGTTTGGTTGATTATGTAAAGGTATAAAATAAAATATTTGAAAATTGTAAACTTTTATTATTGATTTTATAAATTTTATAACTAAATGCAATTTTTTTAACCTGAATTTAACACTATCACAAAGTGCAGAATTGCTGGGATATGTAGAAGAGTTTAATTGTTATTATCACATAAAGTGACATGGTAGAATTGAAACAAGGGGATTAATCAGTGAGGTAAAAAGTGGCTTGATCTTTAAGGGGCTAATGGTATAATTTTTTTTCTTTAATTTTGTAACAATTGCATAACACTGTAAATGTTATAAGGAAAAAAACAAGGAAAAGAACATGCTTTAGTAGATAGAAGACGCAAAAGTGGCAAGAATAGAATGGCAAGGCATTTCAATATTGACTTCTACAATAAGGCTCTGTTCACACTGTGCAATTTTGATCCGTTTTTTAAATCTGTTTTTGCAGTGAAAATGCAGCGAACACATCACTAAGGCTAGGGTCTCATCTACGTTTGTATTTTTGAAACCTGATCCGGTTTTGAGCTTTCAAAAAGCTCAAAACCGGATCAGGAACCGCTCACCATAGGAGCCCATTATGGTAATCTGATTGCACTACATGCAATCCGGATACCGGCTCATGCAGGCTGCAGTTTTCAGAGCGGTTCTGTGACCCGCAATGTGGTAACCGCATTGCTCAGGATGTGTAATCCTGAGCAATGCGGTTACCGTCTACTTTGTTCATCCCTGCTGCCGCAGGGATGACCAAAGTGTTAACTGTTTAAAAAACATTAAATATTAATATTAGTTGTGGGCAACATGTCTCTAGGGGGTGCCCACCCCCCAAGAGACATGCTGCCCACTTCTGTGGGCATGTCAGGGGTTAATAACCCATTTACAGTATAGCCGGCTGTTGTCGGCTTTGTACAATTTTATCAATGAAGCCACGGCTCCTCACATTAGAGCAGATACTGTACGTAAGGTACGTATAATATCTGCTGCTGTCCGAGGTCCTGAGACCTTTAACATTAGGTCTATTGCGGTGCGCACACCCATAGAGCTAATGTTAAAGGTATCAGGACCCTGGACAGTGGCTGATACTATACGTACATTACATACAGTATCTGCACAACTGTCAGGAGCTGCGGCTTCATTGATAAAATTGTACAAAGCCGACAATAGCCGGCTATACTGTAAATGGGTTATTAACCCCTGACATGCCCACAGGAGTGGGCAGCATGTCTCTAGGGGAGTGGGCACCCCCTAGAGACATGTTGCCCACAAGTAATATTAATATTTAATGTTTTATTAAACAGTTACCACTTTGTTCATCTCTGCTGCAGCAGGGATGAACAAAGTAGACGGTAACCGAATTGCTCTGGATTACACATTCCGGAGCAATCTGGTTACCACATTGCGGTTTAAAACACACATTTTTCTACAAAAATGTGTGTAAAGGCAATTGCGTTCACCGCATCTGGATCTGGATCTGGATGCGGTGAGCGCAATTGCCTGCCCAAATGTGACCCCAGCCTTAAATGGTATCCCAGCAAAGTCAATGGGTTTTCCACTTTTGTTATTCAATCTGTGCTTTCATGACCTGGTGTGTTTTTTCCACTGAAAAGTGATAAGCACAGATGGTATCCCAGCAAAGTCAATGGGTTTTCCACTTTTGTTATTCAATCTGTGCTTTCATGACCTGGTGTGTTTTTTCCACTGAAAAGTGATAAGCAAAAAGAAAGAGAATGTCAATTTTGCGTGCTCTTTTCAGATCTGCTTTTCCCATTGAAACCATTGTGTATGGGCAAAAAAAACGCAATAGAACAAACACAGCAAAAATGCATTAAAAACATCCAAAACGGATGATTTGTTTCTGATGTGTTTTTTTGAAAAGTCGATACAGATTTCCAGCTGAAAAAGAGAGAAAAATGTACAAGAAAAAACGGATCAAAAACGCACAGTGTGAACATAGCCATACACTTATTTTTCTATTTACTAATTCTTTTATAAGTGGAGTGGAATGACCCAAATTTCCCACTTTTTGAATGAGTAAAGTACTTCAAAATGCACTGTATATTTACGAACCGTGTAATATATTTGCATATCTTATTTTTTGTAGTTAAGCCAACTGTTATAGATGTGGACATATATGTTAACAGCATTGGACCAGTGTCTTCAATAAACATGGTAAGATATTGTTTACTAAGTGAATACAAATTAATGTTTTTGTGGAATGATTAACTATATTGTTACTTTGGATTTTGGACACTTTAGATCTGTTTAATAAAACGTAATCTAAAGTCATGGTATTTTAACTGTACATTAAATTGATTGTGGCATGCATGGAGTTTTTATGTCAGTGATATCTGACACACTGATCATAAATTTTTTCTTGATGTTGTTGTTTAGAGTTGAAGACTTTGCTGATATCATAGACTTGGCAATGAACTAGTATGATCAAGTGAATATGTTCTGGTTTTGTCAGTTTTGTGAATTTATAGCATATGTCATGGTTGGCGAACTGCAATATGATGTTAAGAGTGTTGGAGTCATTATATATGTACATATACTAGCTATTGAATCTGTTCCACACTCATGTGGTGAACATTTTAAGTGGCACATTTTTAATTTTATTGTAGCATTAGATGAAATCAAAATGTATTTATTGTACAAAAATGTCTCTGTAAATCAAATACTTGGTGAAAACTCTGTGATCTTTCTTTAAAGAGGACCTGTCCCCCCCCCTCCCCCGGTGCTTTCCAAACTGAACATAGCACTGAATACAGCGTGTATGCTGCATTCAGGGTAGGGGTCCCCCATGTCTGTACCTCCCTGTAACCTTTAAAAAACACTTCAGAAATTTGTAAGTTAAGAATTCTGGAAGGAGTTTACTTATCTCGCTCTCCTCACTGTGTAGAAGGTCCTCTCGGCCTCTCGCCTCTCTGTGCTGCCTCCTGGCTCTTTGATCCGCCTCCTGCCTGTGTGTGGCCCCCTCCTCACCTGTGCCTGCGCATCAGCGTCTCTATTCATGCAGGCACACAACGAGGAATAGTTATGATATTGCTCTTTTATGTGATGTCAGGGCCAGATCCCGCCCTGATAAACATTATGCTGTATGCATTCTGTAGGGTGGGATCTGGCGCTGACGTCACATAAAAGGATGGTATCTGCAGCCGGGACCACTCCTAACTATTGCTTATTGTGCACCTGCGTGAATAGAGATGCTGACATGCAGGCGCAGATGAGGAGGGGTCCACACACAGGCAGTAGGAGGATCTAAAAGCCAGGAGGCGGCACAGAAAGGCCAGGGGCGGGATAGACCTTCTATGCAGCAAGGAGAGCAAGATAAGTGAACTCCCTCTTGACTTCTTAACCTACAAATTTCTAAAGTGTTTTTTAAAGGTTACAGGTGGGGTACAGACATGGGGGACCCCTTCACTGAATGCTAGATTCATGCTGCATTCCGTGTTGCATTCAGTTTGCAAAGCACCAGGGGGGGTGACAGGTCCTCTTTAAGTTGCCTTATTGGCCAGAAATAAAGCTTAGTAAAAATTTTACAGTGACTTGCTGAAAGGATTTTATCCATGAAAAGGAAAGTTGTCTATGGCTGAAGTTTGGAGATGGCAAATATATGCCAACTGAATCCAATGTTTGCCCTTAACTCTTCTTGTTGGACATATAATAAGCAAGTCTTCAGGGAAACTGTTTTTATCTTAAAGTAAAAGGAAGATCAGAGTTGCTTGGTGACAGAATAACTTTGGGAAATAATATCCTTGATATAGTCATGATTTCATAGTCAATGAATTTTGACATCATTTGCTTCACAACCATTCTGGTGCCATTGCAAAGACCTATTGTCGAGGTTTGTTAATACCATTAGTACTGTGCTAGGATGTGGATCATAATGATATCTTGAATGTAGAAATATGAGGCTTGATTGCAAAGTAATCTTAGTCTAAACCTTTCGAAATTACATTGTCTGTGCACAGGCTTGAGCATGAGGATAGAACTTTATGTTTCTGGTCTTCTTTATCTATTCTTCCTCTGGTTGCTTTCCTACCCTTTATTTAAATTTTGCATGGTGGTGGCCACCATCATTCTTTGGTCGGTGTGTGCGCAGAGCTATGTTCACATTGTAGTTGAATCCTTCACTAAAATGGTGCTAGAGCAAACGTGTGCGCATATCACGGTCTCCAGCACCATTATATTGAGGACACTATGTCTGCAAATATCATCTGAAAAAAACTGGTGATGTAATATTTGCAGAGACAGTGCCTTCAATAAAATGCAGCCAGAGTTTGCGGTATGCGCCGACTGCTGCCCATTGATCCCAGCTTCGGAATTCTCACCCCGATTGACTCTTTGGCCAATCAAATGATCCTGGCTTACAACAGAAGGACACATTCAACATTATTAATAAGATATACAGTTGTGCTCAAATGTTTACATAACCCTGCAGATTTTTTGCTTTCTTGGCCTTTTTTGAGACTGAATGATAACACAAAAACATTTTTTCCACTCATGGTTGGTGGTTGGATTAATTAATTTATTACACTTGGGAACAATTTGAAAAAAAATTTCTGTTGAGTTAGGTTTTTGAGCTGATTTATACTAAAATTGGCATGCTGATTCCAAAAATGTAGTCAGTTTGTTTCTAACACGTCAAGTTTTTCCTCCACAACTTACCTGCCAGAGATGCACAATTGCACTGATATCTGTAATAAGACTTGTTATCTGATTACAATTCGACTCATATAGAGCTACGTTACAAAAAGATGGAAGCGTGATGTATGTTTGGGCGCTGAGGTAAGGAAGATCTCTGATGCTGGCTTCTTTTCCGGACTTTATTAAAATAATTGCAGTTATAATTATTCAAGCTTAAGGCTCTCAAAACCCACGATGCATTTCGACGTACACACACGTCTTTCTCACTTGAGAAAGACGTGTGTGTACGTCGAAATGCATCGTGGGTTTTGAGAGCCTTAAGCTTGAATAATTATAACTGCAATTATTTTAATAAAGTCCGGAAAAGAAGCCAGCATCAGAGATCTTCCTTACCTCAGCGCCCAAACATACATCACGCTTCCATCTTTTTGTATCATTCTGACTCCCTATGGGGAGAGTGGTGGAGTGAGCTGCAGAGGAGGGAGAGGACCTGAAAAGACGCCAGCTGGATCGGCCCCTTTACTAGACACGTGACGCCGCCCGGCACTAGTGCTTCCCGGAGAAGACCTCGTAGGAAGCACGAGGACGGAACCGGAGGATTCTGCTGCTTCAAATTAATAAGCTTATCTACGGGCTGTGGTTTATAACCAGACCAGGTGAGTTTAAATGCAAAAGAACCGCCCGCTAACAGCCCCATGTGTATAGGCGCACTACAAGCTGTTGTTTTTTCTTTTACATATAGAGCTACGTGGCATATGATAGTGTTAAAAAACAGATTTGTCATGCCTATTTCTTATATATTTCAGTTTTTGTTCATATTTGTACTATTAAAAAAAACAAAACACTTTTTAGGTACAGTAGTTTACATATTTTTGAGAAGACAAAAATCCTATAGTTCAAAAACTTGACGTGATAGAGAAAAACTGAATTCATTTCTGGATTCAGCATCCAAAAATTAATTAAGAACAGTTGTCTGACCTAACTCCTAAAAAATTGTGTTCCCCAGTGTTATCAATCTACTGTGTTTTCTCTTTTTAAATCATAAAGACCAAGTATGTTCCATGCGCAGCTTCAGGGCTGATGAGTGCAAATTTGCCTCCAGTATTTGCTGGTAACATGCTGCTTTCATCTTTACTTCAATTTTGACCATGTTTACTGTGCATTTGTAGCTCACACATCCCCACATCATCAGCGATCTACCTCCGTACTTTACAGTATGAATGGTGTTCCTTTCATCATAGGACTTGTTGACACCTCTACAAATGTAACATTTGTTTTTGTTGCCAAAAAGTTTGATTTTGGTCTCATCACTCCAAATTATCTTTTTCCAGACGTTTGGAGGCTTGTCTCTGTGCTATTTGGCGTATTGTAGGTGAGATACTTTGTGGCATTTGCCCAGCAATGGCTTTCTTCTGGTGACTCGAACATGCTGCCCATTTTCTTCAAGTGCCTTTTTGTCCATCTTAAAACAGCCACACCACTAGTTTTCAGTGAACTCTGTATTTCAGTTGATGTTATTAGTGGGTTTTATTTTGCATCCCAAATTATTTTCTTGGCAGTTGTGTCCAAAAGTGTTGTTGGTCTACCTGATTGTGGTTTGATTTTTACGCAGCCCCTGATTTTTGATTTATTACCGAAATCACAGTTTGAACACTGCTGACTGGCATTATCAATTCCTTGGATATCTTTTTGTATCCCTTTCCTGTTTTATACAGTTCAAATATATTTTCCCTTAGACCCATTGGCAATTCTTTTGCTTTCCCCATGACTCAAAATCCAGAAACGTCAGTGGCTTGAAGAAAGATGTAAGAATCTGTCTGGATCCCAGAAACTCACTCAGCTTTTATGCACACACACTGATTACAAGCAAACAGGTCACAGGTGAGGATATTACTTATATTAGCAATTCAAACCCATTTGTGTCAACTTCTGTGCATGTTATCATGCCAAAATCACCAGGGTATGTGAACTTTTGATCAGGGTCATTTGGATATTTTTGGTTGTCATTATAATTTAAAAAGAGAAAGCACAGTAGTAGTATTAGTATTAGTAGTAGTAGTAGTAGTAGTAGTAGTAGTATAAAACCACTAACTATGAGTGGAAAAAAAGGTTTGTGTTATCATTCATATCCTCTAAAAAACGGCCATGAAAGCAAAAAAATCTGCTTTTTGATTACGTTAACTATTTGAAGGGACACAAAACATATCCTAAATTTAAGTATAGATTTTGAAGACTTAGACTTTGGCACCTTTTTTCCCCTTTGCTTTCACAAAGCAAAATTTTGCAACTTTCTACAGTCTTTAATTAACAATTTCATACCATCTCACTCTTTACTTGCCAGGCTGCTCTTCAAATTCTTAAACAGGTCTGAGCACTGCTCCTACTGTAAGTTTGATATTTTTTCTACTCTCTCCTCCCTTTTCTCAGTGTTGAGGTATGTATTTTGCCTCCAGTTTTTGGCAGATCAGCTAAAAAATGGCAGATAATGCACTTACAAGATGATAAGAAAAACATTTTTCTACAAATTTGTATTATAATATAACTTGCTTTCGGCGGTTTAAGTAGACACCATGATGCCCTATAGCAAAAGTCCTAATTGGCCCCCCTATTCACTCTTGGTGGAGCAGATTAGATCATACAAAAAGGGGGGAGACAAGAGGCTCAATAGTGCCCTATCACCTGATCCAGTTGTGAGCCCCACAACTGGTTTACAATTATTTGGTTTTTAGCTGCTGCAGGACCTCCACCAGCTACTCGCACGTGGAAAAACGCTCAGATATTGGGAAGTTGGTGTACTACGGTCCGCGCTGCTGCCTTAATGGAATCACGAGGAATGTAAAGTTCCAAGAAGTCACAAGGAATGCAAGGTTCCAAAAATAGCAATCTCCTTTATTCCACCAACGCGTTTCGGCGCCTCTCCTGGCACCTTCATCAGGATATATACATTAGGTCATGGCATGTATGGTACATATATTTAAAATCAGTGACGGGGACATGTATTAATGGGAACCTGTCACCTGAATCTAAGCCCCTACACTATCACTACCTGTCCCTACACCTTCCTAGCTGCTTGCTATCTATCCCTTTATGATCTAAAAGGGCCCTATTAAACATCAGAAAAATAACTTTTAACTTACAGAAGTCCCTGAGGCTGGGGGACTGGAAAGGCGAGCCCACGCTCCATTCATCACTCCTCGAATGTGTAGCGCACTCTTTGTTCCTCAACGTCCCCACCATTTGGAATCTCCCGCCCTCTGTCACGTAGTATGCACTGGCCGCAACGTCACATCCGGCGCGGTGCATTATGGGGCCGGTCACATGATCGGCCCTAGTGCATTATGGGGCCGATCACTTGATCGGTCCAGCTTCAAAAAAACGAATTGTGCATGCGAGGAGCCGGGCTGATCACATGATCAAGCCCATAATACACTGGGGCCGATCACGTGATCAGCCCATATTGCACTAGGGCCGATCACGTGACCGGCCCCATAATGCTCCGTGCCGGATGTAATGTCGCGGCCGGTGCATACTACGTGACAGAGGGCGGGAGATTCCAAATGGTGGGGGCGTCGAGGAATAAAGAATAATGCCGCCCAGCGGGGCGTGCGCTACACATTTGAGGAGTGATGAATGGAGCGTGGGCCCGCCTTTCCAGTAAAAGGACATAAATCCATGTGGTAGATTAATTCCTGCTCTGAATGTGTCAAAGGTCATCATATATTTGTATTCCTCGACTCTTCTGTCTCTTTGGGATTTGATGACCTTTCAATGCTAGTAACTTCATTTCCATTATGATGTTTTCTTTAATGCATTTAAATGCATTTAGTGATGAGAGTTCATCCTAGTTCTAAATTTCTGTCCAATTTCTCCTATATACAGACGACTGGTTGGACATTTGGTACATATAGCTACTGTAAGTACACCACTTTGATTGTGTTGCAGCTGAAGGTATATTGGATCTTGTAGTCCTGATTTGACCTGGCACCCTTTATCTTGTCCGTTGTAATTATAAATCAACAGGTTTTGCACTTTCTGGTTGCATGGAAATGTTCCTGTTGATGAACAGCAAGCTTCTGACAATTATGCTTTTTAGATTTGGGTGCTGTCTAAAACACAGAAGTATGGCATTTGGAAATATAGATTTTAGACGGGCATCTTTTTGTAATGGTGGTTGTAGTTCCCGTTCAGCTTCTCTTAACGCCTCTGGATTTGGATTGTAGGGGACTACGAGAGGGACCCGGTTGTTTTCTACTTTAGTTTTGTTTTGTAGGAGATTAGTGATGGGTGAACCCACCGATGTTTGGGTTCAGCGGATCCAACCACATTTTTTGTAAAGTTCAAATTTGAGGCTGAACGTGACTTGAACTTGAGTCTGGACCCCAAACTCAGACTTTAAAGTTATGAGATGCAGCTGCAGGGCTGTAAAAAGAAAGAAGATAGTGATTATACATAAGTATTATACTTACCCGCTTGTACTTATGGGGTCGCTCATTAACTTCATGAGTATTCACTGCTAAGGATGGAACAGCCAATAATCACAGATACTGTCACAGAGAGTGGGCATCTGTGATTGGCTGTCGGAGTATCCTGGAAACAGCCCTACATTCTAGCATCTACCATTCTGGAATGTATGGCCTGTTTCCAGGTTACTTTAACAGCTAATCACAGACACCCTGTTTCTGTGAAAGCATCTGTGATTAGCTGTTCCACCCTTACCAGTAAATACTCAGAAAGTTAATGAGCGGCTCCGGAAGTAAAAATCGGTGGACATCGGTAAGTATAATACTGCTGTTTAATCAATATTTTCTTTCTTTTTACAGCTCCCCCGCCCCCGAGATGAACCCAAACTGTAACACAGACTTCCCATTGAAGTCTGCGTTCAAGGTCTGTGCCCAAACACTAGGTGTTTGGTACTGAACATGAACTTTACAGTTCGGGTTCACCTATCTCTATAAGAGATGATTTCTTGATAATCTTGTGGCTCTTCTAATTTGGAGTCTGACCCCACACAGGACTACTACAAGGAATTAAATAAGCGGGTCTCTCGTCTGCCTGACAAATCCTTACTAATAACCAATATGTCATAATAAATCAAAAACATTAAGGTATGTTAAAAACAACTGGATATAATGAAATATTTACAGCAAAGAAGACGGGTCATTTTAATCATTTATACCTAAATTGTTTTAATCTGTCTGTTTGCCTGTAAATGTTTCATTTTTTACATACCTTTTTCTTAAAGGAACACATTTTTTAGCACAGATTGTTGAGTGCTGTTTTCTCTTCTCTTGTTACATTAATTTACCAGGACTTTGATAGAATGAGCACTGCCTGCACCTAGGCAGTTCCATAAGAGATCCTCTGTGCGTATAGACATGGTGCTCAATGACTGCAGGATATTCTACTTGTGTGGTGCACAACCATTCTCTTGTTTTGTGAATGGTCACATTTTATGACTACCTTAGAATAGCCAATGAATTAAATAAGAGAAATTAGCTTTTTTTTCTATGATACCCTGTATATTGCATATCACATTTTTCTTGGTGGACCAAGACCTTAATACAAGGGCGGTACAAAATTATGGCCCACTTTACGTTCAAATCTTTATGTACACATACTTTATATAAGTATATAAACAAATGTTTAAAAACACTCAGAAAACAATAGAAAAACACTTAAAATAGATATTTCAGTTTTACAAAACAGCAAGAACAATTAGCCAGCTGGAAAAATTGTGCTGTGTGAACACATCCTAAGCAATAGAAGCAAGAAGGATGAGTTTGCTGTACAAGATGTTGTCGAGGCTTGGGGTGCAAGTCTGTATTCATTTTATGTGACTGCAGACTTGTGAATCCTCAGAGCACCCAGGGTACATGCTGCCAGGATTCTCCAGTGTCGGTGACACAAGCTGGCATTCATGAGACTGAAAATATGGGATTAAATACTCTCTGCCACATTCTAACTAGACATGTCTGGCTCACTAAATGCAAATATATTAGGCAAAGTTGTGCACGTCTTCTTGGCATGGACCAGACATACCGTATATACTCGAGTATAAGCCGAGTTTTTCAGCACAAAAATTGTGCTTAAAAGTGCCCCCCTCGGCTTATACTCAAGTCAATGTGTTGGCTGAGTGGGGGGGGGAGTGATCGGGCGCTGTAGGAGGCGGGGGAGGCTGCAGAAGGAGCAGGCGGTCACATGACGCCGCTCATTAGTGTAATGAATATGCACTGCATCCCCCTGTCCTTCAGCGGATGGGGATGCAGTGCATATTGCACTACACTAAGTCATCTCCACCCCCCCCCTGCTGGCACACTGCCCCCCATCAGTATACAGAGGCCCCTGCCGCCACACTGATCTCACCCTCCGACGGCCTGCAGGCATCGGGCGTGCTCTGTCCACTCTTCTTGTCTGTATGCCAGCTTCTAATCATGTGACCGGCTCAGTGATGAGTCATTGCTGCAGCGCCGCTCACAGCAATAGAAGCCGGCATACAGACAAGAAGAGCGGACGGAGAACGCCCGGTGCCTGCAGGACGTCGGAGGGTGAGATCAGTGCGACGGCGGCGGGGGGGGGGGCTCTGTACACTGATGGGGAGTGGTGTGCCAGCAGGGGGGGGGCTCTATACAGGGATGGGGCCTGTATACCAATGATGAAGGGCCTGTATACTACTGATGGGGCCTGTATACCCCTGCTGGGGGCTGTATACCACTGCTGGGGGCTGTATACCACTGCTGGGGGCTGTATACCACTTCTGGGGGCTGTATACCACTGCTGGGGGCTATACACCACTGCTGGGGGCTATACACCACTGCTGGGGGCTGTACACCACTGATTGGGGCTGTATACCAGTGATGGGGCTGTATACCACTGATGGGGGCTGTAATACCACTGATGGGGGCTGTATTCCACTGATGGGGGCTGTATACCACTGATGAGGCTGTATACCACTGACGGGGGCTGTACACCACTAATGGGGCTGTATACCAGTGATGGTGGCTGTATACTAGTGATGGCAGTGACTGTATACCAGTGATGGCGGCGACTCAATACTAGTTATGGGCACTATATACCAGTGATGGGCACTATATACCAGTGATGGCCACTATATACCGGGATGGTGGGGTATATACCAGTGATAGGGGTTTTATAACAGTATGGCGGTCTGCTGCATTTCTTACCCTAGGCTTATACTGGAGTCAATAAGTTTCCCTAGTTTTGGAGGGTAAAATTAGGGGCCTCGGCTTATACTCGTGTCGGCTATACTGGAGTATATACGGTATGCAAATAATCTGCTCCAGAGACCAGAAAATTCTGACAACTTGCACTAAAGCCACCATTTTGCTTAATCAGTGCATAAGCAAAATTCAATTCCACTCAAACTTATATACTCATTTCTGCTATCTACTTTCTATTAATTTTTATCTAAGAGAACTGCCAACATTTCAAAACATTACTTTTTCCATAGCTAAAGTTACCATAGGCTTTTCAGTTTTTTCTCATGTTTCACTTTTGTCCAAAACCTATAACTACATGCAGTTTGTTATATTTTGCAATAGACAGGAATCGACAAAATTTAATTTTCTAAGACTTTATGTACCGTATATACTCGTGTATAAGCCGACCCGTGTATAAGCCGACCCCCCTACTTTTGCCCCCAAAACCTGGGAAAACCTATTGACTCGTGTATAAGCCGAGGGTGGACCCCAGCACAGGTATACAGACCCCAGCAGTGTGGTATACAGGCCCCCCCAGTGGTAGTATACAGCAGCCTCCCCAGTGGCATATACAGGCCCCAGTAGTATATACAGCAGCCCCAGTGGTATACAGCAGCCTCCCCAGTGGTATATACAGACTCCACCAGTATGTACAGCAGCCCCAGTGGTATACAGGCCCCAGCAGTATATACAGCAGCCCCGGGGGTGTACAGCAGCCTCCGGGGGCATACAGCAGCCCCAGCAGTACACAGCAGCCCCAGGGGTACACAGCTGCCCCCAGGGGTACACAGCCGCCCCCAGGGGTATATAGCAGCCCCCAGGGGTACACAGCCGCCCCCAGGGATATATAGCCGCCCCCAGGGGTATATAGCAGCCCCCAGGGGTACACAGCCGTCCCCAGGGGTATATAGCCGCCCCCAGGGGTATATAGCAGCCCCCAGGGGTACACAGCCGCCCCCAGGGGTATATAGCAGCCCCCAGGGGTACACAGCCGCCCCCAGGGGTATATAGCAGCCCCCAGGGGTACACAGCCGTCCCCAGGGGTATATAGCCGCCCCCAGGGGTATATAGCAGCCCCCAGGGGTACACAGCCGTCCCCAGGGGTATATAGCCGCCCCCAGGGGTATATAGCAGCCCCCAGGGGTACACAGCCATCCCCAGGGGTATATAGCCGCCCCCAGGGGTATATAGCAGCCCCCAGGGGTACACAGCTGTCCCCAGGGGTATATAGCTGCCCCCAGGGGTATATAGCAGCCCCCAGGGGTACACAGCCGTCCCCAGGGGTATACAGCAGTCCCCAGGGGTATAGAGCCACCCCCAGGGGTATATAGCAGCCCCCAGGGGTACACAGCCGCCCCCAGGGGTATATAGCCGCCCCCAGGGGTATATAGCAGCCCCAAGGGGTACACAGCCGTCCCCAGGGGTATACAGCCGCCCCCAGGGGTACACAGCTGCCCCCAAATGCTGGCACTCGCCCCCCCTGCTGCTTAACTTACCATCCGGTCTTCTGATCAGCGCTGCTCCTCGCTGCTCCCGTCCTCGCTGCATCCGGGATCCCCGGCCGTCGCACGATGACGTCATATACCTGCGACGGCCAGGGATCCCGGATGTAGCAGGATGGAGCACCGAGGAGCAGCGCTGATCAGAAGACTGGATGGTAAGATAAGCAGCGGGGGGGCCCTTACAGCAGCGGGGGGCCCTTACAGCAGCGGGGGGACCCTTACACAGAGGGGGGGTGAGTGGCAGCGTTTGGGGGCCATATGCACTGCTTCCCCCTGCCACTGATTGACAGGGGGAAGCAGTGCATATATAATGAGCGGCCCCACGTGACGGGGCCGCTCATACAGCAGCCTCCCCCGCCTCCTCCAGCCTCCACAGCCCCGGGACACAGCCCCCACCACTCCATGCCATATATGACCCGTGTATAAGCCGAGGGGTAGACTTTTCAGCCCAATTTTTGGGCTGAAAAACTCGGCTTGTACACGAGTATATACGGTAATCTTATTTTAGCAAATGTAGATCAATAATGAGCATAAACACTTTATCAAATATCTGCTCACTATTTTGCTTAATTAATAAAGATCAAATTTAAAAAAATCAATTTTTTGAAGAATATGAACTTTTGTTATTATTATTAAATATTACTTGTATAGTAACAAAATCAGTAATGCTAACTAAACTAATAAATCTTGCATATAAATTTAAAAAAATAAGAAGTGGATAACATTTAAATGACGCAAAATAAAATCACGTTAAACAAAGTCCAGCAAAATAATACATACACACAATTCATAAACGTTGGCGCTTATCATGAGATGCAAAGAGAAAGTTAACCTCTTGGAACAGTAAAGTTTAAGAGCCACAAAACACTCACTGTATGCATCACACTTGGGAAAATAAGCAGTAGCAAAAGATGTGATCTGAAATATGGAAGGAGAGAAGGAGGTGACCACTGAGTGCAGTGTGGGAGGGTGGTCATATTGGGAACTTGGGGACAGCATGCTTGCAACTGGGGAGGGCTTGTAGGAGCCTGGGTGGGGGGGAGGCATGCTGAGACTGAGGGGGACAGGCCTATAGGAGCCAGGAGGTAGCTGAGTAGACTGAAATCTGGGGGGTGGGCCTGTAGGAGTCTGGGGCATGTTTGTAGGAGTCTGGGTGTAAACGACCAGTCATAACATTTACACACCAGCTCCAAAACAAACGTGACCCTGATCAGTCTCCTCCAGATGCAAAATTGTGATATCTAGGTAATGCTGCAAAATGTTGACATGGTGTAAATTACAAACTGTCAACATTTTTTAGCCTAGATACATGTATAAATTATACAAAAAGCATGGACAAGTCCTTTAAAAATAGACCAATTATTGAGTAAACAGATAAAACAAACAATTTGTAGCAGATTGAGTTTATAAGCACAAATATATCTTTCAAAAATAAATGAGCAGTAGAGCAAGATCACTATGAAAGGAAATAGCAGTAAAAATGAAAGCAGCACTAAGAACAATTCACCTCGGGTGCAGCGTCCAGCAGTATTCAGCTGTAAACATTACCAAAAAATTGGACAGCACTCCATCTTGCACATCACGTTTTCTTTATTGGCCCATGTGTACTGAACGTTTCGGTTCCTCAAGAACCTTCCTCCAGGTGTCTTCCTGGACACCGGGCGCACAGCGCATGCGCGGCTCCATACAGGAGAATGGAGACGCGCGTTCATTTTCCACACTGAGGGGAGGCAGCAGCAGGCGCGCACAATGACTGACAAGAGGGGGCGGGCCGGAGGAGCGTGAAACCCCCTTCCCGGTCTTCGGTCTTCAGAAGAGTGAGCATTTACCTAACTTAATATTTCATACTATAAAGAGCATCAAAAGCCTATAGCCACCTTCTCAGAATGCAGCCTTAGTGCTGCAGAAGGTGGCTATTATAGCTTTTGATGCCCGGGGGGGTGACAGGTTCGCTTTAATTGGTTCGATCTGGGGGTAAATTTACTCGCCCATTAAACTCATATATAATAATGTGATCACAGGATGTTTATAGTGTTTTCATGCCAGTTGGGAAACTTCTGATGCCCTTATAAAATTCATTTAATTCTACCATGAGCCTATTATAGAGCTGGCATTTACCCTGTCTTGTGTTGAAATACTTTTAGATATTTCTTTACTTGTAACTTGAAGTAGAAAGGGAGCTCAATATTTTTCAGGAAATTAGAGATTTAGAATGTTCATTAATTGTAGATTGATGAAGGTTGGAATCATTACATAAATGATGAATAGTAAATTAAAAATTGATTAGCTACTTGTTATGTTGATGTGATGATTTTTGACCATTCAAAGCATACAGGAAGACACATTTTAATAGAGTTTGTCTTCAGTTCTTTGGATAATAAGGATCTTGGTGACTTGTCATGAATCTTGAAGTTCATTTTCAGTTTATGTTTACTGGAAAAGTTCAAGTTCAGTGGTAACTTTAATGGAGAAGGTCCACTTATTATGCTACTCTATTTGCTTATTTTATATATTTTTCCAGGACTGTTAAAAGACTCCCTATGAATGGAACTTTCATATAACATCAAGGTCAATTATAAGGAAAATATTGAAATAAAAAAGGTTTATAAAAGTAGTGGAAGAGATAATTTAAAACTTTACATGTTAACTACCAGGGGCGGGCTGGCCCAGGTGGCAGGGGGGCAGGTGGTATAGTCCACATTTCGGGCCGCCCCCTACAGAAACGGGCCGCGGGAGTCGGGAGTCGGCCGGCGCGGCGATAGCACATGACGCTGGAGGTCCGGGATGACAGCACCCCCCCCCCCCCCCCCGGTCCTCAAGTCAGGCCGACAGCACCCCCCCCCCCCCCGGTCCTCAAGTCAGGCTGACAGCACATACCCCCCCCCGGTCCTCAAGTCGGGGCCGGCAATGGAAATCTGCCACCCGGGTATAGAGGCTCCAGCCAGCCCCTGTTAACTACTATGATGTAGCGAACGTTAATATGACATTTACCAAAGTAAAAGTCACACACTGTGAATTTAGGTTTACTATGTCACTTTATTTTCAATGTTACAGGTGTTGTGGCTTGGGGTGCAAGTCTGCAGTCACTCTATGTTGGAGACATCTAGTTGAAATGTGTCCGGAAGTATGCAAATCCCATACTTGCAGTAATATGACCACCTGCTCCTCATGCTAGTACCACGGAGAATCTTGAGAGCGTACTATGAGGATTCATAAATATGCAGTCACATAGCATGATGGCAGACTTGTGCCTTAAGGCTGGACAGCTTCTTTCAAACTCTTCACCACCGGGCAATTGTCCATTTTCCATTTTCGTTATTTCATCTCTTTCTTCCAAGAGACTTAACTTTACTTTTCTAAAGATATAGCAATAAGAAGGCCTGTTTTTTGCGAGATGAGTTGTTTTTTTTTGGAATGACAAAATTCATGATGTGACAATGGCATAACCTTAAAATAATAAATTAACTTCAATAACCAAACCATAATTGGAATAAAATAATTTATTTAACACTGGCCTGGTACTAAATTAAGGTTTACAAACATTTTATCAATGAGTAAAAATAAATAAATAATTAAATAATTAAGAAATTAATTAATTTAAAGAAATAACTCCACTCTTAAACAGATCCATCCCTATTTTTTAGGGTAATCATCCCTCTAATAAAGTACCTCGACACCAACAAGATTAAATGACATAAAAAATTGGGAGGGAGGGCGGGGCTTCTTCAAACAGCTGGCGATTCTGACAGCTCCTGTCAGAAATCGGCTTTATTTATACCCATCCGAAGTCCCCGCTGTCACTAAAATAACCAATCAGCGCCCTTTTAAAATGGGCGCGCAAAACCGGTTTAAACAAGCTGAGACCTGCCTCAGCTCCAACTGTTATTCAGCTGTAAACAAGATTCTTAACCCTTTGCTTGACCTCACTAAACACTTGTTTGTCATGTCACCTCACGATAGCCTCATTTGATTTATATGGCGCTATTTCATTCTTTCACATAGTGTACTGGAAAACAGGAAAAAAATTACAGAGGAATTGAAATTATAAATTTGAAAAAATGCAAGTCCGCACAGTTTTTTTTTTTTTTTGTTATTCTTACTTATCGTGTTCACTATATATCGAAATAGACCTGCACCATGATATCCCAGGTCAGTACAACTACACAGATTGCAAAGATGTATAGTTTTTTTTTTATTTAAGTGGTGTAAAAAAATCCAGAAACTTGTCAAAAAAAAAAAGTTTCTTTTGTCGCCATTTTTCAAGATCGATTTTTTGGTATCTGAGAATGTGTGATGGCTTATTTTTTTTGCACAGAACTGACATTTGTGTTGATACCATTTTGGGGTAGATGCAATGTTTTGATCATCTCTTATTGCATTTTATTGCAATGTTGCGGCAAACAAAAAATTAGAATTCTGGTGTTTTGATATTTTTCTTATTATGCAGTTTACCAATCAGATTAGTTTATTTAATATTTTGATAGATTCAGCATTTCTGTATGTTTCAATACCAAATATGTGTATTTCTTTATTGTTTTATTTTTAATGGGCAAAAAAGAGGATGATTTGAATTTTTTTATTTTTTTCATAATTTCAAAAACGTTTCTGTTCGCTTTGTGTTGTATTTATTAGCCCCCATAGGGGACTCGCAGCTATGGTCATCCAATCACTTGTGCTGTACAAAACAGTGCTTCAGCAGAAATGCTGACTTCCTATGAATGCAGACATGTAGCCAGTAGTGGTGAGTGAGTACCGTTATATTCGCACTCATTATACTCTAATGAGTAGTTTTTAATACTCCTGTACTCGTCTGAATAGCGAGTCCAATGTAGGTTAATGAGTGATTTGCTCCGTCCACCCACACACATCCGGCTGTAAAAAGAGTCTTTCCGGGGCAGAGCGGGAGGGTGGGCTTTTTCAAATTTTCACAGCATAAAACACCTTGCTGTGCCCCCTAGAGAGAGCCTAACATGCAATCTGCTCTCACTGAGGTACCAGCTCCTATTGTTTACTGAAGGGAGCTGTCAATATGTGTCAGGCGGATAATAATTGACATCACTCATGAGAACGAGTGATACTATGAGTATTGCGAATACCATACTATTCGTGCGAGTAGCGAATAGTAACAAATACACTTGCTTATCAATAGTAACCAGCACTCACAGGAGTTTCGGAATCACAGATACAGGGATCATCAGCTGTCCTCTTGCTGTCATGAGTGGGAATATAGATTGGCATGCTCCTCACTGCTGCATGTTAAATCCTGCTATCCAAGATTGACAGTTAATAGCCATTGGCATATCTCCGATAAACTGGCAGTTGTTACAGGCAAATATCAGCTGATCATATCAGCTGACATGTACATGGAAAATGTGGACTTAAGGTGGGGTCACACGTGGCGATTTCGCCTGCGACATCGCCGAAAAGTGACATCACATCGATGTCGCGGGCGATATTGCAAGTGCGTCGCGCTGTGTGACAGCGCGACGCAACTGAAAATTATCGCTGGTCGCAGGTTGACAGATTTATGAACATGTTCATAAACCTGTCAACCTGTGACCAGCGATTAGGCTGGATCGCGCCGTCTGACACTGTTGGCGGCGCGATCCAGCCTATATCGCAATGTTGCTGAGGATCGCTCGCTGGGCTGAGCCCAGCCCAGCGAGCGACGGCTCCGCCCACATCGCCGCCGCATCACGTCGTGCTGTGTGACAGCTGGCCTGCGATGTCGGAAGCGAGCGTGCACCTGCACATCGCTTCCGACATCTCAGGCCAGAATCGCCACGTGTGACCCCACCTTTAGTGTGTGAGTCTGCATCAAAGGCTGAGACATGGGCGATGACATACATGTTTGTAAGTTGTTGTGAAGGGGTTAAGTTCAGAATTGCTATGGAAAAATATATTCTGGCATTCCATAGAATTACATTGTAAAAGAGACTTCCAGCACACACATAGAGTCCAGTGGGCTATGACGAGTTGAATTTACTTGTATGTTATGCAACCTTATAGGTACCTTTACACGCGGCAACTTTTCTAGGAATTTCACTGGCAACTTACTGGTTGCAGTGCAATCATGGAGACATTGTTCCATTTTTACACAGCAACAAGATAGAACAATATGTCCACGATTTAATTGCAACCAGTAAGTTGCCAGTGAAATTCCTAGAAAAGTTGCCGTATGTAAAGGTACCCTAAGAAGTCCAAAGTGGTGCTGATACTAGTATTATTTTACCGCACTTTACACTACACTATATATACAGTCATGGACAACAGTTTTAAGACTAACACAAATTTTTTTGTTTTTGCAAACTATTCTATATCAGTGTTTTTAGGTTTTTTAGTCAGATGTCTCTCTGGTTGCCGAAATAATAATAAGCATTTCTTAAATTCTTACATTTTTATGGTCATGAAGCTTATGCAAAGACTCAATATTTTCAGTGTTCACGCATATTTTTCCAGATTTCCGCAATGAAGAAACCATTAGGCAAGAACCCATTGCTTGGAATTGATCAAAATGTCCTTTTTTTGTTTGTCCATTCACTTTTTGAAGAATCATTACAGGTTCTCATTGGGATTGTGAGTAGTTTGAAACCATATAATTATATTTCCATAACCGTAAAAAAATCTGACAAAAAAAATCTAAAAGCATTGAAGATTTGTTAAAACTAAAATTTTTCATTTGTCAAAAACATGTGTCCGTAGCTGTCAATTTAAACAATCTTGGGCAAAAAAAAGGTTTGTCCGAGTAGTAATTTGAGTATTTTAGGCAAATGTGATGTAAATTTGAAGAAATTTGCCAAACGGGCAATGGTTAAACATTTTTCTGTCAAACATTTAAACACACTCGTGCAATCTAATTCTTTGATCCTTATAATCTTTGTCTCTTACCAATGATCTATGTGTAGAGGGTGGGCCATTTATATGGATGCACCTAAATAAAATGTGAATGATTGGTGTTATCAACTTCCTGTTTGTGGCACATTAGTATATGAGAGGGGGAAAACTTTACCTAATGGGTGGTGACCATGGTGGCCATTTTGAAGCTGGCCATTTTGGATCCAACTTTATTTTTCTCAATGGGAAGCGGGAGGGTCATGTGACACATCAAACTTATTGAGAATTTCATAAGAAAATCAATGGTGAGCTTGCTTTTAATGTAACTTTATTCTTTCATGAGTTATTTAGAAGTTTATGACCACTTATAAAATGTGTTCAAAGTGCTGTCCATTGTATTTGATTGACAATGCAACCTTCTTCTCCCACTCTTGACACACTGATAGCAACACTGCAGAAGAAATGTTAGCACATTTCTTCCAGTATCCGTTGTTTCAGATGCTGCACATCTTGTATCTTCACAGCATAGACAATTGCTTTCAGATGACCCCAAAGATAAACGTCTAAGGGGGTCAGATCGGGAGACCTTGGTGGCCATTCAACTGGCCCATGACAACCAATCCACTTTCCAGGCTGTTCATGGAGGAATGCTCAGACCTGACAACTATAATGTGGTGTTGCACCATCTTGTTGCAAAAACTCAGTGATCGTGCCATCTTCAGTTCATAAAGAGGGCAACACATCATCATGTAGCTATTTCAGATATCCAGTGGCATTGAGGTTTCCATTGATGAAGAATGGCCCCACTATCTTTGTACCCCATATACCACACAATACCATAAATGTTTGTGTTCCAACAGTCTTGGACGGATCTATCCACTGTGGGTTAGTGTCAGACCAATAGTAGTGATTTTGTTTGTTAATTTCACCATTCACAAAAAGTTTCCCTCATCACTGAACATATTATGTGTAAACTGAGGGTCCTGTTCCAATTTTTGTTTTGCCCATTCTGCAAATTCAGTGCGCCGATCTGGGTCATCCTCACTGAGATGCTGCAGCAGCTGGATTTTGTAAGGGTGCCATTTGAGAGTAGCTAATATCCATCGAAGGGATGTTCGACTGATGCCACTCCCTGTTGACATGCAGTGAGTGCTCCGCTGTGGGCACTTGCTGAATGAAGCTAGGACAGCCACTGATGTTTCTTCATTAGTGACAGTTTTCTTGCTTTCGCTTTTTGGCAAATCCAACACTAAACTTGGTTCACGAAATTTGGCAAGCAGTTTGCTAACTGTAGCATGGGAGATGGGTGGTCTCGTAGGGTGTCTTGCATTGAAATCCACTGCAATGACTGAGTACTGCGTTCACCAGACCTCAACACAATTTCCATCCACTCCTCATGTGTTAACCTCTGTGACATGTCAATGGCTGTAAACAAAGAGAAACAAGTAAATAACTCATGAAATAATAAAGTTACATTAAAAAAACAAGCACCATTGCTTTTCTTATGAAATTCTCAATAAGTTTGATGTGTCACATGACCCTTTTCCCATTAAAAAAATATAACGTTGGATCCAAAATGGCTGATTTCAAAAGGGACGCCATAGTCACCACCCATCTGGAAAAGTTTTCCCCCTCCCAAACACTAATGTGCCACAAACAGGAAGTTGACATCAACAACCATTCCCATTTTATTTAGGTGTATCCATATAAATGGCCCACCCTGTATATATCAACAAAGACAATATAAAGATAATGCCAAGAGTGATGAGCTGCCTTTTATCTACTACTCGTAGTACCTTGTCCCAAGATAACTTATTGGACGTGACATGCGCCACAAGTGGGGTGAGAGTGAACCCTATTTATTCCAAGTGGGTGCTGCAAACCAATTATATGCACTAAATGGTGGAATAAAGATCCTTCATGGAAATACCGACTTTGTGAAACACTGTCTTCTAACTACAAGAGCAATGAGCAAGTCTTCCAAAATGTACTCGATTTTGCATCAAATAATTTAATGCAAATATAATATTCCTTAATATGCCTCTAAGACCACAGACCTCAGAGCATTTGTGCCAGTGCTAAGGAGGTCTTTGACATGTTTACCTTGTAGCCTACTTTGCATTTGGGTGTAGTACATCATGACTTTTCAATGTACATCATTATGTGAAAGATTTTCTTGGTGTCGGAAGCCCTGGCAGAGTAAAGATGCATGAAGAAAGTATTTCATAAGATTCTAAAGTAAAGAAGAGGATGTAGGTAGCTTCATGAAGGACTGAATGTAGGATCGTCTGCTGTCTTGTTCTTTAATCATAGCTTAATCAAGCCTTCTACGGATTAACAAAATAGCTGGCCAAGACTGAATTACTCATCTTTAAATGCCACCTTTGTCTGCCCTGGCTTTTTTTACATGATGCATTTTCAGCTTCTTATGCAGAAGGGAATGTGTTCATCTGTTCATACCGTGTTTCCCCGAATATAAGACAGTGTCTTATATTAATTTTACCCCCAAAAGTCCCACCCTGTCTTATATTCGGGGTATGACTTATATAAAAAAAAAAAATGACAATACCATACAGTATCCCACACAGCCTCCCATAGGGTTGCAGCCCCCATACAGTATCCCACACAGCCTCTCATGGGGTCACAGCCCCATACAGTATCCCACTGCAGCCTCCCATGGGGTCCCAGCCCCATACAGTATGCCACTGCAGCCCCCAGCACAGTACCATTAAAACCGCAATTCCGCCGCACAGCCGACTTGCGGCACACTTGCGGCAGGTCCCCATACAATGTACGATACTGTATGGGACACTTGCGGCAAGGTGCGGCAAAGGTGCGGTAACCGCACCTTGCCGCAAGTGTCCCATACAGTACCGTACATTCTAAGGGGACCTGCCGCAAGTGTGCCGCAAGTTTGCCGCAAGTGTGCCGCAAGTCGGCCGACAAGTCGGCTGTGCGGCGGAATTGCGTTTTTAATGGGCAAGTCTGCAAGGAAACATCCTTACTTTTTAGGGTAATGGCGGCCTCGGGCTATGGATTCCTCCGCGGTGCAGGGCGTTGTCCAGATGCTTCTTCATGCAGGAGCTTCTGGCCAATCAGCACTCGAGCCACTGAGCCAATCAGCGCTCGAGATGCTGGGGAGCCGCTGGCCAATCAGAAGCTCCTGCCGGCAGCGGTGACGTCAGGCCGGGGCGACAGGCGCACAAGATTAACCCTATGCCCTCGGGGTTACCTGCCGCACCTGAGGGCAGAGGGGAGCCCACGGGGGACAGCGGACTTGCGGCTGCACCTGAGGGGAGCCCACGGAGGACAGCGGGGCCAGCGGGACAGCGGGGACACAGGTAAAACATGCAATGGGAAAAATGGCACTTTAGCGGTACCCTGTCTTATATTCCTCGAAATAAGTCACCCTGTCTTATATTCGGGGTATGACTTATATTGGAAAATTCTGCGCCAGCCCTGCTCTGACTTATATTCGGGGGTGACTTATTTTCGGGGAAACAGGGTATTATTGAAGATGGGAGCAATTTTGGAGTAGCTAGCAAATCTTTTTCATAAAACTTAACTTTAACAAAATTAAATCTTACATCATACCAAGTGGATCATTAATAAAAATTATAAGGTCATAAATAAATGTGAATTTTCAATTTAAATATTTCTGTTTAACTTGTTGGATCATTAATTCCCTGTTGGATTTTCCCTTTGGGGATAACCACATGACTCTAAAGGAGCTTTTCAGATTTGTTAATAGCATGTTTGCACATATTAGGAAGTAAATTAGGAAACAAACCCCTCACAGTGAGCACTGTGAGGTGAGACTTCAGTACTGAAGATTGTTTTATCTAGCTTTGGGAACACTGTTGTGAATGACAGTCAGATTTTAGTATGCCCTCTGTGACTTAACAGTATGAGTATGATAATCGTTAATGCAAGGATGTCAAAACAAGCCAAATAATTCAATTTTGTGCACTTGGTATACATTAAGATATTTTACACACAGGAATCCAATATTTTAAACAATCCCAAAAATATGATATATTAATATTCTTGTTTCATAAAATTTGAATGAAGAGAATATATATAGTAGGTGCCCTTGCACACCTTTGTATAGTGGAGCACCAGATGTGTGTTCCAGTGGCTGAGTACCGAGTAATTGGCCAAGAAATATTAGACTTAATATGACAGGGGACTTGGCACAGAGTAAACTGTGAAGGTGGACAAATATGATTTTTGGTATTTTTTAACATTTTTCAGGCTCCTTGTAATATAGCTAACTGGTGGCCTTCAATAATTTTGCTGAATTTGTCATCACAAATAGCACATCATTTTGTTTTTGTGAAATTGAAGGCAAATTTAATTAGCCTAAAATCAATTTGATCATCTCTAGTCTTGAACAGCCTGCTTAAAAAAACGGAGTTTAGTAAATTCCTATGACTGTAAACAGTTCAAAGAATAAAGTGATCCTCAATACATAGGCTAGGGTCACACTAGCATCAGTCTTTTGGCTGGCGGTTGCATCCAAAACTTAGATTTTTGCAGTCTAAGCGCAAGCGTTAACATGCTGTAATGCTGTGTTTAGGCTGCCTATATGTAGTCCTATGGTTACCTGTCTCCCAGCACAGCAATAGACCAGTAGCCACTTATCTAGTGCCACAGTGCTTTACAGACATGATCACTACAGTCCTCATTAGGGCTCACAATCTACATTCTCTATTAGTATGTCTTTGGAGTGTGTGAGGAAACCTATGCACACAAGAGGAGACCATACAAATTCGTTTCATATGTTGTCCTTGGAGGGATTTAAACCCAGAACTGCAATGTAACACTGCTTTACACTGAGCTCTCATAGTAAGAAGGACGATGGAGGGTTGTATGATTGTAAGATTCTGTTTTGGATACTGGGGTCCCATTACCCAGAAATTCATACCTGACTTTAGTTATAAAATTCCATCCCTTCCTGGGTTGCATTATGACCATTTTTGCTGATGGCTGATACCAGTCTGAAGCTGCTCACTCTTTTCTTACATCCATATGGCAGCCTCCGACTGGTGACAAGTACTCTTTAATCCTGACATGTTTGCAAACATATTTATCTAGCATCAAGATAAAATATTTGATATTGCCAGTAATTAAACACTCTCTAAGACACTGATTTATTTCTGATATTGAGTGTCTTTGCCTTCGACTTGGTATGAATGTTGTGATCTCAACAACAGAATCTCCATATAACCTTGAATATGTCACTATGATGCAGGTGCCAAATAAGACTGTGAGCACTTCACAGCAGGCATTCACAACAAGATATTGTTCAGGCAGGGCTATCTAAAAATCAATACATATCCTGCAACATCTTCAACAACAATGAAAATTGTGATTCACTACATTGGATTTAGGAAGGATGAGACACTTTGGTAAAATTCCAGCATCCATTTGCATCCGTTTTTAGACAGGCATCTTAAAAGTCGTTCATTATAAGACAGGTTTTCAAAAGGAGCAAGTACACTCTTTCTTGGCTAAATTAAGTAATTATAATAGGCACAATTAAAATAATCAATTTTTTAATCTATGGTAGATAAACTAAGGAGATTACTGGCATGTTCATTCTTTGCTATAGCCCTCACAACGTTGTTGTAAAAAAATATTAAATGAACAGAACTGTAAACTAAATTATTATTTATAAAACCTGAGAGGAAAACACAAAATAAGCATCTATTCTATAAGACGTACCCAAGAAAATAATGGTAGTACTTGTAAATAGCATAGGGTACTTGGTTAAAACTGATCAAAAAGCATAGCTTAGCAAGCTGAGCGCAGGCACTGCAAGTCCCTATATTTAACATGAGGACGCAGGTGCCTGCACTCTGATGCAGATTGGCGTGTGCACCCTGTGCGCACCCATTCACCACAATGTATGATTTGTACGCAGGCGGATGCCTGTGCACAAATCACACACTCTTGTCCACACCCTGAACATGACATGTCGCGTTTCTGGTGCAGACGAGACTGTGTGATTTGTGCGCAAGCATCCACATGCGCACAAATCACATATTGCGGTGAATGGGTGCGCACGCCAATATGCATCAAAGAGCAAGCACCTGCATCCCCATGTTAAACATAGGGACTTGCTCAGCAGTACGCTTCGGCGGGGAGCGCAAGTCTGAAACCAGCCTAACTCAGAAGGAGGAACTACATCTCCATTTGTACAGAGTATAAAAAAAATACAGAAAGAAAAAAACCTGAGCTGGAGCATAAGGCTGCATGTATGCAACCAGTATTAGCAGCATTTTGGATGCAGCGCATTACCGCTGTATCCAAAATGCTGCGTTCAACAATACGAGCACAGTGGATAAGATTTCCATAAATCCCATACCCACCGTGCTTCTTTTGTATGCAGCGTTATTTCACCTGTGGTGCAGGTTGCTGCACTTCCGCATATTTGCATTCATCAGTATGTTAATTTATTACTGCGGAGATGGAAGTGATCTCAGCTGGCGAATGCAGAGAAAAGCTGCCCTGCCCTGAACACAGATCTTGGGCACAGGGCAGCTTTGTTCACCCTGCGTTCATTCACTGCTTCCCTCAGGTCCTGAGACACTGTTTAGGATGCCGTGTCTCTGGATCGTTTGCATATACCCTAAGATGGTGTGTGCAATAAGCTCACATTTATCCTGTGGCTATTTAATAGACAGAACCCAAGAGAAAAACACAAAATGAGTATACACCCTTTAAGTAAGTGAATGGTAGTACTCATAAATAAAATAGGTTAACACTTTTCGATCAAAAAGTATAAAAGCCATCCCAGCACAAGAAGGTGTACCAAGTTGAGATGGTCCTACTCTAGTATTAATACCTTACCTTGCATCAGTGTCATCAATGTGAATAAGGGCATAGAAAAATAAGGCCCTAACTGCAATCACCTGTCTAAGGGAAGCTACATCGTTAAGTGCCTCAGAAGGAGTGACTATGCCTTCATTTGTACAAAGTACAAAAAATAGTGTAAAAATAGCTATACAAACTGTAAATTTCACTTTCACTAAAAAGTATTCTGCTTGTACATTGTTCAGTAAGCATTATACTGTATACACTTTAAGGATTGACTCAAAGTCTCTCTGTCTATTTTAGGTCAAAGCTTCACAAGGGAAAACACTAACATTGTAAAGCCCATCAGTATTTAGTTTAATATTTTTTTGTTTTTGGTACATGTTGCTGAAGCTTTAACTCTTCTTTCTTTTCTTAAATAAACTATTTACATGTAACAGAAATGTTAAAGTGGTAGTCAACTAATCGGAAAGCCTCCTCTCCATCAGCATATTTGGCTCCTATAAAATAAAAACTCATATACTCGTCTTTGGTGACGGCACCATTCCAGTGGTTGACACCAGCTCACCTGGGGCTCAAGTGATGTTGTTACATCCTGCAAGACCTGCACCTAATCAGCACTGTCTTCACTCTCCCTGCATTCAGATGTATCACACATCATGAAGACCAGAAAATCAAGATAGTACTGAATAAGGACATGAGCCTTAAGCCAGCGTCACACATGTCAATGTCGTCAGCTATCTGTTCGCTGGCGACATTGTCGGCTGATCGCTAGTGAGCTGTCACACAGGCAGACTCACCAGCAATAATTTTACTAGTGACATTGTGGAAATTATTTAAATATCGTTTACACGATGTCTGCAGGCTGGTATCCATGGTAAATTGCGGGTAACTAGGCAGCGAGCGCTGCCTAGATACCCGATATGTACCTTAGTTATCAGCCTTCTCCGCTCACCGGCTGGTATCCAAGGTACACAGCGGGTAACTCGGGTCCCTAGTTACCCGCTGTGAACCTTGGATACCAGCCGGTGAGCGGAGAAGGCTGGTAACCAAGGTATACATCGGGTATCTAGGCAGCGCGCGGTGCCTAGTTACCCGCAATTTACCATGGATACCAGCCTGCAGACATTGTGGAAACGCTATGCACTGCAGCTAAAATGTCTACGTTTTTAGCGCTTGCGTCAGCCGTAAGGGCTGTGACGCAAGTGTGACCCTAGCCATCGCTATGGCTTTCGAAATCTCTGAGGAAATTGTACATAGATTACCCACAGCATTTTGTGCATCTGTATTTTGGCCCTGTATACTCCTATCTCTTCAGGCAATACCCATTAGATCGGATTTCATTAATGTCATGGATTCAGACCTCTTGGCTCCATGGGAGAATAACTACTGGCACCGTAAGGAAGATTATCTATAGACAAATCTATTAATTTATATCTAGGGGCATATCTTCTGTATATCACATCTCATGTTTTCACTTTATTATGTACAACTGTGTGGTGATGCTTCCTTTTTTAGCATTGTTAATTTATCACTAGGAGATTACATAGAATTCATATCATCTGTCAGCAGCTCCATTGTTATTCACTTTTTGGCGCTAGTATGTGTAAATAATAAACATTTCCTTCAATTATGCATATTATATTATCATCAAATTCACACTGTTTAGCTCCTGGAGGATTATCGAGATTGCAAACAATGAAAAGTATTCAGTCATCATCAGTTTTTAGCTTTGAGGTGTAGGAACGAATGGTGTCATTTTTCTGAAAACACATCAAGTACACCCAAACAATAAAAGGTATATTAATTGGACTTATTGTGGGCAGTCTGTAAACCTTGATATTCCTGTGCAATGAATTTTGGAATTAGCTAGTACATATCAGATATTATCTCGTATAAATGAGGTAGCAAATGTAAAATATTCCATGTCTCTAGGCATATTTTCTTTTCTATTGAGTTGTTTTAATAAGAGCACTTTGCTTTTACAGAGGGGAAAATGCCAGTCTACCATCAGTTCTCTGCTGTGGGACCACTTGCTGTGTTAATTCCCAGAGCTGAGAAAAGCCACAGTAATAGTTCAAAGTTTTTTTTTTTTCAAACATTGACTTTTAAGATGTCTGTATGAATGCCTTGCACAATAGTAAAAATCCTATAGATTTATATGCTTGATTTTTCCTAGGAGCCTGTGCTTCCTCATCTGCGCTGATATCTTGACCATTTTTTGGTTATAAATGTAAGTTAATGATTTATGGTCAGGATATTTTCTGGCTTATGTATTACTTTTTCATGAAAGATTATTGTTAATTGAAGCAGGGCAAACATTTGGCAAAAGCATACAGTAGCAAAGAAATGAAGGTTTATAACAAAGAGAACAAAACATAGTGGATTGTGAGTATGTGCGGTATGTGAGCGCATGCCATAAACTTCGAGTGAGAGAACTATGATATTCCATGGACTTCCATAGTCCCACCCTGGATTTGCCCCATCCATCGCTCCTACTGTCAACATCCTGGATCTAAAACAAAGGCAAAAAGAGAGGTTAGGGCACCACTCCACAGAGGCCGATAGGTTATTACTGTCAGTGGGCAAAGAACACCATCCACAGGGTGCCAGTCAAAAAACAATAGTCCAAATCAACAACAGAAGGAAAGACTGCACTCACCAGGATGTAGATGAAAACAGCGGTGTCCTTATTTATTTCAGGGACATAGCACAAATACAGGGAGGGGGTGCCGAGGGTGACGACGGGCCGTTTCGGGCGTTTGCCCTTCGACTGGTCACACATGGCTAATGGTGCCTGCTCCCGTCCTATATGGAAGGAGCAAGACCGCCCATCATGGCGTCACCAATCAGCCATGAATTGCATATATAATAAACAAAACAATATAGAAAACACATTAACAGACATTGCATTACAGTGAGGAGACATTTAACTTAAAAGAATCATATTACCCTTCATCATATGGCTAGAGCTCATAGAGATTCATTGACAGTGGGCGGAGCTGTCACACGCTTGTTGCTCCGTTCCCCAGTCTCGCGCGAGCCCCGCACAGAGTTCTGGGTACTCTCGCGGGAGTCGCGCGGTGTTCTGGGGAACGTCAGCGTGAAGTTGGTAGCCAATCGCAATCGCAGCACACAGTGGCTAGTGCCGCGATCGCGAATGTGTATGGGTTACTAGGCAACCAAACCGCTGAATCGCAGAACGTGCCCAGAGTCATCCAAGCAGAGACAGACAGCAGAATTGCGGTCTGAATGATGTCTATGCTCGGATGAAGGCCCACCAAAACTACCGACCTACTGATTTTTTATGGCTAGGTGTCAACCTACATGAATTTAATTTTATACATAATTTTAAGAGCAAGAAAAGGTGAAGCACAGGACAATGCATCAGGTGGGCACAGTAATAAACCGACATCATGACAGTTATCACTTAAGGGCCCTTTCACATCAGCGTTTTTCGTAATTCGCGGCAGATGCGGTGAAAAAACCGCATCTGCCGCGTTTGCCGCATAACCGTTCCACTTGCGGCGCGTTGCGGTTTTTCCCATACAAAGTATAGGGGACTTGCGCAGATGCGGCAAGTGCGGTTTTGCACTTGCGGCAGGTGCGGCAGCGAAAAAAAACGCGGTCAGCCGCGTTTTTTTTCGCTGCCGCACCTGCCGCAAGTGCAAAACCGCACTTGCCGCATCTGCCGCAAGTCCCCCTATACTTTGTATGGGAAAAACCGCAACCGCGCCGCAAGTGGAACGGTTATGCGGCAAACGCGGCAGATGCGTTTTTTCACCGCATCTGCCGCGAATTACGAAAAACGCTGATGTGAAAGGGCCCTAAGGCTCAGAATAACTGACAGCAGCTATTATTATCAACAACCTTCCTTTTAAGGACCCCATCAAATGCAGTCCGATGGCTCACTTTTTTCAAAATCTCATAGTCAAGGGCCAGCAAGCAACTTGACTGCAGACCTAAAGTAGAGACTAACCTGAGCGCAATCAGCGTGCGAGTTCAGCTCTCACAAAACCGCCACCTGAATACACTTGGGGGAACAATATATGTACATACAACATTATTAAAAAAGCGCAGCAATTATTAGCCTTTTTCGGAGGGGGATAAAATAAAAAATCCCGTTGATAACAGTTTGGACACCAGAAAGACATATTGCTCCAAACACCAGAGCACCAGCAAACTCTAGTCAATTTTTTTTTATTTTTTATCTTTCAATTTCAGGATCCTGAATTTGGATGCACAGGGCCCACTTGGTCTCAATGACAAATTGGATTTGGCCGTGTTTATTTGAATAAAAGTTCTAGATGTTCATAATAAATAAGAAATTGAAAGATAAAAAGGTTCAACCAACACGACTGGTGTATGTGTGCAAAGAAAGTTAAAGTGATCCTAAACCCAGAAACTGACCCCCCCTTATCTTTAGACCTGTCCCTGCACCCCCTCTTATCATTCCTAGCCATCCCTTTTGCAGAAAAAATCGCTTTTGTAAAGTAAGAGAAAAGGTAATAATACTTTGTCCTGTGTGAGTTCTCTCTTTCTGTGGAAGCCGCAAATGCCCCGCCTGTCTGCTGCTGCCTGGTAAATTATGCACGCCCCTCTGCTTCTAAGAGCCTGGTCGCGTCATGAAAGGGGCAGGGCTAAATCGCGCCATGCCAGAGCTCCGCCCCTTTCATGACGCGGCCAGGCTCTTAGCAGCAGAGATCGGCGTGCATAATTTACCAGGCAGCAGCAGACAGGCGGGGCATTTGCGGCTTCCACAGAAAGAGAGAACTCACACAGGACAAAATATTATTACCTTTTCTCTTACTTTACAAAAGCGATTTTTTCTGCAAAAGGGATGGCTAGAAATGATAAGAGGGGGTGCAGGGACAGGTAGAAAGATACGAGGGGGTCAGTTTATGTGTTTAGGATCACTTTAAGGCCAGGGGCGTAACTACAATTGGTGCAGGGGTTGTGATCGCACCTGGGCCCTACAGCCTAGGGGGCCCCAAAAGTCCCTTTGGCCCATAGAAAAGACTACTACTATTAATGATTTGCAATAATTGGGGGCCCCGTTGGAGCTTTCGCATCGGGGCCCCTGGGTCTGAAGTTACGCCACTGGTTAAGGCAATACTTCCATTTTCAATTCATACAAACCATAAAAATGTAACCACAGCACTCCCAGATAGAGGTTTAGCAAGCCTTTATTGGGCAATCAGGATTGCATGGCGATGTTTCGGTTCTAGGAACCTTCTTCCGCTTGCTAAAACTCTATCTGGGAGTGCTGGGGTTATATTTTTATGGTATCTATCTATCTATCTATCTATCTAATTATCTATCTATCTATCTATCTATCTATCTATCTATCTATCTATCTATCTATCATAACAAACTTACTGTGGTAGTACTACCAACAATATGTATACAGGTGCAAAATAATCCTGAAAAGGCAGTGTCCAAAATTTACCAATGCAAAGAAAAAAAAAACAGGCAGCACTCTAAAACAAGTGAAAAAGGTGGATATTACTGATGCATGCTCTGCCTTTCTCGAGCCTATCTAGATACCTATCAAGCTCTAACGATCTGTCTTTCTGTCTGTCCATCTACCAAAAAAAAAAAGAAAAAAGCCTGACAGCACCTCCTGCAAAAGCGAAATGTGAACAGGTGCGGCACTTCAACAGTGGACAATATTTACAGTGTGACTTTTCACTGAAATATCTATTTATCTCTAAATATGCCTATCTACTCCCTCTTTTAACATATATATATAGTTGAAAGAAAAAATATGCGGCACTCACCGTGGCATGGATCTTCTCTTTATTATATCAAGGTATGTAAAAATACAGTCATAATTGCTGACCAGGGGGGAGGGAGTGTGAAGTGCAACGACAATGGGCACCGTTTCGCGGCGGGTTGCCGCTTCTTCCGGTCGTGTCTTGGCGTGTGACGTAAGATCTTAATCCTAAATAGAGGAGGGATCTAAATGTCTCCGCCTGTCTGTGAGATAAGTGCTCAAGTAATTACCAAACTAGGTGAAATAACGAAAAAACATAAAAGAAATGTGACGAACATCAAGCACATTCTGTTACTAAAAATTACAAACTGAATACAATGCACTTTTTTGGACAAATACATAACCTAGCATTGCTGACCGGCATTTATAAAACCCGTGCTCTCAGGTAGCATAGCAGCAGTTACAAACGTTGCCATGGAGACCATTCATCAATTAGAAAGAGGCAAGCCTAATAATTGGGTGCTTAAATAAAGCAGTTAAGATGGTGTTACATCATAATAACGATATATACTTCTAATTTATATGGTAAGAAAAGGAAATTTATAAATATCAAAAAGTGCCTAACCATATTGAACAAAACATGGCAAAAAAGTTATAACACCATATACTAGTAGCTAATTGAATATATGTCTTTCATAGAAGTTAAGAGCCGGAGTTTCAGACTGCTCAGATCATAAAAAGAAGAAGCCGGCAAAAGATAGTAACAAGAAGACATTCATTATAGTAGCCGACAAGTTGTATATACATTCCTCAGATAAGGAGACCATTCTGATAGAAAATTGGGTTGAATGCTGCCAAATGGGCAATGCTAGGGGATAACAATATATAGTAATCAGGTAGAACCAGCTACTTTAAAAGCAAGTTTTTATAGACGAAACAATCCTATAAGAAGGCTGACAGATCATTACGGTCGTTTAAATCTAGGGGGTCACATGCATTAGATTTAATAATCCAACGACACTCTTGTTGAAGTAATCGCTTATGCAAATCACCTCCTCGAAGTGAAGGGGTAACTTGCTCAAGCCCTGCAAAAGACAGAACATCAGCATTACCTGCGTGACATTCTTGTACATGCTGGATTAGGCGGGGGCATCCAATATATATATAATATTGTTTATATGCAAAAAGAAATGTTTCAGTTCTTCAATGCAAAAAATCATATGGCACCTGGCTATAAAATAATAAGTTGTATTATAGAATTAGACACATGTATATTTTATTGTCAAGTGCCATATTTATTGTGTTTAAGAAGTAAAATATTTGCTTTAACTCAATAAACTGCAAGTTAAATAGCACTTTTCTGCCTATATACTACACATACTTTGCCTTTACAGAACTATTAAAACCCATTTAAGAAGTGAAAGATTCTTTCAATAGCATATTCTGTGTAGAAATATCATTAAAATTATGGAACAGATGTTGTAGCTCTGCTGCTCCAATGGTTTAATGAAAATACTTATTCTCCTGTTTACTGTACAGAGTGGATTTTAGGTATGGTATGGATACAAATCACCACTCACATTAGTGTTCACATTGTAAGCGACTTGTATAGCAGTACTTAGATGCAGTTGTAAGGAGAACATTTGATTTTCTTTATTAAATGGGATCTTTTGGAGAAAACAGACTTTTTAATTAATTACCAATTTGATATTTTCAATACCTTTTTTATTATTATGATTTTTGATATACCGTATATACTCGTGTATAAACCGAGTTTTTCAGCCCAAAATTTGGGCTGAAAAGTCTCCCCCTCGGCTTATACACGGGTCAATACGGTAGTCGGGGCCGCTCATTATATATGCACTGCTTCCCCCTGTCAATCAGCGGCAGGGGGAAGCAGTGCATATATGCCCCCAAATGCTGGCACTCTCCCCCCTTGTAAGGGACCCCCCCCGCTGCGTATATTACCATCCCGGTCTTCTGCACAGCGCCGCTCCTCGGTGCTCCGTTCTTCATGCTCCCATCCTGCTACATCCGGGATCTCCAGCCGTCGCAGGCATGTGACGTCATCGCGCGACGGCCGGGGATCCCAGATGCAGCGAGGATGGAGCATGGAGAACGGAGCACTGAGGAGCGGCGCTGAGCAGAAGACCGGGATGGTAGGATAAGCAGCGGGGGGGGGGCCCTTACAAGGGGGGTGAGTGCCAGCATTTGGGGGCTGCTATATACCCCCTGGGGGCTGCTGTATACTACCACTGGGGCTGTATATACCACTGGGGCTGTATATACCTCTGGGGCTGCTGTATACTACCACTGGGGCTGTATATACCACTGGGGCTGCTGTATACTACCACTGGGGCTGTATATACCTCTGGGGCTGCTGTATACTACCACTGGGGCTGTATGTACCACTGGGGCTGCTGTATACTACCACTGGGGCTGTATATACCACTGGGGCTGTATATACCTCTGGGGCTGCTGTATACTACCACTGGGGCTGCTGTATATACCTCGGGCTGCTGTATACCACACTGCTGGGGGCTGTATACCTGTGCTGGGGTCCACCCTCGGCTTATACACGAGTCAATAGGTTTTCGCAGGTTTTGGGGGCAAAAGTAGGGGGTCGGCTTATACATGGGTCGGCTTATACACGAGTATATACGGTAGATATTATGTCTTTGCACTCAGCTGAGACACAGTATGGTTTACACATTACTGCAGTGGCTTTCAAATGTAAGGTGTGGGGTTAAAAGCTCAATCCACTACTTAAATTACTTCAGACTTTGTTATACAGCTAAGGCTGCCTTCACATCACGATTTTAAGGCATCCGACTGTACCCGTGTCAAATCGGATACACTCTGATGCGATTGTGGCTTCCATGTATCCCTATGGGGCTTGGATTGTGCTCGGATGTGTCCTTTTGGCCATCCGATTTAAGCCCAATCCGTAGCCTTCCGATTTAGTCACGGATCCAAAATCACAGCCTGTGGTGACCAGCTCTGTGACATCATGAGAGGTCCTTCAGCCACCAGATGGTGACTGTCGCAGGGAGCCGGCGGACAGGTAATATATTCTCTGTGAGGATTATTTTTCACATACTGGAGGGGAGAGGACAGGGGGGAGGACAGGGGGAGAGGATAGAGGAGAGATAGAATAGGGACAGGCAGGGAGAGACAGGGACAGATAAAGAAGATGCAGGGACAGACAGGCACAGGCAGGGGAACAGGATCCATATGGATCCTGCATAATACGGACACGGATGTGCCTTAGGCTGCCTTCACACTACAATTTGTGGCTGTCTATGGGGATCCGTGTTTAGGTTGGATCCCCACGGACAGCCATGAATCCACACAGATCCCTGCAATTGGATGGCAAATAGCCATACGTATCCGTGTTATGCAGGATCCATGTGGATCCTATTCTCCCTGCCTGTCCCTGTCTGTCCCTGCATCTTCTCTATCTGTCCCTGTCTCTCCCTGTCTGCCTATGGGCATGCTCAGTACATAATCACGGAGCTGACTTTGGATCCGATTTAGAATCGGATCCGATGTCCATAGGCTCCCATTATGTAGCCCTACGGACCATCACAGATCTGTCACGGATCCGTGGTGTCCGATTTTAGTCACGGACAGCTGCGATTTTGGTGACTAAATCGGAAGGCTACAGATTGTGCTTAAATCGGATGGCCAAAAGGATACATCCGAGAACAATCCGAGCCCCATTGGGATACATGGGAGCCACAATCGCATCCGAGTGTATCCGATTTGCCTTAAAATCATGATGTGAAGGCAGCCTAAGATGTGCTAGTGGGACTAATAAAGAAAAATGTTACAAATTAATAAAGTTTACATTTTTTAATTGTATTTTAGGAAACACAAAAGTAATAAAATTTTAATCACTGTCTTTTATCACTTATACTTAAAAAGGCAATTAATATGGTTTATTACTCAAAAAACAAGTCTTTAAACGGAATGATTGACAGAAAAATAAAAAAGGTTACCAATTTCAAAATATAGCAATCAAAAAATGTATTTTTAATTTTTTTTCAAACAGCAAAAAAATTATAAAAATACAAATACTGATGACTAGCCACAAATATGAAAACCCACAGAATAATGTAGCCTTCATCAATAACTAAAATATTTCCATCAAAAACAAGAGCTCATGTATAAGTGAGGGGTGAACCTGAACTGTAAAGTTTGGGCCCATACTGACAAGCTAATTTCCATGCATGGACCCCGAACAAGGACTTTCCTGAGGAGTCTATGTTACTGTTCGGCTTTGGCTTTCCAGATACAGGGGTATAAGGCTGAAACAGGAAGCAAAGTGGGGATTATAGCAGTTATTTTATACTTAACAGTCTCTTCCTTGTGGTCATACTGCTTCCAGGTCTGCTCATTAATCCTCATGCATAATCACTTTTCCTTGCACCCACCCTCTGTGACAACATCTGTGATTGGTTGCAGTCCGACTGTGCCCCCACCCTCTGTGTTGGCATCTGTGATTTTTTTGCGTTCGCGCTAGCTGTCTAGGTTGCAAAGTGGAATTTAAAAATAAAAAATAATTGAAAAAAATGGGTGGCATGAGGTCCCCCATGTATTGATATACAGCACAGAAAAAGCACATGGCTGCAAGTTACAGCCCCCAACTATGTGCATTATCTTGGTTGGGTATCGAAATACAGGGGACTCTGCATTTTTTTAACATATTTAAACAAATAATTGAAAAAAATAGTGTGGGTTTCCTCCAAATAAACTGAGCCAAGATAAGGCACACAACTGGAGGTTTTTATTCTTTGCCTGGGGAGACCAATGGTAATTGACCCCCCAGGCTAAGAATAACATCCACATCAGAAATGGCGCAACCATAAAATGCACCATTCCTGGTGCGTTACACGGCTCTTGTCGATTGCAATGGAGTGGTGCCAATCGGAGTAATAAAAGAGGTTTAATAACAGATGGAAGTTGAAAGAAAACAAACATCCTCTCTTACCCATTTGACCCCAAACAGTCTTGCACCTCCAATGGTAATCCACAATGAGGTCCGTCAAAGTTCCTTGGCTCTGCTACATTCAGAACTCAACCGAGCGGTGACATTAAAGTGACAACTCCGTGTGCGCTGGAATACATAGTGATGGCACTAAGAGACCTATGTTCTAAGTCACAGTTGGGGTACCAGGTACCCCAGGTGTGATCTCACTGAAGTTACTGCTCTCATATCTATGGTTCTCAGTGCCATATGTGTGAACGATAGTTTGTGGGAAGCGGTCACTTTAATGTCAGAGCTCTGGATGTAGCAGAGCTGGGGAGCTTTAAGGGACCTCTTTGTTTATTACGGTCAGAGTTGCAATTGTATGTTAGAGATTAATAAATGAGTAAAGAGAGAGTGTCTGTGCTTTTTATTTCAAATAAACAATTTTTCTCTGTGTCTTTGTTTTTTAACAACTACTTACAGAATTAGTAATAAGGGGGTCTCAGAGACCTGTCAATCACCAATCCAGGGCTTATTGACAGCTGTTAACTCACAGCTGTCATTAACCACTTATATTACCCCAATTGCCACTGCAATTGAGGTAATATTTTATTTTTATCATACAGGTTCTCTTTTTTAAAGTGAACCTGTCAACAGGTTTTTTCACATATAAGCTACAGCCACCACCAGTAAGGCCTTATATACAGTAGTCTGGAATGCTGTATATAAGTTCCCAGGCCGATCTGCATGATGCAAAAAAAACCCCCCAGCTTTTATTATTCTTACTTGAGGGGTGGTCTGGTCTAATGGGTGTTGCTGGTCTTGGTCTCGCACCTCCTTTTTATCTTGTGAATGTCTTCCTCCTTCTCTGCTTCTAGTAGTTGGTGACCCTTCCTATGTCACCTTCACAAAGTCTCCATTGTGCTCCTGTGCATATGCACTACTCTCTGCCCTTCTGAGGGCAGAACAAAGTACTATAATACCTAGGGGTGGGTTAAGTTCAGAGAACCGCCACTACTGTGCAGGTGCGGGGCTCATTGACCTTTCCCTGCTCCTGTGCCTTACTATAGTTTGCTTTGCACTCAGCAGGGCAGAGGAAATGCATATGCCCAATAGATCAATGTAGGATGTGTTACTCACTAGAAGCAGAGGTGGAATGGGGATCGCAAGAAAAAAGAGATGCCAGACCAAGACCAACAGAAACCATCAGACTGGACGCCCCCAGGTAAGTATAGAAAAAGCTGTTTTTGTAAATTATACAGATTGGCCTGGGTACTTATACACAGCATTCTACAATACTGTATATAAGGCCTTACTAGTGGTGGTCGCAGCTTGTATGCAAAGAAACTACTGACAGGTTCACTTTAACTGATGTATTGAATATTTTGAAGTACTGTATATACTCATGTATAAGCCAACCCAAGTATAAGTCGAGGCCCCTAATTTTACCCCCCAAAACTGAGGAAACTTATTGGCTCAAGTATAAGGCTAGGGTGGGAAATGCAGCAGACCCTCATCCTGGTATATAGCCCCTCATCATGGAAAATGGCTCCTTATCATGGTATGTAGACCCCCATCACTCTATATAACCCCCATCACTGGTATATAGCCCCATCCTAGCAATCCTGGAATATAGCCCCCATCACTGGTATATAGCCCCCATTACTGGTATATAGTCCCACTTCACTGGTATACTGCCTCTCATCACTGGTACATAGCCCCCATCCTGGTATATAGCCCTCATCATGGTATACAAGCCACCATCACTGGTATATAGTCACCTATCACTGGTATATAGCCCCTCATCACTGGTATATAGCCCCCTATCCTGGTAATCCTTGTATAGATAGCCCTAATCACTGGTATTACAAGTCCCTATCAGTGGTGCATACGCCCCCATCACTGATGTATAGCCACCCATCACTAGTATATAGCCCTCCATCACAGGTTTATAGCCCCCATCCTGGTAATCCTGGTATATAGGCCTCATCACTGGTATACAAGCCCCCATCATTGGTATAGAAGACCCCATCACTGGTATATAAGACCCCATCACTGGTAATCCTGGCATGTAGCCCTTATCATTGGTACACAAGCCCTCATAACTGGTAATCCTGGTATGTAGCTCATCATCACTGGTATATTAGCCCCCATCACTGGTAATCCTGGTATGTAGCCCTCATCACTGGTGTATTAGCCCCCCATCACTGTTATATAAGCTCCCATCACTGGTAATCCTGGTATGTAGCCCTCTCACTGGTATATTAGCCCTCAACACTGGTGTATTAGCCCCATCACTGGTAATACTGGTACATAGCCCTCATCACTTGTATATAAGCCCCTATCACTGGTATATAGCCCCCATCACTGGTAATTCTGGTATCTAGCCCTCATCACTGGTATATTAGCCCCAATCACTGGTATATTAGCCCCATCACTTGGTATACTACCCCCCTCCCCTCCATCATCACAGTATATACCCCTATGCTGCCACACAAAATAAAATAATAAACTATGATCTCACCCTCCGTCATCACTGCTGCGCCGGTCACATGACACCAGCACAAGCAGGAAGACAGGAGGAAGCCGAGTATCCGCAGGAGAACGACGGAGGGTGGTAAGATCATGGTTTATGATTTTATTTTGTGCGGCAGCATGGGGGCATATATTGTGATCATGGGGGGCGAGTATACAATTGTATTGTAATATGCGCCACTCCCCCTACCGCTGATGGACAGGGGGATGCAGTGCATATTACAATTACACTAATGAACGGGGTCACATGACCTCCAGCTCCCTCTGCAACCTCTTCCCACTCTCCTCCAGCACCCGGACACCGCCCCCCCCACCACTGACACTAAACACTAACTCGAGTATAAGCCGAGGGGAGTACTTTTCAGCACAAAAAATGTGCTGAAAAACTCGGCTTATACTCGATTATATATGGTATATTGTCATTTATTCTACTACTTTCTTCAACAGCACAGTGATTTCTTGAGTTATAGCTCATTTTCTGGTTTCCAGCTTTAAAAGCAAACAATTGCATTCATTAGATTGTTTGATGGTGTATTCGGCAGCCTTAAACACCCCTTCTAAATGTCCATTTCTCTTTGTTTACCCTGTATTAGCCATCCACATCTGTGATCTAATCAAACCATTATGGCATGTGTAAGAAAACATCTTGTTTACTTCTGTTCCATCTATCTTTTCACTTTGTTGCAGCTGTTTCTCCTGCTGTTGCATCCATTTTATTTTGTCTGATTTTTTTTAAAGAAAAAGAAGGCTTCTATTAGATTGAGTAATAAAATGGCACAAAACCTCACAGTACAGATGGTCTATTGTAAGACTATAGTAAACATAAAAGAAATAGGTTCCATTCTTCAGTATGTAGGCCTTTTTATGAGATGTGTTACATGATACATACAATGTTGATGGAAAAATGAATTTCTTTTACAATAATGGACTAAAGTGTATTATTTGTTATATATACTGTAAAGTAATCAGTATTGTCATAGAATATAACAATTTTGATATTATTTTTTAATGCATTGTAAATATTTGTTTCAAAAAACATCATCCTTTCTAATTCATAAAAACAACTTCTCAATAACACATTACTGAAGATACAGACTGAATGTGGTTCAAAGGACGTGAAATAAGAAAAATAATTCCTATGATCGTTGTTTCTAAAGGAGATCACCAAAGCCTTCACAGAATAAAATTCCACCACTTAATGGGCTTTGTAGGACAGAATAATTGTAGAGACTAAGTACAGGCCTCTTGGTGCGTCATGGTGGGGTTAATCTTTACACAGGCTAGGGTCACATTTACGTTTTGACCCTAGCCTACAACAATCCGGTTTTAACTTAGAATTTTTCCAGCACCGCATAGCGTTACCGCTATGCGGTGCTGGAAAACGCAGTCCCTAGTTACCCTATGTTTACTTAACTACCTGTCACACAGGCAGCTGCTTGGAGTGCGCTTTACAGCGTCGCACAGGAAACGTTGCAGACAGTGCACATGTGCTGCCTAACGACCGCACTTGCGGTGCACTTGCGGCAAGCCCCATGCATTGTCTATGGGGCTTGTGGCAAGTGCGGTATTGCCGCCATCCGGCACTTGCGGCCATGCAAAATAACCACAGCCTTTTTTTTGCGCCTGCAAGTGCCGGATCTCGGCAATATCGCACTTGCCGCAAGCCCCATAGACAATGCATGGTGTTTGTTGCAAGTGCACCGCAAGTGCGGCTGTTAGGCGGCACATGCGACAGATACGTTTTTTTTGTCCGGATCGGCCAGATCCGGACAAAAACGCTGAAGTGAAAGGGGCCTAAGTATATAAACTTACAGGGGTTTTCCCACACAAAAAAATATTTTTAAAGTTCAATTTAATCTGTAGATCTTGGAATAATAAATATTTCCAAAATTGGATGTGTTTCCAAAAAATGTTTCTGGGCTTAGATAATCTTATATCTGTGCCCCTGCTGTGTACTTAGTAACAACCATGTCTGACATTACAGCATGGGTATCACACAAAGCTAAAAAACAATAGGAGGAAGCGCACATAGGGTTTATCTGATGGATGGTTAAAGAGCAATAAAATCGGTTAGGCTCACCTTGTGTGGTTGTAAGAGTCACAACCAACTTAAGGGCTCACAATGGCTGCTGCAGACACCCGCACGGTGAATAAAAGATCAAGAGGAGAATCGGATCTTCAACTCTGCGCTGCCAATGGATCAGATGGGTTTAGATGGGTTTCAAGTTTTTATTAAAGCCAACGCGTTTCGTAATGGTCTGCTATTTCATCAGGGCTACTTCAATGTGCACTGATGAAGTAGCGAAACATCACGGAACGCGTTGACTTTAATAAAAACTTGAATACCATCGAGATCCTTCTGATCCATCGGCAGCGCAGAGTTGAACACCTGATTCTCCTCTTGATCCTTTATTACAGCATGGGATCATAGATGATTTTTTTGTTAATTCAAACATTTTCCTGCCTATTTTTATGAAAATGGTTTAAGACAAAGACATATTTGTTTGCGATCACATCATGTAATTTCTGTATAGTGTGTACTTGTTTTCATCCTCTCCTGCCCAGGAGATGTGGTATGATTAGACCATGTCTCTGTATGGTCAGAAACATCCATTACACAGTACACACCATAGGCATGTTTATAAGATTATCTCAGCACAGGAGATGTGGTATGATCAGACCATGTCCCTGTACAGTCAGACATTGCCATTACACAGTACATAGTAGGGACACATATGTAAGATTATCTCAGCACAGGAGATGTTTTGGTATGATCAGACCATGTCCCTGTACGGTCAGACACAGCCATTACACAGTACATAGCAGGGACACATATATAAGATTATCTCAGCACAGGAGATGTGGTATGATCACACCATGTCCCTGTACGGTCAGACACAGCCATTACACAGTATACAGCATAGGCATGTTTATATGATTATCTCAGCACAGGAGATGTGGTATGATCAGACCATGTCCCTATATGGTCAGACACAGCCAATTCACAGCACACACATAGCAGGGGTGTGTATATAAGATTATCTCAGCACAGGAACATTGTATTTAAACGCATCCAATTGTGAACATTATTATTATTTTAAGATCTCTTGATTAAAATCTATTTTTTTTCATAAAAAAAAACCCTTTACACCTTCACCGCAGTTTGTTTGTTTTTCGTGGAACAAGATTTTTACTTTTATAAGACTTTTTGATTGCATTTTATTCCACTTTTTGTCAGCTATTAAATAAAATTTAAGCTTACAGAAGGATACTTCTATATCAACACATACTATACGTATCCTCATATCACATGGAATGTTAACTGCATACAGCAATTACGGTACATGAAATCAAATTTAGAAAAATCTCATAAAAATATTTTTTACATATAAGACATATAAATTACAAATTATGGGTTACCAATACAGTGGTAATCTGTGATCTACAAAATATATAAAAAATGTGAAAATTCAAATATATGTTGGAAGTGCTATTGTGCAAAGTATAAAACTTAATAGCTTCTCTGACAAGATCTTTTTGTACATAGGAACCTGGGAATTATTCCTCTTATATCCCTGTCTACCAATCAGCAGAGAAAGAGTGCAAAAAAGTGCCAAATGCTATAATAGTTAACAGCATAAACCAAATGTCATTGTGTCATTACCTTAAAAAAATTGCATAGACCGCCAGGACTCCCTACATGCACGTTTCGGCGACTGCCTTCTTCTGTAGGGAGACCTGGTGGTCTGTGCAATTTTTTGAAGGTAATGACACAATGAAATTTGGATTATGTTGTTAACCATTATAGCATTTGGCACTTTTTTGCACGCTAAGAGTACATTTACACGCCGCAATTTTTGATGGCGATATGAGGCGATCTAACGTGCGCGAGCACGTTTTTCATTGTCGCTTCAGATTGCCGATAGCGCTTTTACACGCCGCAATTGCGCCCTAAACCTAAGGGGATGTGTCGCCTCGGAAATTGCCTCACCAACAGCAGAACCAATCCGGTCGACTTCCCTCGCCACTTCACACGCCGCAATCCCCAAAGGAATGCGGGTGTACATGTTCAGCACGGCGAGAACATAGGCGTGCCAGACTGGCCTACACCGCGCCCCAAACACGCTCATTGGACAACACCATAGCATTATGATTGGCCAGCCTGCGCTGGAAGGCTGGCTAATACATGACGCCATTGTAGATGTGTGTGCTGCTGAACGGACAGCTCTTCAAATATGGCGCCCTGTGAACTGATTGCCAATGGCAACACAGTAGCCACCACCAATCCTCGCACATGGGGAGCGGACTACATCACGCTGTGGCATGCCTACGGGAAATCAATAGGCGACGCAGATTTCATCTCTATCACTCGTAAACATGCCAAAAGCGGGGATTCTCGCCTTCATGATTGCCTCTGATTTTGGAGCAGTGCTCTGAAATCAGAACCAGATGACAGGCGAATTATCGCCGCCAAATTCCCCAAATACACTCCGTAACTGGGAGGCAATTAGACGGCGATAGTTTCAGGGCGACATATCGCTGTCAGGATTCCCACAAAAAATTGCGGCGTGTAAAGGTACCCTTACTCTGCTGATTGGATATAAGAGGAATAATTCCCAGGTTCTTATGTACAAAAAGATCTTGGCAGAGAAGCTATTAAGTTTTATATTTTGCACAAAAGCACTTTCAACATACCGTATATTTGAATTTTCACATTTTTTAATATATTTTGTAGATCACAGATTACCACTGTATGGGTTACCCATAATTTGTAATTTATATGTCTTATATGTAAAAAATATTTTTATGAGATTTTTCTAAATAAAAATTAATTTTATGCATATATACAGTTTCCTTTTTCTATTTTACTTTTTGTCAGCTGTATGATGAAAATACATAGTTTTTGCCACATTTTTATTTTTCATGCTGTTCACTGATGGTGTTATATATTGTCACAGAGCAGGTTGGTAAGGATGTGGTGTCACCAAATTATGTACAGGTTTGTGGTTTTTTTAAAATATATATATAATTTTATTTTCAGTATTTTTGTTTGTTCTTTATTTTCAGATTTTTTTTGTTAACCTTAAAGAGGAGTTTACTATATATATATAAGAATATCTTTTGAAATTTGTATCTGCATATGATTTCAGCTTTGTCAAATTTTTACCATGAATTAGAATTTTCCCCCAAATTTAGAATTGCTGAGTAAATACACATGACACATGAGGTAGAGGATAGAGAAGTCTGCTGAGTATAAGAGCATTTATTCTATCTAAGAATAATTCATATTATATTAAGAAATAGAGAAAGAGAGAGACACAGGACCAAGTTGATAATACAAATGTACATGCTATAGAAAGAGAGGTCCACACGGATGATAGCAGCTTACGCACTACAACAGAAAAGAGGAGGGACCCTTCTCACCATAAGAGCATACACTCTAAAGGAAACAGAGAGGATACTGGCAGATTATAAGATCCCATACTCTACAGGGACTGACCATGACTGTACGAGGTATGAAAATTTGATAGCTCCAGGGCATTATAAAGAGAGGCACATGGAAATTAAAAAAGATATTCGTCTACTTTCTGTTACTTTGCTTGTGTGAGGACTAGTAATTAGTAATTTTTTTTTCCCATCCACTAATTTACCTTTACAGTTTTTGAACTTGTGTGAAACCAAGAATTAAAAAAAATTAACTTAAACTTGATACTCTAGATCGATCCACTCGTCTCTAGTTTCGACTTCATGTTCTGTAGTTGATAGCACCCATAACACAACGACATGTATGCCAATTGTTTTCATTTTATCCCACTCTTCTTCCAAGAGCAAATTTTTTTTTCCATTGACAAACCCACATGATGCATTGATTTTTGAGGTTCAAGTTGTACTTTTGAATGACACCACTCATTTTAACAATGTACTGAAAAATGGAAATAAAGTCCAAGTCCTGTGAAATTGTGAAAATAAACACAGAATCACATCTTTCTTTTGGGTTTTGCTTGTAAGACTTTCATATTGCTGTAAGAGTAATATGATTCCACAGGTCAGTACGATTATGGAAATGCCAACCTTGTATCTTCATTTTTTGTTATTATTTACCGTATATAAATAAAATTATTATTATTATTTATTTATATAGCGCCATTAGATTCCATGGCGCTTTACATATGAAGAGGGGAGAACAAGGATGAATACAATATATATGCATAATCAAGTCTTAAAAATATAGGAGGAAGAGGACCCTGTCCATGAAGGCTCACAAGGGGCAGGTGAGGAAACAGTAGGAAGGGGAAGCGTCGGTCGTGTGACACTGAGGCGATCAGGTCTCATTGTAGGTTGTAGGCTTGTCGGGAGAGATGAGTCTTCAGGTTTCTTTTGAAGTTACCAAGGGTTGGCGACCGTTTTATGTGTTGGGAGAGAGAGCTCCAGGGTATGGCAGATGCACAGGAGAAGGTGTGATCATGATCTTCTGTCATGATGGAAAAGCTTCATTTAGACAAAGAGGGTTGGGCGGTGATGGGGGGTTGGGGGGACAGTGGGTCAAAGCTTTCTTTGATTTTGTCAATATTTTGTTTGCTTGAAGTAGGCGGCAAAGTTGTCGGCAGAGATGAGGGGGGAGGAGGTGCGAGGGGACGGAGCAGAGAGTTGAAAGTTTTGAATAATTGTTTGGGGTTGTGGGAAAGGGCATTTATTAAGGATGAGAAGTAGGTTTGTTTTGCGGTGGTAAGTGCATTCTTGAAGTTGATGAGGGACTGTTTGTACGTTGCGAAGTGCACTGCGGAGTGGGATTTATTCCATCTCCACTTGGCCACTTTGGATGCCCGACTTAGGCTAGGGTCACACATGCATATTTCACTTGCTTTTTTTGAGACCTGCGTTTTCAAAAAATCATGTAAAAACACACCCATAAGCCCCGTGTAAAAAATCGCATGCCCCAATAGCAAAAATGCATGCTCGAATAGCAAAAACGCATGCCTAAAGTGCCATGAGTTTTTGGATGCATTTTTGTGCTTAAGTGAGGAGCTGCCTTGAAAAACACATGCAAAAACGTATGGTACCATTTAGTGCCATATAAAAATGCATGCGTTTTCCATAGGGCCCCATGTTAAAAAAAATGCATGCGTTTTTAAAAATGCACCAAAAAACGCAGCTTGCAGTATTTTTTGCTGCTGATTCAAAAATGATGCAAAAACGCAGGGTGTCATAAAACACTTAAAAAACACATGCAGAAATGTAAAAAAGCATGCAGAAATGCATGGCATGTGTGACCCTAGCCTAAGTTCTTTAGTGAGGGTGGTGAGCCATGGTTGACTGCGAGTATGGGTTTCGGTATGTGTGAGGGGGGTGGCCTGATCGAGGGCTGTAGTTAATGTGGTGATATAGAGAGTGGCAGCAGCATCAGTGTCAAGTGAGGAAGCTAGGTCTGTGAGAGGGAGAAGGGACTCAGAGAATGAGTGGAAATGAATTACTTTAAGGTTTCTGTGGGGATGAGAAAATCTGAAATGTGCAAAAAAAAAATAAAACCTTTTGTGTCGCCATTTGTTGAGATCAATAAAATATTATGGAGATGTGTGAGACTTTGATTTTTGTAAGGCAAGCTGACATTTTAATTACACCATTTTGCAGTAGTTAGAACAATTTTTAGCAATTCTTATTGCATTTTTTAGAAAAGTTGCAAAATCATAATATTCTGGGATTTAGCTTTTTTTTCCCTCTTTGTCCTTTACTGTTCAAATTAATTTTATAATTTTATATTTTGACAGATGCAGCAATGTCAAATATGTTTTTCATTTATTTATTTTTATTGGGGTAAAATTCATAATTTTTTTATTTTATTTTTTAAATATTATTTTTAATAAATACATTTATTATGTTTTAGTCCCCTTGGGAAACTTGAACTTTCAATCGGCTGAGAACAGTATTGTAATTTATAGCCAAAATCACGGGTATCCTATGAAAATCAGTCATGGACAGGATCACTGTCGTGGAAGTTACAAGGGCCTTCAACAGGCTCTAGCTGCAATGGAAACGCCATCAGTACCCCCACCCTAGAACTGGTATATTAAATGCCTCTGTCAGATTTTGACAGCTACATTTAAAGGGTTACCAGCAGTGTTCAGAGCTCAACGTCTCTGCCTGTTAGATTCAGATGTTGGCTATATGTTTCAATGATATTATGGTAGATGTTGGCTATATAACACAACAAGCATCTGTTGTGTTTGGTGCGGGCTCAGAATACATCATATACACATACTTGACATTGGACATTCTTGTACATCCAATGTCAGAAAAGAGATAATAGCTTTTTTATACAGTCTGACTGCATTTCCATTGTGCACCGAATAATCGGGTATAGATTGTTCTGTATGCATATGCTGTCAACATTCTTGACAGCACATGTCCTGTTTACACAGAAGGATTTCTTGTTCAGGAACATGATTTTTTTTTTTTTTTTTAATTATTATTATTAGTATTTTGGTCATATGTTGGGTAATCACCAGTCTGATTACACTGCATGATTAGCAAAAAATGTTTTTGCTATAGTGCAGTGTAAATGCACCCTTGGGCCCCGTGCACACAATGAGCATGTGGTGAGTGTTTAACTTCAGTATTTATAACCCTAAGCCGTGGGTGGAACAATCAGAGGATATGTATAATACAAAGACATCACAACTTCTGTATTTATCACCCACTCCTGGTTTTGGCTTACAAACACTGAGGTAAAAAATTCACAATATACTCAACCTTTGCAAGTAGCCTTAGGATAGGGTCAGATTAGCGCTATTTGCTGCGCTGAGGGGGGTTCCGTTAAAAATATAGAATTTGGAGCCTTGACACAGTGTTACCGGAATGGTAACACTGCGTCAGCCCTGCCAATTCATCCCTTTGGTGACGGGGCCCCGAGCGCAGCTCAAACGCCGGCATCTGAGTGCCGGTGTTTGAAATCTCACGCTTTTTCCTAGCGCACCACATGACGTGCTTTGAAGTTCATATAGACTGTCATTGTTCTCAACAGCAAAGGATGTAGAAAGGATGATGATGTGTTGTCAAACAAATCCTATTTTGTCAAACCAAAAGATCATATCACCGGACGAATTAGTATTTTGCCCATTTGTTGAGTAATCAACAGACAGTCTGTTTACACTTCATGATTGACATGAAATGAGTATCACTATGATTGCTTGTTCTTTATAATTGTGCAGTTGTAAATGCACCTTTAGTATAACCCAGAGTAATTGAATACTTTAATTATGTAAATTTCTTTACCTATAATTTTAACGAGCATGTAAAGATGACCTACAGCAATTGGACAAATTAATGACTTATTTGCATAAAATATCATGCTATTTTTTTTTATCATGTTCCAGTGTGGTAGACATTGTATGCTAATCTACACTACAGTAATTAACCCTATTTAAGTTCAAGAGAACTTACCCTCCACTTTCCCAGAATGGCAGTATACTAGCAGCTATCCACATAATCATAAATTACATACCGGTAATTACTTTTCTGCACAACAATTAATACTGATTGATTGGCAAAATATTAAAACTCTATGACACCCATTACACCTTTCCTAAAATGAATCATGTTAAAGGAAGTTGCCAAACATTTCACTTATTTTTGTGATATTATCATGAACTTTTGTGCTTATTTGATTTCCTCCTTCTGACAATGCAGAACCATCTATGATATCAGTGAAAGATTCTAAATTAATTCTTCCTTCTATATATAAACATGGGCGTATGGTTATGTCTAGGTTCACATAATGATTGGGTATTGCATTTGGCTGGTTCAATTGTTTGCTTTTTTAATCTTTATAGCTTATGTAGAGCAAACATATTCTGAAGCATTATACATTACCTCACAGCACAGCCATTCCTATTCCAAATAGGCTTCCAATTTAATTTCTTAGTCTTAAACTAACACAGAGCCAATCAACCTTTAATTATGTTTTTGAAATTTGAAGAAATCCAGTACCCATGGGCAGAACATACAAGCTTCATGCATATGTTCCTTCAGAAAAAAAAACAGAACTCCAACACTCCATTGCAACAGTCCTAACAAATAAAGGGGTTCCACATTACTGGAAGAACAAGGGCTCTGTAAGATTAGGGTCACATTAAAGTTTGCGGCACATTCAGAGGGGTCTCGCTAAAAACTTAGCCTTCGGCAGCATAAATGCGGTGCTACCGTCAGAGTAGAGCCCTGTTAATGCTACCAATGTTACCCTATGGACAGGCGGCCCGTAGTGCGGCTCCAACGTGGCCGTCAGAGTGAAATCTCACGTTATTTCCTAACACCAGAAAAGATGTCGAAAGCGTACCATAGGGTAACATTGGCAGCATTAACGCTGCACTACCCTGGCGGTAGCACCGCGTTTATGCTGCCAAAGTCTAAGTTTTTAGCACGACCCCCTGAGTGCGCCACAAACTTTGATGTGACTTGCGTCTGCCCTGAGCCTGGGGAATCTGTTAAAAACTTAGTGGCAGGAAGAGTTCATAGCGTTAACGGCATGTAACGCTATGCACCGCCTGCTCTATGCATTTCTATGGGAACCCGATGCAGCCTGCAGCCGGTGGCTCCACAGCAAATCCCCTGATATGCGCTTTTGCAGAGCACACAGGAAATACGGTCTGCAGCGTTTTCCTGTGCGCTCTGCAATAGTGCATATCAGGGGATTTGATGTGCAGCCACCGCCTGCTGTAAATATCGGGTTTCCATAGAAATGCATAGAGCAGGCGACGCATAGCGTTACATGCTGTTAACACTATGCGCTCTGCCTGCCTTCCACTAAGTTTTTAATGGATGCAGCAGGCTGAGGGCAGAAGCAGGTCTGACCCTAGCCTAAAAAAGTCAGGGCTTAACAATTTACAGTGTTTCTAGTTGCCCAGGCTGCTCCCAATGGGCACTAAGTTGGCATGTTTGGCATTTCATCACTGCAACAGCAAATGCATGTTTTTTCTGCAATGTACAAGTGGAGTAAAAATCATCCCTATACCTGTTCATAAATTCCCAGTGGCAAGGTATTTCAATAATGACGTTATTTGAGTTTCTGCTATCTGGCATTCAAGTGCTCTGCAAAAGGTGCCTGAAAATTTTCCAAGCAAAATGTGAACTCCTAAAGCCAAAGAAAATCCCTTCCTATCCAAGCCATGTTGTGTAGTCAAATGTAGCACTATACAACTGCACATGGGGTGGTGCCTTATTTGGAGAAATTTTCTAACAAGCTAATGGATTATTTTCACTTATGCTTCTTTGTGAAAATGTAGAATTGGTTCCGGTGCTGCGGTGAAGCGGACATAGCACAGAGGGTCCCGGAAACTGCGCCGCAAATCCGGATTTTTCACCGCGCCCAGCGATCTGTAAACCGCACACAAGTGAGTGGAGGTGGCCCTGATGCCCGGCACGCTAGACCGGTACATCCTCCGGAGTGCTGTGAAGGAGGATACCGGAATGCCGAGGGACGGGAAAATGACTGGGACCCCGGCCAAGATGGCGCTGGAGGGAGGACAGGGACAAAGAGCGGGAAACCCTCTCTTCAGTGCTGGAGGGAGCAGCTGTGACACGTCCGAGGACGACTCACAGATCGTGCAGGCAGCAGAGTCAATAGATGAGGAGCGGGAGAGAGGGGAGCCGGAGGAGAGGGAAATCCCTGAGCCGCATCCTGTGGATAAGCCAGGCACTAAGACACAAGTCACTCAGAGCAGCCATACTCTGGTGCCATAGACGTGCAGGAACTAGCCAAAGCAGTGGCTCCATACATTGCTGCCGATCTAAAATAAACACTGAGAGATGCAGTCTTAGAGTCCATATCAGCTCTGATGTGAACCACAGAGCATCATGGGGAGAGACTGAATGAGGCTGAGAGACGAGTGTTTGAGGCGGAGGACAGGATCAGTAGCCTTGAATCACATGTGGCCGCGTTACTGAAACAGTCTGCCCTGCTGAAGAGAAAATCGATGATTTAGAAGATCGCTCCAGGCGAAGTAACTTGCCGATGGTCGTGCTACCAGAATCGTTCACTGCAGCACAATTGGAAGATATCTGGGAGATTGAGCTACCAGAGCTCTAGGGTTCCAATGCAAATGTGCTATAGAACGTGTACATCAAGTAGGTCCGCCTAAAGATCCATCTGAGGGTCCAAGGCAAGTGATAGCTAAATTCCTCGACTACAAGGAGAAAGAAAGAATCTTTAGGGAATTCAAAGCACGACGTATACCCTTGATGCTCAAGGGCCACAGAGTTCGTCTATACAGAGACTACTCTGCAGTCGTGGCACGCAAAAGAAAAGCATTTAGTCCAGCCTGCACACTTTTATATCTGAAAAACATAAGATTTCAATTAGCATACCCTGCTACGCTATGATTTAGAGCCCCGGATGGTGAAATGCTCTCTTTCACGGATAGCAAAATGGCGTTACGGAAAATACAACAGGCTGAGCGGATGCCACAAAAGGACAGTACATTAGACAATGGGAGGGTGGAGAAACCGTCAAACACTGACTATGCCGCACGTCCAGTGGATACCTTTGATGGGAAAGAGGGAGCTTCTGCTAATGACCCCGTGGATAGAAGTTGGGCGCAAGTGGCGAATGGTCGATCGAGACGCAGAGAGGACAAGGAGACAGCACGGCACACGGCAACGCACATCGATGTCCAAGGGAACAAGGAGAGGAGGACGTGCGAGAGACTGAAACGTGATGTAATACCATTTTTTACTGCCTTCTGAGGGGGACTGTGCTCGACGGTTGATTTTCTCGTTTCGATAAATTTTCTCAAGTCGATTAGTCTCGTTCCTTCTTTAAAACCTATTCTTTAAATGAGACCATTGTTTGTTTATTAAGCCAATTTCCCAAGGTGACTGGAGAAGATTTATAATAAGGACTTATTGGCTTTATACCCCTATATAGCTCCTTGCATATTACTAGTTAAGCATATATTGCGGACCCATGTCTATTTCTATTTTCTACTACCTGACATTATCAGATACTTGTTTGGTCATTTTCCCTATCTTGTATATGCCGCCCCTCTTATGCCTCTCCCACCTCTCTTCCTTTTCCTCCCCCCTTCTATTTTGTTTTTTTTCCTTCTCCCTAACTGGTGATCTGGTGAGATATGATGCCTGATAGGGGAAGGGAGGTGGTGTCGGAGGCTGAAGGGCTAATCTCCTAACTTGAGGTATAGTTAGACAACGCCACAGTTTTGGTATACAGTACATTATGGTTATTTACACCCTATTCACATCAGTTGTATAGAACATACAGCAAGTAAAACTGGAAAAAGTATAGACATATAAATATCCTGACCGATCGCTTAAATAGTTAGTTTTTTAGTTAGTTTTAAACACTTTCCCAACAGGGAACAGAAGAGACGATCATACGGTCATTTATATAAACGTGTAAATTTTATTAGCTACGTAGTGTGCGGAAAAAAGGGAGGGAGGTGAGAGTAAGGTAGAAACACCAGCATAAATACAGAATAATTTTACAAGTATTGTATATGTCTACTCATGTACAATCAAAGCATAACAGCATTACAGCATTAACAGTCAAGCAATGGTACACATATTCAAAATTTAAGGTAAAGAATAAAATAATTTAATGTTAGTAGCTCTTATATATATCTAATGTTATGTGTGGTATATTGCACAGGTCCCGTTGGGGTGGCGTCCGCCGCTATAGCAACAAGAGCGACATGTGGATTGGCTCCCACTACTATTTTAACCCGCCCCTTCCCTCTCACTCACTAAGCCCTCAGACGAAGGAGAACTTCTGAAATGCGCATAAGGGCGCATGCATGATACAGAAGCTGAACATCGCCAGGTATTGAATTATATTATATCTTACTGGTAGCTGCGGTATGTTAATTAGGGGACTCAAGTGATGGGTCCCAGAGTAGCTTATGCATGGGGATTCTGCAGTTTATTATGGACTAGTAAAAAGGCCCGATGCAATTGCATCGGGAGCGCGGTGAAATGAATTGTGTGTATACAGGCGGGTCAGTGGGTAGCAGAGTATACAGGCGGCTCTGTGTGTAGCAGAGTATGCAGGCGGCTCTGTGGGTAGCAGAGTATACAGGCGGGTCTGTGGGTAGCAGAGTATACAGGCGGCTCTGTGGGTAGCAGAGTATACAGGCGGCTGTGTGGGTAGGAGAGTATACAGGCGGCTCTGTGGGTAGGAGAGTATAGAGGCGGCTCTGTATGTAGCAGAGTATAGAGGCGGCTCTGTGGGTAGCAGAGTATACAGGCGGTTCTGTGGGTAGCAGAGTATACAGGCGGCTCTGTGGGTAGCAGAGTATAGAGGCGGCTCTGTGGGTAGCAGAGTATGCAGGCGGGTCTGTGGGTAGCAGAGTATACAGGCGGCTCTGTGGGTAGCAGAGTATGCAGGCGGCTCTGTGGGTAGCAGAGTATGCAGGCGGCTCTGTGGGTAGCAGAGTATGCAGGCGGCTCTGTGGGTAGCAGAGTATACAGGCGGGTCTGTGGGTAGCAGAGTATACAGGCGGCTCTGTGGGTAGCAGAGTATACAGGCGGCTGTGTGGGTAGGAGAGTATACAGGCGGCTCTGTGGGTAGGAGAGTATAGAGGCGGCTCTGTATGTAGCAGAGTATAGAGGCGGCTCTGTGGGTAGCAGAGTATACAGGCGGTTCTGTGGGTAGCAGAGTATACAGGCGGCTCTGTGGGTAGCAGAGTATAGAGGCGGCTCTGTGGGTAGCAGAGTATAGAGGCGGCTGTGTGGGTAGCAGAGTATACAGGCGGCTCTGTGGGTAGGAGAGTATAGAGGCGGCTCTGTGGGTAGCAGAGTATACAGGCGGCTGTGTGGGTAGGAGAGTATACAGGCGGCTCTGTGGGTAGGAGAGTATAGAGGCGGCTCTGTATGTAGCAGAGTATAGAGGCGGCTCTGTGGGTAGCAGAGTATACAGGCGTTCTGTGGGTAGCAGAGTATACAGGCGGCTCTGTGGGTAGCAGAGTATAGAGGCGGCTCTGTGGGTAGCAGAGTATGGAGGCGGCTCTGTCGGTAGCAGAGTATGCAGGCTGCTCTGTCGGTAGCAGAGTATGCAGGCTGCTCTGTCGGTAGCAGAGTATGCAGGTTGCTCTGTCGGTAGCAGAGTATGCAGGCGGCTCTGTGGGTAGCAGAGTATAGAGGCGGCTCTGTGAGTAGCAGAGTATAGAGGGGGCTCTGTGGGTAGCAGAGTATAGAGGCGGCTGTGTGGGTAGGAGAGTATAGAGGCGGCTCTGTGGGTAGCAGAGTATAGAGGCGGCTCTGTGGGTAGCAGAGTATACAGGCGGTTCTGTGGGTAGCAGAGTATAGAGGCGGCTGTGTGGGTAGCAGAGTATAGAGGCGGCTCTGTGGTGGAGGGGTGAGGAGAGAAGCGGCTTTGTGGTGGAGGGGTGAGGAGAGAAGCGGCTCAGTGATGGAGGGTGAGGAGAGAAGCGGCTCAGTGGTGGAGGGGTGAGGAGAGATGCGGCTCAGTGGTGGAGGGGTGAGGAGAGAAGCGGCTCAGTTGTGGAGGGTGAGGAGAGAAGCGGCTCAGTGGTGGAGAGGTGAGGGGAGAAACGGCTCTGTGGTGGAGGGGTGAGGAGAGAAGCGGCTCTGTGGTGGAGGGGTGAGGAGAGAAGCGGCTCTGTGGTGGAGGGGTGAGGAGAGAAGCGGCTCTGTGGTGGAGGGGTGAGGAGAGAAGCGGCTCTGTGGCGGAGCGGTGAGGAGAGAAGCGGCTTTGTGGCGGAGGGGTGAGGAGAGAAGCGGCTCTGGCCTGGAGCGGTGAGGAGAGAAGCGGCTCTGGCCTGGAGGGGTGAGGAGAGAAGCGGCTCTGGCCTGGAGGGGTGAGGATAGAAGCGGCTCTGTGGTTGAGGGGTGAGGAGAGAAGCGGCTCTGTGGTTGAGGGGTGAGGAGAGAGCGGCTCTGGCCTGGAGAGGTGAGGAGAGAAGCGGCTCTGGCCTGGAGGGGTGAGGAGAGAAGCGGCTCTGGCCTGGAGGGGTGAGGAGAGAAGCGGCTCTGGCCTGGAGGGGTGAGGAGAGAAGCGGCTCTGGCCTGGAGGGGTGAGGAGAGAAGCGGCTCTGGCCTGGAGGGGTGAGGAGAGAAGCGGCTCTGTGGTGGAGGGGTGAGGAGAGAAGCGGCTCTGGGCTGGAGGGGTGAGGAGAGAAGCGGCTCTGGCCTGGAGGGGTGAGGAGAGAAGCGGCTCTGGCCTGGAGGGGTGAGGAGAGAAGCGGCTCTGGCCTGGAGGGGTGAGGAGAGAAGCGGCTCTGTGGTTGAGGGGTGAGGAGAGAAGCGGCTCTGTGGTTGAGGGGTGAGGAGAGAAGCGGCTCTGGCCTGGAGGGGTGAGGAGAGAAGCGGGTCTGGGCTGGAGGGGTGAGGAGAGAAGCGGCTCTGGCCTGGAGGGGTGAGGAGAGAAGCGGCTCTGGGCTGGAGGGGTGAGGAGAGAAGCGGCTCTGGGCTGGAGGGGTGAGGAGAGAAGCGGCTCTGGGCTGGAGGGGTGAGGAGAGAAGCGGCTCTGGGCTGGAGGGGTGAGGAGAGAAGCGGCTCTGGCCTGGAGGGGTGAGGAGAGAAGCGGCTCTGGCCTGGAGGGGTGAGGAGAGAAGCGGCTCTGGGCTGGAGGGGTAAGGAGAGAAGCGGCTCTTGGCTGGAGGGTGAGGAGAGAAGCGGCTCTGGGCTGGAGGGGTGAGGAGAGAAGCGGCTCTGGGCTGGAGGGGTGAGGAGAGAAGCGGCTCTGGGCTGGAGGGGTGAGGAGAGAAGCGGCTCTGGCCTGGAGGGGTGAGGAGAGAAGCGGCTCTGGCCTGGAGGGGTGAGGAGAGAAGCGGCTCTGGCCTGGAGGGGTGAGGAGAGAAGCGGCTCTGTGGTTCAGGGGTGAGGAGAGAAGCGGCTCTGTGGTTGAGGGGTGAGGAGAGAAGCGGCTCTGGCCTGGAGGGGTGAGGAGAGAAGCGGGTCTGGGCTGGAGGGGTGAGGAGAGAAGCGGCTCTGGCCTGGAGGGGTGAGGAGAGAAGCGGCTCTGGGCTGGAGGGGTGAGGAGAGAAGCGGCTCTGGGCTGGAGGGGTGAGGAGAGAAGCGGCTCTGGGCTGGAGGGGTGAGGAGAGAAGCGGCTCTGGGCTGGAGGGGTGAGGAGAGAAGCGGCTCTGGGCTGGAGGGGTAAGGAGAGAAGCGGCTCTTGGCTGGAGGGGTGAGGAGAGAAGCGGCTCTGGGCTGGAGGGGTGAGGAGAGAAGCGGCTCTGGGCTGGAGGGGTGAGTAAAGAAGCGGCTCTGGGCTGGAGGGGCATCCGATTGGTCCAGGACACCGAGTCCTGGGCAATTGGATAGGCGTGCTGTGTTTACAACACAGCGCCCAATCCGCTTGCAGGGGCGGCGGCGGCCAATGGGAGTGAGCGGGGCGTGTGAGGCTTTGGAGGCAGAGACGCCCCGCTCACTCCCATTGGCTGGCGCCGGGCACAGGACGATGTCAGTGGGTTGAGGCAGGCGGCCACAGGCCCTACACCGCAAGTCCAGCAGCAGCGAGGCCCCAGCGGTGAGCGAGGGGCGGAAGGTACCGGCGGCATATGGGCAGCGTCGACTTTGTGGCGGGGCCAAGGGTTGGCAGGATGGCGGTGGTGTGAGGTAGTGCGGCTGCGGCTCGCGATGACGCAAGCGTCATCGCTCGCAGTGCCACAAAGGATTATGGGATTCGGCTTCAACGGGCGAATCCCAAACTGGTGATTATATAAGTAGATATGTGTATAAACTGTATATGTACATCTATCTATATATGTGTATATACAGTATATGTACATCTATCTATATATGTGTATATACTGTATATCTATATATGTGTTGTGTATATAGTGTATATGTATATGTGGGTATATAGTGTATGTCTGTGTATATACTGTATATCTATATGTGAGTATACACTGTATATCTATGTATATGTGTATATACTGTATATCTATGTATGTGTATATACTGTGTATCTATCAATATGTGTGTATATAGTGTATATCTACATGTATATATGTGTATATACTGTATATGTATGTGTGTGTATATACTGTATATGTATGTATATATGTGTATATACTGTATAGCGATATGTGTATATACAGGATATCTATATATGTACATACTATATATCTCTATATATATATGTGTATATAAACTATATCTACATCTATATATGTGAAAATACTGTATATGTATATGTATCTGTGTGTATATACTGTGTATGTATATATGTGTGTATATACTGTATATGTACATCTATGTATATATGTGTATATAGTGTATATGTATCTGTGTGTATATAGTGTATATCCAAGTGTATATGTAGATACTGTATATGTATATATATATGTATAGATGTGTATATACTGTATATGTATATATGTGTATATAGTGTATATCTATCTGTGTAAATACTGTATATGTATATATGTGTGTATAGACTGTATATGTGCATGTATGTATATATATGTGTATATACGCTATATGTATATGTGTTTATATACAGTATATCAATATATATATGTGTATATAGTGTGTATCTATGTGTATATACAGTATATCAATATATTTATGTGTATATAAGGCATGTGTAGATACTCTATATCTATATGTGTGTGTTGAAATAGTGTATATGTATATAGAGTGTATGTATATAGAGTGTATGTATATAGAGTGTATGTATGTATATAGAGTGTATGTATGTATATAGAGTGTATGTATGTTATATAGAGTGTATGAATGTATATAGAGTGTATGTATGTATATATATAGAGTGTATGTATATAGTGTGTATGTATATAGTGTGTATGTATATAGAGTGTATGTATGTATATAGTGTATGTATGTATATAGTGTATGTATGTATATAGAGTGTATGTATGTATGTATATAGAGTGTATGTATGTATGTATATAGAGTGTATGTATGTATATAGAGTGTATGAATGTATATAGAGTGTATGAATGTATATAGAGTGTATGAATGTATATAGAGTGTATGTATGTATATAGAGTGTATGTATGTATATAGAGTGTATGTATAGAGTGTATGTATAGAGTGTATGTATGTATATAGAGTGTATGTATGTATATAGACTGTATGTATATAGCGTGTATGTATGTATATGTGTATGTTGTGCTGCTGGTTAGTCGTCCTGTGTGTGGGGGGATTTTTGTTCCCTGTGGTGTCTCTCCCGGATCTCCTCTCTGTCTCTCAGCTGCTGTGTGTGGGGGGGGAGGTGCAGGGTGTGGGGCCGAAGCAGAGCAGGGGTAGACTGTAGAGAGGCAGAATGGGCTCCCCCCCCTGTTTCCCCTGGGCTCTATTTGCCCCTGCAGTGTCTTAACTCGCCCTGCCCCCTGTGTGGCTTCTTACCAGCTCTGATCGATTAATAGAGGGCCTGCAGTGATGTCTGAGTCATGTGAATGATCACATGACTCTGACATCACCAAAGGTCCTTTGCCTTGTAGTGAAGATGATCGGAGCAGAGAGAGATGCGGGAGTGTGCCGGAGCAGCAGGAGAGGTGGGGGGATCTACGGCTGGCGGGGGGTAGTTCTCTGGGAGGTGCAGTGCGGCTGTCAGCTGCTGTGTGTGGGGGTTGCTGTCCCGGGGGATGGAGTGTGCGGGGCCGGAGCTCCTCTCCCTCTCTCTCTGGCCGGGTCTCCTGTGTCTGTGTGTGGGGGTTGCTGTCCCGGGGGATGGAGTGTGCGGGGCCGGAGCTCCTCTCCCTCTCTCTGGCCGGGTCTCCTGTGTCTGTGTGTGGGGGTTGCTGTCCCGGGGGATGGAGTGTGCGGGGCCGGAGCTCCTCTCCCTCTCTCTCTGGCCGGGTCTCCTGTGTCTGTGTGTGGGGGTTGTTGTCCCAGAGGTGCACTGCGGCTGCTTCTCGCGATGACGCTACGCGTCATCGCTCGCAGTGGCGCAAAGCATTCTGGGATTCGGCTACAACGCCCGAATTCCAAACTGCGGATTATATAAATAGATGGATCATGGTCATCTTAGGATTGGAGCTGGTATCCTGGTGTGCTGCATTAAGAGGTTATAAGTGGAACCTGTACACATAGGTGATTGTGTGTCCGGGAGGCATAGCTCATTGGACACTGCTAGATTAATATGTACTAGCATAAGGATAGTATATACCTAGGATGTCACTGGTCATATCCTGATACATTCATAAGGATTTTTTCACCCAGTTTTCTCTATGTAAATACTATAGAGGTAATTCTGGCTGTAAGTTTATCTCTAATATATATATATATAATTTTTTCTATTTCTGGGACCTGTGCAATATACCACACATAACATTAGATATATATAAGAGCTACTAACATTAAATTATTTTATTCTTTACCTTAAATTTTGAATATGTGTACCATTGCTTGACTGTTAATGCTGTAATGCTGTTATGCTTTGATTGTACATGAGTAGACATATACAATACTTGTAAAATTATTCTGTATTTATGCTGGTGTTTCTACCTTACTCTCACCTCCCTCCCCTTTTTTCCGCACACTATGTAGCTAATAAAATTTACACGTTTATATAAATGACCGTTTGATCGTCTCTTCTGTTCCCTGTTGGGAAAGTGTTTAAAACTAACTTGAGGTATAACCAGCTGTCACGTGATGGACAATATTAGGGGAGATGTTCTGCCTGACTAGAGGCGCGGTCGGGATGAGCTCTCGTAGAAAAAAATGGAAGTAATGCGGATGCTTTGGGTTCAGGGGGGAGGGGGGAGGGAACTTCTTCACAACTGTTGGGGATGGGTGTTATTCTTTATTTACATTTATTTACTACTATAAGCCATTGCCAGAAAACAGATATCTATATTGCTGCTTGGTGGGGGCTTCGTATTTTCTCAACATTATATGATCCAAAGGAGGGATTATATCTATTCCAGATCTGGTATATTGAGCCCGGGGGGGGGGCACTTCCCATGAGCCATGGTCCGCATAATATCAATGAATGTAAAGGGACTTAGGTCGCCTACTAAGCGCAGTATGGTTCTCACACACTTAAAAAGGCTGAGGGCAGATATAGCTATGCTCCAGGAAACTCACCTTCAAACACATGAATTTACGTTCATGCTGAAAAGGTGGGTAGGTGCAATTTGGGGGTCAGGAGCTCAGGGTAGGAAGGCGAGAGTGATGATTCTGGTTGGCAGACACTTGGCTCATAATCTGGTGTCTGTCCAAACAGACTCGGAGGGAAGAAAAGTGCATGTAGTACTAAACATACAGGATCAGAGACTTAGTCTTCACAACGTATATGCACCAAATGTGTCACGCGCCCAATTTCTTGCTGGTCTACATGCTGAAATGACAAAAGATGCTGAGCATAATGTAATAGTCAGAGGAGACTTTAATGAAGTCATGATTGAAGAACTAGATAAGAATAGAGACAGAGAAGGAGTACATGTCCCTCAACAGAAGAAAGGGGGTCAGGGAAACCTGAAAGACACAATGGACTCTCTGGGTCTGCTGGATACTTGGAGAACACTACATCCACAAGCGGCTGAATTCACTCATTTCTCCCATCCGCATTCCTCATGGTCACGAATTGACATGATCTTTGCGAATGAACAGATGATGAGGATAGAGGAGGTCGAGATAGAGGCGCTAGTCATCTCAGACCATAGCCCGGTTCGAAAAGATATTTGTGATACCCAACCAAAGGGTACCGATTACTTGTGGCATTTCCCTACGTGTCTTTCAGGCGATGGAGATTTCATAGCAAAATTTAAGGAGTGGTGGAGGCAATATTCTTTTGACAATCTAGAACACAAAGACAACCCTTCTCAATATTGGGCAGCGGGTAAATCAGTGCTAAGGGGACACATCATGGCCCATACGATGACTCAGAAGAGGAGGGTAAAGGAAGGTTTTCTTGCAGCTAGCCGCATAGTGATGAACGCTTGCAGACAGTTCAAGACAACACAATCCCCACAAGACAAACAAACCTGGTTAGAGGCAAAGAGAGATTTCGATGATTGGGTGAGCAGGAGAGAATTGCTGATTAGGGGGCAACTTCAAGTCGATCTAAATAGGTTTGGAGACAAGTCGGGGCGTCTGCTGGCAAACTTGGCAAGGGGCAGAAGACAATCCAGTTTAATATTGGCTCTCAAACTAAAAACGGGGTAGGCATTACAAATAACCCAAGAGATATCAATACAATACTAGGTGATTTCTATCGGAAACTTTACCAGACGGAAGAAGATAACATAATGGGAGGAGTAGAATGGCTAGATAGAGTGGACCTTAAGAAAGTAACAGATTCAGATTTAGAGGGCCTTAACATGCCGATATCAGAAGATGAAGTCCGTACAACTATCACAAATCTGGGTAATAATAAGGCCCCAGGCTCTGATGGATTCTCGGGTAAATTTTATAAACTTCTGAAAGATGACTTAGTACCCCTGTTAACGACATTATATAATCGCATGATTTCTGGAGAGTCGATACCTGATGAGATGAATCTAGCTCATATTAAATTGTTACCCAAGGGAGACAAAGATAGGGAAAACCAATCGAGCTACCGACCCATCTCTCTGATCAATCAAGACCTGAAGATTCTCTCTAAAATTATGGCAGATAGGCTGGCCGGGGTTCTCCCAGATCTGATTGATAAACAACAGACAGGATTTATAAAAGGTCGTTTGGCAGTAACTAATGTGCGCAAAGCTTTGTTGGTTTTGTATGTAGTAAGAGGCAGGACGTGGGAAAGGGGGGAAGGTCCAGCCATGGTCACCCTAGATGCAGAAAAGGCTTTTGATAACGTCAGGTGGCCATGGCTGGGTCTAGTTTTAGATCGTATGTAGTGATGGGCGAATCCTAAATTACTCGGAATCGCTTGACTCTAGCGAGTCCGAGCCCGGGACTCGCTACTCGTTGCGAGTCTAGCGAGTCCAATGTTAATGAATGGGGAAGCGAGTAATAGCGAGTAGTGTGAGATTTACAAATCGCAGATGTGTCTCGGAAGCTTCAGCCTGAAGCAATCCTAGTTTTGCCATTTATTTGCATTGGACTCGTTTACTTTGCAACTGTAATCGCTGGGAAACTCGCACAGATAAGAGTCCTGTCTGCTCAGTGTGCTGGCTGCCACAGCTCCAGGGTCCTAGAGCCTGCCTGCTGCCTGATGTAGCAGTGCTGAGATTGTTCTCAGTCTGCTCATTCCCTGTGCATAGATATCTATATCTATGCACAGGGATGAGCAGAGAGGACATCGCGTTTTGGACTGCGTCGGACGGAAGAGGATTTTTTTAATTAAAGATGGAGTCTCTAATGGCTTTTTTTTTTATTTCTAATAAAAAATTTTCTCTGTGTTGTGTTTTTTTTAAAACAATTTAATAGAAATTCATGGCGGCCATGTCTAATATTGGCGTGACCGCCAGAAATTTAGGGCTTAGGGCCAGCTGATAATACAAAGCTGGCCCTAACCTCTTTATTACCCAGCGTGCCACCACCACCAGGGCCGCTGGAAGAGCGGGATTCAGCGCCAAAGAATGGCGCTTCAATGAACGCGCCATCTTCTGGGGCGGCTGCGGGCTGCAATGTGCAGCGGGGGGTGCCCAGAAAGCTTGGG